>CM076583.1:706507261-707168456 GCA_034641835.2 Pinus albicaulis | reverse complement strand
ATGTGCCCCAAAGCATGGCACAGCCTTCTAAGGACTTTGAGCATCTACTTATGCAGTGCTACATTGCTCCTTTTTCCTTTTGCACTAGATCTCTTCTCCTTTATGCCTGTGCTCTGAAACCATGTGAAAATTCGGAAACTTTAAATTCTACTGTAGAAATTGATAATATTTCTTCTATTTTTTAAATTACTAAACAAATTATTTGAAGTTATCTACAGAAAGTATCAAAATTAATACATTGTATTCTTCAAAAATCAATTACTATGGAAAATAAATGTAAGGACAATAGTAGCACAACAATAAACACATTGACAGCTATTTTTGGACAATTGTCCTCGGAAAAACCCAATGCGGGAAAATCGGTGCAGTAGATGAGGGTTTCTCTTATTAATATTAAGCAAAAAATCTCATGTATAAGATTCAAATAGCATAATAGAAGAAGAATCATTGAGAGAAATTTATAGATGAATTTCTCATGCTCCATAGTGAATTTTTGACCCCTTGGGGGACCTGCTACCCTCACACTAGACCCACTGCATCACCCTCTGTGTAGTGCCTGCGTCACTACCTCGGTGTTGATGAACGGCGTCCCTCTTCTGCACTGCCTTGGTGTTGATGAACTGCGTCCCTCTTCTGCATTGCCTCCTCCAATTATTTCCCGCACTCTCGATTACTGTTGATACCGTCTCTCTCTCACCTGAAACTCACCCTTTGATTCGATTTTCTCTTGTAGAACTTCAGCTTGTGAGAAAACAGATCTTCTTGGGAAACTGAGTATTTTCCTGGTGTGTTCTCCCAGTGCCCATCGAGCTCCTTATAATATTATCATTGAAATTTTAACATCCCATATTAGATCCTAATCAATGGCTTAGATGATCTTGACTCAATCTCCATATTTTTCAAGAAGATTCACACCTAGTTTAGTTAATACACTTTAATTATTATATTTTCTGAAGTTTCGACTTAGGTATCCATTAAAAATAATTAATTGTTTTAATTAAACTGTCTCCCAGTGGAATTTCCCAAAATAATTTCTGGGTTTTGGAGAATGCATATGTCCTAGCCTTGTTGATATTTTGGGGTAGCATCGGGTGTGCTCTAGCTCTGAAATTTTGTGGAGGGGCTAAGACACACAAGATCTCCAAGATCCAGAAATAATTTGTAGAAATTTCATTTGGTGTATGATATATTCAAATAATTACATTTTTTAATGGGGACCCTAAGTCTAACTTAGGGAAATTGAAAAATTAGAGTGAATTAAATTACACGTGTGATGAAATGTTCTGAGTGATGTGGATCAAGATTTATTTTTATATCAGCCGTTGATAAGATATTTTTATCACGGTCGTTGGTTTCCCAACGAGAAAATTATAAAGGAAGGGTTTGGGGTAAGTTGAAGGACACACACAGGCATAGCACTGAAGCTAAGTCGAATTTCTGGGGTGGGGTTTTCTGAGGAATTCAAAGAAATTTTGCAATGCAATGAGGGGCAGTCTTCGGCAAGGGATGATTTGATCCAAGGTCGAGAATATAATAGCAAAGACGCAGCTTGTACCAGATAGCTTAGAGCCAGCCAGGAGGACACATTTCAGCCAGCACCATGCAAAATACTATGCATAGGCTACGTAAGCCCATCCAGGGTGACACAGACCCAACCAGCGCACTGCAGGGATAGTGCAACACCATCTAGGGTGATGCAGACCTAGCAAGGGCAGCACATCACCAGCTAGGGTGACGTGGTGGGGACGCTGGAAAGTAGGGGCTGACGCAGAGGCTACAGAGACAACACCGAGGGTTCCAGTGGGCCAGAAAGGGCTTGAATTTGTAATTCCACAGAGAGGGTTGGATCAGCCATATTTTCTATCTCTGAGTGAAAGGTACAACTGCAGTGTAATTTATTTGTAAGGCGGACTGTTTTATGTTTCCTATATAACTATATTCATATTTTTCATAATAAGAAAAACCTCTAGATTTGTTGCACCAGTTTTCCCGCATTAGGTTTTTCCAGGGACATTTTTCCGAAAAAACTATGTAATTTTGTCAAATGTGTGTGTTTTTCAGTAAATGATATGTAGATTTGTAGACTGTAGTTTGTATTTGCTTTAGTGTTTTTTGGAATATTCAGATTAATAACATATTCATTAATCAAAAAATTCGGTGAAGTAGATCGAGACACTGCAGTAGGGTTTCTATTTTGAAACTTTCACATGGTATCAGAGCATTGCAAATCAATTTGATCCACTAGCAGAGCATTGAAAGATAAATTGATATAGGAAGAGTAGTTGAAGCAAAAGGGATCCAGAAGAGGGCAGGGTAGCACTAGGAGGGACATAGCCCAGCCAGGTTGTCGCAGAGGCTGACGCAAAGTCATCTGAGTGATGCAGAGGTACCATGGAGCCTCCTAGAGTGACGCAGGAGAAGCCTGCATTGCGAAGAGGCCAACCAAAGGGATGTAGTCCATGTGGAAGAATTTTTGTGCAATTTTCTAATGTTTGGGAGCGGAGCTTCTGATATTCAAAAATTTCTAGTGTAGCACTTGTTCTGTTGGTGCTGAACAGTGCCTAGAAAAGGTGGAAAAAGCATGAGAAGAACAGTCGCTCTGCATATTTGTGCCAAATAGATCTGAGATTCGATCAGGAGGGTGATCGTAGATGACTGATTCAGGTGATTTAGCAGAGGATTTCTGGGAGGGAAATCAATTGTCGGAGGGAGAAGCTACTATAGTTTTTTTCTATTTCCAAGAAACCCAAACCCGGTTTTATGTTGAGTCTTGCAACAAGAAGAGGGAAAGGAGTAAATTTTTCTATAGACTTGAGTTAGATGTCCCCGTACGGACTGCATGATTAGGATAGGTTGAACGATTTGTCCAACTTCGTAATTTGGAAGTCCAGAATCTTGTTAGTCCTAGAGGAGTACGACATCAAGAAACCCACAGAGAATTTCGTAGTTGTTTCGGCCGATGTAAATTATCTTTATAAGTTTAACAATAATTAGCCATGGGAAAAGCGCTTGATCATGGATGGGGTGAAGGATCACATGGTCCGATATATTTCTGAGAAGAATATGGAAAATGAGGTGTGGAAAACTCCGACCACACTGTATCAGGGGATCTCCATCCAACATAAGATGATTCTAAAGAACCAAATGAGGATCTTCTAGATGCACAAATGGGAAGAGATCGATCCATTCCTCTCCATATTAGAGACTATTTGGGATCAAATAATTTCCATGGGGTCAACTCCAGATGAAGGACCCTTAGTAAGGAAAACCCTGAATGTTGTCACTAATGAGTGGGAAACCTTTGTCCAAAGCATTTTAGGCAGAGCACAACTCCCCAATTGGGATGACATGTGCGCCATCCTTTGATGGGAGGAGATCCAGCAGATGACCAAAAAGGAATTCAACAATGGAAGTAGCAAAGTGAGGAAGGAGGAGGAAGTGGACGCAACCCTTGCATCAAAGGAATGATGGTAGAAAGGGAAGAGGAATAGGGACCTATCAAAGGTCCAGTGATTTAATTTTGGTGAACTTGGACACTTTGTCAGTACTTGTCCTAAGAAGAAGGACAATGGATCCTCTGATTCCAAGGCAGCAACAACTAGAGGCGATAGTGGTAGTGAGGATGATGTGGCCATGAGCGCTCATGCACCTCAAGAGAAGAGGTGGAGAGACATTGATCTCTAGATCAGATAAAGATGGCAAGCAGGATCCTTGAGGTGCCCAAACTCTTGGATCACATACGAGATATGGGATCCTTAAGATAGTTGCAGGATGACTGTACTAGTGGGTGCAGAAGATCACAGTGAAGTAGAGGGCATAGCTGGGAAGTTGTAAAGAGGAGCAGCATAGAAGCAGCAACGTAGAAGCAAAAACATAGAGGTTTATGGGAATTCAACAGTGCAGAGGAGCAGTGCTTATGCAGTATAGAGCAGCAACAGTGTAGAGGGGCAATGCTTACTCATTGCAGAGCAGTAGCAGCACAGTGGCTTCAGAGAGGCAGTGCAGCGTACCAGCCGAGGGACCTTCAGTGATGAGATGCAGCCCGACTGACTTATCTATCAGTGATTAGGAAAGGTTCCTTCATTGGCTTACTTCTCAGCAACTTAGTTGCATTCAAGCATTTGGCAACACGATGAATCAATTTGAGAGGGAGTTCCAGTACGAATGCAGCAGTTTCGGTGGCAGTGACATGGGTAGCAGTATAGTGGCAACAATGCAGTGGATGGAGGGAATCAGGCCAAGCACCAACAATGGAAAGACTGATGTCGAGATCATGGAAATTCTTCAGTGTGGAAGTATTTCCAGAGCACACTCCTCGCTAAGAGGGAGTGTTGAGATTTTGGAGTAGCATCGGGTGCGCTCTAGCTCCGAAATTTTCTGGAGGGGCTAAGATAGACGAGATCTCCAAGACTCAGAAAGAATTTGTAGAAATTTCATTTGGTGTATGGGATATTCAAATAATTAAAAATTTTAATGGGAACCTTAAGCCTAACTTAGGGAAATTAAAATATTAAAGTGAATTAAATTACACATGTGATGAAATGTTCCAAGTGACGTGGATCAAGATTTCTTTTAATCTCAGCTGCTGATAAGAGATTTTATCATGGTCATTGGTTTCCCAATGAGAAAATTATAAAGGAAGGGGTTGGGGTCAGTTGGAGGACACACACACACGCAGAGCATTGAAGCTAAGTCAAATTTATGGGGCAGGGTTTGCTAAGGATTTCGAAGTGAGTTTGCAGTACGGTGAGGGACAAATATCGGCAAGGGATGATTTGATCCAATGCCAAGAATACAGAAACAGAGAATCAGCTTGTACCAGACAATGCAAAGCTAGCCAGGAGGACACAGTTCATCCATAACCATGCAGAGGACTACACAGAAGTTGTGTAACCCTAGCCAGGGTGACGCAGACCCATCCAATGCAACGCAACACCATCGAGGGTGATGCATTCCCAACCAGGGAAACATAGCACAATCCAAGGTGATGCAAGGCCATCCAGGGCAGTGCAGAGGCATCACAACACTAGCTATGGTGA
The DNA here is from genome assembly GCA_034641835.2 of Pinus albicaulis. Lineage (NCBI taxonomy): Eukaryota > Viridiplantae > Streptophyta > Pinopsida > Pinales > Pinaceae > Pinus > Pinus albicaulis. Next base: position 707,163,417 of record CM076583.1, on the reverse strand, counting down.
CTCATTGGGGACGTTGGCTAGTAGGAGCTGACGCAAAGGCTGCAGAGATGGTGCTGAGGGTTCCAGTGGCCCAGAAAGGGCTCGAATTCGTAATTCCCCTAAGAGGGTTGAATCATCCATACTTTCGATCTCCAAGAAAAAGGTAAAGTTGTTATATAATTTATCTATAAGGAATACCGTTTTTTGGTGCCTATATAACTATATTCAGATTCTGCATAATAATAAAACCCTCTAGAGTTGTTGCATCATTTTTCCTGCATTTGGTTTTTCTGGGGACATTTGTCCGAAAAATTTGTGTAATATTGTCACATGTGCATGATGTTCAGTAAATGATCTTTAGATGTCTAGACTTCAGTTTGTAGTTTCTTTTGTGTTTTTCTGAATATTCAGATTAATAACTTGTTAATTAATCAAACAAGTAGGTGAAGTAGTTCGAGACACTGCAGTAGGGTTTCTGTTTTGAAACTTTCACAAACTTCCCTATAAATTCTTGAGGCTAGAGCACATATGATGCTAGTAGAAATCAACACAAAGAATATATCCAGACGAATTTTCAGAAGGAACATCATTGTCTCAATCAATTTTTGATACTCAAATCCAGCAACATCTTTGCATAATTTTTTGAAATTTAATTCCATCCAGGTGTTCAAGGATTTTCATTCCCACTTTCCAAATCTCTTCAATTACTTCATGACATATTTTCCTTTCCCAAACTCCTATTCTTAAAAATTAGTGCATCATTCCAAGATCATTCATCTCGAACTCGGAGGCCAAATCCCTCTTACTTTGATCATTAGAGGCTCATTACCTGTCAAGAATAGATCTTCAACATATAAAACCAAAATCAAAGGCATACCTTGGACAAATTTGTAGAGGTTCGGATTGGCACAACTTCCAAGCTTCACCAGGTAGTTTTCAATGTGGACATACCAAGGTCAGGGAGCTTTCTTTAAACCAACATAAAACTAACCAAACCAGTATTTCTAGCCTCAAACAAATCAATATTTTGTATTCAAATCAACCAATCCTGTTTATCAAGCCTTAAATTCCAACCCAACCTAATATCAAAGCCATGAAAGTTTATGCCAATATCATCATTAAAATTTTCAAATCCAAGTACCAGGTAGAGTTCACACTCAAGCACCATGTTACAACTTTGTGTATTGTTATGTCAACAATTATCATTTATCAAGCAATATCAAACCAAAATTCATCAATTCATCCACATGATCATAATATGAATAATTTCTACCACTAAATGTGAATGAATATTTTCAACCACACATGGAAAGGACAGAAGTGGATGAGAAATATAATCGTGTGTTTCCATATTATTCACATCGTGTACATTTATAATACATTATTGTGACCCTTTGATTCATCTTCCAAGGTCTCTTATACTTCCTATGTCTATTCACGTTCTACATCAACCCTTAGAGGATTAGGTGTCCAACATTCCCCCCTTAATATGAAGGGGTATATATGAATCCAAGAAGATATCTATAAAAAATATGTGAAAAAATATGCATGGCAGCACTAGGTTGAATGTGCTCTCTGAAATTTTGGCATAAGGAGGTGGTTTAAGGATGACCACCAACACTAGAATGCTTAGTGCAGTTCCCATAACTCTTCCAAATATGGCAAGAATCTTAGGTATTCTGCTAACAGAGGTGCTCCTAATTATTTGAATAGGGAGACCTTCAACCTAGAAGAAGGGAGGTCTACAACCTATGATGGTTTAAGGATGACCACCAACTCTAGAATACTTTATGCATTTCCTTGAACTCCTCCAAAATTGGCAAGAAGCTGAAGTCTTCTACTAGAGGAAGTGTCCCCAATTCTTTGAAGAGGAAGAATCTCAACCTCACATAGATGATTTAAGGTTGACCACCAACCAAATGCATGCTCATGGGCATCTCTATCTCTGGCTACAACTCTAATTTGGTATGGCAGGTTGTGGCTCAAGTGTTAGAAAATTAAATATTACAGAGAAATGAAACACATAAAATATGTAGAAAACACAAGCACACAAAACACATAAAACTAGAGAGACACAGATATACGTGGTTCACCCAGTTTTGGCTACGTCCACCCCGAACAGCCAGTCCTTCCTTTCTATTATCCAACAAAATGAAGAGACACAACCTGCAGTAGATCCACTGTAATTTCCTCTATTCTCTCTCACAGTCTCCCTATTTGTTTCTCGCTCTAAGAATACACATAAAATACACAGTTGCAATACAATACGCTCATACAAGCAAGGGGTTGCCTTCTAGGAAAAAAAACCTTAAACTAAACATAACTTCTACCATCAGATCATCTGCCTAATGAATGGCCCAGATTGACTAGAAATTACTATACTTTTACAAGGCAAGTTTACATCTGTTTTTAGCTTCAGGGGCACTGCCCCCGAAACCCCCCGCTAGGGGGGGGGGGGCTCCATAAAGTCACAGCTGCCCCCCACTAGACCCCTTAGGAAGCATTTAATTACGGGTGGCGTTTTCGCCCCATTAAGGTACAGGGGTCCAACACTGTGATACAAAATAAACAAGATAATCAGGCTCCACACCCAACATCAGGCTCGCTTGAATTGTTGTCTCTGGCTACAACTCTAAATCTGGTGTGGAAAGTTGTGGCTCAGGCTCTCTTGATGTGGCTTTGAAGCTTTTATTTGACCACCATTTTCCTCCCTGTCAGACACAAGGTTAGATGATGGTGAAAACTCAACTGCAAGATCGTTCAATACTCTAGAAAATTTTCTGACATATGACTAACACATATTCTTGGTTGTTTATGAGCATTTCCAAGAAGCGATCCATCAAAGATGAATATTTGTTCTTGTAGGATTCTTGTTTCTGAAGCATCTATGTGAAGAATGAGAGTTTTTATGACAGTGCTTACATGGGTGAAGATCAAAATAGTGATCTTTCGTATGGTCAACTCAGTCACAGTGTTGGCATTTCATAATCTGTTGTGGTTGTTGTGGAAGAGAAATAGAATTTGGAACAGCTGAAGGTGAACTGTCATAAAGAAATCCAACACTCTTAAACTAGATGGGATTGGAATAGTCTATAATATGGAAAGACACATCTTTGTCATATCCAAGACCAGTTATGTGCTTGTTATGGACCAGCTCTTCCCAAGGTCTAATGATGGGATTGGGAAGTGCGGGCTAGATTTTTGCTTCTGCGTGCAAATCTGCTCTTGTATGGGGCTCAGTGATCTGAATAGTTTCTTGTTGCTAATGAGATTTTGTCTCAATCTTTTGAAGGAAAATAGCTTCAAAATGACAGCTCTTCTGTTGAAGCTCATCTCGTTGTAGCTATGACTCAAGCTGCAAAAATTCAATGTTTTCATGTGCATTTTGAAAACAGGTTCAAATATCAGAGAGAGTGTTCTTATTTATTTCTATTGTGTCATGAGCAGTAGATAAAATTAGAGTGTTTAATAACTCTAAAAATTCATCAAGCCTATCCATCTTTCAATCTCAAGAATAAAACAACAAATAAAGAATGTAAGCTTCAAGTTCTCAAGTAAATTTGAAATATATATCTTCCTTTCTAGGTGAAGGCTATAGCAAAAAACTAATAACAATAATTAAAATAAATGATTCCCGCACTCAAGAACAATTAGGTGTGAGTAGAATAATGTTGCAATGGATACTAGAATACAAACATAAGAATATTCTCTCGAAACAAAATCTTACAGAAACAACTCACTCAGCTCTAACATTTAACACAACTTGTGTTTTGAGAGAAAGGACATTTTTTTTTTCATGTGGGCTACTCTATCACAAACATGCCCAAATACCTTCGCAACTCATTCCTTTTTACTCTTTCCTTCTTAACAAGGACTTCTCCTTGAAGGAAATGGTGCTTTCCAATATTAAAACCTTGAGTGTGTTTCAAGTCAGGTCTCAAGAAAGATGACGGTTGACCTTTATAGATTAACAACTCCTTGCACTCCTCGCCATGAGAAATTTCTAAAATCCCTAGTAAATTGTACCAGCATGCTTCCATGTTGTCAATTCCCAACTATGCATAGTTCCATAAGCTCATAAAATGCCAAAAGTGTGCCTAACCAAAGCACATCACTATCACTCATTTAAAAATAAGTTCTCTTATGCTATTAAGAATAGAATCCAGTATGTACACTTCCAAGATCAACGCCCACACATCCGACACACTGAGTAGAGTCATCAGTGAGAAGAAGCACATTGCACATAGTTGAGAGGCCAAGGTGGAGATAATGTTGGTGAACAGGAACCAATTGTAAGGAGGAGCAGTCCTTTGGAATGATGCCACTATGGGGAGGAACCACAGTGAGGAGAAGCACGATTTTTTGTGGGATAACTTGGTTGTAAGAGCATGGAGGAGTGTTGTAAGAGGAGTGTATTGGTAGCGGTTGTAGTGCTTCGCAGGTAACATTTACACAACACATTCCAATGGAGCTTATGTTTCAATATTTTAATGGCTATTACAATGTTGTAATTCCAAAAGGCACATGTGACAAAGGAAAAGGTAAACAAAAATTTGGTGAAGAATTCATGGGGTGTGAGAGCCGGCGGAGCCTGACTGTGGGAGACTACATGGGAGGCCCAAGCGCAAGTGTGAGTGAGGTCAAAGGGGTGAGGGGACTGTAATGTGGAGCGCAGTAATGTGGAGGCCGACTACCGAGATATGGAGGGTCAAGGGGTAGGACCTCCAATATAGTATTTGTTTTAATGCAATAATCGCAATCGGGTGATAACACATAGTGGGAGGTGCTATAGTGTATTCCTACTACGTGGATGGGAGCATAAAGACTGTGAGAAGACCAGTCGAGGGTCCGAGATGCAATAGAGTAGTGTATTGAGGCAATGATGGAGGGAACTGGAAACAAAGTGCAGTGGGAGTGTTATACCATCAGTCTAGCTTTGTATGTAGTGTGCAGTGAGGACCTAGATTCCAAAGTTTTTATGGAGGATAGAAAGCTTGGCAGTGGTTTCATTAACTGTGATGTCTACAATAAACACATTCATGTGGCACTTTCTGACTTGAACAATTTCAAACTTCAAGATAATATCTAGTCTATATTTGAAGAAGTGCAAGGGTTGAGCACCAAAATGTGGGGGGATGGAGGCACGGCGTGGAGGAGGCAGCGTGCAATGGTGGGCTAGAAACATATGGAGGTCAAAACAGTAACAGCTATCACAGAGACCACGTGAGGGGAAAGTGTTTTCTAGTTGCAAGAAATTGAAAGTATGTTAGTGGTAGGAGAAATGCTTATCAAAAATCCTTGTGAGATAATTGGTTAGGTGAGACAAATAATTGCATAATAGAAGAGTTCTCATAGGATAGAGTCACCATAGACTACACGTTTTTTCTATTTGAGGAAAAAGGGCAGAGAAATCATCTCCAATTCGGCTCAGAATTCCTATGAAGAAGGCAATTAAGCACACATATGGAAAAGATAGTTTCAACGTTTTAGATTCCCTTCAATATAACACACAAACCAACGACTTGTTCAAAGCGTAATCATTCAACTCACGCTTTCCAACCATCTCATATAGCCATATAATGTAAAGGTTCTGAAAATTGAAAACCAAGAAGAGACAATGTGCCTCAAGAATAATAAAATCGTAGACTAAGGAGAGTAGAGGGTAGGATTTGTTGATTTTTAATGTACCTTGGACAAGTGGTTTCCCATGGGTTTTTCTCTACCTAAGGAAAACTGTCCAAAATAATTATTTTCCTAAGTGTGCCTTTATAAAGTGAAAGTGACTTTATAAGTGGTAAAGTCAATGTTAAATTATAAATTGAAAGTGACTTTATAAGTGGTAAATTCAATGTTAAATTATAAAATGAAAAGTGACTTTAGACATAAAGTAAAATGTGGGTACTTTATTTAATGGGTGAGTTAAAAATAGAAAGTGAGAATTAAATGCACATTTATTCTCATCCCTTGATCTAAATGAATCTGGTCCATTAGATCTTAGGGTTTCCCAAAATTCATTAAGGGAAACAAAAGGGAGAAAAGAAAAGCGAGATTGCATTCATTCATTCATTCTTAATGAGAAAATTGTAGAAAGGAGGTTTAGGGCTAGAGAAACGTTCTGAAAGAGAAATTTGTTGCAGCAAGTTTAAGGAGTAATATATGGGAAAAGCTAGGCACAGAAATCAAGGCATAGAACATAGCAGAAAGTACAATACGAACAAAATTTAATTTTGTCAGCTGCATGCAGTTCGAGACAAGTTTTTGAAAAAAACAAAAAAAAACAAACAAACAAAAAATTGAAAAGAAAATTCGTACAGTCCATATAGCGATATGAAAATCTGTACAGTCCGTAAAAAATCCGTACAGTACATATTTTCAACTTCAAGTGGGCATGGAAATCGATGCCAAGTGGGCATGATTTTCAAGCAGTTTTGGGCTAAAGAGATAAGTTGTACTTTTCTATTTTGTTTTGTCTGCAAATGTATTTTCCCTGAACTTGAAAGATAAATAAATTTGAAGAGCTCTCTAACAGGTTTTCCCCCGAGAAGATTGAAGGGGTTTTGCCTGGGTCTAAGTTGAACAAAAATCTGTGTACTTTTTTTTTGTTGTTGTTCTGTTTATGTCCATATTTATTGTCAGCATGTGTTGACAGTCCCATGTGTTTTAATCTGGAAATTTCATTTTTAGAATTCTATATGTTGAATGTATGTTTATGGGAAAGGGCATTTAACTAATTGGGAGTGATAAGGTGAAATTAAAACCAAGTTGGGATTGTAGGAAACTTTTTAGTCATGAATTTACAATATGGTATCAAAGTTGTAGGCTTAAAATTGCAGTTTGAACAGCAGATAGTAGTTTAGAGCAGCAAACGGTGGTTTGGACAACAAACTGAATTTTTGGACACCAAACTCAGTTTGGATAGCAAAATGATATTTTGTGATAGCAAGGTGAAATTTCACAAAGAGTGAAATTTTTGGACACCAAGGTGTGTTGGAAGGTTAATTTCTTCATTTTCTTGGTTTTCTAAATTTTGGATAGAAATCATGGCCATGTTCTTAAGGATAGAGGACAGACTAGATGGGATATTCAACTATGTTGTTTGGAAGGACAAAATTCAATCAGTGTTTGAGAGGTAGCAGTTTAGGACATAGTGCGGTATGAGGTTGTAATGCCTACTACTGAAAATGAACCTGCTGAATTCAAAAAATATAATTCATAGGAAAAAATGATTTTGATGGAAAGTATGAAGGATCATGTGGTTCCTTAGGTGAAAGGAAACACATATGCATATCAGATGTGGACAGCTCTGACTGCTCTCTATCAGATTACCAATGAGAGAAGGAGGATGGTACTCAAAGTACAATTTAAGAACATGAGGATGACAAAGGCTAAAAGTGTAGTTCATTATCGTGTCAAGGTCAAAGAGGTATGTGATGATTTGACTGCTGTTGGTGAGGCAGTTGCACCCACAGAGTTAGTCAGGATAGTTGTAGTGGGACTTCCTAAGTCTTGGGAGGTATTTGGAGATACTGTTACCTCTAGGGAGAATATTCCCAATTGGGAAATATTTTGGGATGATTGTGTGCAGCATGAGATATGAAAGACTAGCAGTGGTGGGGTGAAGATTGCAGATGAGGAGGATGTAGCCTTGACAGCTAGGGGGGAGAACAAAAGGAAGGCCAAGAAAGGGGCCTCATTGGATGGGGCTAAGGGAAAGGAGAAGAAGAAGAAGAAAGATATAGATGTGTCCAAATTCAAATGTTGGGCATGCTAGAAGATGGGACACTATGCTGCTACGTGTCCTAAGAGGAAAATCAAGGGGAAGAAGGATATGGTAGCTTCAACAGAGGTGGAGCAGTTTGCTTCACAGTTTGACATGGAATTTTCATTTATTACTTCTACATCTATTAGGAGTACATCATCTGACATGTGGTACATAGACAGAGGGGTTTCTTGCCATATTACAAGCACACAGGAGTTCTTTTCAGAGCTTGCAGAGAGGGAACTTGATATTGAGATTGCACTCGGAGATGATCGCACTGTGAGAGTTGTCGGTCTGGGGTCTGTGACCTTTGAGAGGGAGTCTTTGCTTCCTTTGAATTTCATGGATGTTTTTTTGTTTTGGGGAAGACGAAGAACTTGATTTTAGTGTCTTCTATGGAGGAGAAGGGATTTGACGTCAATTTCTCAGGAGGGCAGGTGTTGATGGCACATATGCATCATGGAGCTTTGAGAGTTTTGAGGGAGATCACTATTGGAGTTCCTAATTTCAGTGTCGAGAATTATGAGTTATGTTAGGTCCCTATATTACTAGTCGAGTCCCTTACTATGTTAGTGTAGCCCCCCTTATTTTTATTTTTGTACCCCTGTAACCCCCATATTGTTATTATTGTGCTCTTACATTATTATTGTTAGGTCAGATAGGATTATATTCTAACCCCATGGACTCCTATATATAGAAAGGAGGTTTTGTCATTTGTATCATCCAAGAATTGTTCATCTATGTAATGTAAAGGATGTTTCCCCCTTGAAGTTTCTTATTTCTAAGGCGTTGACTATCTCTTTTCTTCTATTTTTGGAGTTGGTTTCATAACATTTGGTATCAGAGCTTTGGATTATAGGGTTTCTCTACTCCAAACAAGTCATCATGGAATTTTCGCTATAAATTTTTTTCTATGAAGGCTCAGAAGCTAAAAATTTTATAGAGAGAATCCGAAATCCTGAGGAACATCGTGTGAAAACTTCAGATCCTAGTTCACAATATTTTCGGATATATGATCTGTGGAATTTAGGGTTTTTCTCAGGCTCCTGAATTTAACCTAATCTGGCCATCGTGGAATTTTTTCTATAACTTGTTTTCTACAAAGTTTCTGTAGCTGAAATTTTGGAAAAGCGAAGCTGAAATCTGAAGGAACTTCGTGCAAACATTTCAGATCTTGGTTCACAATATTTGCAGAGATATAATATGTGGAAGTTAGGGTTTTTTCAAGCTCCCAAATTTCATCTCAAAGAGGTGATCTTGGGAAAATCATCATCACTCTCTCTCTGAGCATCGAATTGTAATTCTTTAAAAAATATTTGTAATTACACGGACTTCAGTTTCCTGTGTATCAATTTGATAGCCAAAGGACGAAACAGTGAGACGTGGAACGTCATAAAAGTTCGCTCTACTGAACCAGTCCATAATTAGGCCATTGTGGGAGATTAGGCATAACTTTGCCTTGAAGAATCCAAATCAAGTTAGAACTGTGGCATTCGAAAGAAGATTCATAGGGCTACTATAGCACCAAATTTCAGATATTGAAGATCTGAACTCACAAATATAATGCAGTTTCAATATCGAGCTCCTCAAAAGCAAAAAAAAGGTGTGTATTATTTTTCAAATTTCATAAGTCTTGTTTGAAAAAGTAATATGAAGTGATTCCAAGGGCATATAGAAGAGTTTTTATCAGTATTGGGTTCTGTTGTAGCTCCTACAACACCCTCCAAAAATACATAAAATCATAACACACACTTTCAAAATTTTTGGAGCCCCCCTTGAAACTAAAAAAAGGAAAAAAGCCAAGTAAAGTTTTAAAAGGCAAGTCGCTAAGTCGCAGATTCTTTATTTGCGACCCATGCGACCTATGCGACTCTGCGACCCTAAGGTCGCATAGGTCGCCAGGTCGCAAGAGTCAGAATTCGATCACTTTGCGACCTTGCGACCTAGCGACCTCAAGGTCGCAAGGTCGCAAAGTCGCAAAATGAAGTTTTAAAGAAATTAGCGACTCAGCGACCTTTGCGACCCAGCGACCTTGAGGTCGCTAGGTCGCAAGGTCGCAAACTTACGACTTGCGACCTCATTAAGTATCCGCACGTGCGACCTTTTTATATAAGGTCGGGTCGCTAGGTCGCATTTGTGACTCTCAGCGAAAACCGTGGAATTGCTCTGACAGGTCGACTGGCGCGTTTTCTCCCGGGTAAGTTGCCTTTTCCTCCCTATGTTTCCCTCTTGAGCATTCCTTGCCATTATTGAGCCTCCCCACGGTCTTATTTATTTGCTGGAAAGGATGTAGGGTTTTTCTTTTGATTTTCACCATTGTTTTGTTTCCCACAAACCCCAAGGTCACCCGTCTCTCACATTTTTCCCTCCGTTGTTCATACATTTTTTGACGAACTAGTCGTTAATGCATGCATTCCGTAGCTAACCGGCGATTCCGCAGCTACCTTTATGTTTGAGCATGTTCCAGGTGGCCACTTGAGGAAAAACGCATATGGGCATGATCCACGTCGTGCCTACATGGTGTGTTGCTCGTCATGGAAGAGGAAATGGATTCTGGGTACGGTTATGCACATGTGAACACATTTGTGAAGGAAGACTCCTACTAGGACTGTCACAGTCCAGGTGTCTTTTCTCCTTTACGCAGCCACCTCAAAGACTCCTAAGATGATTTGGATTAGGAAGACATCATTCCTAAATTATTGTAATTATTGTTACTTGCATTTACTTTATAAACTCTTGAGTAGGCCGAGAGCTAGTTAGAGATTTTGTATTAGATTTGCTGCTAGATTTTGTGAAAACTCTGTGTTACGTCTTTGAAGACACAGAGCATTATGTTCAAACTATTGCATCGTTAATGGAGCAGACAAAATTATCCTGAAGGCGTGATTTAATTGGGAGTTGAATGTCGTCAAGTGGTAGAGGGCCCCTGCCCCTTGAACGGACTTTCTTTTGCGTACAGTAGATAAGTTTTTCTTAGTTGTCTTTACGTTCTGCATATTGAATTAGTAGTTGTTTTGTTTTATATACTGTGGTCGTACTCATTCTAGTTCTTCCATAAGAAGACACTCTTCCAACAGACCAAAATGATGAATGTTTAAATGACTATGGTATTGTAGGATAGGAGTTAAATTTATATTTGTTTTCAACTAGCTACTGTAGTCATATTCGTTCAAGTTCTTCCACAAGAAGACACTTTGCCAATAAATTAAAACGATGAATGTTTAATGACTATGGTACTGTAGGATAGGAGTTGTATTTGTTTTTAACTAGAGACTGTAGTTATATTCATTCCAGTTCTTCCACAAGAAGACACTTTTCCAATAAATTAAAACGATGAATGTTTAATGACTATGGTACTGTAGGATAGGAGTTGTATTTGTTTTTAACTAGAGACTGTAGTTATATTCATTCCAGTTCTTTCACAAGAAGACATTCTTCCAATAGATCATAACAATGAATGATGAATAGCTATAGTGTTATAGGAGTTAGTTGTAGTTTTTAGTCTTCACTATCACAGTTGCACTTGTCCTAATCATTCTTCCACAAGAAGAAATTCTTCCAAGACATCCTTAAGAAGTTCAAGATATGACTGTGATGTGACAATTTAGTTTTTCATTTGCTTTCAACTGCATACAAGTCCACAGTTAGAATTGTTCTACCTCTTCCACAAGAAGGAACTTTTCCAAAATATCATTAATGATGAACAACCAGATTGTGTAACTTCATAGAATAGTGCATGTTAATTAGAACGCTCCGGAGTTTCATTTTGCATTTAATTCATGTCCAGCTACTTCATTTCAAAGTTTGATGATGGCTTATGGTTTAACATTGTTTTAGTTTAGAAGCATCTTAAGCTCATGTTTAAATCAATTCATTGCACTTAAATCTCATAGTCACATTGTCACCCTTTGCACAGTAGATCACTTTAGTTGATAGAATTCATAAGACAGCCTTCATTATTTACAAATATCTTTTTGTTCTGAAAACCATCAGTGATCCATAACCTTAGGAACAGAAGATAACATCATTACAAGGTCTGAAATATCTCTGCAAATTCCTCACTATAAACAGAGCTCTTCCTCAACAGAACTACCCTGAAAAGAAACCAATAACTCTTGGAGAATAGACTCTGACCTTCAATTGAAATTGCAGAATAGAACTAGGAATTAGTCATGGAATAGATGAGCTTAGAATAGAATGTTGCATCATGATTAGTGTCTAACTGCTTAGTTAGAAAACTTGCATATTTAGTGATCATCTTTCAAAGTCTAGTTTGTGTCATTTGTCATCATTAAGCTCTTGTTTCTATTTGGTCATAGTTTAGATGTTGCTTTAGTGTTTTTGATTACATTTGCCATTCCATACATTAGGCTCAACTGTGTTCTTGACCACCAATTCTTTTTCATTAGTTTTCTAGGCATTTTCATTGTAAACATAAAACTTCAAAAGACCAAAAACATCATAAATCAACATAAAAGACCAAAACATCACAAAACACTACATACAACGCACTAAGAAACAAGCACCTAGGTACATATGGTACATTTCACTTCAGCAGTTTACAAATCCTGGTTGACAATTAAATGAACTCAGTTTAGGAGACTAGATTGAGGCACAACATTTTGGCGTCGTTGCCGGGGAAGTGAAAACTAGGTAACCTTTGTTTCTTAGCATCCAAAAACAATTTTATGCGTAGGGAGAGAGATTCAAGAGGAAGATTTATAAGCAGCAGAGGCAGAAGTTTGACATCTAGAACACCACTTGTTTCACCTAGATCCAGAACTAGTACACCTTCAACTCAAACCCATCTTCCATCCTTTACTGATCCTGGACTTCTAGAAGATCTAAGGTCACCTATTCCATTAGAGAAACCTTCCATTTCATCCACTGAACCTGCCATAGAAGAGGATCCAAAAACCTTTGTTGAGGATATAAACCTTTCTACTTCCACAGGAGAGTCAACCATGGCAGAAGAAGGAGGAGGAGGAGTTGTTAATGGAGAACACACATTATTTGGAGGAGGCAGAGGTAGAGGTAGAGGAGAAGGAGGAAGAGGAGAAGGAGGTAGAGGTGCAGAAGGAGGAAGAGGTAGAATAGGAAGCTCTTTTGGTTTCCCTATACTTGATGAAGAAACCAATACAACCATGAAAAACATTTCACCTTCTGTCCTTCCGAACTTCTATGGACTTAAAACTGAGGATCCTGAAACTTTCTTATTCGAATTTGAAGTGATGTGTAGGACTTATGACTATCTTCAAGATGCTCAAAAATTGAAATTGTTTCCTTCGACTCTAAAAGGAGCAGCATTGAAGTGGTTTATGAGTTTAAACAGTAGTTCTATTAAAACATGGGAAGACATGAAACAAGCATTTCTAGAGAGATACTTGGATTATTGTATGCCGGTTAATCATAAGGAAGAAGTGTTCAAGATGATACAAAAAGAAGATGAAAACTTAGAAGATTTGTTGGAAAGATTTAAATACAACATAAAAAGAGCACAAATGGAAAACCTAGATCAAGACACTTTAAAATCTCTTTTGTTGAAAACCATTAGGGATGAATGGTTGGATATCCTTAACATGATGGGAAAAGGGGATATATCACAACTCACATTACCTGAAATATCCGAGTTATGTATCAACCTTTCCAGAGGGAAATCTAAAACTGCCAAAGGTCCAAGAGATCCTGCTCTTGCAAGGGCAAGTAAATCTGCTTCTGGGACAGTAAGTAGATCAGAAATAGGACATATGCTTGATGATTTTAAATCTGACATCTTAGGGAGTCTTAGTGACCAAATAGACACCCTCAAGATACAAAACAAGCAAAAGGCTGAATCTGATGCCTTGGCAATCTTTTGTCCCAAATGTAGGAAGAAACATGCCTTGAGAGAGTGTCCTTTAGATGTAAAAGTTGTAGAAACCTGTGTTATTTGTTCTGAGAAACATGAGACCAAGAATTGTCCTTCTCTTCCTGGTCTCAAGGTTGTTTTTCAAGAAGAAACTCCAACAGATTCCACAGAATCTCTTAACTTTGTATCTAGAAGACCTTGGCAGGGATCTCAGACACAGGGATTTCATGATCAAATGTATAATCAACCTCCACCTTGGAATTCTTGGCAGCAATCTTGGCCCCAATTTCAAAATCAATCTCAAGCTTGGGCACAAGGATCACAAGGTCCCTCTGGAAGATACTCTCCATATTATCAGTATCCACCATCCTATCCACCATATCCACAATTTTATCCTCAAAATTCTCAACAAAATTTTCCTCAAAATCTTCAGCAAAATTTTCAACAGAATTCTCAACAACATCATTTGAACCAACCTCATCAAAATCAACCACTTCCATTACCATTCCCTCAAAAATCCAATCAATTACTAGCTCAGCCCATACCAAACCCCAATAATAAGAATCCTCAGAATACATACATGATAGAAGGACAACAATTTCCAACTTATTTAATTACTCCTCTAGACCTTAGTGATGTTCAACTTAGGTCTAGAAGGATACTTGAGAAGAGGAAACCTTCTGTGATCATACAAGAACAAGATAATTCTGAGGAAGACTCCCTACGGGTTAATAAAAGTCTTGAGGAAGAAACATCCTTTCAAGGCCAAAACATTGAAAAACTGAAACAAAAAGATCCAATAAGCCCAACTCCAGCATTAGAGCAACCATCCACATCTACTTCTATACCTCCCTTTCCGGAAAGATTACAAATTGACAAAGGTGTAGAAAAACAAATAATGGTGCCTAATTATGATTTCTTGGATGAATTGAGAAATGTTTTCATTAAAATTCCATTATTGCAAGCCATCAAGGAAATCCCAATTTTAGCCAAAACAATAAAGGAGTTGAGTATGAAGACAACAAAGAAAAGAATAAGAGAAACCAAGAAAATTCAACTGGTAGGACAAATAGCAGATATTATGATGGGTAAGACTACTATTCCAAAGTACCTTGACCCAGAAAATCCAGTTGTCAAAATTCACATCAATGGAATTGAAATTCAAAACACACTCATTGACTTAGGAGCAGCAATAAATATCATGAGTAGACAAATCATGGACAAACTAAAACTTCCTAATCTTCTCTTTACACCCACACTATTACAATTAGCAGATAGATCTGTGATCAGACCAGATGGGGTAATAGAAGACATTCCAGTGTCCCTAGACTCTTGGGAGTACCCCGTGGATTTCATGATCCTGACACCCAAGAATAATCTAGGAGGCCATCCTGTCATACTAGGAAGACCTTGGTTGGCTACAGCTGATGCTTTTATTAGTTGTAGGTCCGGTGATATGTATATTTCTGATGGAAGTTCAACAAAGAAATTCACTTTATATCCTCCAGCTCGGACAATTACAGATCTAGATGACACTCAATGGATAGAGGATGAAGAATATTTGCAACCACTCTTCACAATTTCAGAAATTAGTGAAGATAATCAAATTCTGAATACTCTAGAAAATTTTGAATCTTCTCCAGAACACAAACAAGAATCATTTCAAGAGAGATCCAATATTGATTTCTTGTCATCTAGACAGATGTCTCTTCATTCTATGGACAAATTTGGCAGCTCTACAAGTGAAATCTTTCCAGGCAAAACCTTGAATATAAACAAAAACCTAGAAAGATCTCAACAAGAAGAGTTAGTCAAAGTATTACAGAGACATTCTTCCGCATATGCATGGGAATACACTGACATGAAAGGGATAAGTCCCAAGACTTGTACTCATCACATCTATATAGAGGCAAATTGCAAACCAATTAGACAACCTCAAAGACGGATGAATCCAAATCTTAAGGAAATTGTCAAGGAAGAACTACAAAAATTGTTAAATGTTAACTTCATTTATCCTATTTCAGATAGTCAGTGGGTTTCCCCTTTAGTAATTGTACCTAAGAAAAATGGAAAATGGAGGGTGTGTGTTGACTACCGAGAACTGAATAAAGCTACTCTTAAAGACCATTTTCCTTTACCTTTCATAGATCAAGTATTAGATACATTAGCAGGTAAAAAGTACTTTTCATTCCTAGATGGGTTTAGTGGTTACAATCAAATCCAAGTAGCACTTGAAGACCAAGATAAAACCACATTTAATTGTCCTTGGGGTACCTATGCCTACCGAGTATTTCCATTTGGATTGTGTAATGCACCTGCAACATTCCAAAGGGCAGTATTAGGAATTTTTTCTGATCTGATACATGACTGTGTAGAGGTGTACATGGATGATTTTACAGTTTATGGGGATACATTTGAAGAGGCTTTAGAAAACTTGGAAAAGGTCTTAAAAATATGTCAAGAAGCAAACCTTTCTGTTAGTCATGAAAAATGTTTTATGATGTTCACTGAAGGTATTGTTTTAGGGCACCACATTTCAGGGGATGGGATTAGAGTTGATGAAGCGAAAGTTGAAGTTATTTCTAACCTATCCATTCCAAGTTGTCAAAGAGATGTAAGAAGTTTTCTAGGATTTACGGGGTACCATCGGAGATTTATAGAAAACTTCACCAAAATAGCATCTCCTCTCTTCAAATTACTCACCAAAGATTGTGAATTTAAGTGGACTTCTGATTGCCAGTTAGCTTTTGAAACCCTGAAAACCAAAATTTCTGAAGCACCTATATTAAGGGGACCTAACTGGAAGCTACCTTTTCATATCTCGACAGATGCTTCCGATACAGCTCTAGGAGCAGTATTGGGACAAAAAGATTTAATTCCCTATGCCATCTATTATATCAGTAAAAATTTGACTCCTGCAGAGTTAAACTATACTGTAACTGAAAAAGAGTTTTTAGTCGTTGTTCATGCCATAAACAAATTTAGACACTATATAACAGGCTATGAAACTTTTATTCACACTGATCATTCTGCAATTAGATATTTAATGAACAAATCAATCACTAATGGTAGAGTTATAAGATGGTTGTTACTCTTACAAGAATTCAACATTACTATTCTAGATAGGCCTGGAAAACAAAACACAGTGGCTGATTTCCTATCTAGACTCCAAAATATCAAAGATGACACTTCGGTTGAAGATCAATTTCCTGATGAATATCTTTTTGCAATCTCTACTCAAACTCCATGGTTTGCCGATATTGCTAATTATTTAGTTTCAGGAAAATTTCCTTCAATTATGAATGCAAGGGATAAAAGAAAAATCATTAATGATAGTGCAAGATATTCATGGGTTGCTAATGAGTTGTACAAGACAGGTTCAGATTTGATCATTAGAAGATGTGTTCGTGAAGATGAGATGCCTGAAATTCTCAAGGCATGTCATGATGAACCTTGTGGCGGACACTTTGCAGATAAGAGGACAGCCTATAAGATCCTTAACTTAGGATATTATTGGCCATCTTTGTTTAAAGATGCAAGGGAATATGTCAAAAGGTGTGACAGTTGCCAAAGGGTAGGGAAACCTTCTCCTTCATGTGAGATGCCATTACAACCTCAGGTACACATTGAACCTTTTGAAAAATGGGCCTTGGATTTTGTAGGACCTATTAGTCCTCCATCAAGACAAAATAAATACATATTAGTTTGCATTGATTATGTTACTAAGTGGGTAGAAGCTAAACCATTACTTGTTGCTAATGAATCATCTGTAGTTACTTTTCTTTTTGAGGATATTTTTACTCGTTTTGGTGTCCCAAGGGAAATTGTTGCAGATCAAGGAGCTCAATTTACATCAAGGCTAGTGGAGCAAATGATGGAGAAGTACAAAATCAGACATAGAAAAACTACTCCTTATCATCCACAAGCAAATGGTCAAGTGGAATCTACTAATAAAGTCATTGAAGGAATCCTAACAAAGACAGTTCATTTACATAGAAGAGATTGGGTAGATAGGCTTCCTGAAGCCTTGTGGGCCTATAGAACTACATGGAGAAACACAACATGCCATACTCCTTATGAGCTTGTTTATGGAAAGCAAGTTTTGTTTCCTATAGAGTTCCAAATCCAAACATTCAAGATGGCAGTTCAGCTAGGACTTGATCTAACGAAGGCACAAAAGCGTAGACTGGAGCAAATTAATGAATTGGATGAGATCAGACAAGATGCAGTTCAGAAAACAAGTCTAGTCCAACAACAAAGGGCTAGATGGCATGACAAGTACATCAAAGAGAAGAAATTTAAAGAGGGTGATTGGGCTCTCTTGTTTGATTCAAAATTCAAGGATTTTCAAGGAAAATTTCAGACCCATTGGCTTGGGCCATATGAAATTGTTCGAATTTTTGATAATGGGGCAGTAAAAATCAGAACTATAGATGAAGAGGAGGTCACTTTTCTTGTGAATGGCCATAGAATGAAGCTATACCACAAGCCACTCTCAAGAGAAGAGTTTGTCAAGAAGTTCCAAGAAGACAATGATGTGAAGTTAATGAAGAAGAGTCTCTCTTCTTCATCAACTTGATTAAATTTTCTGAAGCATTTCTCTTTTTGAAAAAAAATAAAAAAATAAAAAAAAAATAAAAAAAATAAAAAAAAATAAAGGTATAAACATGAAAACCAATCACTGATTGGCATGTTTATACAGAAAAGATAGGGTGAAAATCAGAGTCTCTCTGACACTCTAACTTTTCCCATTTTTGTTTCTAAGCAACTGTTATAAAAATCATAAGTTCAGTGCCATAGTACTTATGATTCATTTCATCTCACTCCATTCATTATCCATCCATACTTCATCCCATCCATCATTCACATTTCACTCCATTCCACATTCCATTCATTTCACTCCATCTTCCATTCATTTCATGTCAAAACATAGAATTTGATATCTTGCTGCAAGTGAATGAATTTCAGTACAACCCTTATGTTCCTTCATTCCATGAACTGAATCCATTTTTTTTTTCCATTATCCACTTCATAATCCATCATCCATTTTCATCCATTTTCATAAACATTTCACCCATCTTCCAAAAACATTTCATTTTTCATGATTAAAGTATTCTACAGGAACATTCTACAGCTCAGTGGACATTCTGCAGCTGATCACCTTTTCTGCAGCCCGACAGTCTTTTTGGCAGCTATAAACCCTGAAGGCATCAACCAGCAGACATCAGAATTACAACAAAGTGATCCAATGAATTCATGAATCAAAAATATCAAGAAAATTGTGAAAGATCCCTCCAAAGATGAGCAGAGAAGACAAAGGCTACACAAACATCAAATAAAGGGCAGAGGTAACAAATTTAAATTACGATGGCAATTCATGAAAATTTAGCATAGTTTAGTTGTGGATTATTCAAAAGTTGTTTTAATTATTTTATTGATCAAACACCAAACAAAACCCTCTACAGACTTTGTATTAAATCTTCCAATTCAAATTTTCTATCCAATAGCATTTGAGCGGTGGAACGGCCAAATCATTTGAAATTCCCACGACTCTTAACCAAGTTCTTTAATGATGAAGATTTTTCCCGCCGTCGTAAATCCTCCGCCGTCTCCTCAAATCATTAATGCAATCCTCCACCTCACTCCACCACTCTATGCCGTGACCATTTGCCATAACGTCATTCCGTAGCCAGTATTCCATTCCGAAGGCAGAAGCATTATTATCATCAGGGGCAGAACATAAGAGGTACATTGGAAGCATAACGGTGTGAGAACTCAATGAACAGAGAGCATATCACTGAGAACGAAGTTTGGAGCATTTTCACTATCAACACAGAATTGTGGTCGTGTAGAGTTTAAAGCCTGTTGCTACCAGAAGACAGAGGTGCTAAAATTGAAGACTTTGCTACCAAAGACAGAGGTGCTAAAATTGAAGACTTTGCTACCAAAGACAGAGGTGTGGTAGTAATTGAAGTTTGAAGTCTGTTATTACCAAAGACAGAGGTGTGGTAGTGACTGGTTTTGAAGTTTGTTGTTACCCGAGACAAAGTTACTGTAAGTGTTGAATTTGAAGCATACCATTTGCTATCAGAGACCGAGGTTAAGTTTGAAGTCTGTTGTTACTAGAAACAAAAGTATTTTTCAGTGATTGAGTTTGAAGTCTTTCTGTTATCAAGGACAGAGGTATTGCACAAAAAGAAACTTGAAATCATCTACCACTGTCTATCAGAGACACATTAGCTCGAAAATTGAAATTGCTTCCATATCATTCCAAAGTTCAACAGAAGTACATCAGTCCGAGGATTCGAAGGCATTTTTCAAACAGAGGCATACAAACCAGAGATTTTTAAGACCGTAGCTATTTCAAAGGTATGTTCTTCCAAAATTGAAGCCATTTTTATTTAGAGCTTGAAGCCATTTTAATCCGAAAGTAAAAGCCATTGTTTTGTGGATAGAGAAGAGTGTTAATTGATAGTGAAAAATCATGGGTTTCATCGTAAGGATTGAACCTATAGGATCAAAATATTTAGAAGGTTATCCACAATGCAAGGAGATGCTACAACAAATAGGATGGCTCCAATTCTTGGAAAATTTTAATGGTTGCCATAAGGAAGTCACCAAAACATTTGCTAGATCATTCCAAGGCACTGAGGTTGAAATAGGAGATGTTAAGTTTAATGTTAATGAAGTTTTTATAGCAGAGGCTACAGGATTATCCAGAGCTGGGGAAAGATGGTTTAAAAATAGGGAATTCCATAATGACTCATGGAAACAAATCTTAAAATCACCAAACATGGATGTTAGTGTGTTCAAAAAGGGAATTCCCAGTACAACATTGAAGAGCAAATGGAGGAATATACTACTTCTTTTACAAAAATTTGTTACATGTGAGGGTAGATATGGGACATTTTATGTCTACCATATGAGACTAATGTTGCATTTTCTAGGAGAAGATTTGAATTTACCATATTTCTTGTATCAAAGTCTGAAGAAAATGGCTTCTTGTGTTCAGAGAAGAGTTTAGTTTTTGGAAACAACCCTGTATCATCATGGGTTAGTCAAAATTTTAATTGAGCATCATCTATCTAAATCAAATGATACATGGGATGATTTCTTAATAAGAAATCATTTTGAGGAAGCAAAAGAACTATCACCTTAACCACAGGCCACAAAGAGAAGTAGGAGATGGAGGACTCCAAAAGGTAAAATTGACAAACCGGTTCAAGAAAGCAGTGAAGAAGTCATTTTGGAGAAGTTGACTAGAATCAAGAGTCAACTCAAGGCAGAGAAGGTAATCAAGGAATCTGCTATAGAAAAAGGGGAGGGTTCCTCTCAACTAAGGAGAAGCCACAGATTAAAAGGAAAACTGAAGAAAACATCAATCAAACAAACAGGGGTAATCAATATTGAAGATGAAGAAACATCTATGGAAGAGTATGATGATGAAGATTTTTATGAAGGCACCCCTGAGATTGATCCTGCTCAACAGGAAATCTATGATTATGTGGGAACTTTAGAGAGAACAGCTTCAGAAAGAGAAGAGAGAACCCCCAGTCCTCCACTAACTGAAATTGATATATTGAGGAGGGATAGGTATGAGTTGGAATTGTTGAATAGACACATTAAAAATGAGAATGAAATTCTCAAAGATCAAATCAAGCTCAAGACCGACATGAACTCAACCTTATCCCTGCATATAGACAAAGTGGAGAGGACCAATGAGAAGATGAAGACAAGGAACAAAAAGTTGATCAGGGCACTCACAAACCTCAGGTTCAAACTTGTGATCAGGAAACCTAGAAGGCCTCTAGCTTTCAGACAAAGGAGAAGAAGGGGATTAGATGTCCTTGCAGAAGCCTCTGAATTCATAGGATAATTTGCATGAGGACATGCAAAGAGACAGAAGTGGGGGTATGTTGAGCCTCAAATTTGTGCTTTCCTTCACCTCATTTTACCTCATTTTCCCTTGTCCATTTCTATTTTAAACCCAATTGATCAATAAAAATAGTTAGAATTACTTCTAGAATGGTTTACATGACTGACTTGTTGAATTTTGTGATTGTTGCCATTGTTAAGCATTTTGACCGGAACTAGCTGCAGAATGCAGGCATTCTGTAGCTAACCAGCGATTCTGCAGCTACCTTTATGTTTGAGCATGTTCCAGGTGACCACTTGAGGAAAAACGCATATGGGCATGATCCACGTCGTGCCTACATGGTGTGTTGCTCGTCATGGAAGAGGAAATGGATTCTGGGTACGGTTATGCACGTGTGAACACATTTGTGAAGGAAGACTCCTACTAGGACTGTCACAATCCAGGTGTCTTTTCTCCTTTACGCAGCCACCTTAAAGACTCCTAAGATGATTTGGATTAGGAAGACATCATTCCTAAATTATTGTAATTATTGTTACTTGCATTTACTTTATAAACTCTTGAGTAGGCCGAGAGCTTAGTTAGAGATTTTGTATTAGATTTGCTGCTAGATTTTGTGAAAACTCTGTGTTACGTCTTTGAAGACACAGAGCATTATGTTCAAACTATTGCATCGTTAATGGAGCAGACAAAATTATCCTGAAGGCATGATTTAATTGGGAGTTGAATGCCGTCAAGTGGTAGAGGGCCCCTGCCCCTTGAACGGACTTTCTTTTGCGTACAGTAGATAAGTTTTTCTTAGCTGTCTTTACATTCTGCATATTGAATTAGTAGTTGTTTTGTTTTATATACTGTGGTCATACTCATTCTAGTTCTTCCATAAGAAGACACTCTTCCAACAGACCAAAATGATGAATGTTTAAATGACTATGGTATTGTAGGATAGGAGTTAAATTTATATTTGTTTTCAACTAGCTACTGTAGTCATATTCGTTCAAGTTCTTCCACAATAAGACACTTTGCCAATAAATTAAAACGATGAATGTTTAATGACTATGGTACTGTAGGATAGGAGTTGTATTTGTTTTTAACTAGCTACTGTAGTCATATTCGTTCCAGTTCTTCCACGAGAAGACACTTTGCCAATAAATCAAAACGATGAATGTTTAATGACTATGGTACTGTAGGATAGGAGTTGTATTTGTTTTTAACTAGAGACTGTAGTTATATTCATTCCAGTTCTTTCACAAGAAGACATTCTTCCAACAGATCATAACAATGAATGATGAATAGCTATAGTGTTATAGGAGTTAGTTGTAGTTTTTAGTCTTCACTATCACAATTGCACTTGTCCTAATCATTCTTCCACAAGAAGAAATTCTTCCAAGACATCCTTAAGAAGTTCAAGATATGACTGTGATGTGACAATTTAGTTTTTCATTTGCTTTCAGTTCATTTGCTTTCAACTGCATACAAGTCCACAGTCAGAATTGTTCTACCTCTTCCAGAAGAAGGAACTTTTCCAAAATATCATTAATGATGAACAACCAGATTGTGTAACTTCATAGAATAGTGCATGTTAATTAGAACGCTCCGGAGTTTCATTTTGCATTTAATTCATGTCCAGCTACTTCGTTTCAAAGTTTGATGATGGCTTATGGTTTAACATTGTTTTAGTTTAGAAGCATCTTAAGCTCATGTTTAAATCAATTCATTGCACTTAAATCTCATAGTCACATTGTCACCTTTTGCACAGTAGATCACTTTAGTTGATAGAATTCATAAGAGAGCCTTCATTATTTACAAATATCTTTTTGTTCTGAAAACCACCAGTGATCCATAACCTTAGGAACAGAAGATAACATCATTACAAGGTCTGAAATATCTCTGCAAATTCCTCACCATAAACAGAGCTCTTCCTCAACAAAACCACCTTGAAAAGAAACCAATAACCCTTTGAGTATAGGCTCTGTGACAATCAATTGAAATTGCAGAATAGAACTAGGAATTAGTCATGGAATAGATGAGCTTATAATAGAATGTTGCATCATGATTAGTGTCTAACTGTTTAGTTAGAAAACTTGCATATTTAGTGATCATCTTTCAAAGTCTAGTTTGTGTCATTTGTCATCATTAAGCTCTTGTTTCTATTTGGTCATAGTTTAGATGTTGCTTTAGTGTTTTTGATTACATTTTCCATTCCATACATTAGGCTCAACTGTGTTCTTGACCACCAATTCCTTTTCATTAGTTTTCTAGGCATTTTCATTGTAAACATAAAACTTCAAAAGACCAAAAACATCATAAATCAACATAAAAGACCAAAACATCACCAAACACTACATACAACGCACTAGGAAACAAGCACCTAGGTACATATGGTACATTTCACTTCAGCAGTTTACAAATCCTGGTTGACAATTAAATGAACTCAGTTTAGGAGACTAGATTGAGGCACAACAATAATTATCAAAGAGCATAAATAGAATGGGAAATCTCTAAGTTATTGGGCAATGGAGTCAAATGGAAGTCATGATAAGTTCATAAAAGGATCAGGGAGTATCATAGGGAAAATCTAACTTGGCCAATGGATCTTCAACTTTTTTGGAATAATGAGGTGAACATTAAGGAGAAGAATGAAAAGTAGGACAAAGAGCAATTAAGAATTATTTATCATGTACTTTAAACAAGAGACATCTTTCAAGGCATCTGTTTTGAAGCAAGCCAAAGGAAAGGGCAAACCATAAACTTCTTTGGACGGAATTTTAATAAGAAAACCTTTCAAACAACAATCCAACAATCAAAGACTACTTTCAAATAAGAAAACATATAAGATAAACAATAAGAGCAGCCTAAGATCAAACATAAATAATCTAATCTGCTTTTGACTAACTCTCTAGGGATCTTTAAAGAAAATTTTTAAAGGCAGACCAAAGGACAGGGCACACAATAGACTTCCCTGGTTTAGACTCTACTAAGCATACTTTAAAGAAGTCTCAGAAACAATTCTCAAGTTGTACTCAAAGGAGCATGGACTTACCACTTAATTTCCTGGTTTCACTCTATTGAAATCATTCCTTAAAACATCCTCTCAATCCGTACTCAAAGGAGCATGGACTTACCAAAAGGGAGACTCCTTGGTTATACTCTATTGAATTATTTCTAAAATCACAAGCTAGGTGGAATTAGAGGGAAATTAAGAATCCTCTAGTCAGACCTTGCAGAAAAAAACATTTAGACAGTGAAGAGTAAAAATAACTAAGGTGCTTTCAAAAGACATTTCTTAGCCTAAAACCTTTACTCTATTGTAACAAAGAAATATGGAAACATAATGAAAATGGGAAATAACAATAACAGGTAAAATCACTTCACCAATAGCCAAGCTCAGGGATTGAGTGATCTAGCCTCCTCCATCAACAAACAAATAAGGGCATCCATAAGATCCAAGACATCAATTTTCCTTCAACTTCCAAGAGACTATGTATTACTTCAAAGAGTCATCAAATGCCAGCAATAAAATGAGTTCAAAGGCAGTATTTATGCTGCAAATGAGGAGGTGAGGTTAAGATAGGGTTTGAGTATCATTTATTACAGAGTAAGTGCATTCCTGACCTTGAAAACCATGCAAGGCATAAGGTAGAAATATCTACAGCTACTTCTCTGTTTTAATAACTTTGTCTTAACTTTATAGGGAAAAATAGGTGAAGAGTTTTGACTTTAAGGCATATTTTTAACTATTACAATAACTGCCTTGTCAAATAAAATATCCTCTGACTCTATAATAACTGCTTAATGCCTTTGTGGAAAGAAAACATGCTTTAGGTGGTAGATTTGATCCTTTGGAGGAGTAATTGCTTCTTTGTTGATTTATTCGAGGCAGTCTTTGGCTTAAGTTGCCTTGGTTTAACCATTAACTGTGTTTTTAGGCCTCTAACCTTGATTCATCTTTAATAATCCACTTTACCGTATTTCCACTGTTTCTACTATATAATTTCTTTATTCCTTTATCCTTTATTTTCAAACCTTTGACCTTTTATCTTTAATCATTGTTTAAAGGGCTAATCCTCTGTTTTTTCGATCCATAATTAGCCCTCTAATATTCTTGTTCTTCATTTCTTCTTTGACTATAACTGTTCTCTGTGTGCAGGCAGGGTTCTTCATGGTGTAAGGGTTTATAACCCATCGATGATCATGACACATCGATGGGTTAATTCTTTTGTGTAAATCCTTGGCCCATTTATCTTCATTAGCCTCTCGGATCGTCATCTAGAGGTTATTCGTCATTTAAATGCCTCTCTGGGTTTCGTCCGCCATTAAACCTACAGAAAAAAACAAACATTAACCTTTAAAACCTGCGGGATGGGGGTGAACTGCGATTTTTTGGGTTTCTGAGGGTTTTAGGGGTGATTTGCAGAGGAATAGAGGCGCAAGGGAATGATTTCGGAGGCGAAATCCTGAAGAAATTTGAATGGGGGCACGAAACTTTGAATTTTTGCGCGCAGAGGAGGAAAGTGGTTTTTGCAAAACCACCGTGGTTTATCACACGGGTTATCGGCGGTAAACGGTTTTGGGAGGAGGCAGTGCGATACCGTTGATCAACTGCCGCATGTCCAAGACTAAACCGCCCTTTTCGCGTGGATCAAGGGCTTTAAACCTCGATGCTGAAATCTAAGCGATACATAATCTGGACAGTCAAATCTCAAAGGGTGAGATCGAAGGTGCGGAGAAGTTTATGAGCGGCAGGATAGTGCAGCGGTGGGGTTTGGGGCGAGGTGATGTGGAGGTCTTTTGTCGAGTAACGAGGCTGGGTTATATGTGGGATTTTTTTATGTGTGGAGGGAGGACGGACAACAGACGTTGGATTGGGGGAGTGAGTTTTCGATCAACAGTCCAAGTTATCTAGGAGATAAACAAAGGGGCGGAATGAAATGAAGGGGCGAAGGCATTGTTTGCATGGGGGAAGGGCCTTAAGAACAGACGAAGAGAATGGTCCCATGGGGGTAGAGGGGACCAGGTGTCGGGAAAAAGGAGCTTAGGAGAATAGCGGAGGGTCAGGGTCAGGGTTGTATGAGCGAGGGGGCTAGGGCTTAAGCGAAAGGGGCTTAAGGCCTAATTTTTTGCCAAAGATGGATTTTAACACCAAAATAGGGTTTTTATAAGGTTTTAAAAGGCCCGATAGGTTTAAAAGGTTAGATTAAAACAATGTAAAAGGGACTTTTACATTGTTTTAAGGCTCTTTAGAGGAAAATAATGAATAAGGGGTATTTACAAGGGTCTTTAGAGGGAAAGGAAAAATGGATTTCAGAGGGGAAAAAGGTGATAAATGAGGGTGTTAGGCCCAGAAAAATGGAGTTTTATTGGAGTGGTAGGGTGAAAATTTGGGAAGGAAAATGATAAGGTTTATAAGGAATCAATTAGGATTTAGGATGATGAAGGCAATGAGATTTCTAGAACTCACAATGTTTCTTCAAATATTGTTTCTAGAAATCTAGGTTTTACAACTTAATCATCCTTTGGTATCAAAAAAATTACTGATGACTAACAGTGGCTCCACTTGGGGAGGGCATATTTCCCTTCAAGGTGTCCAGAAC
The DNA here is from genome assembly GCA_034641835.2 of Pinus albicaulis. Taxonomy (NCBI): domain Eukaryota; kingdom Viridiplantae; phylum Streptophyta; class Pinopsida; order Pinales; family Pinaceae; genus Pinus; species Pinus albicaulis. Next base: position 707,136,367 of record CM076583.1, on the reverse strand, counting down.
CTCAGTTTATGAAATCTCTGAGTTTCAGCATATCGGTGCCTTGTCCATTGGGCAGATTTTCCTTTTTTTCATTTACTGATATTTCTCTAAAAAGACAACCTTTTTAACAATTTGCAATATATGATTTTCTCTTGACAACATTTCTACTTACCCAATCCTACTTGTCCTATCATTTTTTCTTCTTCTTTGAGTGCATTTGAACTAGCAAACTCTTTGACATCTTATTTTTGGAAAACAGAAATGAACTATCTATTCCTATCCTTCTCTCTTCCAAGAATTCAGATTAAACTGTTGAACTCTTTTTATTTTCTACCTAAACCACTTGACTACCAAGATTAAGTTGTTTGGCAGTCTTGATTCTCTATCTATTGACATGAAATTTAAACATGGTTCAAATCAGGTTTAGACAGTCTGATTAACCATGGTTGTGGCATTTAGAACAGTTGAACATAACATTATTTTGCAGAAAAAGTAAACTAGAAAGAAAAGGTTGTGATTTGTCATTAGTAATGCATCCTTATCCATCTCTTTGGTTCTGTTTCGAGCATGTGGAACCAAAATATTTTTATTTTCCTAATCTATCTTTCTTTTGATAAGTCAAGCCTGAAATAATTTTGACAATCATTGTTCCTACTAGCTTATCAACATAATATTTAAAGCATGTTCAGCCATGTTTAGGCTAGATGACTGTACAAGATGTCATTTTGAATCAGTAGTGGCATTTAGACTTGCACAATTTCATCAGTATTGTTTTTTGGGTATGGGGTTGTACCTCTTTTAAATTTCCCTCTTTTCCTTTTCTTTTCTTTCATTGTTTTTGTATTTTCTTAGATTTTTCTCATACTATGTTATGTATAATGAGTGAAAACTTTAAATCTAGGATTCTTAACAGAAATAATGTTTAAGCATCCTACCATTGACAGGACCTCCAAACAGTTCTTCTCCATTCAGCCCTTGAAAGAAGAAAGCATTATGACCCCTGATTGAATGGATGATATAAGGCCCTTTCCATAAAATTGCCATGTTTACCTTTATCTTCTCTCCTTGAATCCCATTTTAGGATTGTATCTCCAACTTGAAAGTTATTTGATTTGGTCCTTTTGTCAAAGATCTTCTTGATGTTTTCTTGAATTTCTTGTGTCCTTTTGTACACTTCTTCTCTTGTCTATTGCAAATGAATGGTTTGACTTAGCCTTCTCTGCATATCATTTTCTTCTGTTTGTACTTCTTGGAGAATTTTCATGACTGGAACTCCTAAAGATGTAGGAAAGACTGCATCTATTCCATATACCAGCTGATAGGGGGGCATATTTATTGATTTCTTGGTGGTTAACCTATCAGCCCATAATGCATGAACAAGCTTACTATGCCATGATTTCTAATTTTGATCTAGCAATCTTTTGATGATATTGATGAGGCTTTTATTGGAAGATTCAGTGAGGCCATTTCCTTGGGGGTAGTAAGATGTGGAATGTCCTAAAGTGATATGGTATTTATAGCAGAAGTCAATCATTCTTTTGGATTTGAAGGCAGCAGCATTGTCTGTAATGATTTCCTAGGACAACCAAATCTGGATAGTATGTTAGTTTCAAGGAACTTGATAATGACAGAGTCAATAGCATTCCTAGAGGGTATAGCTTCTATCCACTTGGTAAATTAATCTGTGGCAGTAAGGATCCACTTATGTTGGGAAGATGAGTTTGGGTGAATTTATCCAATAAATTCTAAACCCCATTGTTGAAAGGGAGCCTAAACACTGATGGGATGCAAAGGTAAGGGTAGGAGTTTCCTCTTGCCATCAAAAATTTGACACTTATGGCATGTCATGACTAGCTTTTAAGTATCTGGGAAAAGGGTGGGCCAATAATAGCTCTAAGAATATTATTGGTTGTGTTCTTCCAGTAGAGGTGGCCTCCACATTCTCCCTCATGCAGCTCATGCATGATCTTTCCTGCATCATTTTCAAGAAAACATTTAAGTAATATGCCCATAGCATTTTTCCAATATAATACTCCATCCAAAATGCAGTAACTTAAAATTTTTTGTTTCAAGAATCTAGCCTTAGTCTTTGATAGAGTAGGAGGAGTATTAATATAGAGAATCACATAAATGATATCAGCATACCAAGGTGAATTCAAAAATATTTCTTCAATGTAAGGAGCTATGAATTCTTATGTTTCTTCTAAAACATCAACCATGTTTATATCTAATGCTTGGAAATTTGACTCTGCCATGATTTTTTCTAATCCCTGTCCTTTAATCAGCTTGGTAGGCCTGATCTCTAAATCATATTCAAAAATAATTGCAATCCATTTTCCCCTTTTACCATCAGGGTCTTGATTCAGAATGTCCTTGACAACTGTATGTGGGACAAAAGCAATGATATGAGAGTGTAAAATGTAGACTTGGAAATCTTTCAATGCATTTATCAAGGCTAAATCTTGTTTCTCCATGATATTATATTTGAGTGGAGCATCTCTCGAGGCCCTACTAAAAAAGGATATTGGTTTTTCTTGGCCCATGTTGTTCTTTTGCAACAAGACTGCAGCAATAGTGTGTTAAGAGGAAAATGAGAAAATGTAGAAATATTTAGTGAAATCAGGACTAATAAGAACTGGTGTTTGAGTGAGAGCTTGTTTTACCAGTTCAAATGATTGTTTGGGTTCTAAGGTCCACCTAACTCCCGTTTCCCTTTTGAGCATGTTTGTGATATTCCTCAAAAGTTCAGCAAGGTTGGGGATGAACCTTCTCAAAAAATTGATCTTTCCAATGAAAGATTGAAATTCCTTGAGGTTTCTAGGATGGCTAATTTTCAATATGCCTTCAATCCTTTTAGGGTCTACTTTGATTCCCTCTTCAGAAATTATGTGGCCAAGAAGTTTTCCTTCTTGGAGACCAAAGAGTGTTTTTTTGGGATTTAAAGATAAGCCATATTTTCTACATTTCTAAAAAACCTTTCTTAAATGAATCAAATGTTATTTATCAATTTTGGAGAAAACAGTAATGTCATCAAGATAGATGATTATAAAATAGACTATGTCTTCTGAAAAATCTATGTCCATGGCCCTTTGGAATGTGGCCCCTACATTCATTAAACCAAATGGCATTTTAACATACATGAATGTACCCCAAAGTGTGGTATAAGCAGTTTTGTGTTGATCACTTGGGAGTACTAACACTTGGTTGTAGCCTGAAAAACCATCCACGAGTGATATTCTTTTAGATCCAACCACCTTTTGAAGTATGTGGTCCATTTTAGGCAAGGGATTATTATCTTTTAGGGAGGCTCTATTCAGATTTCTAAAGTCAATGCAAAGCCTAATTTCCCCGGTCTTCTTCCTAACAGACACAAGGTTGGACACCCACTGTGAGTATCTAAGGGGAACTATGATCCCAGCATCATACATCTTCTTGATCTCTTTCTCAACTAAAGGCAATAAAACAGGGTTTATCCTTCTTAGTTTCTGTTTGAAAGGTTTCTGATTTTCCTTAAGAGGAATTTTGTGTTGAATGATGCTAGTATCATATGATTTCAGATCTTTGTACCCCCATGCAAACACATCTCCAAATTATTTAAAAAATTTAATGTATTCTTGTTTGATATGAGTAGGGAGAGTGCTAGATAACTTGATCATTTTGGGTTCAAATATGCTGCCTATGTTATGTTCTTCTACATTGGTTTCTATAGGCTCCATCTTTGGTTTTTTGGCTACATCATTGAAATCAAACATCTCCTCTAATGGTGTAAGACCTCTTGGTATTGAATTATTTTTACATCGTAAAACTTCAAGGTCCTTTTGTTCTGTTTTGTTTAACAATTATACAGTATAAAGATATTCACATTGGTTTATATCAACAGTAGAAGAGAGCTTTGTTTTATGGACTTGTTTTTCATCAAAACATTCTTCTTCAAGGTTTAAGCTGGGTGTTAATTCAGCAAAATCATTTTCAGATTGCAAAAAATCATCAATGTGTTTATCACCGTCAAACACTTGCCAATAGTCTTCATTGTCATGGACTGTGGGCCTATTTTTCACTTTGATATTGAATTGTTTTTTTATCAGATGTATTGGGAAACTGTTGGTAGCAAAAGAAAGTTCATTTGCAAGGTTGTTTTGAGCTCTAGGGATGAAGGTGAGTTCATATTTTTCAAAGGTTTTCAGGAGATCTAGGGCAGCATTCCTATATTCTCTTAATCTTGGGTTTTTGGCTGAATACTCCCCTTTTATTTGCCTAATGATTAGCTCTGAATCTCCTTGGACTGATATTTTCTTAGCTCCTAAATCTTGGAGCATATGTAGGCCAAGTAGGAGAGATTTATATTCTGCAATGTTATTGGTGCATTGGAAATCAAGCTTATAAGAATGTCTTTGGTTTGTATTTGTATCCATACACCAACTCCAGAACTTGTTTTGCTACAAGAGCCATCAAAGCTTATTTCCCACAATGTTTCTATTCTATATTCGTCATCCTTTTATTTTTTAAGGTTGCTAAGGTTAGAGCTGTTAGATTCTTCTTTTGAGGAATGATTTGACTGTTTAGGTGGTCCTAACTCTATTTCATTTTTCTTTCTTGTTGGTTGATTTCATTTTCATTGTACAATATAAAGGAATCTAAATCTGAATGAATAGAATAAACAGGAGTGTTTTTTTGCCTATCTATGTTGCTTACCATAAATTTCATATGAGATTCTCTGTATAATCTTCTAGTTTGGTTAAAAACAGGTATGGTAGCATAAGACATGTCCATTTGAAGGCTTCCTTGAAATTTGGCTCCCCATGATCTAGATAGAAGCATGCCATACTTTGGGGGGATGTCAGCAACCACTATGTCCATAACCATACCCTTAGCAGGAATTTGTGCCAGATTGATACATAAATCCTTGATTAGGCCTAAAAATTTGACTTTGCTTGAATCAAAGCAATACAGGTCCTTGTAAGGTTTAGTAATCTGTAGGCCTAATATCTCCATCACTACTTTTGGCATAAGGTTGTGAGAGGCACCAGAGTCTAGCATGGCATTGTGTAAAATATTATCATGTATATTTAGGCTGACATAAAATGGAGGAATGGTTCCTTCTTGGTATTTTCCTTCTACTTCAGGCCAAACAAAATTTCTGGTTATCATCTGTCAAGTTTAATGTATCAATATCACTTCCTATGTTCAAATCTTTTAAAACTTGTTTTTTATATACATCCTGGGTAACTAGTTCAGCTAAGGGTATGCTAATTTTGATCTTGGCAATCTCACCCTCAAGGCTGAAAGGGACTAATGTTTTTGACATATTTACATCTGTTTTGTCAATCATATTCTTTTCAGAAATTCTGATTTGCTAAGTTTTATTAGGACTGTTTTTTAGGATAGATTTGTTAGGGCCACTAGCAGAGGTACTAGGGCAGCTTTGGTTAGCACTTGGCTGACTTGTTTTGTCTTTATTTGAGTCATTTTTCTTAGCCAAAGTGTTAATTGTGCTTGTTGTATTTTGAGGAGAATTTTTTGAAGTTTTCCTAACGGCAGTACCTGTGTTTTCATCATTGGAAATTTCTGGTTTCCCTTTGCTTCTAAGATCATATTGTATGTGTACCTCCATTATTGCATTTTTGAACCCCAACTGGTAATATTCAGAATCCTAATGATGATTTTCAATTTGTTCTGAGGAGAAGAAACCTTGTTCTTCTTCAGTGAGAAACACCTCTGTCTCACTATCAGATCCTATCATATTTACATGACTTTCTTCTGATCTTTCAGTTTTCCTTTCTTCTTCCTGATCTACATAATTTTGTTGAAAGGGAGGCCTAATTTGCTAGTCATTATCTCTTTGTCTATCTTGAATAGGGTCTCTTCTGAAATTTGGATTTCTATTTCTATTTTTGGGATTGATTTGGTTTTCTCTTGGAGGCACTCTATCATTTAAGTTTATCTTTTCAAGCATTCTTTCCATCACCCTCACTAAGTTATCAATTTTGGCATCAGATGATGAGGTTGATGCCATTGCTTCATCTTTGTATGTAACTCTTTTCTCTAATTTCAATATAGCTCTTTTCTCAATCAAATTTTCTTGTACACTAATAGCTCCCCTCTGCATATCTTCTAAAGTCAAGGGGTCCCTCTCTCTTAGCTGGTAGGCCATGTCTGGATCAAAGCCTTCAAGAAACTTAGCTAAGGCTAGGCCTAGTGGAGGTTTTATGTTTGGGGGAAGTGAATTGTAAACACTATTGAATCTAGTGCAATAATCTTGGACACTTTCCCCAATGTTTATTTTGAGGTTGCTATATTCTGAAAGGATTTGGAGAGGGTTCTTCTTAATTTCCAATTTTTTTATGAATGTTTGATATAAATAAGGGAGATCATTTATGCTATTAGGAGTTAAGTTTTTAAACCATTTCTTAGCTTCTCCTCCTAAAATTTGGGCAAAGATTCTCATCTTAAGGGTCTCTTCTTCTATTTCCATGTAATCAAAAGCATCATTCATCTTATCTACATGTTGTTGAGCAGTGGTAGATTTAGTTCCAGTGAAATGGGGAATTCTAGATTGATAATCATTTGGTAAAGGAACCAAAGGTTGTGGTAACACTAATGGGTCATACCATGCTGCCATGGTGGGGGTAAATGGGGGATTTACAAGAGGTTGGCTTGTAAAAGGAAAAGTGGGATGGACTAGAGTGTTTTGAACAATGGATGTATGGATGTGAGTGGTGGAAGAGTTTTGGACCAGCAAGCTGATTATGAGCAGATTTGTTATGGAAAGAACTGAAGTGGTGGAGAAGCTGAAAATCAGGAGGAGTGTTGTGGAAGGCTTCGCTAAAGTTCTATCGCAATCAGGCTCAAATTCATATTGGTAAATATTACTATGAGACTTGGTTCTAAATAGGTTCTTGTATGATAATAAAATTATAAAATGAGGGTTCTTTAAATACTTTAAGGTTTTTGGGTGTTAGTCATCGGTATTTTCACTGTTGATTATGACTAGTTTTTAAAGCCAAGTTTTCTAGCAGCTCATCTCCAATTTGTCAAATTTTCCAGCTAGAAAACACCCATAAACATTTTTGCCCTCCTACCTTTTAAAATCAGCCCATGATGAGATAAAACCTATTTGTCAAGCCCTATCTAGTCTCAGTCATACAAACTTGTCCATCAGCTCCAAAGAGAATACTCCAAATCTGTCCAAAAAGTCTCCCCTAAGTTAGGTAGTGGCACTTTAGGCGATCTTCCCTTGAAAAACTATCCTAAAGACAAAAGAACCTCTGTCTAATATCAACCAGTCCTAGATGACCTTCCTATTCTGTAAATTAAGCTTGATACACCCTTAAGTCACGCCACTAACAAGCCTTGATGTCTCAGCAGTGCATATGCCACAAGTCAAACTAATATTAGGTGGATTTATAGTATTTCGATGTCTTTTTCAAGAGTAGAAGTGCACCAGTGTTCCAGAAGACATTATTAATATTAACATGAGAAGACAACTGCTTCTCATGTGGTTTTGAGCCTGGGATGCAAGTAATAGTCAGAGGTAATTCAATGAAATCCTACAAACAATGTCAAAAGGTTAGTGACATATGGCTAGTAAGTATTACTCTGCAGACATATGTCAAGTTTGCTCCCGTTTTCTAAAGAGGCATAAGGGTATTCTATCAAATAGAAATACACATCTCAGAGCATGCCCCTCATGGCATTTTTTCAATTTGTCACTCTTATTTACTTAACTGTGAATAGGCCCTAAAGAAGAATGTCTTGTTTAACAAAGTATGAAATATGGATAGCTATGTAAAAACCTCCTCCAAATATGGTAGATGGTTAGGTCATTGGTTGAAAACCTCCTTCATTTAAAAACGAGATGGTTGGGAAATGTGATAAAGGCTATATTCATTTAGCAGCGGAGAGACCAGAATAAGAACATGACCTCATTTAAAGAGAACAAAGCTAACAATGTTATGTGCCTATAAACTTGTTTTTATTTATTTTCTCCAATAGATGAAACCACTAACAAAGAAATGGTGTTTCAAGGATTGATTATATATTTCATTGTACGAAAGGCAAATTTTGAGTACAGTGAAACAACTGGATGATTATGAGTGGAAAAATGTTGTCGAAGCGGATGGACAAGTAGTGATATTGTTGATGTTCAAAGAAGCTTTGCTCTTCCTGTCCATGAAGATCTTTTTCAAAAACCCATCAAAATTGACAAGACGATAGCCTAAGCCTTGCTTTTGAAGGAGACTTTGCAAATAAACACATAGAGACAGTATGTGTAAAAAGAATATGGCAAGTGTTTTAAATTCAGAGATAAGACTCAAAGCAAATGAAACATACTACTATCATAAACAAAGACCTTGTTATGAAGCATGTGAAAAAGCCATTGCTATCGCATATGATTGCAGGAAGGGTCTTTAAAGGATTTCCTTTTTAAGCAGACGTTTGTCAAACCTAGGAGAATGCGATTAGGGTTTCACCCACAGTCAAATTGAAATATCATTCAAAGGGTGCATCTACAATAATTTATATGGCTTTGAGCAGGGTTTCCTCTAAAAAACAGATATGAACAAAGGAAACAAGTTTCTTCCCTTAATGAGAAACAGTGGAAAAGATTTTGGCTTTTAAAAAGTTTCTTTACTTCAAAAAAGGAAGTCATGACTATGAGAGAAGTTGTTCACACCACTTTGCCATTAACTTGAGCAAAGATGAGTCTCTGTTATGTTTTAAAAAGAAATTTTCTTTATGTATGGTTATGACTGAAAAGCCTTTTCAAAAGGCATACAAAACCTTTGCAAAGAGATACAAATGTTTGAGTTCACTTAAAAGGTGAAGAGACCATTGGCAAAGTCTCATTTTGCAAATTCAAACGCATACAATGTTCCCCCAAGCTGCCCACTAGAGAAACAAGGGATTTCAAGCAAAATTCAAGTTTTTCAAGGCCTCAAGCCTGCATGACGCGCCTGTGAACAAGAATACATAGAGTTTATACTGTGGCGCGACGCGCGGCGCACCTGTAGCGCCAGTCACCAACTGCCCAAAGGCCGACCTGACACCCCTCCACTGCGCGGAGTTTTCTCCTGTGAACGTGCCGCGCCTGTTTAAACATCCAAGGCGCCTTCAAAGAGTCTTGGGAGCTGCTCAATTCATCAAACAAGGGCCATAAGCATTAGTCAAGGTATTCTTCATTTCTCCTTGGTGCATTTGAAAATTCTAAAAGAAGTATTGTTGCATTTTTCTCCAAGGAAGAAACAGTGATTATAAGGTGGGATTTTTTGGTCAAAAATCAAAGGTTCTTGTCGACTGTGGGTGTCAAACATCCACACTGTGATAGGCAAGGGTGTTTTTAATCAGTTTTAGAGAGCCCTAGCTGCCTTCAAACATGGTGATAACCCACAGTTGCTACAAGGAGCATACTTTGTCAAAAATTTAGAGGATAAAACAGTGACTGAAAAAGGAGGTATGCTAGATCAAAGTTGAAAGCTCTTCTAGGATTATTAAAAAGCCAAAACTAGCCCACAGCTACTAGACATACATGCACAGTTGTAGAGGTCTCAAATCAATTTCAAGAGTGTCCTAACAGTGTTAAGACAAGGGCAGACTTTGTTTGAATTTCCAAGGGGAAAACAGTGATCATAATTTGAAAGCCTTGTCATTTTGAAAAGGTCCTCTGTGTGCGATGAAACAACCAAATCTGTACAACCTCCATAATTCAAAAAACAGAGTGTGTTGAAAGATTTTTCAAAGTTAGTTGAGGGTATTTTTGTCTACCTTTGTAAGGAAACAATGAATAGAAAAAAGGGTATTGATTGAAGAGAAAGGTGTTTTTAGCAAAACAAATGTTCTTTCTTCACCAATAAACCACAAACACATCTTTTCAGTGTTATTGTCCAAAGCACAGTGATAAGTTGAGTTTGTTTCTTTTAACAAATACTTGTTGTTTGGCATAAAGAAGACAAAACAGTGACTGATAAGGAGGACAAGGTGTGTTCTTGAGAAGCCATTTCAAGGACCATTTGAGACAAATTTTTTTTGTCAGTCAACAAAGAGTATTAAAAAAAAAATGCCTCCCAGGCAAGACAGTAGAAGTGGCCTTCACAGGAGGTTTGAGCCTGTTTCAACTAAAGAGGTAAATGCTCATCCATCAGTCCTGTTTAAATTTCATGAGGTTGGGTGTTTAGAGTTTTGTCAAAGTGTGCAGGAGGTGAAAAGATTGTCCCCTTTGATACTGAGAGGGGGGGTGAATCAGTATTTACTGCATATTCAAAAAATTTTACTTTTTCACTCTTTAAAACCCATACGCTACTTTCCTTCAGTAAACTCGCGTATACATGCGGATATCCTTCATACAACTCGCGTATTAGCAGAGATCTAAATATGCAGACATTTATTAACTTAGTTCTTTGCAATATTCATTCATCTGATGTTAAGTTAACAGTAAACATGTGAAGTAACAACAGAATAAACCATCACACAAAGCATCACACATGAACACCAGGATTTTTAGGTGGAAACCCAAGTCGGGAGAAAACCACCGCTGCAGTTGCTCAGCCTTCAATATTTTATTACAGAGAAAACATCTTACAACATATGTGCTGGTGCAGACTCTACCAGCACGCAGGCACCCACCTGCGCTCGTTTACCAGCCTCTCCTGGAAGGGAGCTCCAACCCCCTGACTCGTTTACCAGCCTCTCCTGGAAGGGAGCTACGACCCCCTGACTGAAGGCTACAACCCTCAGCACCACCTTGGACCACGTTTCATCAATTTTCACACCGGATTTCTTCTTTATATAGGTTTACCCTTTTCAATACCATGAGCCAAAACTACATTACTTCCGATGGTATTCCTGGACGGGGTCATTTAGACGAATCATTACCCAATACAATGGGTCAATACCATGGTGGTTACCCCTGGTTTTGCACTTTATGAGCACTTTTTCCCATACGCGACTTGTCATTTTCTTTCTCGCGTGCATACGCGACTTCTCCTAGACAGATCCGCGTATGCCTTGAGACATACTCTTTTCATCATAGATCTAGCACAAACTGAATTTCTTTCTTCATTCCCTTCTGTACTCACTGTAGATACATCAGATCAAGAACATATTCTATCAAGCACAACTTCATCAAGTAAGTTGTCATCATCTTCATCAAGTGGGTTGCCATTCAAGGACAACACTCAGCATCATATTGTTAACAAACATCATTTCACATCAGATTTACATCATTTACCAAGTCCATCAAGTCAAGAATAACTTCATCAGGTGTATTGCCATCAAGGACAACACATGCCAACAATCTCATGTCTTCATCTTCATTCAGTGGGTTGCCATCAAGGACAACACTCTGTATCATATTGCCAACAATCTCCCCCTTTGGACTTGATGGCAACCACGATGGTGTTTGGTTACCACAATAGATAGGTACATTAAGAATACAATGACACCATGTCACTCTCTCCATTTTTGACACCATTCTTTCTCTTCATTCAAACACCATGTCACTCTCCCCCTTTGACATCAAGGGCAAAGGGCGGATCAAAAATCAACATACTCTCCCCCTTTTCTCCTCATGTGGAAGAAGCGTTCTGAAGATCTGATATATACTGAAGTGACCAAGCTCCCCCTGAGTTCATGCTGAATCTTCAAACATATTTTCCAATGAATTACATGACTCTATGACTTTCCTATCACCAATGACTCATACTTACATCAAATATCCATCCAAGTGAATTTACATATGAGACTCAAGTACCCAACCAAGTGGGTTTACAAATTTGACTCAGCTACCCAACCAAGTGGGTTTACAAAATTTGACTCAGCTACCCAACCAAGTGGGTTTACAAATTTGACAAGTCCTTACATGACTAAATATTACAATTTTACATCATGGGTCTCAACAAGACCTTTTCATCAAAATACAAGTATGACCATTTAAGACCAACACCTAGAAAATCCTCAAGAAAGAGAACATATTTTAGAACCATCATAATGCCAACAAAGCATTATACTCAGAAACGCTAATGCTCCCCCTGAATCTGTGCATCCATGCATCCTTTTCATATGACTAAGGCTCCCCCTTAGTTTGTGCATCCTGAACATTTTCACCAACAAATCATCAAGGCATCTTCATCAAAACATTAGAAACAGATTTATGAGAACTGGAACACCACCAGAGATACCAAACAGTATCAGAGATACCAAACAGCACTGCAGCTGTGCTGAAGAGAGCTGACTCCAAGCAGAAAATTGTCAGCAATCAGACATACGCGGTTTTCTGTGCATGAACTTCTGTGCAGGAACTCGCGTATATACGCGACTGTGTTTCATGAAACCCGCGTATCCAATGCCATCTTCTAAATTTATGCAGATTTGTTCTTTTGACTGGCAGAGAACACTCCCAGCTTCTGTCTTAGATACTCAAACGCTTCCCTGGGCAGAGGTTTGGTAAAGATATCAGCAACTTGTTCTTTGGAGGGAACATACTCCAACTTCACCTTTTGCTCAAGCACTTGTTCACGTAAGAAGTGATACTTGATGGGAATGTGCTTGGTCTTAGAATGCATAACAAGATTCTTTGAAATACTGATGGCACTTGTATTGTCACACTTAATGGGGACAGGAGGTGTACATTTGATTTGAAAATCTTGTAAGGTTTGCATCATCCAAAGGAGTTGAGTGCAACAAGATGCGGCAGCCACATATTCTGCTTCTGCTGTAGATAAGGCTATAGAATTTTGCTTCTTGCTGAACCAAGATACTAACCGGGGTCCCATGTAGAATGCACCACCACTAGTGCTTTTCCAATCATCAACACTTCCAGCCCAATCTGCATCAGTGTAAGCATGAAGAGTAAGATCAGCATTCTTTGGATACCATAGACCAAAGTCTTGAGTTCCTTGTAGATATTTGAATATTATTTTAACAGCCTGAAGGTGAGACTCTTTTGGATTAGCTTGGAATCGTCCAACAATCCCAACTGCATGCATAATGTCTGGTCTAGTCCTAGTGAGATAAAGTAGACTTCCTATCATTGATCTGTATTCTGGTTGATTCACCGTGGGAGAATCATCATGAGAACTGAGATTGCATCCGGTTATCATTGGTGTACTTACAGGTTTGCATTCTTCCATGCCATACTTCTTCAGAATTTTCTTAAGATATTTTGCTTGTGATAGAAATATACCATCTGCAGATTGATGCACTTGCAAGCCAAGAAAGAATGTTAGTTCCCCAAGTAAAGACATTTCAAATTCTTCCTGCATGACAGAAGCAAATTTTTGACTCATAGATTCTTCGTTACTCCCAAAAATGATATCATCAACATATACAACTACAATCAATAGTTTATCATTTTCAACTTTTGTGTATAAGTTGATATCAGGCCCAAAAATGATATCATCAACATATACAACCACAATCAATAGTTTATCATTTTCAACTTTTGTGTATAAGTTGCTATCAGCAGACCCCTTTGAAAATCCTTGTTGATGAAGATATTTGTCAAGGCGATAATACCAAGCCCTTGGAGCTTGTTTGAGACCATATAGAGCCTTTTTAAGTCTACAAACAAGATTTGCATCATTTCCCAAAATGAATCCTTCAGGTTGTTCTATATATACTTCTTCTTCTAGATCACCATTAAGAAAAGCAGATTTAACATCCATTTGATAGACTTTGATTTGTTGATAACTTGAAAAGGCAAGAAACATTCTTATGGCTTCAAGTCTAGCTACAGGAGCAAAATTTTCTTCAAAGTCTATACCTTCTTGTTGAGTATACCCTTTGCAGACCAATCTAGCTTTGTTTCTTACAACATCCCCATTCTCATTTAACTTGTTCTTGAAAATCCATTTAGTTCCAATGACATTTTTATCAAGTGGTCTTGGTACCAATTCCCAAGTGCTATTCTTTTCAATTTTATCAAGCTCTTCATTCATGGCTTGCCTCCAACATTCATCTTTGCTAGCTTGATTGACATTTTGTGGTTCAATTGTGGATAGAAGTGCCAGATGATTAGAAGATCCCACAAGAGTTCTCCTTGTTCGTACACCTGATTCCTTGTCACCCAAAATTTGAGATTTAGGATGATTCTTTTGCACATATCTGGATGGAGCTTTTTCAGATAGATCATCTTCAGGTTCTTCATTGGATCCATTGTCTATATCATTTGATGTAGAAGGACATAGGTCACCATCATCTTCTTTTGTTGTTTGTTTTTCTTCTTTAGGAGCTGCAGGAGACTCACCAATAACAACATCAATACATTCAACAATTTTTCGAACCCTTTTATTGTAACATTTGTATGCTTTGCTTGGAGATGAGTAACCAAGAAATATCCCTTCATCTGATCTAGGTTCAAACTTGCCAAGCTTTTCATCATTATTTTTGATAAGGCATTTACTTCCAAAAACTCTAAAATGCTTCACAGATGGAGAATTACCATACCAGAGTTCATATGGAGTTTTGTCACTATTTACCCGAACATGAGCCTTGTTGAGAATGTTAGTTGCTGTATGTGCTGCTTCTCCCCAGAACATGTCAGGAGTTCCAGAATCATCGAGCATAGCTCTAGCCATTTGTTGAATTGTTCTATTCATTCTTTCTGCTACGCCATTTTGTTGTGGAGTACCTGCTACAGAGAATTGTCTTTTTATGCCATGTTGTTGACAAAATTCAAAGAATTCATTTGATGTATATTCTCCTCCTCGATCAGATCTAAGACACTTGATTTTTAGATCTAATTCATTTTCAACTAAAGCTTTGAAGATCTAAAATTTTTCAAATGCTTCATCTTTGTGTTTAATGAGCCCGATCCAACACATTCTAGAGTAATCATCAATAAATAAGATATAGTATTCTTCCCCACGTGGTGAATTTTTCCTCATAGGTCCACATATGTCAGTATGAATGATTTCAAGGGGCTCACTTGATGATCCTTCTTTGGCATTAAATCGTACTCTGGTCTGCTTACCGCATTGACAAGATTTGCATATGATACTTTCTGGTAGATTAATATTGGGAAGACCACGAACAGCTTGAAGTCTGCTTGCTTTGTTGATTTGAGAGAAGCTCAGATGCCCCAGCCTTCTATGCCATAACCAATTTTCTGAAGACTTGCTCAAGTAACATTGATCTATGTCGTTCAATACATACAGGTTGCTAGGATTTCTTTTTCCTTTTATAATGATTTTACCTGTATCAAGATCACGAACCACACATTCCTTTGAACTAAAGACCACTTCTTTTCCTTGATCACACATTTGAATTACACTTAACAAGTTATGCCTTAATCCATCCCCATACATGACATCATTAGCCTTCACCTTTTCTTTTAGAAATACTGACCCTTTTCCTTTAATTACAGCAGGAGTATCATTTCCAAATGTAACTTTCTTTTCCTTTTCTAGAGCATTATATGCAAGAAGTTTGCTTTTGTCACTTGTCATGTGTCTTGAGCACCCACTATCAATGTACCATTGATTTTCTTCACCTTCTGCAAATAACGCTATCCCACAATTTTCAACCGGTATTTCTTTCTTTTTCCACACTTTAGAGCTTGAGGGAACATGTTCTTTTGGCTGGACCTTGCTCCACGAAGGTGGACCTTGCTCCTGCATTCGGATTCTTCATGACCAAAGTTATTGCAATAAGTAGCAATACGTGCATCATGTGCTTCGTTTCAGTTACGTATTGCTAACCCCCCTCCAACTTTGGTAGAGTGTGCCAACTCTAAAACCAATCGAGATAGCTTCCTTGAAGCTCTTCCACATGAGCACTTTCCATCAGAGAATGTTACATTGAACCCTTTGTCTTCCATGGCTGATACAGACACAAGGTTCTTCTTCAATTTTGCTACATAGAGTACATCTTGCAAATGTAGGACTTGTCCTTGAGACAAGTGGAGGGTCGCAGTCCCTGTCCCTTTCACGGGATATGTGGCATTATCTCCAAGGATAATTTCTAGATTAGTATCCCTCTCAACCATGTCAGAGAGTGCTTCCTTGAATCCAGTGATGTGTCTTGAGGCACCACTATCGATTAGCTAGACATCCATAGTGTCGGGCGGAGATGTAGCAGAGAGAGCAGATACAAGAATATACTCATTTCTTTTATCAATAGCATTAGACTCCTCATACCTGGAGTTTCTAAACCTTTTTGAAGGTTGATTGTTTCCACCAGAGGGAGCCTTCCTCTTTCCTTTAGATCTGTCGTTTCTTCGATTCCCATTTCTCCGGTTGTTGTTGTTATCATCACTATCGGGAGAATCCTTCTTGAAGGGACATTCTCTAGCATAGTGACCAGGCCTATGGCAAGTGAAACACTTATCCTTCTTTTCTTGAGCCCTTGTTCTTCCTTTGTCCTTAGGACCAGCAGAGTTCTTCTTTCGAGAATGAGCACCATAGGCAGCATTTCTGTCATTTTCGAATTCCTTCATCCTTGTTTTTTTGCTTGTTTGTGATTTCAGATAATACGAGGAACGTTCTTTCAGTGCACGGGAAGGACTTCAACAAAATCAAGCAAGCGTTGGACATAAGGTAGGCCTTACATCCGTATAGTGTTTTTATAAATCTTATATGCTTAGAGAGAGATTAGTATAATTGGCTGTTTGTTGCTAGTTACCTTTTGTACTAGAGAGATCGGTCTTGTCCGCAAGACGGATTAATCTACACAACAGTTCTGCCCCAGTGCTTACTTTACCAAACTTGCAACAACCATTTGAGATCGAGACAGATGCCTCTGACTATGCTATTGGGGCAGTTCTTACTCAACAGGGACATCCAGTGGCATATCACAGTGAGACATTGTCTGACACAGTTCGCAAGTATCCCACTTATGACAAAGAAATGTATTCCATTGTGCAAGCTTGTCGAAAATGGAAGCATTACATTTTGGGGAAGGAAACAATCATCCACACAGACCACCGGCCACTGTAGTTCATACAGACACAAGGGAAGTTGCAGAATGATCGCCATCAGAAGTGGTCCACATATCTGCAACAGTTTCATTTGAACATCAAGTACAAAAAGGGTAGCACCAATAATGTTGTAGACTGCCTCAGCTGGCCACCGATCGTGGCACTCACCACCGTGCTCAACTCTTGTGGGCATGAGACTTCTGATTGGCCGCTTCTCTATGAGAGTGACCCAGAATTTGGACACACTTACAAGGCACTCTTGGGGGGTACTCAAGTTCCAAATTTTCACCTCCAAGATGCACTTTTATGTCACCTGGGACACGTTTGTGTTACTTCAAGCGAGCGTGCCAAGATGATATGGGAAGCACACTACAGTCGAGTCGCTGGGCATTTCGGGGTTGAGAAAACAGTAGAAATCCTACAGAAGTATTTCTATTGGCTAAACCTTCAAAAGGATGTCGAGAATCACATCAGATCCTGCACTGCTTGTGCCATTGCCAAACCGACCATCAAGAAGCAAGGCCTATATACTCTGCTACGTACCCCTAACCGACCTTGGGAATCCATCTCCATGGATTACATGTCGGGCCTGCCTTCTACTAAGCAGGGAAATGACTGTGTTTTCGTGGTCGTCGACAGATTCTCGAAGATGGCCATCATGGCGGCCTGCAAGAAGAATATCACAGCAGAAGCCACTGCTAAACTCTTATTTGAACGAGTGTGGGTGCACTTTGGGATCCCATAGTCTATCATATCAGATCAGGATAGCAGGTTCCTCAGCACATTTTGGTCCAGCCTCTGGTCAATGTTGGATACCAAGCTCACCAAGTCCACAACTTTCCATCCCCAAATAGATGGCCAGACAGAGGTCGTCAATAGAATGCTTGTACACATTCTGTGCATGTACAATTCAAAGCATCCACACACATGGGGCAAGAGCCTCCCATATGTACAACATAGTTATAATCGGGCTCTCCACAGTTCAATCGGCCATAGCCCCTTTCAGGTGGGCTTGGGATTCCAGCCACTATGTCCTATTGACGTAGCCATACCATTTGCAGCTGCTCAGGCTGATTCAACTCATGTCCAGTCTGAAGTTGACAAAGCAAGTAGCTTCATCGAGCGCATTCAACACATCCGCCAATAGGTTCATGATATATTGGACAGAGCTAATGCCAAGTACAAGCAATGCCATGATCAACATCGAGTGCCACACAACTTCCAGGTGGGCGACAAAGTATGGCTACATTTGCAGAAGGAGCGCCTCACTGGACCCCACCGCAAGCTTTGCCCGCTCCGATACGAGCCGTATACCATCACCAAGGATGTAGGGAACAATGCCTTTGAGCTCAATATTCCACCATTCCTTGGTCTGCACCCAGTCTTCAATGTGGATCGCCTTCTTCCTTACTTCCCACCTCTACTGGACACCTCAAACATTGCATAACAACTCACACCAACAGAGTTAAACCCAGACTGCATGGAACAGGCCACCACAGATTGTATCAGGGACATGAAAATAAAGAGCACTCGCCAACAGAACATCCAACTGTATCGAGTTGTCAAATCTGGCCAACTCCTGCACTAAGGCAAGTGGTTCACCAGGGACCAAGTTCAGGAGAAGTTTCCTCATCTCATGGAAGAACTCAACGCAATGGGGATCATTGCTTCCTAAGGGGGGAGGAATGATCTAGGTGGATATTGGTGGCCACTCACCTATTCCACTTGGGGCCCCACCATTGCCTCTTTCAGTTTTTCAGTTTCGGCAGAACTTACTATTTTTAGCAGTTTTTCGGGTCCTGAACTTCCAGAGCCGTTTTGAGGCCCTAAACGACGTTTTTTGGGCATCGCGCTTATCATTCTGTTCCGAAATGGATCTGGAATGATATTCGCTGCGAAAGTTGTAGTCCTCAAATAGATCTTTCTAATGATGTATCATGTGCGTCAAATGAATATAGTATGCCAAAGTTACGTCCCTGGGAAGTTGAAACACCAATTTACCCAAGCGGGGCCCATAGTTTTGGCGCTTCATCTCCTAGGGTTAGGTTTTTGGATGTTTAGATTTCTCCATTGTTTCTCAATAATAGATAGGCCCTCGAGCCTCATTGTAACTCAATTCAGAGGCCTGTAGCCGCCACATCTCTTCTCAGAGATAGCTACCAGCGCCCTAGCTAGTTTTATTTCCATTCTGTCTGTAAGCAAATTTCAGTTCTTTGATATTAATGAAGTGAAGTGTTATTTCCACTGCATCTCTATATTTATGGTTATGTGTTTATTCTGTTGCGTTCCTGCATAAATCCGGATCAAGTATCTCCTAGGCATACTTTCCTTGAGACACAAACAATCCATCATTGCGCTGCCAGGTTTCCAATCCCAGGAAATAATGAAGGAGGCCCAAGTCCTTCATCTCAAACTCTTTTGCAAGATCAGCCTTGCATGAGAGTATCAATTGTTCATCACCCGTCAGAATGAAATCATCTACATAAAGTACAATGATCAACAACTTACCCTCCACCACAATTTGGTATAGGTTCAGATCCGCCTCACTCTTGGTGAATCCAAGACCAGTGAAATAACTGTTTATCCGTGTGTACCAAGCATGAGGTGCTTGTTTCAACCCATACAACGCTCTTTTGAGCCTGCACACATGCGACTCACTGCTGAAGATCTCGAAACCTTCGGGCTGCCCTATGTACACCTCCTCCTTAATGACTCCGTTGAGGAATGCAGTCTTCACATCCATCTGATGAATGTGCCATCCCATCTGCGCTGAGAGAGCTAGGATGCTCTGTATGGAAGAATACCTTGCGATAGGTGCAAAGGTTTCCTCATAGTCGATCCCCTCAATCTGTGAGAAGCCCCGGGCAACAAATCTTGCCTTGTACTTCTCGACGCTCCCGTTAGCAGCATGCTTCAGTTTGTAGATCCATCTCGAACCTACCACTGATTTCCCTTTTGACCTTGGGGCAATATCCCATGCACTGTTTCTGACAATCGAATCATACTCTTCCACCATGGCATCTACCCATGCAGGGTCCTCCACAGCTTCCTCGAAAGAGGATGGTTCTATCATGATACACTTGCTCATGAAAGCCATGTATCCAGTATATCGGTCAGGTGACTATCTCTGTCTGCGCTGTGATGTAGGTGCTCCTACAATCTTCTCTGCATTAAGATTCAGTCGCTCAGCTTCTGTAGTGCGCTTCCGCCCTCTGATGTTTGGCGCTGCATGAGTGGTTTCTTCCACTCCATGAACCTCCTCTTGTGGCTGATCCACATCCTGAGGCTCATCCTTAGGAACTAATAGCTCCTCATCTGCATGCAAGTGTGACTCCCTCTCAAGTGAACACTTCATGGCTTTCTCCTCATGAAATTTGATATCCCGTCGCACAACAGTCTTTCGACTGTCTGGAAAATACACACGATAATTGTGGGGTGTATCAGTGTACCCCACAAATATCCCAACCTCTGCGGTCGGCTCTAGCGTCTTCCAGGCATCCTTCGTCACATGAATGTAAACAGGTGAGCCAAAAATCTTCAAATGAGAAATATCAGGCTTCTTACTAGAAAACGCCTCTTCGGGTGTACTCATGTCAAGTACTCTGTGAGGACAACGGTTTTGCACATAAACCGTAGTATTGCAAGCTTCAGCCCTCAAGTGTATGGGAAGGCCCTGATCATGCAACATCGCCCATGCAGCACCCATGATCGTTCTGTTCTTCCGCTCAGCGACCCCATTCTGCTTGGGTTATGAGGCGCTATGAGCTCTCTTCGAATTCCTTCTGCGCTGCAAAATTCCTTGAATTCGCCAAAGATGAATTCACCACCATTATCACTCCTAAGAGCCTTCACCTGCTTCCCTGATTCTTTCTCAACCTGTGCCTTGAACTCACAAAACTTTGAGTATGTCTCGCTCTTCTTCTGCATGAAGAAGATCCAGCACTTATGAGAAAAATCATCAACAAATATCACATAATACATGTGCTTTGCTGTTGAAGCTACTGAGAAAGGTCCACACACGTCTATGTGAATTCTCTTAAGGATCGTCGTGGCGTGACTATCCTTCTCATGAAAGGTGGCTTTCACAAATTTTCCCAAAGTACATCCCTTGCACTGATCTAACTACACAAGTGTACCTTTGGGAAGCCCAGTAGAAATATGCTGCAAAATTTTCAAAGCACCATGGTGAAGATGGCCCAATCTCCTGTGCCATAGCTCGCCCTCATCCCGGCTCACCACTCCTTCTGCCTTGCCTGCCATTCTTTGCACAACCATCTACACTGAGCGATAAAGGTTCTTAACTCGAACCCCTATCCTCTCAGGTTTCACCGATTGCCTTACTACGCGAGGAAAGCCTTTCCCTCGCTAAAGGCAACGTCAACCACCCGTGGCCCAGCATGTCTGAAATCGAATTCTTCTTCAATCCTGGAACATGCATGACATCCTTGAAGATGAAAAGGTTTGCAGTCTCTCTTAAAGGAAATGGTACCGATACCGGTCGCACTGTATCTACCATCATCGCCCATCTTGATGTGCACTCCAAGCTCTTTCTCATCTAGATCAGTAAACAAATTTTTGTCTCTGGTCATGTGAAAAGACGCACCATTGTCAAGAAACCACACTGAACCCATCATACTTGAGACCAAGCATGCAATCAGTGAAAAATCCAGCTCAAACTGCGAGGCTAAGGCCTCTCCACCTGCAGATCCAACAACCTACTTATTTTTCTTCTTCTGTGGACAATTAGTGGTGTAATGTCCGTGTTGGTGACAGTGAAAGAACTTCACCTTGGACATGTCATGCTTCTTGCCTTTCGCACTGGATTGAGAAGTATTCTTCTTGCTCTTCCCCTTCCTTGCTTTGGCAGCCAAAGCACAATTTTCTTCATCTTCATTCTTCGATGAAGATCCATCCCTGGTACTCTGCCTTATCTCCTCCTGCACAAGATCCGACCAAAGTTGCTCCCATCCCGGCAGTTTCTCCCGACCATTGATAGAGTCCTCATAGGAATGCCAACTCTTTGGAAGCCCAAGGAGAGCCAAGCTCACCAAGTCCTCTTCATCTACAGTAACCCCCACACTTCCCAGCTCATCCCTGCACTGGACAAACTTTGTGAGGTAAGCAGGTTTTGGAATTTCTGCGTCTATGAACTCCTTCAACCCATTATCCTCCAGCACCACCTCCATCCTGTCCTTCCATGCAATATAATTTGAGCTGCCCTCAAGGGCATACTCCAATCGCAATCCGTTGAAAGACATCTCAACTTCGACACCGATAACATTGTTCTTAATTCAAATTCCACCTGACAACTCAACCACTTCAATGCTTTGCAATTGCTCCAATGATCAATATCGCTTTGATACCATGTAGAAATTTGAATAGCTGATATATTATTCACCGAGATTCTTCTGATCACACACTATTTGACTTCATGCACAATACATAATCTCTTCTACCATTGATCATCACATGCGGAAATAAAATCAATTGCATGCACACATTAAAACCATAAAAATTCACACATATGAACACAGTATGTAATGGGAAAGCTTAAAGCTGAAAACCCCCAACTATCTGTATATTATATATGTCATAGAGATCATGTAGCAATCATCATACAAAGCTCCTCACAAGCTCTCAGTATAATCTCCACTTGCTACACACTAATCAGGCCTGATCTTGCAAATCCCATGCACCGATCTTTGCTACACTAGCTGCCTCTGCTAGCAATCCTGTGAAGAATGGCTCTGAATTAACTCAAATTGGGTCCAGCCTTGCTCTCACGATCCTCATTGGAATCTCCAATCATTGGTTGTTGCAAATCATGCAACACTATAGTCACAACTGATAGTCACACTGCTCTTTCACCTATCTCTTCACTGGTCTCCACTGAAACTGTCCATGCACTGAAGTTAACTGATGTATTCTTTAGTTGATTAATGAGTTTATAATTAGTGAATTAATTAATAATTAATTCACACCACTCTCACTAGTGTATTAATCAGTTAGACTAAATACAACTAGTTCAACTATGTTTAGATTAGTTAAACTGAACACAACTCCATTAACTCCTCAATCAACTCCACCAAACTCTCTCACATGACTTCTAACTAAAGTATCCATGCAATAGCTCCACTTAACCCTCAAGAATGGCGTAATTCCTTCTGTCAGCTCCTGTGCCACATCTGTGCACTTAACTGAAGTGCTCCAAGAGAATAAGATAATGTTTATAGTCCAAATATTATTAAGAGCTAATAATATTCGACATATCTATTTTTAGACTGGCAATCTAAAAATAGATTCCGCCCAATATGTCTAAAAATAAAAGTCTATCTATTTTTCCAACTTGACCAACCATCCACAAATAGCATCCTGCAACTCATAGAATATGATCAACATGTCTAAAAATAGACTTGCGCCAAAAATAGCCTGCGGGCCCACTTAGTGAAGGCGACTCTTTTCACTAAGCTCATCATCTTGTTGCAATCTCAACAATATAGAGCATTGAATATAGTATTTAATTGACACAACTTAGCCCATCAATACCCCGAGTGATTGACACTCATAGTGATAATGCCACCCACTTTCATTCGAATCCTAGCTAACCTTGCTTAATATGATTTGTGAGCTATCATATCAGGCTAAACAAGTTTTTCTTGGCATCAATGCTATGTGATCCTTGGTGGAAACAATGATTGTATGTTCTAGTTATCAATTCCCCCTCACCACTAATACAACAAAAAAATGACATAACTGTTGATTGAAAAGTTCAATTGAGGTAATTCAAATGTTATAAAATATGAATTATAAAAACATAGTGGCAAATTATTATGACAAAACTGAGATTAATATTTTGGAGGCATTGAAGTTGGAAGTTATTGAATTTGACTAAACCTTGAGTGTTTAAGGAAATCACGTTAAAATACCTTCTTTTAGTTTTTTATGGAGATGAAGATTGAATTAATCCTAGTGAATGATTAAGTGCTGTAAATAAACATTGGAATACAATGTTAATATGCCAATATTTAATTTGGATGGTGAATTTTATAAATGGTGGGATAACATTGATATCAATAATATACCAAATTAAAAGTGTGTGGGGATAATTTGAAAAAGTAATCTCAAGGTAAAGTAGATGGAAACACAAAATATAGTCATATTATTATATGCGAAAAATCAAACATTGTTAATGACTACTTGTTTAATCGCTAAAAGTGGGTTGTTAATATAGTCCCCATTGGAATTTAAATCATACCAAGCAAAATGCTAATGCTCATGCTCAAACTTTGGATGCACATTATCACACATAACAATGATTGGGGCTAGGGTTAAGTCTTGGGTGAATTTTGCGGAGTAGATACTTGCATTTGTGGTTTCTTAGCTGAAGAATGACTAAAGTTGAATTATGGTAATATGTCTAGTGTGATGGTATTTAATTTAGGTGTCTTAGCTCAATCATGAAAAAGATGAAGCTAGTTCAAAAAAAATATCAACCATGAAACGAGGGAAGCCAATAAAGCACTAAACAAAACTACAAAAAAAAAGGCCATAAATTCTCTAAAATGCAAACCCCCTCAATTAAGTCACTAATGAAGGAGGTTAAAATTGAAAACAAGAAAATATGAGCATGGTAAAGAAGGATAAGGATGACTAAAGTGAAGTAATTAAAATGCAAGATGGAGAATCAAAAGGTTGAATGAGCATAAACGATACCTTTAATGGTGTTAAGAATGTGATTACGTGTTTGCAAGAATAAAAAATAATTTTAGAGATGAAGAGTTGAAGAAGTAAATTAGATGAAGGTCAAAGAATCCCTTGATATTGATGATGTCAAATAAGAAATGAAAAGAATTGAAGAACAAGAAGTTGATAACTAGCATCAACCTTTAGTTTAAAAAGGCGAACAAAGATAAGATACAAGAAGGTTACTGGTCTCAGGCATGGCCTAGACCACTCCAATGAGTTATTGATTCCTATGGTTTAAAAAAAGATACATGAAGGTTACTAGAAAATACTTGAAGGAGTGGAGTTTTAACTTGAGGTTGTACAAATCAAATATGATGATAGATGAAGGTTAAAGAAGCCCTTGATACTAATGATGTCAATAAACAAAATGCAAAGAATTGAAGGATATAAGAAGTTGATAACTAGCGTCAACCTTTAGCTTCGAAAGCAGAAGGGAGATAAGATACTTGAAGGTTACCAATCTAAGGCCTAGCCAAGACCAATCCAATGAGTTATCGATTCCCATGGTTAAAAGGAAGGTAGTTGAAGGTTACCATAAATTACTTGAAGGACTAGAGCTCTAACTTGAGGATGTATAAATCAAATACGATGATATTACCTTGAAAGTAAGAGCAATTAAGATCAAGCATAAAGGATAGAGTCAATTATGATTATATTATCTCGAAAGAAGTAATATTGAAAGATTAAGCATAAAGGATAGAGGATACCATTATACAAGACAATAATATAAACGATATGGTTGCAGAGAATGAAAGCAAACCACGAAAGGTGACAACTTTATTGTCAAGAAAGTTGGGATGAAAAAGAAGATGTTGAAAGCAATGACATTCATGGGATGTGGCATCAAGGAACCATTATTTGACATGATATTTTCAAAAATCAATAGCTACAACTAATTAGAGAAGCTGCAATAATGCATCAAAGGAAAATAAACCTTGACATCAAATAATCAACGATTGATGATGAAAACAATTGAATATGAATGGATGTATAATCATCAAAGCATAAAATCTAAATAAATTTCCTATCTAGTTTCTATCACATGCAAATCCCTTCATTCTAAAATGAGAAGGCAATTTTTTTTCTAAAGGTATACTATATTTTGATCCCAATAAGAGCATATATGAACTAAATGTACATGTAAGATTCAGTTGGCCTTATGATGAGTCCACATGTGGAACAACTAAATAAGTATAAATTTATAAAAATCAACATGGTCATTATTATCACTTATGATCTAGATACTAGATATAGTTGGGTTGTTTTGGGGAATCTCCTAATAATGTAGCAAACTTCCCAAATGTAATAATTGGTCAACCTTGTGGTGGGTCCACATGTTATGTCTGTTAAGAATATATATATATATATATATATATATATATATATATATATATATATATATATATAGAGAGAGAGAGAGAGAGAGAGAGAGAGAGAGAGAGAGAGAGATTATAACTTATGATTTAAATATTTGGGTGCAATTGGGTTATTTGAGGAGTCATGTAATCATATAGAAAAACTTCCCTCCAACGACAACCTAAGAAAGCCAAATTTTAGATTTTTTGAGGATATGAATTGATTCATAACTGGGGGAAAACCCTTGGGGTTATGATTCCACCGCGGCCATAACTTGCATAACAAGTACACTTTAGTCATGCATGAAACTGTTGTAAGATATGGTATATTTGGTACGAGATCAACTTACTTCATTATGTGAAAGTTGTCGTCCCAATATATTCAGAGTTATTGTATAACTCATTACCATTACCACACTAAAATTGCATTCTGTGATCAAATTTCATGTACATTGCATTATGTGATCAGATTTCATGTACATTGTACTATATTGGTTTATGAAACTAATTTAAGTATTGAATTCATTGCATATTTATTTTCATTTAGTCTCAGGTATGAAGCTTTGAAATTGCATAGAGAATTCTTAAAGGCTATGTTACTATTAATTCTTCAATAAATTTTATACTTATTTATATTTACTTTATGCGTAGGTGTAGATAAGTATTAAATTTACCTTTATTTTATATTTGGGCGTAAATAAATATTAAATTTATCTTTACTTTATGTTTGGCTGTAAATTGGTATTAAACTTATAATACTCATTTAAGCACTAGTTTATATATTTTAAGAATTGAGTTATTTTTGGGCTATACAAAACAATAAGAAATTGATATTAAACTTGTAATATTCATTTAAACACTAGTTTAAACATTTTGAGAATTAGATTATTTTTGAGCTAAATAAAACAATAAAAACTAAAACTAGCATTTTTGACCAAAACAAAGACTAAAACTAGCATTTTTGACCTACACTGTGAGAAGAACCATTTTAAATTAATGAAGTTGTATCAAATATTAATATTGTAAAAGCTAGTTGCAAAAAAGATATTTTTATAATGATTTTATGTTATTTTATTAAAATAAATAATTTATTAAAATTAAAATTACAAATTTATAATAATTATTTAACACACTTTCAAAAAATATATTTAACTTTATTTTTCATACAAAATATTGGAAAAATAATAATAATAAAGAAATAAAAATAATTCATACAAAACATTGAAATAATAATAATAAAAAAAAAATAAAAAAAAAATAATAATATTAAAACCCAAAATTTTATGTATGTAACGAAATTCCTATTTATAAGGAACGGTCACATGGTTAAATATCCAACCCTCGGCCAAACCCTTGGAAACAACATGCTCCCAAGTTTTCTGGAAGAATGTTTCATACCAAACAGAAAATGCCAATTGTCTTGTTGAGGAGCGTTGATGGACCTTCCACCGCTTAGATTGCTATTCTCTGAGATTGCAATTGGATTTTCACGAATCCCAGCGTGAAAGGGAGAGCGTCCTGTCCCGGCTCGGCACGTACCCTCATGTTCAAACTCATCATAAATTCAAATCTGAATTAAAAAATTAGGTAAAAGGAGATCGCATGATGGTCGACGATCCATGTTCCCGCATTCGACGCTCACATTAAATTCTCTATAAATTCCTATTTGTCTCCCTACGCACGCTCGCTTTGGGGCTTGTTTTTAAACAAAAAAAATCTGTGGCCAAGCTGCAGGCGAAGTACCAGACGGGGAAAGATTGGGCGGCAATCAAGTGACAGAAATTTGGAGCATTTCCGTCCAGTAAGTGATCGAAAAAATGAAGTCTTTCATGCCGAAATCTCCGTTTTCAGTCAAGTGACGACAGTTAGAGCCGCAAAATGAAGCTTGCATGTTCAAATCTCACTGGCATTTACATGGGTTGGGGTTCCAAGGTTTCATTTGTCTGAAATTTGTACAAGTAAAGCTCTAGGAAACAACAGAAACCCCGGAAATTTAGATTCTTTTTGTTATTTTTCAAGTGGAATGAACAAAAAATGTTTGGCAAAAATCTCGGGCTTTTTTGATACACTTTACTTCAATATTTTTTTTGTTTTTGTTTTTAAAGATTCAGCTCGAAGTATTTAAGGTCACATGTATTTTGAGACAGACAGCTAAGAAAATGAAAGCTTTGAAGCGTTCGGATTTGGATTTCTAGGTGAAGGGTAGTAGGAAATGTAACTCCTTAAGGCATTTTGGAGCTTTATTTCGTGAAGCTTTATATGGATACCGTAGATTACGTGCATTTTGAAGCAAAAAGCTAAGAAATGAATGTATTGAAGTGTTTTAGTTTTGAATTTCTAGGCGAATAACGGATGCTTACTTTGTTTCTTCATTTCGAAGCAGGAGAATTGGAAAATGGTTTTAATTCTCTGATATTTTAGCTGGTTCGAGGTTAAGTGAATATCTTCCGAGGGTTTTTCTGGGGTTAGGGTTCAAAGATGAACGGATCGTCAGAGCCTGGGTCATCGGAGTCTTTCAGGCACAGCAGCAGATTTACAAGGCAGCTTTCGGCGGTAACTTTGTACGAAACGGATGATGAGGTGGATGAAGGGCAAGGTATTAGTATTTCTGAATACGTGCCGGGTCCTCTGATGCCTTTGAAGGAACAATTGGAGCTAGATAAGGTACGCGACATGGTCTAATTCCTGGCTGTTATTAAGGTTAATATTGCTTTATGATCTACTGAAATGGCTTCCTGGGATTTGAACTATTAAAGAATTGTCTGTTATTGCTGCTCTTAGTGGTGCACAAGATCCTTTTTTTTACAATGATGTTATAAATGCTTAATATATGGTTACTTCATGCTGGTCCTTTAGCTATGCATTCCCGGGTGCTTTGCACATGCCATAGACCAATACCCAAGTGTGCCCTTTGGCTGATTTACTCTTTGTTCCCCTCTGATTTTTGCTATGCTTTATCATCAGTGAAATACAATCTCAAAGTATTTTGATGGGATTCTCTGTAATAGAGTAATAACTTACAGTGTTTTGGATATTTTGGAACTCCGGAAATGGGGCTTTCGAGTCAAATCCTTAACCGAAAGTGTAAATTTTCAACAGTATGCCTGGAACATGGACATATCAGTAAATTCCTAGTTAATTGAAAGACAGCCAGAACATTGCAATAGCGATGCATGCAAAACAAGAACAATGTATGTACGTGAAACAAGGAAACATAATTATTGTAATAGATCTGACAATATTCCAGATTGAATAGAAATGCTCAAGGAATATCGGTATCGTAATGGATCTGACTTTCTTTTTTTCAGAATGGACGCAATGGTAGCTAAGAATTAGTTTCATACATGATAGCTTCATTACATTAACTAAGGCTCATCTTTCATGGCTTCCATAAGCAGTACATCCACTTTCATTTTATGCTACCATGCACCGCATTCCATCTTGAAAAGGATTATTGTAAATGCAATTTGAGGCTACTTCCTACTTTAATTTGTATTATGCCGTTGGACTGCAAAAATTCATCAACTTTTTTGATCTGCTAGTATATAAGATGCAATCTTTGTTCATTCTCTCAACATTTAGGAGTATAAACTTCCTATTCAACTATTGTGGTGTGAATCGGGGTTCATTTATTTTCTTTAATCTGCCAGCTCAGTTCATATCCCTCTGTTAATAGGTGCTACATGTTGTTGCCCACATGTTTTCTGGGGTTTGTGTATTTTGTTTTCTTATTAATTACTATTTTGTTATTTATTTTTCATTCGAAATACTCAATAGGTATATCCTGTATTTTATCTGTCATTTGATAGAAGCTGTGAACTGGCTTTATGGAGGATTAATGAAATTGTTATATTATTTTGGATTTCAAATACTTATGCCTTGCCATTGGATATATAAGAATAGTTTCCTGCTTTGTGCGGGTTTCACACGCGGAAACAGAATCTCGTGGGAAGGAAACATGACAGTTTCAATCCTGCGTATGTTAGACATTTGCCTTTTGCATCCTGGATGAACCGAAAGTGTTTCGTGGACTTTCTTCATTTTGCTCTTGGAATGTTTTAAGAAAAAATAGACAAGGAAAATGATAAGTATAATCCTGCAGAACCATTACTAGTTGTGGTTTCAAGGGAGGCCATTCCAAGCATTCTGCATGCAGTTTAGTTTCTGTTTTGTGAACCTGAGGTGCGTTCACAGTTGACCATGTTTTGGTGGAAATTGGAATGCAGAACTGTGGTTGATATGTGGATAGATTATATTGATCTATTTCTGAATGAAAACTGAGGTTTTATTCATGCCAATTTCTTAATGTTCTCTGAAAAATTGCATACTTTAAATTTGAAATGTACTGCTATCATCCAAACAGCATGTTATTTAGAACACAGCTTTAAGAACAAACAGCATGTCAAGCTCTTGATAGTGGTGGGGGATTTCAGTTCTTTCTGGCTAGTTATATGTGGTGCATTCTACCATGCATATAAGAGGTGTGAGTCCAGTTAATGATGCTTGAAACCACTGGTTAGCATGCCATATTTATTTAATGCTTGTCACTATATGTGAGATCAACTTGCAACTATAAAAAAAGATGTAACAGACTGTCTTGGGAAAAGAGACAGGGGTTATGATAACTTATGAATTGACATTTGGAGCCTGATTTTTATCTTGTGTGTAATCAGGATCAGTGTCATGAAGCTCTTTGCCTATTTCTTTACATTATCCTCTTTTATTTTGGCCACCTTTAGTGGAAAGGGTTGGTTTTAGTATGGTTGTAACCATTGATAGTAAGTGCCATGTTGAGTCTTACTAACGTTATGCTGCTGTATTGCAAAGACACTTGTGTACTGTGAAGATTAATTGAGAGTTGGCACTTGCTTGGTAAGGCTTTAATACCTTGCTGCTTTAGAAATGCTGGTAGTGATGATTACTGGAACGATGTGCTTTTGATTTGGCATATCATTGGTCATGATTTCCCTTGGTTTGGTTGGTGCCAATGTGGAGACCTCCAACATAGAAATTTACTATTGAGGTTATTATTTGATTGTTGGCAGAAGCTTTTTCTATTAAAAGGTCTGGAGAAGTCATATTTGGTGTTGTGAAGACTAGTGAGAAAGCCTTGTTTGATGGCTAGTAAGATCAAGAACAGTCCATTATTGCTTCCTTGGCTCGGTTGGTTCCAGCCTATGTTGCACAAGTTTCTAGAACACGGGAATGTCTGGAGCATGTTTATGAGTATTTGGAACAGTAAGAATTTTTGTCTAAATTTGCAAGAAATAGAAGGTTGAGAGTGCCAATAATATATATTAATAGAACATAATCATATATAAAAACAAAAATAGGGGAAAAGAGGGAAACCTACGAAAATTGAAAAAGAACATGACCATAACATAATACCAGCTAATTAATGCCCTTCATGATTCAGTGAAACAACAATACCATATTCAAATTTAAATTTGGTACTCAATTGTGCCCAAACATTTATTTATTTAATTAAAAAAGACAGCTGTTACATAGTCTTCCAAATGGAAAACAAAAACAGCAATTTAGGAAAACAAAAGCAGAAGATGCAGGGGGCAAAGGAGCTAACAAAAATAGAACAGTGAGGAAAACCTAATGGTAAAGAGAAGTTGGTGTTGCAGCATTCCCTTTTTAAAATAAATGTCAAAGAAACATCACTAAAAAGGGAGGTAAGAGTAAATAATCAATAGGAAATGCAAGTAGTGGGCATGGAAGAGCACTTCAGATGATGGCCTTAACCTTAGACATGGTTTGGTATGATACATGGTCAAGAATTTGCTTTCGAACATATTCTGTTTATGATTAAAAGTTGTATTGAATTTGAATAAGACAGTTATGAGATGGTGTCCATGGAAAACAATATATAAATATAATACAAGAGTAAAGCAATATAACTTGCTATGTAGAAAGGTAAGTTTCAAATAATAATATGGACAAAACAACCTTATTTTAAAATAGCATGAGTCTCAACAAGCATTGCAAGGGAACTGTCATATGTCTGCTTCTTAGTCATGTCACTACGATGGATACATGCAGTACAGATCAAGACCAAAATTAGATTCCTAGAGTCTACTCAAGGTAGAATGAATTGTATCTCCAATTTTGCCTGACATTCAGCTGTTCAGTTATATACAATGCTAAAGTCAATTAGAAATGGATGTTAGTTTTGGAAAGTTGGGGATTGTGATGTGCAAGATGTACAAAAGCCACACTTACCAAGTTTGATCGAACAACACAATAGTGTTTGCTATCTAAATATACTATGTTGTATTTGATATTTTCCATAGCTAGTATCATGCAATAGTTGAAGCTGCCATAGTCTCGAAATTGCTTTAACCTCCAAGACTTCTGAGACTTATGGTTCATAGGATCTCCAAGCACAAATGGATGAAAAATATGCATGCAAATGTTTTCGGGAATTGGTGGTAGTTTGTGGGCCAAAGAACAACGACACAGTGTTGAAATATGACGTGAATAAGGGTTTTGGTAATGGTTTTTGGGCATGTGTGGTGGAGAATGCTACAAGCTATGCCTCTATAGAAGTTCCTAATCGCAAGAATGGGTTGGAAACTTTGATGGAGTGGTTTGATCCTTGTCTAGAAGTTCCCACAATGTTTTTGGATCTCTCAAAATCGTGTCTAGCAATTTTGAGTGTTTTGATCTAGCTCCAAAGTTCCTAGAAACAAGGAAATGTCAGGAATAAGTTCCCCAACTCATTGGAGCATTTCCTATGCAACTGTGGTTCCAAATGTAGAGGCCTTGACTTCAAAATTTTATTATTGAGGCTAGTTGTTGAAAGTCTATTCTTATCACCACATTGGTAGTTGTCATTGAGGTTTTTGAAATTGTTTAGATGCTAGCTTAATTGCATAGTTAGTGCCATGATGGAAAGGAAACAAGAGAAAGGAATAATGTTGCATGTCGGTTGCTCTATTTTGTCACCACCATAGCATGGGGGACATATGGTTGAATGGCAAATTTCTCTTGTGATTATTGCTTATAAGAGATAAAATGGATAGGTATTAGAGAAACTTACTTTTGTGCTTTGTTTTGTTAACAATTTCTTTCAATAAATATAATATTTTATTCAGTGACCACCTTAGCACGGGGAACATATGGTCGTGTGGCAAATTTGTTTTGTGATGATTGATCTCAAGAGATGAAAAGGATAAGTATTGGAGCAAATTACTTTTGTACTTTGTTATGTTAATAATGTTTTGAATAAATATAATATTTTTATTTTAACTTGGGAGGAGGTGTTAGTAAGATAGCACCTCCAAGACTAATGTTTGGTAGCAAATGGGTTCAAACATACCTTGAGTACGATCAACTTCTTAAAATATTTGCTCTCAATATCACTTTTGACAAGGAGTGTAATCATTTGCAGTTTTACAACCTATTGATAGAGCATAAGAGCCTATGAAGTAGGGGATGAAGGTTAACACCTCCAACATATTTATAATAAATGACTATTTTACACTATCATTTGCTTTTCTTGAAATCAACTTTAATAATGTTTGTTGCCCCCTTAGATCACTATAATTTTCAAAACAATATGCTTGTGATATGTTTGCTTTTAACTAAGCGAATGTTCAAGGCGAACAATTGGAGGCAAATATACTCGAGCCACAATGTTAGATCTATAGCCAAAATAATGTAATAGACATCAAGTAGAGTGATGGGTTCCAACTAGAGATTGCTTTTAGACTCCTAGTGTTTGTTATAAGGTCCTTATTTTCTTGGTTGACAATTTTTGATAAATTGAATTGGATGGCATCTTTGTACGCCTTCAATAAGTTTGCCCCATTGAAATCTCCAAAATTCTTTATATAATTTATGAAATAAAACCATTGATCCTTAAAGACTTGTAGAGAATTACCCTTGAATTGTATTGAGTTGATAGAGTCTCGAAGAGTTGGGTTGGGCCCTTGGGGCTATGCTCCTTCAAACTCTTGCAAATCTTCCTTCGGCTCAAATCCCAACTTATAAAAACAACAAATGCTTGGGCAATAATGGTATTATTAGTGACATGTTCCTTGTAAATGGCCTTAAATTTTTTCAATTGCATGCTTAGTTTTGAGGGCTTTAAGAAATTTCTTAGGTGGTTTCTTCCTTTTGATCCAAGAAGGTGAGCTTGAATTTATGCTCCCTTAGCTCCCTTGTCATTTACAATCTTAGTTGCTTGACTTAAATTTGTTGCTTTCGCTGAAATTCTCATTGAAAAGTTGCTTTCAGCTTGTAGGTTCCTAGTGTAGTCCCTTGTAATTTCATTTTCATCCCTCTTTCTAATGGCGGCTGCATGTTTACCATAATATCTTAAGAATGAAGTTGTTTACTAAATAACATTTTTCCACCATTCCAATTGTCAAAATAACGTCACTTTCCATGTGTCGTATGAGGAACTCACCCTCACTTTGGGAACTCATGTAAGTCCACTTCCCCCTCACTTTTTGGACTTTTATGTCATATCTTCATAACTTTGGGTTATGCTCATATGTCAATTTTGGAATATACATGTCTCGATTTGTGGTCCAAGGGGATCAGAATATTCCCATTTTCTTGATTTTATTACTGAATTTTAATTACAGTAACATTTTTATGTTTTATTTTTTACTGTGTGGCATGGTCATTAGTCCTGGCAACTTCGTGCCTATCCCTTAATTCTTACTTCCTTATTGCAATCTTTCATTTGTTTCCAATTCCTTTATTAAATCTTAATATTAACAAGGAAAAGGTCGGATTATATTGACAGGTGGCTCAAAATTGTCCGTTAGTAGTTCTTATTCCTTTATTTAATTACAGGGCTGCTTTTGTGTACAATCTGTCCTGTCTTGAAATATCCTTTGAAATTTTATATGCATGCTGTTTAGTATGGTCTGGTTTTTTACTAGAATTTTTTGAAATATTGCCTTGCCGAGGGGAATACTGCCATACTTTACGGTGCTACACAAAATAGAGTTTTGTCCATATTGCACACTGTATTTACTCTTATGATTTGCTGGGAATTTTGCCTTGAGCTGATGTGGAGTGGGTTGCGGAGAGTCATAAGCATTAATGAATTGTTGGCTTGCATTACATTTCAGGAAGATGAGAGCCTTAGAAGGTGGAAGGAGCAATTGCTTGGTTGCATTGACTACAACTTCATTGAAGGTTACTATAATATGTACTGCTTGTATTCATGCATGGGCTGATAGTTGGATTATTCTCTAAAAATGGTTAGTCTCATATTGTATTTTCAGAGAAAATGGAGCCAGAAGTTACATTTCTCTATTTGGTGATCGTACCTTATGGCCATCAAGAAATAAGTTTATCATTACCTCTTCAGAAAAGTGCCAGTGACATAGCCTTTACTTTAAAGGAAGGTTGCAAGTACAGTTTGAAGTTTACCTTTATGGTTCGCAATAACATTGTTTCTGGTTTAGTATATGAGAGCAGAGTTTGGAAATCTGGACTTCCAGGTAGGTTAACTTAAGGTTCTTAAATTTGTTTGTGGTCAAGCTTGAATATTGTTTTGACAGTGTCTCAAAGTATGCTGACAATCTATTGGTCTATGCAGTTGACCAGAGTCACTGTATGCTGGGGACATTTAGTCCTCAGAGAGAGCCATATGTACATGTTCTGGAAGAAGAGACGGCTCCATCTGGTGCTCTTGCTCGTGGATCTTATACAGCCAAAACAAAGGTTTGTAACTCAGGGATATGAATACTCATAGGAGTGTTTTATGCAATTTTTTCTTATCCAACAAAATTACAGCTCAAGTTCTGTATGATACAAAGCTTAAGTCTTTGGAGCTAGGTGAAATGTGTTCTGCTTTCTTTGTTGAAGGTTTTGGGAAAAATTTAACATGTCCTGTACAGTTTGTAGATGATGATCGAAGATGTCACCTTGAAGTGAGTTATTCTTTTGAGATCAAGAAGGACTGGTAGAAGCTCTTCAAGTCAACTTGTCGAAGGCGCCAACATTTGTCAGGATTGTTTCAGATTCTGTTGCAGTTTTCTTTACATTCTGAGTATAAATTAAAAGTAAAATTATGCTATCTTAGCCTGTGTAGGATGTTCAACATGTTTGATACAATCGGACACTTTGAAATATATTTCTGATTCATAACTGAAATGGTATCTTTCAAGTTGTATCCTAATGTGAAAGCTGTATACATTAAGTTATTGACAATAATGTGAAAGTCGTATATATTATCTTGTGCTTTTCTTCTGTTACTCATCCCCTTCCCAAAAACTTGTAGGTTTTCAACATTAATAAAACATTGTAGTGTTATAGTTTAGGAATGTAAGCCTTTTTTTTTTAAAGTTTACAAATTGGGCCCGTATTACCCTTAGCATGTGTGTATGTAATTTTATGCTATATGGTTTAGAGTTACTCTGTTTTGTATCTGATACAGATGCAGGTCATCCATTTTTAATATTGTTGATCATGTGTCTCTCTAAGCAGCTCACATGTAGTTATCTAACCGAGTTAAAGAACTGATAGCTATGTAAGTTGTGTTATAGATCTTCGATCATCAATCTGCGCTGAATCTGCGAACACTAAATGCATCAAGTAACATGAAACTAAATGCTTTTAGTAGTTCGGAAGAACTCATTACAATACTTGCGGGGGCATACTGAACTGAGGAACTACACCATGTGGTGGGGAGGATGGGAATTGCCTTGGTTTTTAACTTTTACATATTAAAGAAAAATTTGCCTAGAACCAAGAGGAGGTTGTTCATACTCATCAAGTTAATTGTCATTCATTCCTATTAAGAATAAAATGATAAATACAGTTCATAGAGGATTCAAGTAGACATGGATTTAGGGTCCAAATGAAAATCTCGATTTGGGATGTGGACATAGTATTCATATGGAATAAAAGGTAGCCAGCATTCTAGAAATGTCTGTTGACAACATAAGTAGTCACTGATTCCAGTGATTGCACTGATATAAGGGCAATCTTGGCAAAGAAATTTCAGGTGATATGATATTATGAATGCCCCCTGTTTTTTTGTGGCACTATTCATGTCACACTCTTGAGATAATTGAAATCTGGAGGGAGTTGAACCTTAGTGTGGGGAATATCATAACCCCTGCTTTACCAACTACTCGAGCCCTGAATGACAGAGACACTAAGATGAAATCTACTAATTCCTTTATTTATAACCGACTCTCCGTGTTAGGCTAATATTCTGTTGTGAAATTTCAAGAATGAGCTTTTAAAGATTGGAAAGGATCGACTCCAATATTTACTTCTTTTTGCTATTACAACAAACCTCTACCAATTATAAATCGTCAGTATTTCGAAATTCTTGCTCTTATTCACTTACGGGTCAATATTTGTATGGAAATAAACATTCACGGGTCGTCAGAAAATGACTAAAAACTACTGAAATGGTGATTCCCTCATAGGTAAATATCTGTATACCTTGCTGTCTGTTGGAATAAAGACAAATTATAGTAATATGATGTCAACGCTGGTGTATTTATACTGAATTAGGTAAACAGGTACAGCGTGTTTTAACTTTTCATATGCATGATTGCCCGATGGGTTAAAAGAAGAATTATAATCGTAGTACTCACCCTAAATAATAAATTGGGGAGCATCATGATCCTGTACCATTTTTATGTTTACAACTTTGGTGTTCCATCGTAGCTTCTTTTGTCAGAAAGCAAAGTGGAGTTCTATCTATATCCATTATAATTGACATGAAAGGCAGTAATACAATTGGTTCTTGGATTTATATTTAAATGCATGCTATAACTTTTTAGCTTATTAGCTATTATTAAATATATAATTTGGCGACTGTTTGGTGTTTTCTTGGATCAATGTGGAGGTTTGTGTTAATGATCTCTTGCAATAGATCTTTTCAATACATCTAACTTTGGTTGTTACTTACAAATTATTGTTAAATTTAGATAACCATGGTATGCTTTATGCTTAAATGCAGTTTTACTTCAATCTTTCTTTGAGGCCCAATTCAGATTTAGCAATCACATAGACTTGTAAGTAAAATGCTGATAGAACTTAAAATTAGATCAACAGAAGACAAGCCAAATAATATGTCAGAATTTGTAATTCTTCTTGTCCAGCAAATATAGAAATGAATGTTTGTTACAGCAGTCAACAAGATGCGCTAACCAACAAAGTTTTGAGTTGGCCAAACCAACTTTTCCAACAACCAAATCAGCCTTTCTCCAAGTGTTGCACACACCCCTCAAAGACAGCTCAAAAAAGTTAATGCAAGTCAACAACAAACGGTCAATACAAAGCCAATGTTGCAGTCAATGGACAGCAGGCAAAGTCAATGCTTCTCCTTGATTTTTGTGCCCTCAAATGCAGCCTCAAGAAATTGGAATTTCTGTGCTGAAATCGAAGTCAAAGAACAAGTGTTGAACCAAAGTCAATGCTGGTCAACACTGTCCAGAAAGCCCTAAAACAGTTTGAAAATTTCAGCAGCTTCTTCAGGTTCAGATTCACATGTGGGGGAAGGAAGCCTCTCTCTCTCTTAGGCTGTACTAACCAATCCAATCACAAGTAGAGTGTGATGAGATGATGATGAAATGAACATCATCTCTCCTATTTATATCCACCAGCGAGGGTGTGTTACACATTTGTTGGGCTTGTGAGCCTACATTACAAAACTGGCCAACCTTGTCAATTTGCACGTGTGGAAAATAAAATCAAAATATAAGTTTTGCTCATCCAAACAAGATGATCTTTAGATCAATCTTGCACTTCTCCGAAAGAGGAATCCAACAAAAATATAATCATTATCATATGAGCAGTGCAACATGGAGTTTGCACCTAGTTGCCCAAAATTAACACTCCCTCAACTAGGGAGAACTCCATCTGTCCACCTGTGCCATCATGTCATTAGTACCATCGATTACTATCATCATCATCATCTTGCAATCTTGTGTCATCTTGTTGTAACATGTTTTGTCGACTCCGAGGGCAAACAAACGAGAGTGTGTCACAAAGACATCACACTTTGCGGACTTAAAGTCAACTTAGAGGATAAAACTTCAATTGGGCTTAAGAGAGTC
Source organism: Pinus albicaulis (assembly GCA_034641835.2). Lineage (NCBI taxonomy): Eukaryota > Viridiplantae > Streptophyta > Pinopsida > Pinales > Pinaceae > Pinus > Pinus albicaulis. Next base: position 707,097,329 of record CM076583.1, on the reverse strand, counting down.
ACATACTAACCTGGAGTTAGTTTACTGACCCAAAGTCAGTTTAGAGGTAAGAACCTCATCGGACTTGATCCTAGATCAAGATGTTGGACACATCCCATCCTAGATATAGAGAGTACGACAATCTCCGATGTTTCCATCGGTTTTGCTATTGGTCTCTATCCACATTTCCCACCTCATTGGCCAAATAAGAGGTACTTCCCATGAGTCCGAAACTCCATGGGTAGGATGCATGCGGGGCATAGTTAAAAGAGAGGGTGAACCAACTCAACATCATGACGGTGGGGCAGAAGCACAACAAGGTTCTACAAGCCTTGCCCTGTGTGTGCTTATAGCTCCAAGAAGCTATCCCCAAGCCATCTGGAGCTCTTAGAGCTCATTGTCCAACTCGAGCAGGACTCTCACAATAGGGTCTTTCCACGATTCTAAGCTTCTCATGGAAGGTTAAGAATTTGACTTTCCCCAGGGGCTTCGTGAGAATATCTGCGACTTGCTCATTAGTTTCAATGTGATTAAGCCTTACGGTGCCTCGTTGTACCATATCCTAGATAAAGTGGTATCTTATATCAATATGCTTGGATCGATCGTGGAACACGGGGTTCTCAGAAAGACGAATCCCACTTTGGTTATTGCAAAGGATAATGATGGTATCTAGCACATGTCCAAACAGATCACTAAAGAGCTTTCTCAACCAAACAACTTCACAACAAGCCATAGTCGCTGCAATGCATTCGGCCTTAGCAATGCTCAAAGCAACTAATTTCTGCTCCCCGCTCATCCAAGATATCGAAGCAGAACCCAAGGTGAAGCAACATTATGATGTGCTCTTACTATCCACCACACTGCCAACCCAATCGACTTCTGTATATCCATGGAGTCGTAAATTCTCGACAGTGTATTTCAACATATGTTTGATTGTGCCTTGAAGATATCTCAATAGATTCTTGGCACCAATTCAGTGAATGTGATGAGACTCAACCATATGTTGACTCAAAGTGTTCACTATAAAACATACGTCCGGACGAGAGTTCACTAAAAACATCAGGGCCCCTACGAGTTGTTGATACTTGGTGGGATTTCGCAGGTCGGGCCCAACAATGTTTCCACACAACTTCTTAAAGTAGAGTTCCATCGGTGTCGACATAGACTTATAGTCCACCATTCCAAATATCTTCAACAACTTCAAAATATATTTTCCTTGAAATAGGAAAATCTCACCTGGCTTTTGCTAGATCTCCAAGCCTCGGAAATAGTGCATTAGTCCTAGGTCCTTCATTTCAAACTCGGAAGCTAGCTCCCCCTTACATTGATGAATGGGAGGGTCAACACTTGTTAGGAAGAGATCGTCCACATAGAGAACTAGAATGAGAGGCCTTTCTTTATCAACGTTAAAATAAAGGTTTGGATTAGCATCACTTCGAGTGAAGCCCAACTTCATCAATTAGCTATCGATCCTCTCATACCAAGCCCTGGGGGCTTGCTTCAACCCATAGAGGGCTTTCTTCAACCTACATACATATGAGTCTCTATCTTGGACTTCGAACTTCAGAGGTTGCTCCACATAAACCTCTTGATTGAATCATGTAGAAAGACATTCTTCACATCCATATGATGGAGACCTCATCCTTGTGTTGCAGCAAGGGCAATGATAGATCAGATGGTGGTATAACGGGTGGCAGATGCGAATATATCATCATAATCTATGCCTTCTTTTGAGAGAAGCCTCAGGCAACAAATATTGCCTTGTACTTTTCAACACTTTCATTGACTCCATGCTTGATCTTGAAGAGCCATTTCGAGGTGACAACAGATTTGTCCTCTGGTCTTGGGACCACTTCCCAAACATCATTCTTCATGATATATTCATATTCTTCGTGCATAGTATCATTCCAAACTTGATGCTTTACGATTTCTTCAAATGATCCAGGCTCATAATGTACAATTGTACTGATGGCTGCTAGGTATCCTTGGTACCTATTTGACTTCTTACTTTCATGAAATGTCCCCCTTGGGCAATATGTCTCTTGGCATCTTCGAGAGTGTCCCTAAGCCATGAGGGTCTCCTTTTATTTGAAGGAGGTGGATCAATAGGATCCATTGGTCCCTCAACATTGGGCATAGGTCCATCCTTTGGTTCTTCGTACCTTCCAACTTCTTCTTCGTCTTTGTCTTCCTTTGAACTAGGAAGATTTTTTACTTTCTTGAGGGCAACATCTTCATCGAAGGTGACATCGTGGCATATCTCCACTTCTCTTGGACCATGCACATAGATTCTATATGCCTTCGAAGTTTCACTGTAGCCCACAAACATTCCCTTCTTCCCAGAAACATCCAACATGCTTTTCTTTTCTTTTGGCACATGAAAATAAACAGGACTTTCAAAAAATATAAGGTGGGAGACATCAGATTTCTTACCAGAGAAGACTTCCTCGGGAGTTTTGGAGTCCAAAGCGAAATGCGGGCATCGATTTTGAACATACACAACAGTGTTCACAGCTTCTCCCCATAGAAACTTCGGAAGACCTTGGTCATATAGCATGACACGTGCAACTCCTACAATGGTTCTATTCTTTATTTTATCAACACCATTTTGCTTAGGAGTATACAGAGTTGTGGTCTCCCTCTTAATGCCAGCTTCCTTGCAAAAGTCATTGAATTCATTTGACTCATATTCGGTCCCTTTATCGGTCTTCAAAATTTTGATTTTCTTCCTGGTTTGATTTTCAACCAAGGCCTTGAAGATACAAAACCATTTGAATGCTTCATCCTTCTTCAAGAAATATATCTAGGTCTTGCGGGAGAAGTCATCTATAAAAGTCATGTAATAGGAACATCCTCCCAAGGATGTTACGGGCAACATACCAGATAGATCAGAATGTATCAATTGCAAGATATCCAATGTCTTTGTGACACTTGAGGGGAATGGTCTCCTTGTATGCTTCCCTTCGGCATAAGCCTGACATATACCTTCATGATCATCTTTAAACTCAAACATCCCTGTCACCACCTTCCTTGCTTCGGGAAGGGCTTTGTAATGAAGGTGTGCAAACCTCTAGTGCCATATCTCGGATTGAAGGATTGTGTCACATGACATGGCCCTCAACAGACTTCCTCCAACTTGATAGAGTGTATCAACTCTAAAACCAATAGTAAGAGCTTCTTTGAAGTTCTTCCAATTGCGTATATTTCCATCAATGAATGCCACCTTGAATTCTTTGCCTTCCATTACCGAAATGGACACATGGTTCTTTTTCAACTCAGGTACGTACAACACATCTTGTAAGCAAAGGACTTGACCTTGAGATAGATGAAGGGCCACAATCCCTGTCCCTTTCACGTGATAGGTGGCATTGTCTCCAAGGACAATTTCTAAATTAGTATCCTTCTCAATTAGATCAGAGATGGCTTCTTTATATCTAGTGAGGTGCCTTGAAACACCACTATCAATCAACTAGACATCCATGGTGTCAGGAGGAGATGCAACAGAGAGAGAAGATACAAGAATATATTCCTTTTTCTTATTATCAACAACATTGGACTCATCATCCCTGGAATTTCTTGATCTCTTGAAATGTTGTTCATTTCCACTTCGATAAGAGGGAGCCTTCCTCTTTCCTTTGAACTTGTTGTGCCTTTGATTGCCATTCCCCTTGAAGTTGTTGTTGTCATCATCCTTGGGAGAGTCCCTTCTATTGGGGCACTCTCTTGCATAGTGACCAAGCTTGTTAAAAGTGTAACATCTTTCCTTTCTTCCTCTGGGCCCTGTGGTTTTGATTTCTCGGACCACCATGGTTGTTCTTCTTTTCAGGAGTGGTAAAGGCAGTAGGGTCACCTCCATTCCTATTTGAGGGATGATATCTTTCCATCATTCTTGTCTCCTCCTGAGTGCATCTTGTCAACAATTCATCAAAATCAGGAATCACATTATTATTTAGAATAATAGTGTTGAATACATACCATTCCCAAGGGAGTCCTCCAAGAGAAATGAGGACAAGCTCTTGATCAACTACCTCTTCTCTTATGGCAAGACGATCATTCTTGATTTTCGTGAGCTTCATAAAATATGATTGGATGGATTCATCTTTGCCTTTCTTGATATTTTTTAACTTGTTCTTGAAGAAAAGAACTTGATTATCGTTGCTAGCCCTGAACATGCTAACCAACTTATCGTACAACTCTTTAGATGTGCCCAACTCGGAGATATAAGCAACCAAGTGCTTATGTATAGAATCCCTGATATTCATCTTCGCTTTGACTTCCCCTTTTCTATATTTTGTCTTGGTGGCAACCGGTGCATTTGATGGAGACTCATGAATCTTCCCTTGCACATAATCCATGACATCTTGATCTTATAGTACCAGATCCAAAGACATCTTCCAGGCATGATAATCAGACTTATCAATCAACTTATATCAGTCTTGAAACCCTTCTAGGTTGAGGATGCCATTGATCATTGACAATACTTCTTCTTCGATGATTGCTTTTCACACTATCTTGGGGTTTGTCTTCACCTCAGCTCTGGTACCATGTTAAATTTATATAACCATGGTCTGTTCCATACTTAAATGCAATTTTACTTCAATCTTTCTTTAAGGCCCAATTCAGATTTAACAATCTCAAAAACTTGTAAGTAAAATGCTGATGGAACATAAAATCAGATCAACAGAAGACGAGCCAAATAATATATCATAATTTGTAATTCTTCTTGTCCAACAAATATAGAAATTAATGTTTGTTACAACAATGAACAGGATGCCCTAGCCAACAAAGTCTTGAGTTGGCCAAACCAACTTCTCCAACAACCAAATCACCCTTTTTTGAAGTGTCACACACACCCCTCAAAGACAACTCCAAAAGGTCAACAACAAATGGTCAACACAAAAAGTCAATGCTGCAGTCAATGAATAATAGTCAAAGTCAACAATTCTTCTCGATTTTTGTGCCCTCAAATGCGATCTCAAGAAATTAGAATTTATGTGCTAAAATTGAAGTCAAAACACAAGTGTTGACCCAAAGTCAACACTGGTCAACATTGTCTAGAAAGCCCTAAAACAGTCTGAAAATTTCAGCAGCTTCTTTAGGTTCAGATTCACATGTGTGAGGGAAGGAAGCGTCTCCTAAGCTGTACGAACCAATTAGATCACGAGTAGAGTGTGTGATGAGGATGATGAAATGAACATCATCTCTCTCCTATTTATATCCATCAGTGAGGGTGCGTGACACATCTGTTGGGTTTGTAAGCTTACATTACAAAACTGACTGACCTTGTCAATTTGCACGTGTGGAAAATAAAATCAAAATATAAGTTTTTCTCATCCAAACAAGATGACATTTAGATCAATCTTGCACCTATCTAAAAGATGAATCCAACAAAAATATAATCATCATCATATGAGTAATGCAACATGGACTTTGGACCTAGTTGCCAAAAATTAACAATTATGGAACCCTTGCACAACTTATTGTGTTAAAATACTTGGTAATGATATTGAGAATGTCAATGTGGATACCTTGCATTGGAGGAGTTTGGACATTTTGTAAGATAGTGTTGAACCTTAGACAACATGGGGTTGCATGGTTGCTTGCATGGAGGCTTCCACTGGGCTTGAGGGAGTGGACATGTTAGGTATGGTAGTCTTTGAGGAGGTACATGACCTAAGAGATACATTAGATCTTTGGAGCCTTAGAGGAAGAGTGTTAGAACTTTGGGAGTAACAATAAAGTATTTGTTGATGTTAACGTGGAGCTTGACACATGTCACTTGGATTAGAGTGCTTCACATGTGTGGACCTACTTGTGTCTTGTAGGTTTCTCATAATGGACTAGGTCTGCTTATCATTGTAAACTCGTTACCTTTTACAAACCTAGATGAAGGAGAGAATCATTATCATCATCAATCACACTTGTGCTTATTATTCTTTACATGTGGGCTAGGGATTCTCCTACAATCTCAAAATCCGATATATCAGCTGAAGACCTGTACCCACTCCTTCGCCTAGATGTGTTAGAAGTTACAAACTATTTCCCTATATTCTTGGGATAGTAGCTAAAATTGGTTCCTATAGTTTGGGTTGTTTTTTCTAATACGAGTTTAGAAAAAAACATATAAAAGGAACGATTTTGTTTTATGTAAAAAACTTCTTTTATAACTGCTTTAAAAGTTGTGGACAACAAGAACAAATAAATGAATGGGGAGTGTGTTGAATAGTTGAATAATGCATGCTTGTGAGTTGGTTGTTGTAAAGCTCCTTTGAATAATAAGAATATTGATTATCATTGCCTTGTGGATGTTTCCCTCACAAAGAGGGTTTTACCACGTAAAACATTGTGTCAATTTCTGAGTTTTATAATTATGCTATTTTGTTTATTTGCCATTATTTTCTGCAATTAAACGTATTTGTAGGTTATGCTTTCGTTGGTCACTCAAGAAGTGGTATCAGAGCTTTTGGGAAAAGTTTGTGTTAATGGCAGAGATGCAGAGTGAAAAGTTTTAAATTTAAAAGTTTAGTGGGAGTAATAAGTTTGAGCTATGGAAGGTTAAGATGTAGGATATGCTCACACAACAAGGAGTGACAAAGGCATTGTTGGGCAAGGCAAAGAAACCCGTGGACATGGATGAAGAATACTAGGAGGACATGGATGCAAGAGCCCTCAATGCTATTCGTCTATGCTTGGGAAATGATGTGTAGTTTAACATTGTTGGAGAGAAAACAATAGTAGACTTATGGATCAAGTTAAAAAGCCTTTATATGACTAAGTCCTTGAAAAACAAAATCTACTTGAAGCAACCATTAGAGAAACTGAGATCTAAAATGGGCCTTAAAACAAAAATGTACAACCAAAATCAACTTTATAAGAACCAGTGGGATTCAAGATGATGATGTTAACCATGGGTAATGATTCACCATTTTTGGAGTAACTAATTTTCAACTTATCTTCTTACGGTTTTATTCAAATTTCGAGCGGGAGCACTTGTTGAATGTGGAATTTAATTCCTCATCCAAGGAGTACCCATGTTACATACTTTCGATGAAATCCACTTCACGAAAAATGATAAATACATGAAAAAATCTAACCGCAATCACATTTTTTCATGTATTTCTCATTTTTCGTGTAGCAAGGTCCATTGTAAGTATGCAACATGAGTACTCCTTGGATGAGGAATTAAATTCCGCGTCCAATGAGTGCTCTTGCTTGAAATTTGAGTAAAATTGTGGGGATATAAGTTGAAAATATGAGTTGGAAAAGTAGTAGTTAGTTTTTTTTTTGTTATAAATTTGATGATGTAATCTAATTTTATTTTATTAATTCCACTATTACTTTATAATATTCCTTGGGAGGCCCATTTTAGACTTCAAAATTTATTTAATGAGTTATACAATTTGCGGATGAAGGAAGGTACAAAGATCTATGATCATTTGAATTATTTCAATACTTTTTTATGTGAGGTGTCTAGTATAGATGTAAATCTCGAAGGGGAAGATAAAACAATTACACTATTTTGTTCTTTTCTTAAGTCTTGCGGTCATTTTGTAATCTCTATCAGTGTTAGTTTCGCTGATACCATTGATTTTGATGTTGTTGTGGGAGTTTTGTTGTCTGAGGAAACTCAACGAAAATATAGCCCTGAAACCTCAACATCAAAGGCAATGGTGGTTAGAGGTCAATCAAAAGAAAAAGATCAAAGTTAGAGAGACACATCAAGATTGAAGTCAAGAGGCAAGAAGAGTAATTTAAGGTGCTGGCACTGTAACAAATCAAGGCATTTTAAGAAGGATAGTTGGAAAAGAAAGGAACAAGCTGCTAAAAAGGTCAACAAATGAAGCTAATTCAACTAATTCAACTAAAACAAGTGCATGTATTGTTTATGAGTAGTATCCACTTCTACTTTTTCTCAACATCATCATAATTGGTTGGTAGATTTTAGTGCTTCCCATCATGTGTCCTAGTAGGAATTGGTTCTCTTCATACCAATCTATTGATGACAATGTGGTTTTCATGGGTAATGATGTTGCATGCAAAATTGTTGGCATTGGTAGTATCAAGATTAAAGTGTATGTTGGTACCATTAGAACATTAACAAATGTGAGACATGTGCTTGAACTTAAAAAGAACTTAGTATTTTTGGGAGTGTTAGATTCTGTTGGTTATAAATGTATAGTTCAAGGTGGAGTTATGAAGGTGTTGTTACATCCCTATATTACTAGTGTAGTACTTTATTGTTGTTAGTGTAGCCCCCTTATTGTTATTGTTGTATACCTGTGACTCTCATATTGTTATTATTGTGCCCTTACATTATTATTGTTAGGTTTGTTGGGATTATATTGTGATCCCATGGACTCCTATATATAGAAAGAGGTTTTGTCATTTGTATCATCTAAAAATTGTTCATTTATGTAATGTAAAAGAGGTTTCCCCCTCGAAGTGGCTTATTTCTAAGGTGTTGATCTCTCTTTTATTCTATTTTTGGAGCTGGTTTCATAACATTTGGTATCAGAGCTTTGGATTCTAGAGTTTCACTACTCCAAACATGTCATCATGGCATTTTCGATATAACATTTTTTCTATGAAGGTTCAAAAGCTAAAATTTTTACCACGCAAAGATGAAATCCTGAGGAAGTTCATATAAAAAATTCAGATCTTGGTTCGCAATATTTTCGTACATATGATCTATGGAAGTTAGGGTTTGTGCAGGCTCTCGAATTTCATCTAAAAGAGGTGACCTTGGGAAAATAGTCATGTCTCTCTGAACATCAGATTGGAATTCTGTAAGAAGTGGTCGAAAGTACACGGGCTCTAGTTTCATGTGTATCAATTTCAGAGCCGAAGGGAGAAAAATGATACGTGGCATGCCATACAAGTTCACTCTACTGAACCAATCCATAATTAATCCATTGTGGGAGATTAGACATAACTTTGCCTTGAAGTATCCAAATCGGGTCAAACTTGTGGCATTCGAAAGAAGATTCGTAGGGCTACTACATGAATGAATTTAAGATATTGAAGATCCGAAATCACAAAGATAATTCAGTTTCAATATCGAGCTCCTCAAAAGCAAGAAAAATGTGTGTATTTTTTTCAAATTGCATAAGTCTCGTTTGAAAAATAAGTGTGAAGTGATTCCAAGGGCATATTGAAGCATAGATATTAGTATTGGGTTCTAAAATGCCCCCTAAAATAATTCAACACCCATTAAGCCCTCATAATGATCCAAGTGGCTCCAGAGATACACATGACAAAGAGGGCTCAAAATTCAAATTGTTTGGATTGTTCTCGAACGAAGTTCAAGTTGTAGATTTTGTCGTCCTAATCGCAACGATGCGAATGGTTCGTCAAACTGAGCTCGTATGCGAGAGTTAGGAGCGGTCAAAGTTTTGGGTTGACTTGCTGACTTGGAAGGCTTAAAAGAGACACAATTTTTTCGAAATCCGGCCACCGGATTCCGGCCAGCTCTGGCCAGATTTCAGGCGAAATTGTGGGACACTTACAATGTCCGCTAACGCCCAAAATCATATATTTAAAAATACATAATTTTTTGTAAAAAAACAAATAAAATATAAAAAAAAGGTGGCGGGGCCACCAATCCCGCCACTTGACCACTATACATAAGTTTTTATTAAGGGCCGATGGGCCATGAACCCCGCTGGTCCCCCACGTCATCCACGATGACCATTGTTATATGTATATGTTGTTTTATATTAAACACCGAAATCGGTGGAAGTCGAACCCACCATCGGCGGGTCCGCCGGTCCGTCCATGTGGCGACTCCACCGCCTACCAACTATTACAACGAGTGGAGGTAATTTCCCTACAACTGATAGTCAATTTTCCCAGGGAGGTAATTTTTCTCCATGTCGAAATATAGTCAAGTTTACAGTCATTTTTCATAGTTTTTCGTAGGGAACACAATGGCGAGGTCGGATTCGCCTTTTGAATTGCAGATTTCCAGTCCATCCTTGGAGCAACATCTTTGAGGAATCTAGGGGGAATCTAAAAGATTCCTTTTTGCCCCAGAATTCAGAAAATTGATAGTCAATTTTGCACTATTCGACGCCACGAATCTGATGGCGCATTTAGATTTTCCATCTGAGCTTTCTGTTTTTCAGTCACTTTTTGAAGTGAAGTTGCAGGTGTTAGCTTTCAGCGAGTGAGCAGTGGATTTCACACCTTTCGACGCCACGATTGTGATGGTGATTTCAGATCTAGCAGTAGCAGCAGTCATTCTTCAATGATATTCATCATGAGGTATATGATGAGATGATTTGATGTACTTCTTTGTTCCTGAGATACATAGTGTTGTACAGATCCCTGTTGATGTATGAGTCATGGGACCTTGTCTTGTTTTGTTATTGATGTATTTTCTGTCATGGACTTGTATTATGTTTGAGATCCCTTGATGCCATATTGGCAGAATACTCATGTATGTTGTTGAGATCCTTTTTAGACCATGTTGGCGGGATACTCTGTGTCACACGTATGTCATTGAGATCCCTTGTTTGCCATGATTGGTGGGATACTCACAGTCTTTATGTGTGAGCTATTGTCATACTAATTGGAGTCCTTATTGTGCGTGAGAGTTCCGCAGTGGAACACCTCATAGAGAGGTCTAGACACTCCTACATGAGGGTATTTTCCTTTTATATCAGAGAAACACATCCATGTACATCTTCTTACAACACTCAATGCAGCAGCCTACACCATCGTGACACCGAGGCCCAGAGATGTAGTCCCTCCTGGACGAGCTTCGTTATCAAACGGTGTGTTCATATGATTGGTGATATTGACATGTTATGTTTCTCTTCTTTACAACAAATAGTTGTTCATTTATGTTCATTAACACTTTAATTAAATGCAATTCTAACAATCAACCGAAGTAAAAGGTCTTGGTTAAGGGTATCGAGAATTTACCTTAGATCAAGTGCTATCAGAGTAGGTCTTCTTACTGACTGGATTGCAGGTGTGAACTATTGAACGTTCGCTGAGTTGAGCCATGGAGAATGTCAAGGACATGTACAAGACCATGCTCAGGGTGTCCGAGAAAGCATATATTTATTTTGTTATATTGTTATCTTTCACTATACCCTTTCATTATAATTGTACTCTACCTCCTATATATTTACGCTAAGGAGACCCATCATTATAAAAAGAGGTTCCACTCTAGAAATGAATTATATTCATTGAATTCTTATCTTTTTTAAGGCACATGGTTCATAACATTTGATATCAACACTGTGATCCTAAGGTTTTTATTCTCCTTCAATCTAGTTTTTGTGGTATTCTTGCTATGGTTTTTTTTTGGTGTAACTTCAAATATTGAATTTTTGAGGAGACTTGGGAGAAATATCAAAGTACCCATGGGTAAATTTTTAGATTTTGTTTCCCTATACTTTCAGAGATGTACCCTTTAGACGTTTGGGTTTATGACCATTCTTGAAAACAATTTCGAATGGGTCATTTTGGATTTTTTGCTTATTTTTTTAGAAGTTTGTGACAATTAATTTTTGAGTATGTTAAGGAGCAATATCGATGTACAAGTGCCCAAAATTTAAAGTTTTTCGTTCACTAGAGAGACACCCTAAGAAATTACGATTTGTGACTACCCCTAAAATAATCTTGGTATGTTATTGTGATTTTTTCCCAAAGAAGTTTCAGACTATAAAATTTTCAGGGTTCTAAGGAGACAATGAAGTATTGTAGGTAGAAATTTAAAAATTATATTTGACAAATTGGATAAATGGCATGTTTTACAAGTTCAATTTTACTAGGCACATCAAATTTGTGGAATTAGAAAAGAGAGATATCAAAGTATTACCTGCCAAAATTTCAACTCAAGAGGGGCTCAAATTTCAAAGATGCATTAGGACAAAGGTCAACCATATGAATAGTCTACAAATTATGGATTTGAAAGATACATAACTTATAATGGGCGTAAATTTTTACTAGGATATCTATTTTTGGTGAATCAAAATAAATGTCACCAATTAAACCCTTAAAGTGCTCTATTATGACTGAAGAAGAAAAAACGAATTTCTTAATATATTAAAGAGGTAAATAATTTGGAAAACAAAATTGATAAGATGGAAAAGAATATGGAGTATTTGAAAACCTCCATGTCCATCCCCCTTCTGCACATTCGAGAGGAAAAACTCCCTGAAGGAAATATCAAGATGCAAGGAAATCTCGAAAATGTAGAGGAAATAAAATTGAGTCACAAAATCAAGATTTTTCGTCATCTCAAGATCCACATTATTAGGGATTCAATATGGCACTGAGGAACTACATTTTGAATATCGATGTGAGGAATATTGATGGAAGCAATCCTAAAACATGGATATTCCAAATGGAACAATACTTTGATTTACACTAAACGACAGCCTTATAAAGATAAATATTTCATCCATGCATTTTGAGCATGATCAATTTGTATGGTATTAATGACTTTGTGAAAGGGAAAAAGGCTCTAATGTACCTTGGTCCATTTTTACGGAGGGATTGATAACACGTTATGGAGATATTAAAATCAATACATTCATTAGTCAATTTGTAAATCTTCTGCAAATAGGTTCAATTACAGAGCACTTTCAACAATTATAGAAGTCGAGTCTTAGGGAAAATAACATTTAAGAGGGAAAATTTTTAGATTTGGAAAACATCCAACATGAGGTGTGTCTCTTTGAATCCAAATTTCTAGAGCATGCTTTCAGTGACGCAAGGAAAGTTGAAAGAAAATATGTCTACATCATGCTCTCTCTCCTAATGCCACTTAACCGACAAGGTTGACACCTTAGAAAATGGGTGGAAATAAGAGCAAAAGGATTGTGTTTCAATTGTGACAATACGTATAGTAAGGGGCATAAATGTGGCGAGAAGAAATGATTCTACATTGATCGTGAAGAGGAAGAAGATCAATAAATGCAACTATTGCAAGGTTTAGAGTTAGAAGAGACTACACCATTATCTTGTTATGCATTACTTCGAGTTAGTACTCCACAAACCCTTTATATAGAAGGCTATATTAAAAAGAAAAAGGTAACAATGTTGATTTATTCTAATAGTACCCATAAGCTCATCAATTAAAATGTGACAAAACCTCTTAATTACTTTGTATTTTTAGCAACATAGTTTCAAGTAATAATTGTAGATGGAGGTACCATAAATTGTTTAAGGAAGTTCCATAATATTAAACTGAATATGAGGGATAATTTATTGGATAATCCCATGATTACAATGTACATGGGTAGTGTTGATCTTATATTAGGGGTCCAATGGTTACAATAATTGGGAACAATGGTAAGGAAATTGATTTTAGAGGAATCTAAGGAATAACCTCTAAAGTGATTAGATTTAATAGCATGAAAATAATACTTAATAAGGGACACCATGGTGTAATTACACAACTATGTTCATTAGAGGTTCAAACATCTATATTATTTGCAAATAGAAAAAAACATTGACACAAGGATTAAGAAGCTAATCAATTGAGAAATTACTAAGTACCTCTATTGAGATTCAACAAGAAGATTCAACACCCACGCCTAGTGCATTAAGCACCTAGTTGCATTAAGCACCCCGACTAGGGTGGGGCCCACAATACTATTTTGGGTGCATGTATATTTTGTTTGTCCCTCAATTAAGATGGAAATTAAACTGTAATCTATTCTCAATGTGAACTTGAATGAGTTAACTGAAAGTGATAAATTCAGCTAGCTAGCGGATTTCGAGTTAGAGGTTGTTGGTGAGGCATGCATAGTAATTCTATTTGTAGCAGAGTTCGAAGTGCAGTGGTGCATGAGTTGGTGCAAGTTGTAAATCAATTTAACTTAGTTAAGTGAGTTAAACTCAGTTGTGCTAGTTGTAACTGAAGATACACTAGTGAGAGATATAGTGAATTAAATATTAATTAATTCACAATCAGTGGTCTCACATGCAATTGAGGATTTACTATTATTAGCTACATGCATGTCAAATCTAGTGGAGACCCAGTTGAGTTCTAGGTGAAAGGGAAGTTGACTATCAGTTGTAGGATTATTGGATTGCACACTTGAAACCAAACACCCATTAGAGTGCCCATGATACTTGTGCAGTCAAGGCATGCAAGAATTTCTATCTTTTAGGGATCTTTACCATCAGGGATTGTGCAAGAAAGGCAGGTTTTCTGGAGGCTGAGAATTAGCTATGTGTTAGTCAATTTTGCATATGACAGTGTGAGACAATTAGCTGAGTACATGAGGGCTCTTGTGAGAATAGTTTTTTATGTAATTGTTTCATGATCCATGCTTAATATACAATAGAATATAGTGGGGTTTCTAGCTGTAAGCTTTCCTCGAGAAATTATCTGTGTTGTGTGTGATTAATATTTCTTCATGTTTATATGATTAGCGATTGTGTTTTTAATTCCGTAAAATATTTGTAGAAGCGATTCCGTATTTAACTTTAGTACATTGTTAGATCGGGTGAATCTAAGATATACATGTATGTTGTATAATTTCTACAACCTCATCAAATGGTAGAACCTAACAGTGGAAGAGGCGACATGGTAGATGAGTTATTCATGGATAAACACTCAAAATTAGTCAAATGTTGCAAACACCATTTGTTTTAGGGGGAGGGGCATGTTAAGGCCTAGTCAAACCCCATGTTAACCCTAAAGCCCCTTATTAAGCCCTAGATATTGAGCCATTGCATTTATATTGTTATATTGTTATGTAGGCTAGAACCTCTCATTATACCCTTTGTTTCCTATATATAGACAATCGAGACATGGTCTTAGAATCATAATGTCTTGCCTTGTCTTGAATTCATAGTAATAGGAGGTTCCACCCTTGAACTGGAATGAATTTATTGAATCCTTATCATTTTTAAGGTGTATGGTTCATAACAAATGCCTAAGAATTTATCCAATCAAATAGGATAATTTAACTAATTGAAACCCTTACTAGATGCATGTAACATTAATTCAAGGGGGGAATAATCTACAAATACGAACTGATATAAAATAAAATATTCAACCAAAATGTTCCTTAACTCCAAGAGAGTTTCCGAATTAAGTTTGAAATAATTTAGAACTACAATCCTCCTTCTAATGCTCCAAAAACCAAAGACCCTATATTGCCTCCACCACATCTCTAGTTGACGAGAACCTGAATATCTTCATTCCATAATAGATAAAGTAAAAACACATTGAATATATAAAATCCATGACATTACATCAAGGCTTTTCGAGTTACTTCTTGAGTTCAATTTCCTTTCACATATTATAAGATTTATAAGATTGCTAATGCCAATATATTTATTTCAAAAATATAAAACAAACCATGCCAAATCAATGAAAATATATAAAAACAAAGTTGCAAGAGTTGGTGATATCTTTCTAACGGTATAATGCATGCCCAAAACGAGGAACATAAGTAAAAATTATTGGGAAATTATCAAAAGAGACTTCCATACTATTCCTTTGCATCAAAAATTTCAAACAATGTAAAATCAATGAAAACTTATAACTACAAAGTTGTATATTTGAATGATATATTTACAACAATGTAAGGAAAACACCAAACAAAATTTGAAATGATGCTATCTAAAAGTTGTCTTTTCTATGGACACTTTCTAAAATTTGGTTTTTATATTGATGCTTTATAAAATTTGTTCTTCGTTGGTGCTTTCCATTTTTCCTTTTCATTGGCACTTGCCTATTCTCTCTTCTTAATGAACTCAAAACTTCGTTTTTCCTTTGGTGCCTTTCAAAATTTTTTTTTCGACGCTTTAAGAAATCCATCGTATGAGTCCTTTTGAAATTTTACTTGTGTCAACGCTTCTCCAACAACTTTTTAATCCCTTAGTGAACTTCAAAATCTTCATTTTTTGCATTGATGAACTACAAAATGTTTCTTTTTTTAATATATATATATATATATATATATATATATATATATATATATCGAGTTTATTTCTAGAAAGCTCAAGCAACATGATACAACCTTTTAGCTTTAGAAAATAGGCTTTGGAACTTAGTTTTTAGATTTTAGCTTTAGAAAATAGGCTTTCGAACTTAGATTTTTTTGGATTTTGTTAAGATTGAAAACACTTGCTATGCTATAAAAATGCATGGAATTCAATGAAACAAACCTGCTTAATATAGAAAAGAAGTGGTACCAAATATCTCAAAATTTTAAACTGTGTTTTGTATTCAACAAATGATGATTCATTAGATGTATCCAAATCTTTGCCTATACTTTTCCTAACAACAAACCAATTTCAACAACAAACTAATTTCAAGACAAAAAACCAAGTTCAAGTAGAGATAGATTTAGAATAAAATAAAAACTAAAAAATTTCCATAGATCCTTTTTTATGCAATTTAGAAATAATTCTTTATCCTACCATTCATATTTGACCATAGCCATTACCACCACTGACATAACATGACATTTTCTCAAAATCACACATCAATGAAACTACAAGTGCTTTATGGGTACTACCCATGTTCATTATTGACACACCTTACTATTGATATTCAAACAAATAAGGTATTCACCTAAGAACTAAATGTTATGTTCTATTAGAGGATGAAAACTCAATACCTCCAAAAATGATTTAGGGAAAAAAACATAAGTTAGTTATGCAAAATACACAACAAATCATGAAAAGCAAGAAACAAAAAATAAGAACTTTGAAAACTAATCACGAATCCAATTACCAAAAGTGAAGAAATTGTAGCAAAAATAAGCCAATAAAACTAACTAAACCAAACAAATAATTAAATGTAAATAAAGTGATCAACAACTTAAATCAAATAAATGGATCTAATCTTGAAATCATAATACAATTGAAAATCACATTTGAAAAATGATAAAATACCTTTGATAAATGATGAGAAAAAGATAGGCAATAATAAAGGAAAGTACTTTGAATAAAAAAGTATAGATGTTAGCACTACACATAGTCTAAAATTTATGTCATAACATTACAATTATTCATGCAACTTTTTGGACAAGACTGATCCTTGTTTATAAATTCTTAATTGTGATCTCCAACTTATTGATTTATGATTTTTAATGGCAAGATAAATATTGAAGTAAAAAAACTTCGTTTGAGTGCTTTTCAAAAACTTCTATGCATAGCTCATATATGAAATTAAAAGCAATCCGAACTCAAACTAATCTTCAACTTCAAAAACAAAGCAATAGACATTATTCAGGAAAGAAAAAAGTCTTATGGGATAGGAATTGGAAATAATTAACCTATCTTGAAACATAACAAAACCTAAAACATATGGTGGATTTTATGAGAAAAACCAAAATAAGTCAACCTCCTATTTTGACAATAAGAATGAAAAGAAAACTATTCTACTCCTACCCTAACCTACATTGGCCCAACAAATGCTATGTGAAGTCATAAAACCAATTTAACCATTTAATTACCTCATTGTCAATTGAGATATCATGGCATTGTGTAGCTATGTGCAAATGAGGTATTAGATAATGCTTGACGAAAATAATTAAAGCATTAAGAAATGGGCTCAAAATAGAAAGCATTAGATACTTGTTTGAAAAAATCATTTGGCAAAAGATAAGTGTTAGAAATTAAATAACAGAGCAATGAAACGAAAAAATTGGAAACTCAAAAGCATAAAACAAGAGAGACACAAATATACATGGTTCACCAAATTTGGGCTATTTACACAGAGAAAAAACTAGTCTTTCCTTTTATATTATCCAAAAATATGAAGGGATACAACCTACAACACATCTGTTGGAACTTATTCTTCGCTCTCACACAATCTCCTCTCTTTTTTTTCATAGAATAATACACAACCACAATAAAATTCCCTCATATAAACTGAAGGTTTCCTTCCAAGGCAAAAAACTTGAAATTAACATAACTTCTACCATCATATATTCCGCTTAATGAACATCCCAGATTGACTACAAAATTACAATATTTCACAAGACATTTTTTCTCAAAATTTTTCTTTTGGGGTGACAACAATAGTGGGGGGGAAGCCCCCCCATACCCCCGTCAGGGACTGTGATCCAAATGCGGTTGAAACAAGACCTATGAATCAAAAATATAATTAGGCTCCAGACCCAAGAATAATATGAAGAAGTCTCCAATGATATCATCAACATCTGTTTGAAAATACTGGAGTATAAAAAAAAGGAACACAACTGTAAGTAATGTACAAGTTCATGGATATTGATTATAAATTCTAAAAAAAATCTAACTAATAATGCTTCTAGGATCAACTTGATATTTCCTTTATTGTGCATGATGCTGGGGTGTCTATCTATTATTGCCCCTCTATGTAGATTTTAAAATTCTTTTTGTACTCCATGCATTGTTTCTTCTACCATTGACATCTATGGAAAAATGTTAGTAGTTGTAGGTTGTAAAGGATTAATGAATGATATATCGGCGCTCAAACCGATTTTATAAAAATAAACATAGTCATCAAAAACATGGTTATCATAATCAAACTTTGTTTTATTATTCAAGAAATTTCGATTCCAAAGCCTTATTTCATAATTTTGCACATTGAATGGATTATTGATATCAATGTATCTCTAATTAAGAAAGGTTCAGAAATATTCTTGATTTCCTTCATCTCTTTGAAGTTTATTCCCAAAATGAAATAAAGGTTTTTCTTTATGATAAACGGGTGAATCTTCTTGTAAGTGGGCTATCTAACATATCTATGTATAGGTAATAGAAATTTTCGTATTATGAAATGACTTGGTTTCTTCAACAAGATATTATTTACAAACTTGGCAATGGGGTTTATCTCGAGTGCTTTAGAGGAATGTTGCTATCATCCCCACTTAGGTTTAATTCCCACAAGTGACATAATGAACTTTGTTGTAATGGATTTGAGCCTTGTTGTTAATTCTGAGCAGTCCCTTGAGGATTGAAACATATACATTCCTCATATGGACTATACAGATATTTCTCATGGAAAAAAGTGATTCTTTACAAACTGCAAAGTATTGATTATTCTCTTGATCTTTAGAGTGAACAACTAATATAATTTCAAAAGGAATATCCTTGGTCTATTCACACTCTAAGCATAGGAAGCTTCTAAATTATACTGAAAATTTCTCTTTGTCAATAATAACATACTAATTAGAAATCGTGTCTTTTTCATCTTCTCTGTTCAGTTCAAAATTTTATCATAGAGAATGTAACCTTTCTATTTATGATACTAATTTGTCTATCAAGTCTATAGTGGTGCTAGAGATTGATTCTTTGTTAAATAATAGTTTGAAATCATCCTTAAAAATATTTCCCTCAAGTCACTCTTTGAAATTTGATTGTGGAGTACAAAATACATGAAGATCAACATGTGATGTCACTTTGACTAAAATTATTTCCTTGCGTTGGAAGATGGTTGAATTTTTGATATGTAAATCTAGATTAGAATATCAAGAAATGACTTCTTATAGGTTACATGCCTTTTGAATCTCCATATTGTTTTCTTTTATAAATTTTTCTAGACTGATGCCTCTGACATCATAGTTTCAATAAGGGGTAAACAATTTAATTCTAGAGTTTTTGCCTCCAATAATGGACATAGATGTAAATAGTTTGTGCCAAAATATAGCGAGATGATATATTAGGTAGGTAAAAATTAGGATGTTGAGAATTATCATTGTTATTTAAGAGTAATCCATCTTCTTCAAGGTTTGAGAGAAGGTACATAAACTAGACAAGGATTTCTTGGTTGGAAAGCATATTATTTTTAGGAAGCCAAGGATATCTTGATTGGAAAGTATATTATTTTTAGGAAACCCACAACATATTTACATTAATATTCGAAGGAAATCATCTAAAGGTTCGTTTACTTTCCTAGGGATTTATACTAATTCACTACAGAGCTCTTGATTGCCTTTAAAAAAAAATAATAGTAGGATAAATTTTATATATTAAAAAAATATGCGCCGAAAACACAACAATGCTTCAAAGATACAAAATGAGAAATAAAATATAACGAGTTCTAGATATGAAATTAAAAAAATTTCATCTACTCTAACAATACATGTATACACATTATAAAACGCACCTAAGATACAACAAGAAGTTTCCAGCATGTAGAGCTAGACAAGAATTGGGTTTATGACTAGACCCAAAGAGGGAGTAGGCTTCATTGTTAGAGCTTCAACATTCAAGTTAAGGAGAGAATAAATAGAGGAAGCAACAAAAGTAACTTAGAAAGTAGGGGACTTGTGCCTTATTATTTAACATGTTTATATCCTTAGTTTGGCTTATGAAGCTACTAATTTTGTCCCTTTTCCTTTGTATCTATTGACATTGTTCAATAAGGATGTTCATAGTCTTATAAAATTGGGTTTACAACTAGCTGTACCGTAACAGTAGTTGGATGCCCATAGTTTTAGACAATTTGGTTTCCAACTGGTGGACAATTTTTGTGGTAGGCCTGTGAGTTGCATAAGGTGAGTGTTTAGTGGAATGGTTGATAGGCCACAGGAAGTAGACCTTCAAGGTTGTAAAGGCTTGTTTGGTTCTGTTATAAGTTATACCAATGGATTCAATCCGATCATGTAATGTACTAAAACAAGATATTGAATCCTTCTACAATATTTTCGGAATATAAAACACGATCGCTCAATCACATGCAAGTAATAAAAAGAAGTAAATCAATCACACAACACAAGATATTACTAGGTAAAGAAATTGTTCAAAACCTCTCTATCAATATTGTATAATAAGTCAAGGAATCGTGAAACAACACAATGCATTCTTGCTCACAAGAATTTGTTGCACTCTACCAATCGTCTTACACTGATATAGGAAAAATTGGACAAACACTTAGCCAATTCCTTGCCTTGCTCACGCAATTCCTAGAGAAATAAATCCTTATTAAATAGGAATTACAACCTTCCTTGACTGCGCAATACATCATGGGATTCCTATGAATTTATAACTGCACCCAAGAAATTTTCTAATAATACAACTGATAGTTATCTTCCCTTTCACCTCTGAATCAACTGGGTCTTCATCAGAACTGACATGCATGTAGATATTAATAGAAAATCATCAGTTATCTGATTGATCACTAGTTGTGACTTAAATCTAATTTAATTTACTGGACCTCTTACTAGCTCATCACTTATTTAGAACTTGTTAAAATGATTTTAACTCAATTAATTTGATTTAATTGATTACACTCATAACACACTAGTGCATTAACTGCAATTGGATCCCAAAAATAATAGAATCACTATACATGCCTCACCATTGACCCTCAACTCGAAATTCTTGAGCTAACTTAGTATCCATCACTTAGTTAACTGATACAAGTTGTTATGAGATGAAATTACAATTTATTGTCCAATTTATTTAAAGGAAAAATAAATTAGACGCCCACATTTTCTTGATGAATTTCAACACTCCCTCTCAACAAGAAAGGGATTTTCAGCTACCTCGATCCCGCCTCTGTGGTATTCAAATTTTCTCTTTTCCAGTTCCTTTGTCAAGATGTCTGTATCCTGATCCTCCATGGGAATGTACTGTAACAACATAATGCACCTCTGAACACAATCTCTGAGATGGTGGTAACATATATCAATATGCTTGGACCTGTCATGGAATACAGGATTAACTGAGAGTTTTATTGAACTCTCGATATCACAATGTATCACCATCAGATCCATCTAATGACCAAACAAACCAACAATTATCTTCCTCATCTAGATGGCCTCGCATGTAGCCTGACTAGCTGCCATGTACTCTGCCTTGGTTGAATTGAGTGCAACTGATCTCTGTTTCCTGTTCTACCAAGAAACTGCTGCTGATCCTATGCTGAAGATGCCCCCTGATGTGCTCTTCCTATCTCATGGACTGCTTGCCCAATCTGCATCGGTGAAGCATTGAAGCTCCATTCCCTCTGTCCGTCTCTACCATAATCCATACTCTGTAGTGACCCTGAGATATCTCAAAACATGCTTCCTTGCCTTCCAAAAGAGCTTGGTAAGCTTAACCATAGCTTGAATAAGCTGGTTAATTGCGTAGCATATGTCTAGTCGTGTTTTCACCAAATACATAGTGAACCCACAAGCTTCCTATAAATAGTAGCATCCACTACCTCACCTGAAGTAGCATCCTCCTTCCTCCAGTTTCCTGCAAGAGGAGTCTCCATGGGTTTGCTGCCTTCCATGTGGAACTTCCTTAGAATCTCCTTGGCATACTTTCCCTGAGATACAAATAACTCCCCATCTCTTTGCCATATTTCCAAGCCAAGGAAATAGTGCAATATCCCCATGTCCTTCATCTCAAACCCTCTTGTAAGATCCTCCTTGCAAGAAGTTATGAGATTCTCATCACCTGTCAGTATCAGATTGTCTACACAAAGTACAATAATACAAATCTATTGTGAAAACAACTTAAAAAATAGAAGAAAAGAGATATAAATGCCTTAGAAATAAGCCACTTCGAGGGGCCAACCTCCAATACATTACATGAATGAACAATTATTGGATGATACAAATAAAAAAACCTCCTTTCTATATATAGGAGTCCATGGGGCCACAATGTAATCCTAGCTGACCTAACAATAATAATGTAAGGGCACAATAATAACAATATGGGGGTTACATGGGTACAACAATAATAATAAGGGGGTTACACTAACAACAATAAGGGACTATACTAGTAATATAGGGACCTAACATGCTCCTCTCCTTCAAAAAAGTGTTGTCCTCAACGTTTGAGTAGCTCTGGGTGCTTTTGTATAAAATTCTCATCCTCCCATGTAGAATCTTCAATGGGTAAGTTCTTCCATTTGATGAGATAATCTGAAATTGATCGATTTCGTAGCTGTCGAGTTCTTGTTTCCATGACTACTTCAAGTTCCAATATGGTTTTTCCTTCCTCATCAAGTTCTGGAAATATTGTTTGAACTAGAAGTTTGTCCCCTATAACCTTTTTTAAGCATGAAACACATAAAACTGGATGCACTCGCGAAGAAGCATGAAGCTCCAATTTGTATGCCATAGTACCAATATTTTGCAACACCTTGTAAGGACCATAGTACTTTGGCGATAATTTATTATCCTTCTTAGCTTGCTTGAGGGACATTTGTTTGTATGGTTTTAGCCGTAGAAATACCTAGTCTCCCACATCTAAACTTCTCTCACTGCGATGTTGATCTGCCTGCTGTTTCATTCGATTTTGTGCCAAATTTAGGTTATCCTTTAAGAGTTGGAGAACTTCTTGTTGATGCTCGATGTGATCGTCCACTGCTTGAACCCTAGAATTTTCCCTTACAGAAGATGTGATGGATGGTGGATGATATCCATAAAGTGCCATAAATGGGGTCATTTTTGCTGCAGTATGGAAGGAAGTGCTATACCACCATTCAGCGAGAGGTAACCACTTGATCCATTGTGCTTTCTTATCAGACACAAAACAACTAAGATATCCTTCCAAACATTTATTCACTATCTCTGTTTGACCATCGGATTGAGGATGATAAGATGAGCTATGAGCTAGTTGATTACTCAAACAAGAAAATAATTCCATCCAAAAACTTCCTGTAAAAATGGGATCTCTTCACTTACAATAATCTTCGGGTTTCCATGTAGCTTTTGAATTTTTTCCATAAATACCGTAGCAACTGTATTTGCTTTACATGGATGAGATAATGCACAAAAGTGTGCATACTTGGTAAGTCTATCAACTATCACCATGATGGTACTTCTTCCTTCGGACTTAGGTAAAGCTATGATAAAATCCATTGAAATCTCCTCCCAACGTTGACTTGGAATGGATAAAGGTTGTAGAAGACTCGGGGTCTTAATTGTCTCAACTTTATTTTGTTGGAAAACCAAACATTCCACCACAAACCTTTGAATATCAGATTTAGGGCCATCCTAAAAAAAATTCTTTCTTCACCCTATGGTAAGTTTTTAAAAATATCGAGTGTCCTCCTAAAGGAGAAGTGTGCAATTCCAAAAGAATATTTTGTTTTAGTTGGGAATTCTTGCAAATATATAAGTGATCTTTGTACCATAAGGAATCATTTTTCCAACTAAATGTATCAGATGTACTAGGATCTTGCTGTAACGTTTGAATGAGTGTCCACACTTCTTTGTCCTTCTTCCATTCATCCCTTGCTTCGGTTATTCAATCTGGTTGGATAATAGAAATGGCACAAAGCAATGCTTCCACCTCTTCATCCTTTCTTGAGAGTGCATCTGCAACAACATTTAGCTTCCCTTTTTTGTAGATGATTTCAAAGACGTAACCCAACATCTTTGTGACCCATTTTTGTTGCTCTTCTGAAGATAGTCTTTGTTCCAAAACGTGTTTAAGACTATCATGATCAATTTTTACCTTGAAGTGTCTTCCCATTAGGTAAGGTCTCCATTTCTTCAGTGGATGTAGTATTGACAACATTTCATTCTCATAAATATCCTTTTGTAAATACTTTCCTTTTATTGAACGACTTTCAAAAGCAACGAGTCTTCCTTCTTGCATTAAAACAACACCAATTCCATTTCCCGAGGCATCACATTCCACAATAAAGGTTTTTGTGAATTCTGGTGTAGCTAAGACTGGTGCAAGGCACATTTCCTCTTTAAGATGTTAAAAGGCCTTAGTTGCTTCAAGAGTCCATGAAAATGCATCTTTCTTCAATAATGTTGTTAGAGGTGTTGCTATTCTCCCATAATTCTTAACAAACTTGTGATAATACCCTGTTAACCCGAGAAATCCGCGCAACTGCTTTATGGTTGTGGGGAATTTCCATTCCTTAATGGCTTTAATTTTGTTAGGGTCTACCTTAACACCCTCATGAGATACAATATGACCCAGATATTCCACCTCTTGTACTCCAAAGAAACATTTGGATGATTTTGCATATAATTGTTTCTCCTCCAATAGTTTGAGCACCCTATCAACATGTTGAACATGATCCTTCTAAGACCTACTATAGATTAGTATATCATCAAAAAATACTCGCACAAATTTTCTAAGGAAGGGTTTGAAAATGAAATTCATTAACCCTTGAAATGTAGAAGGTGCATTGGTAAGGCCAAAAGGCATGACCAAAAATTCATAATGGCCCTCATGAGTTCGAAATGTTTTTTTCGGAATATCTTCAGTCTTCATTCTAATTTGATGATATCCTGAACGAAGATCCAAATTGGTAAAATAAACTGCTCCATGTAATTTATTCAATAATTCATCAATCATAGGAATGAGAAATTTATCTTTAATAGTGAGCTTATTGAGCTCCCTATAATCCTTTGGGAGTATCAAACACCTTGGAATGATTGTCCAAGACTTTTTGGAGATATGGAGAAATAGATGATTTTGATGTCGGAACTTCTAGTGAGCATAATTGTGCAATTACGCCTCGTTTTTCTTTCTTTAGAAGCTTTGTCATGACATTAGAGCTTATTATCCTTCCTGGCTTCCCTTCAATACCCCGTAATTCGACTTCCTTTCCTTCTGAAAAAAATTTCAAAAAAAGTTCTTGAAAATTAAAAGCTACCATCCCCAAAGATTGTAACCATTGTACTCCTAGTACAACATCAACACCTCCCATAGGAATGGAAAGCATTGGAATATTCAATACATATTCCCCCATGGTTAGCTTGATATTATGGCATTTTCTAGAGCAATTTATAGTTCCTCCATTTGCAACCATCACTTGACATTCTAGTGCTGGGTATAGGAAACAATTCAATTCCTTGGCTACCTTACAATGAATAAAATTATGGGTACTACCCGAATCAATCAACACTATTACCTTTTTCTTCTTGATATGTCCTTCTATCTTGAGAGTTTGAGGATGGTAATTCCTGCCAATGTGTTACATGATATGGTTAGACTCATTTCTTCTTCTTCTAAGGTTTCTTCCTGGTGTATATCCTCTTCTTTTGAAGTTTCTTGTTCATTTTCTTCCTCCTCTTCACAATATATGTAAAATAATTTCTTCTCAACACACTTATGACCTTTAGTTTATTTTCTATCACAACTGTAGCAAAGCCCTTTTGCTCTTTTTTCTTCCAATTGTAGTGGTGTCAATATTGTAGGTTGTGGAAGTCTAGGAGTAGCAACACTTCCATCGTTATAGATGTGAGTGGTAGGCATCCTTGTCGCCATAATTTTACATTCAATTTTTCTTTCCAATCTGAATGCCTTCTCTAATGAATCAAGTTCCCATATGCAAACTTCATGTTGAATGTTATCCTTTAAAGTCTCAATGAAGACATCAATCCTGTATTCCTCTGGAATATCAGTTACCCTTATATTCAATTTTTGGAAGTCCTCAATGTGCTCCACCACTGAACTTTTTTTTGAGATATATCAATTGGCTAAAGAAGGTGTTGCTCTTTGTATCTTCATAATATGCTATCATTTCCTTTGTAAAAATTGACCAAGTGACAATTTTTTTACGGGAGAAAAGCCATCGATACCATATAAATGTATTTTGTTCTAAATGTAAAATTGCAATGCGTACCTTTTGTGTGTTTTGCACATTATTGAGATCAAATATATTGCTCCATATATATTATCCATGTTACGGGATCCTTGCCATCAAATTTCCTCATATCCATCTTTGGAATATGGTGGTTCTTCAATCCAACATTAGAGTTTATGAAATCATGATTAAAATTTGTTTTTTCCTCATCATGAGTTTCTTCTACTACCTTTTCGCCATTAGGAATCATTTCTTGTATCAACTTTGACAAAAATTCCTTCAAACCTTCCATGTCTTCCTTCAAACCTTCCATTTTTTCTTCCATACCATCCTTCAAACCTTCCATCGTAGCTTCCATACCTTTCTTCAAACCATCCATCTTAGCTTTCACACTTTTCTTCAAAACATCCATTTCATTTTTTGTTGCTCTTTGTGAGAGCGAAATTTGGTGCATTTGCTCTTGTAATTTTGTTATGTCATGTTGCATTTCTTCAACTTCATGAGCCATAGTAGAGCCTTCTGAAGGCTTAATGGGTGTTGAATTATTTTTAGGGGGCATTTGAGAATCCAATACTGATATCTATTCTACAATATTCCCTTGGAATCAATTCAAATTGATTCTTCAAACAAGACTTATGCAATTCAGAAAAAAATACACACCTTTTTTTTTGCTTTTGAGGAGCTCGATATTGAAATTGGATTATCTCTATGATTGTGGATCTTCAATATCTGAAATTTGGCCCCGAGGTAACCCTCAAATCCTTTTTCAAATGCCACAAATATGACCTGATTTGGATTCTGCAAGTCAACGTTATGTCCAATCTCCCACAATGACCAAATTATGGACTAGTTCAGTAGAGCGAACTTGTACGGCTTTCCATGTGTCACTGTTTGCTCCTTTGGCTCTGAAATTGATAGAAAGGAAACTAAATTCCGTGTACTTCCAACTAATTTTTACAGAATTCCAATCCGATGCTTAGAGAGAGAGTTATGAATATTTTTCCACGATCACCTCTTTGAGATGAAATTCGGGAGCCTGAAAAGGACCTAACTTCCACAAATCATATCTCCGAAAATATTGCGAACCAAGCTCTGAAATTTTGCGAAGATGTTCCTTAGGATTTCAGCTTCACACTCTGAAAATTTCAGCTTCTGAATCTTCGTAGAAAAAACGTTATAGCGAAAATTCCACGATGACCTGTTTGGTGCAGCGAAACCCTAGAGTCCAAAGCTCTGATACCAAATGTTGTGAAAATAGCTCCAAAAATAGAAGAAAAGAGATATCATGCCTTAGAAATAAGCCACTTAGAGGGGGAAACCTCTAATACATTACATGAATGAACAATTCTTGGATGATACAAATGAAAAAACCTCCTTTCTTTATATAGGAGTCCATGGGGCCATAATGTAATCCTAGTGGGGCCACAATGTAATCCTAGCGGACCTAAAAATAATAATGTAAGGGCACAATAATAAAAATATGGGGGTTACAGGGGTACAAAAATAACAATAAGGGGGTTACACTAACAATAATAAGGGACTATACTAGTAATATAGGGACCTAACAAAATCTCACCTAAACCACAATATTATATAGGTTTGCATCCACTTCACTCTTTGTGAAGCCCAACCCAGTGAAATAGTTTTCGATCCTGGTGTACCAAGCACGAGGTGCTTGCTTCAACCCATATAATGCTCTCTTGAGTCTGCACACATGCAAATCCCTGTCTATGGTCTCAAAAACTTCTGGATGCTCAATATACACTTCTTCCTCAATAAATCCATTTAGAAAGGTTGCCTTTACATCCATATGATGTATCTTCCACCCCATCTGATGTATCTTCCACCCCATCTGCGCTGAGAGCGCAAGGATGTATCTAATCAATGAGTACCTTGCAACTGGTGCAAAAGTCTCCTCATAGTCAATCCCCTCTACTTGTGAGTATCCTCTGGACACAAATCTAGCCTTGTATTTATCCACACTCCCGTCTGCTGCCTTCTTCACCTTATAGATCCACCTGGAACCAACCATTGACTTCCCCACTAGTCTTGGGACCACTTCCCATGCATTGTTTCTGATAATGGAGTCATATTCCTCAACCATGGCATCAACCCATACCAGATGCTACACTTCTTCCTCAAAAGAGGATGGTTATGTCACAACACATTCGCTCATAAGAGACATGTATCCAATATACCTATATGGGGACCTTCTCTGCCTGTGCTATGATGTAGGTGAATCTACATTCTCTGTCACATCTAGCATCAATATGATAGACTCTCTGGTGCGCTTCCTACCATTTATGGTGGATGACTATGCATGAGTGGTTTCTACCACTCTCTATTCCTCTGCTTGTGGCCGCTCCACGTCCTGAGGTTAATCCTTTGGAACTAAGAGTTCCTCTTCTACATGCAAGTCAAGCTCCATCTCAAGGGAAAATAACATGGCTTTCTCCTCATCAAATTTCCCATATCTCTCGACAACTGTCATCCTGTATGTTGGCAAATACACTCGATACTTGTGCGGAGTATCTGTGTACCCCAAAAATATCCCAATCTATACTGTTGGTTCTAGCTTCTCTTGGCATCTTTGGTCACATGGAAATAAACATATGAGCCAAAAATTTTAAAATATGAAACATTCGGTTTCTTACCTGAAAAATCCTCCTCTGGTGTACTTTGCCAAGTATTCGATGAGGACTATTGTTCTGCACAAATACCGCTGCGTTGAATTCCTCTGCCCACATACGCAACGATAGGCCCTGATCATGTAACATAGCTCATGCATCTCCCATAATTGTTTTGTTATTTCTTTCTGCAACCCCATTTTGTTGTGGGTTATGAGGTGCAATCAATTCTATTTGAATTCCTTCTTCGGCACAGAAGTTCTTGAATTAATTAGAGATATAATCACCACCATTGTCGCTCCTTAGAGCCTTCAAATTCTTCCCTGTATCCTTCTCTACCAGTGCTTTGAACTCACAAAACTTGGAGAACATCCGATCTTTCTTCTGCATGAAGAAAATCCAACACTTCCTAGAAAAATCATCAACAAAAGTCACACAATACCTATGATTTGTTGTGGAAGATGTTGAGAATAGTCCACACACATCTGAGTGAACTCTCTCAAGGATTTCCGCTGATCGGTTCTCATTCTCATAAAAGGTGGCCTTTGTATACTTCCCCACAGTACATCCCTTGCATGTGTCTCTCTGCACAAGTGTACCCTTTGGAAGCCATGTAGAAATCTGTTGCATGATCCTCAAAGCACAATGGTGTAGATGACCCAACCTCGTGTGCCATACCTCACCAGTATCCCGACTCAACACCTGATCTGCTTTACTGCTCAATGCTGCGAACCATCTACATAAAGTTTGTAGAGGTTCTTCGCACGAACCCAATTATTCTTTACCTGTCTTGTGGCTTTGTGATGAAGGAACACCTTTCCTTCACTGAAAACCACATCATATCCAAGATCCTCAAACATAGCAAATGAACTAAATTATTTTTCAAACTTGGTACATGCATGAAATATTTTAACATGAAAGGTTTACCTGAATCTCTCTGGAAAGTAACTATACCAATCTCAGTAGCACTATACCTCCTGTCATCACCCATCTCGAGGTGCATTTGAATATCCTTCTCCTCCAAGCTATTAAAGAGTTTTTTGTTGCTAATCATGTGGAAATATGCTCCACTATCCAAGTGCCACATATATCCCATCATAGTTGACATCATGCATGCGATGAGAGAGAATTCAAACTCAAACTGTGAGGCCAAAGCTTCACCCGCTGCAACTCCCAGAGCCTTCTTGTTGTTCTTCTTCTTTTGTGGAAAATTTGTGGCATAATGTCCATGATCATGAAAGTTGAAATGTTTCACCTTTGACATGTCTCGCTTATTGCCTTCTTTGCCGGTGTCGGATTTGGAATGGAACTTCTTCCCTTCCCCCTTATTTGCCTTGCCAGCTAAGGCACAATTTTCCTCCTCATCAGTCTTGGATGAGGATCCATCCTTGGTATTCCACTGAAACTCTTCTTGTACCAAATTCGACCATAGTCGCTCCCACTTTGTAACTGCTCCCTCCCATTCATAGAGTCTTGGTAACTATGCTAGCTCTTGGGAAGGCCTAGAAGTGCTAGGATCACCAAGTCATCATCAACCATAGTAGTCCCAACACTTCCAAGCTCATCTCGACATTGAGTGAACTTGGTCAAGTATTTCTGGATTGTGTCGCCCTTCTCTGTTTTGATTTTCTTGAGCTTGTCCTTGAGTACCAATTTCTTGTGGTCACTGCTGCTTTGAAACATATCTGTCAAGGCCTTCCATATAGCATATGGAGCTTTTTTTCCATGGATACTCGAGACAATATGATCTCGAACTCCCTCTAATAAGATCCTCCTTGCCTTTGCAACATTATTCCTCCATGCTTCATGCTGCACAACATCTGCCTAATTGGGTTCAAGAATATTTGTGTCAATGAACTCCTTCAGCCTGTTATCCTCCAATACTACCTCCATCTTGTCCTTCCATGCAATATAGTGCGAATTTCCCTTGAGTTCATATTCGAGTTTCAAGCCAGTGAAAGAAATCCTAGTCAGCTACTAGGTCCAAAGAATGAATCTGAAAATTTGAATCCTATTCAACACAAACTCAATTTATTCTCTTCTATTGTGATTCCCAGTGCTCTGATACCATGTAGAAATTATACCAATGGATTCAATCTGATCATGTAATGTACTAAGACAAGATATTGAATCCTTCTACAATATTTGCGGAATATAAAACACGATCGCTCAATAACATGCAAGTAATAGAAAGAAATAAACCAATCAAACAACACAAGATATTCCTGGGGAAAGAAACTATTCAAAACCCCTCTATCTCTATTGTATAATAATTCAAGGAATCATGAAACAATACAATGCATTCTTGCTCACAAGAATCTGCTACACTCTACCAATCATCTCACACTGGTCTAGGAAAAATTGGACAAACACTTAGCCAATTCCTTGCCTTCCTCCAGCTTGCCTTACTCATGCAATTCCTAGAGAAATAAATCCAAATTAAATATGAATTCCAACCTTCCTTAACTGCGCAATCCATCATGGGCTTCCTACGACTTTATAACTGCACACATGAAATTTTTTAATAATACAACTGATAGTTATTTTTTATTTAAACTCTCTCTCAAATGGGTCTTCATAAGAACTGACATGCATGCATCGATTAATAGCGAATCATTAGTTATCTTATTGATCACTAATTGTGAATTAAATCTAATTTAATTCACTAGACCTCTCACTAGCTCATCACTTAGTTAGAACTAGTTAAAATTATTTTAACTCAATTAATTTGAGTTAACTGATTACACTCACACCACAATAGTGCATTAACTGCAATTTGACTCCCAAAATAATAGAATCACTCTACATGCCTCACCTTTGACCCTCAACTTGAAATTATTGAGCTAACTCAATCTCCATGACTTAGTTATGATACAAGTTGTTATGAGATGAAATTACAATTTATCTAAGGGAAAAATAAATTAAACACCCACATTTTCTTGTTGAATTTCAACAGTTCTAAATGTGATGAAAATACCTATGTAGTAGAAATAAATATACAATTCTAAGTATAAGCTGCTAGGTGGGAAAAATTCTCTTTGAACATATAATAAGCCTAAGCAGTGACAATTGAATACTGAACATCAAGAGTTGGGGAAGATGAACTAGTGTAGATGGACACACCTCTTTTTGATAAAATATAGATACTTGACATGTAGGAGATCAATTCTAAAGAGCCAAATCAAGAACTCTAGTTGAAGAGAAAAAAATTTAGGTGTATAGGTCAAGTGGCTATAATAAAGCATGAAGGCACAAACCCGAGGGTTGCATATTTATATAACAACTCACTGAAAAAATTGTTGAGGAATAGAAGTTATTGATGACAGATCGAAGGAACAACTTGAAGATGTAGGTTGATGCCTACATTTTTTTGGGTTGGTGCTAGGGGGGGGGTATTGGTGTCTCTTGTAGGTTGGTGCGTACATTTGTTAAGATGGTTCTAAACTAGGGGAATGAAATCTCCCGAAGGTCAGTGCCTATGAAAGTTGTAAGTTGGTGCATACTTTGTACAAGGAAGTTTACAAAATATTTACAAATAAAATTTGTATGTGTTTCTTATGTAAAGATCCATGTTTCATGAATTATGTGCATCAAATGTTTTATACGATAAAAATAGTTAAAAATAATGAAATTCTAATTCACCCCCCTCTTAATATTTCCAATAATTGGTATCAGATAGGTTCCTTCAAACACAACCTAACAACTAAAACATAGACCTTAGAAACACAAATGAAAAAGTAAAAAAGGCGTGACTCCAAACCCTTAAAGTAAGTCTCCTCCATAGTCATGAAGACATAATATTCTAAATAAGATGAAGATAATCAAAAGAGACATGTAGATCTAGTAGAAGGTTACAACATTGATTTTGAAGCAGAATTTGTGAATTCTCATGAACAAATAGTCAGGCTCAAAAAGTAAAACATAAGGCTTAAATAGCAGTTGCAAATCCTTGAAGAGGAGTCATAATGTTTATGATACATAAGTTTTCCTCTCGGGACTTCAAGTAAAGGAAGCATAAAAGGGAGAAGAAATGTTGTCAAGTCAACTGAAGGAAAAGGCTAAGGATTATGAGAAGCTAGAAGCATAAGTTGATAAAAAAATAAAAGAATAAAGAGCGGAAATTTGTAGAAGTCATCTCCTTGAAATTAAACTAGAAGAAGCTAAGAGGATAGAAGAAGTGATGAAAATCCAGTAAAAGGAAAAAGAAGAAAATTGTGAGAAGATTGAAGAAAAAATGGTCATTAAGGAATGCTGTAGACAAGCTCAACAAGAACTTGAAAATTTGTCAAATGTTGGATTATACTATCAGAAGTTAAGGATCACCATATGAAAAAATAGGTCTTAATTATGTGGGTGATATTTCATAAAAATAAGGCGAAAGCCTTAAGACACCATAAAATAAAATTGAGGAAGAGCTTGAAGGTCATGCTAATATTCTTCAAATCCCCAACCACAGTGGAAGCAAGGGAAGAAATCAGGATGAGTTTGGAAGAGATACTACACCTAGAATCTATGTTGATTAACCCAATAGGTCCCTACATAATGCAAGTAACAATGAAATAATAGGTAA
Source organism: Pinus albicaulis (assembly GCA_034641835.2). NCBI lineage: Eukaryota > Viridiplantae > Streptophyta > Pinopsida > Pinales > Pinaceae > Pinus > Pinus albicaulis. The sequence continues at coordinate 707,063,692 of CM076583.1, read as the reverse complement.
GGATAAAAAAATAGTTGAATATTATCCAAAACAAAACAACTTTGGAAGAGCTGCTTCAACAAGAAAATTATTTTTAGCCAGGTGTAAAACTATATCCCTTGGTCATTGTTTTTCATGTACAAACTTTATACATAAAGGGATTGTAGATCCTACGTTAGGGATGATTTTAGAGGCCCTTATCAGACCTATAGAAAAAAATTATAGGAAATCCAATAAGAGGTCCTAATGGATATAAAAAAATAAATCCTAATTCATTCACTCTCCTATTAAAGAACGATACAAAATGATACAAATGCCATAATTTTGTGCATATAGCAACTGATTAAAAAACAACATGAGATGACTTCCTAAAAAAACAAAGGAAGAAGATATTTCTACTAGGCATAAAGAAAAATACACCAAGATGTGGAGAAGAAAACAAGATGAGCCAAAAATATATTTGAATGCTCAAGGAACATGTATAAATTTTTGATGAAAGCTTCCTCAAGTGCATGCAAAGTTGAATTCTATGAGGTTGTTGAAGAAATGAAAGTTTTGAATAATGGTGTCTAGCTACAAGGTTGAAAACTCAGACACTTTATCTCAATTTGGTTTATACTTTGAAACCAATTGTTGTATAGGTTTATAGGTATAATTCTTGTGGCTCCACTAAGTTTGGCTATCACTCAAATGATGATACTACAAGATCCTTCTTTATGACCACAACATGGAAATCCTTTTGAACAAGGATATGTTGATGATATATATATGGATATGCTACCCCCTACATTTGGAACAACCCTTTGTTTTTGTTTTTGTTTTTGTTTTTTTGTTTTTTGTTTTAGTTTTTTTAGTTTTTAGTTTTTTGTTTTTAGTTTTTTTTTTTTGGTTTTTGTTTTTGTTTTTGTTTTTTTTTGTTTTTTGTTTTTGTTTTTGTTTTTTTGTTTTTTGTTTTGTTTTGTTTTTGTTTTTGTTTTCAGCCGTGATTGGATCCCAACCCCTGACCGGGGGGGGGTTTCCCTCCCACTATTACTACTAGGGGTGTTTAGGGGGGTCGTAGTCAATCTGGGCCATTCATTAGGTGAAATATCTGATGATAGAAGTTAGGTTAATTTGGGGTTTTTTCCCCCTAGAAGGTAACCCTTAGTTTATATGAGGGAATTGCATTACAACTGTGTATTATTATTTTGTCTGAGAAAGAGAGAGGGGATTGTGTGAGAGAGAAGAGGAAATTACAACAAATTTGCTGTAGGTTGTATCTCTCCATTCTACTAAATAATATAAAAGGAAGGGGTTGTTTCTCCATGGACATAGCCAAAATTGTGTCAACCACATATATCCGTGTCTCTCTTGATTTATGCTTTTGTATGTTTGTGTTTATACAATATTTTATGTGTTCCATTGCTTTTTTATTTAATTTCTAACATGAAACCTATTACAACTCTAGAGAAGATGGAGTTGTTAGTTTTGTTAGTGAACTACATGTCATATGAGGTCTTGTTGTCAAATAAAGAAACTCAATGTGTATACTTTCCAAGACTTTGAAAAGTGATTGGAATATGAAAAGTAAACATAATCCCCACAAAAATGAAAATGAAGTAGTGGGAGTGAAACACAATAGTGAACAATTAGAAAAAAAGTTATCTCCTTGAAAGAACCCTCAACTGGAAGTCATTGCAAAGCTAGTTTCCAATACTATTAATGATGAAATTTGTTTGGTCAATCTTTCTATTCAAACACTCCATGATGCCTTCTAAAGGATAGTTGGATTTTTTTTAAAGAGAAACAATGGCTCAAGAATTGTATTTTATGGGATTGAATGACCCTCATGATGTTGTATTGGAGGATATAAACCATAGTCTTAACAATCTAGAAAAAGTCGCCTGCATTCAGAGCAAGCATATGACTAAGCAACCTATGAACTACCTTGCAACCATACAACATATAGAGACTAAAGTGTAGCTGGTAATGTTTTTAAATCTGATTTAGGAGTGAAAAACCTCATGGGAAGGTTGGTTCAGCATACCCTTTCATGGAAGTAAAAAAATAAAAAATGGATTTAATAATGAATTTGTGGATCATGGGATGCAAGTAGGGCAGAGGCTGTGTAAAAGAAAATTCAAAAGTATATAGACTATGATTAAGATAATGTTGATATGAAGTAGAGAGCAAGAGTTCTATATCAAGTTGTTAAGGAGGAAATTGAGGAGAGCAACCAAAATTATGAGAATATGCTACTATTAATGACCACCAAATATTAATCCATTTTGAATCTTTTGACTATGATATGGCCCAGAAGACCAAATTAATAAACTTCTAAGAAAATTCAAGTCTATCTGCTAGTTCACAAAGGAATATATAAGAAATAAGACTCTTCTTTACGAGCCTTGTTGAGATACATGTACTTTCTATGAACCCAAAGAATGATCTTGAAGAAACATAATTAGAAGGTTTTTCCACACATACATATTATTTTGTCACTATGTTGTACATGAATATCTTGTTCAAGTATTATTAATCATTGGAGGGGGGAATTTAGTCTACTTGGAAATTGGAGAGGAATCACTGATACTGATTAAATATTTGGAAATTGAGTTTGACATATCTTTCCTTGACTAAAATCTTGTTGTTGATAATTATAATCAGAGTGAATTTGTAGTTGTGGGAATGTGGAAAGACTAGTATTAGGCTTCACTCACTTTTGAAATTAGACTTTCTTACAAGGTTCAACTTTTCAAAAAATGTCCCACCTCGGTCTATTTTATTCTGTATATTTGAAGGGTTTCTATACATGAAATGTGGTGGAGTTAGGCTTGTTCAACCTTGAAGACACTCTAAAGATACATATAAAAATCGACTATACGGAGAAAAATTGTATTAGACATGATTTATACACTTATAATGTTATGAAGTATGAAGCAAGACATACATATTCCACTTTGGTTAAAAATTCTTGATGTGAAGATGAAGATTGGAGCAAAAAATTAGGGGGAGCACCATTTTCTATTGATGTCAAAGAATGTCCCACCTCGGTCTATTTTATTCTGTATATTTGAAGGGTTTCTATACATGAAATGTGGTGGAGTTAGGCTTGTTCAACCTTGAAGACACTCTAAAGATACATATAACAATCGACTATATGTAGAAAAATTGTATTAGACATGATTTATACACTTATAATGTTATGAAGTATGGAGCAAGACATACATATTCCACTATGGTTAAAAATTCTTGATGTGAAGATGAATATTGGAGCCAAAAATCAGGGGGAGCACCATTTTCTATTGATTTCAAAGGGGGACAGAATACGAATAGGGGTAGAAGTTGACAAGAATTAGGGAGAGAATGCAGACAAGAGGAGTAGCTGACAAGAAGTGCAAATGCAGACAGGGGGAGTAGCTTATAGAAAGAAGCATATACCAAATTATTTCCATCAATAACAAAGGGGGACATTTTTGAAAATGTTTATTACTGATGTTAAAGGTCATCCAAATGAAATAGAACGTGACATAGAAAAATTACATGTTTTGAGACCTTTCCAATGATATATGGCATGCCTTATGGAAATATTTTTTTTGGATTTTTTATGCCCCATTTAGATACCCTATCTTTGAATGCAATTTTACTCCAATTACCTAGCTCAAATGGGAGCATAATATATATGGTTGAAAATATTATTTGAAGACCTTTCCAACAATATACGACACTCCCTCTAATTCCTCACGGTTATGGAGAATTTTTTTTTGAATATTCATTATACATTCTTCGAGTTGCATAAACCATCCCTGTCAATGGACAAGTCTCCCTAGCTAGTGGCCAAGTTAGCCCAGCCAGTGGCCAAGTTAGCCCTACTTTCGGGGGTTAAACACACTATATATAAGGATTATGTGGAGGAACCTAGGACTCACTTGTTCAAGCCAATACGAGTATGTATAAGCAAGTGAATGAGAAATTCTGAGGTTCATACCTCATGAACCAAGTGAAGTGAAGCTAAATTGGAGAGGTTTTCTGTGGGAAGGGTTTTAGGGATCTACCAAGTTTCATACCCATTGAAGGTGAGTTTAATTTTTTTTTAAGGTTGAACTTTAGTCTTGTTGAGGTAAAGTTTCAAGTATATTGTAGGGGTCAAATTATGGTGTTTGAAGGGTGAGTCCTAGCATTTTTAAGTTCAAATTCAGGTATGGTTTGAGGGCCAAGTTCTGGTGCTTTGAAGGCCGAGTTTAGGTCTAGTTTTAAGGATGGTTTTTGGTTTTTTGAAACCCAAGTTAAAGTCTGGTTTTGGCCATAGGTGTAGTCCTATTATAGATTAATTTTTGGTATGGTTTTTAAGGTGGTCAAGCTCTTTTGAAGAAATATTGTAGGGATCTTTGAAGGCCAAGTCTGGTTGGAAAATATAGTGTTAAGGATGTTGTTAGTTGTAGTATATTTGATGTTAAGCTGATATAGGATCAATCCATATTGTGGATAATGGTGAAAAAAGAATATGTATATTGTGGAATTTTTTTGTGGTAGGCCCGTGGGATGCATAAGGTGAGTCTTTAGTGCAAAGTTTTGTTGAAATTATAACTATTGTATTGTCCTTGATGGAAACCTACTTGCAGCAGGATTCATATGTGTTGTCCTTGATGGAAACCTACTTGATAAATATATCAACATGATGGTATCATGATGAGTATACATGCTAGTGTTGGAAATATTGTCATTGATGGCAAAAGAAGTGGCACAATAATTGGCAAAGAAGGAGCATCTGAAACAGTAACCATGAAAAGAGGAACTGTGACAGGATAGAACTTCGAACATGCAATGGAAGGTTGATATATTATAGAAGAATTGAAGACAGAATGATATTGAATTGTCTCGAGTTGATTTTTGTGAGGAAATCCTGTCCATTGGTTCTTTCCCCTCATAGAGGAAGCCTGCGTATAACTAACTCTATCCTAATGGTAGTGAAAATCCCGTCGGAAGAGAACTACATTTGTTCGTTGTTTATTGGAAATCCTGCCGAAGATAGACCAGAGTTAACTAAGTAAGAAGGATAGTGCAAACCCAGACTAACCCTTTGGAATCATGAACGGAACCTGGAAGGAAAGAGGTAGAACGAAGTGCGTCGGAACCCTGCGTGGAAGAGCGGAACTGTGACCGAGTGAACAGTGAAGGCGGTTTATGGTTTTCATCCCACCACCTATGCGGAGTAAGCGGTATTTGAGGAGTTGGGAGCGATTCCATAAATCATTCGACATGTGGCAAGGAGGACCCACGGAAAACCGCTTGTCACTGTGCGCCATCGCGCGTTATAATTCGACCCAGGATGCCTAGCGATATTGTCATGTGCCGTTGATTTGGGAGGAATCTATTGGATGGTGGTCGTATGAGGAAGATGTACGAAGATTAACCAAAGTACGGCGGGCCATCGCACGTTAACGTTAAACATCGGAGGTCGAGCGATATGCATATATGCCGTTGATCTGGAAGCTTGCTATCTAACGGTGATCGGACGCTGGAATTGCACGAAGTTTACTTATGGTACCATGCACATATTTGATTGGCTATTGATTATATATGTGGGCCCGGGGTCAAAGGTTTATCATAAGGTTAATTGTTTGAAAGCATTGGACATTTCTTTAAAGTGCGAAGGGTTGTAACTTTGATCCTAAAAGTTCAGTTCAAAGTTGTAAATATATTTATTCTTCAAATTGATAAATAAATTAAAAATAAATCAAAGAGGCACATGGGGTAAACTAAAGGAAATACTATCAAAGGAATACCATTAGCGGTTGAATGGTTTTACTCATGGTTTTACTAAAGGCAAAAACTATATAAGGAGAAGACGATTATTGTACAAAGTGTGCATGCGTAAGGGTGGTGAATGAACAAATTTCTCTAAGGAATATCTGCATGGACGAACTCTGTTCTTAATTGATAAATCTGAATCTACGATGCACCCATGGATATAATGATCTGACGATGATGAATCTCTGGTTTGATCGACTGACGAAATCATGAAGAACTGGTGCGAGTGTGCTGAAGAAAATTAATAAATTTGGTGGCCTGCAAGGTATGGTGTGTGGAAACTGGTGGATCAAGTATGAAAATTGATAGAACGTGGTCCGCAGTGGTGCTGAGGGTCGAAGCCTTCAGTGAGGGGGTTGTAGCTCCCTTCCAGTGGTAGCTGGTAAATGAGAGAAGGTTGTAGCCTTTCTCCAGGTAGGTGCCTGCGTGCTGGTATAAGTCTGTCCCAACACAAATTGTAAGAAGTTTTCTTTATAATAAATATTGAAGACTGAGATAATAGTAGCGGTGGTTTTCTCCCAAATTGGGTTTCCACCTTAAATACTGGTGTTCATATGTGTGGCTTATGTTTGATGGTTTGTTTTGTTATTTCGGTTCATACTTACTGCTTACTAAACATCTGATGAATGAATGATGCAAAGATCTAAGTAAGACATAATAAGATCTCTGGACATACACGTTGGATTCTGTAAAATAGCGTACGGTTTTAAGAGAAAGAAAAAGTAAAAAGTGTTCAGCCCTAAATACTGATTCACCCCCCCTCTCAGTATTTTTCCTAACAGCTAGTTCATATTTGAAAGAGAGATTGGAAAAAGGAATATTAGTTCAAATATAGAGGAATGATGAAGTTAAAGTTTAAGGAAGTATACGTAGGTTATGTGAAGAAAAGTCGCGTACATACTTGGGTATGGGGAAGAAAATCACGTACATTTTCCGTACCATGGTATTCTAAATACCAGGAGTCTTTACCATGGTATTGGCCCATAGTAACGAGCACGACAATGGATATTTTATCCCGTCAAAGAATGCCATCGACATTACTAAGGGTTTGACCCAAGGTATTAGGTAAGGACTAATCTATAAAGGAGATGGAGATCAAAGTGTTAAGTGTGTATGTAATGGGTTATTGATGAATTGTTGGGTCTGAAATAAGTGTGCAGATAGAGTATGATGATGGATCAGATCTAATAGATCTGAAATGACTACATATTGATTAATGTGCTTATGGGTTGATAAATCTATGATAATAATGTTATGATGTGTGTCTATTATAGTGTATGCTGAGATTTTGGTTTGAATGATTTTTTGTTGTGCAATGAAGGTATGGCACAATAGTTACAGATATGTATGCAGGTTTTCTTCAGAAAGATCATGTACATACGTGGATCTACTTCTAGATAGCCGCGTATATATTTTACAATATGGACAGATTTGTATGTGGTTGTCAAGCATAAAAGACACATACATATGCATAAGTTATTCATATGATTCACGTACATCTTCTAGGGTTTTGTAGTATGAGATGATGATATTGGTTGAATGGTTTTGTTATGTTTTTTTGTTGTCTGTTAATGATGTATATATCATGATAATCTGTGTTTAACAGTTCTAGCTGAGTTGAATTTTTTATGGAATAATATTTTGACTAAAGATGATGCTACTATGAGATGATCTGTATGTGGTTCAAAGATATGTGATGGCATAAGTATGTGTTTCTATTATTGTTTCATTAGTGTAGTAATTCATATTAAGGGTTCCGTGTGTTGAGATTTTTATGCAGGTATTATTTAGGGAAAATGCATATATACGCAGATATGCTTCAGAACATTAGCGCATATATTCTGACATGTTTTTTTATTAGGGTTTGCAGTGGCATCAGTTGGTTTTAGTGATGGGTAGCAGTGTATGGCTTGGTATATTTATGAGTAAAAATGTATCGACATGATCTGTTTTGGTTTAGATTGATATAGTTACATTTTTTTCAATGGTTTATTGAAATTAAATGATTGATTCAGTTAGTTCAATAATTAAGTGAATTGAATCAACATCTGGTTATGTATTTGGCTTAATAATTTGTCATGGTTTCAAAGTATGATTGAGTGATTGATTGAGTGGTACATATTCAATTTTCAGTGTATTGAGAAATGTATGCAGGTATTCTTCGAGGAAAGCATGTACATACGTGGGTACAACTCACAATAATAGTGTATACATTCTGAGTTATGATTGATTAGTGTTTGGAGTGACAAGATTTGTTTTTAATGATGAAAAATATGTGGTATGGTATTATGATGAATAGGTATACAATGATATAAGTTAGATTTGTTGTTTGAGAATAAGTTAGTTCGATGATTTATTTGGTGTTTCAGTTTTTTAAGTGGTGATTTGATACAGTGTTTGGTTTCAGTATTGTTATTTGGAATTGGGCTTGAAATATGGTAGTGGGTCCAGTAGAAACATTTGATGAAAATTTTCCTATAGGTTTGATGTTTTGGTTCAGGTGAATCCAATATAAAATATTATGAAACATGGTCCATGGAGGTGTTGAGGATAGGAGCCTTTAGTGAGGAATTCAAAGCTTCCTTCCAATGGTAGCTGGTAAAATTGATCAGGGGGTTGGATCTCCCTTCCAATGGGTGTTGGAACAAGAGAAGGTGGGTTCCTGCATGCTGGTTTGAGTTTGTGGCACTACAAGATTGTCAGATGTTTTCTTTATAATAAAAGATAAAGATAGAGACAATATTAATAGTGGTTTTCTCCCATATTGGGTTTCCACCTAAAATACTGGTGTTCATGTGTGTTGATGTTTTTCTTATATTTGATTTTTTATTCTATTCTTACTACACATGGATACTATTTAATTAATTTCTAAAGAAGTACCGATGCATTGGTTAATGTTAAACAAATGATGAATTAATTGAAAAGCTAGTTAACTGGATATACATTACTTGTCTTCATCATAGTCATGTATATACGTTGGTTCTCTTCATTAAAGTTGTGTATAGAAATATGAATACGAAATTGAAAAGTTTAAGTGAGTTTTAAAATACTGATTCAACCCCCCCCAAGCATTTTTCCCAACAATTGGTATCAGAGCAAGTGCTTCAGAAGAAGGTTGATCACTTGAAGGAGATCCGTTAAGATGATGGGAAAGAAGAAGATAGCTCGAAGGAAGGATTCATAAAACTATGGCAATGATATATCAGATGCAATTACATATGTCATAAAATATTCAAGTTTTGGAGCACCCCGCTTTCTATTAATCAAGAATGAAGAAGACATTAACAAATAATTATCAGGTATGGGATTTTGTTCTAATTACAATAAATTTCCTCATATTTGCAATAATTATGATAGTGATGATGGAAGTGAAAAAACTGAACTTTCACTCATGGGTAAAAGTGAAAGTAAGCTCTCTAAAGAGAAAACAAATTAAAAAATGGCCTCTAGAAGCAGAATATCAAGGCAAGTAAGAAACAATGGTCAATGCAGATGTGCTTATGATAAGAAAATATACTTATTAACAATGGAAAGAAAATATGAAGTATAATCTAATGAACCTTGATGATTGGTATCTACTATGCAATGGCTACACCAAGATTCCTCCATCAGATAAGGAAGTGCAAAAGAACAATAATGCATTGAGTGACATCTTTTATAGCATACCTGATTCAACATTAAATAAGGTTATGCTTTATAAAAATGCAAAGCAAGTGTGGGATACACTACAAGAAATCCATGAATAAATACTAAAGGAATACTGCTCATCAGGGGAACTACCAGATAATACTATCCCTAAAAATGTGTCAAAAAATGAACATGATAACAAAACAACCTTTGTTATGCTAGATGGAGTTGTTGATTAAGAAGAAGATAGGTTAGAAGAAAATTTTGATCTTAGAACAAAACTTGATATTGCTTTGAAAAAAAATGTTAATCTTAAATATAAGTTGCAAGCACATGATAAAAAGGATCATATTAAATTAGTAAATTTTGCTGTGGAATCTAAACAATATTATGAAGATCTTAAAGCTGAGATCGTCTCTCTAAGAGCAGATCTTGAAAAATTAAATAAACATAATGAAGAACTACTTCAAGCATTTGAAGAACAAGAAAATGGGCTAAAAGAAGAGGTTCTCAAATTAAAGGAGCAAGTGGAAGAAGGAATAAGGATTGAAGAAGGTAAGAAGAAGCAATATCTAGAAAAGGAAAATGAATACCAAAGAATGGAGGTTGAGGCAAACATTCTAAAAGGTAAATTAGAAAAAAGATAAAAATTTGAGATTTCAAGATAGTACTAAGATTTTGGATAATATTCTTAGTAATTAAAGGTCTCCACCATCAAATTTGGTCTTGGTTTTTATGAAACTGTTGAAGGAGAATCTATTTCACAAGCTAATGCAAGGAATTTGAAGGGGAACAATGTAAAACCTGAAATACTCAACAAAGAGAAAAGAAGTCAACCTAATCAACAAGAAAGAATAGTGAATCTTCAAAGAAAATAATTTACTCATCACTATAGAAATGTTAATCGATTCTATCCTATGATCAATAACGTTGAATGTCTTACATCTCATAATTATGGACATGTTGCAGCTAGCTGCAGAAGCAGATTGTTTCAAGCAAGGAGTAATCTCACAAGAATTACATCAGTTCCCAGGTACTTAGGTTTCTTCAAGGGATATTATTTTACTTTCAACGTATTTTTCCACAAATGTATTGATTGTAATAGAAGGAATATGTTACATAAATATTATGATTCCTCTACTCCCTTTTCTGGTCATATAAAATGTCATGCTAGTAAAAAATTTGGACATATAGCAAAAGAATGCAGGAAAAAATCAATGAATCACCAAAGGAAACATGAAAAGCAATTAGATGATGTCAAAAGACCTGATAATGATGGATCTACCAATATTTTTCATAATAAGCAGAAATAAGAAGAACATATAAGGTCTCGTATTTCTCTCTGCTCATTTGAAAATGAAGATGAATGGTACATAGAAAACATATGCTCTCATCACATGATTGGAGATAAGGGTAAGATGGAGTCTCTTAGGAAAGACCAAGATGGTAAGGTTATTATTTCAAATAATGCTCCAAATTTTTTTTTGGGAAAAGGTAAATCCATAGTTAATAAACATAGAAGAGCAGCTGATACTTTATTGGTTCAAGGGCTAAAGAAAAATATTCTAAGTGTAGGTCAAATGGAGGATAAAGGAAATGTAATTGTGTTTACATCAACCAAATGCAAATTTATAGATGAATTATATGGAAAGGTCATAGTAAGAGGATATAGAAATCTAGACAAATTGTACGTGTTTGAAGAACTGAATTCTCGCAAAGATGAGGATGATTCAGTCTCATAATAAAAGAAAATGGTCTATTCTGTAGTACATTTATCTTAAAAATTACTTCTCTAAGTGACTGCAGAAGTGTTGTGAGCTACATGAACTTATGAGAGTAGAAAATGATTATCAAGTCCTCAAGATCAGTGGTGTATAATATCAGGGGGAGAAATACATATGTTATCTTGATGATGATTCCCATGGTTGTTTTGATATTCATGTTGCTTACATTACTGAAAATGCATCTGATGTAGTAACAAAGAACAATAACATATAATACAAGCTCAAGGGGAGATATAGTTATGAAATATTCAATAGTTTACTTTCTATATGCGGATCCTATGGAGGAAAATTTCGTATATATGTGAGTTATGATCTAGAATATCATGTATGTTTCTATATGATGAAGAAACAATGGGATAGACTTAGGAAAAGACTCTAATATGCTTCAGAAGATTATTATTTGGCTTTCTTGTTATGATGTTGATGGTTACAGTCTGTGGATGATACTTGGAAGTGGTATTGGCTTATGATGGTTTATGAGTTGCTTCAATATGAATTATTGATGAATATGATTTGATGACCCAATTGATGGATGAGTTGATGTGATCAGATCTGAAAGTGAACTATTGGCACATGTTCAGAGGGAGAATTTTCTATGCTTCTAATAGTGCATTGTTGGAATTATGATTTCTATAAAATTCCTTGTTGCATAATGATTATCATGGAAAGTATATATAACTGGTGATGCTGATTGAGACACATATGTTGCTGAAGTGTTGGATATATTGCATAAGTTTCACTTAGTGAAGTTCATCCTAAATAATACACTTGATGTGCATACTATAATTGACATTCATATGCTGCTTTCATTATGTCATGGGTTGATTATGGTGAAATATGGATGATTCTTATATGTTTCTTGAAGAGATGCATATAAAATTTCAATAATGTTGTTAATCAAATTTGTGATGCATATATATGATGATACATATGACATGGAAATAGAGTTTAATATTGTTGATATGAGATCAAGGAGATGCGTTGATTTCACAGTCTTATGATTGGTTGATGGTGATGATGAGTTCATACATATTGCAGAAAGGGATCTTATGATGTCTACTTGAATTGCATATTGATGAAATGGTTTTTGGTGTGATAATTATTCTTGTATCAAGATAATGGGCTAAGAGAATGATGTTGTTTCAGGTTTCATGAAGACATGGTTATTGATATACTACTGCTACATCTGCTGGATGATACCTGGAAACATGACATATTTTGATGATGTTAAATAATGATGCTACAATTCCCCATCTTACTTTATGATGATATGATTGGTTCTCACTTATGTTGTTTATGCTGCATACTTGGTCACAGGTTGTTGATATTGAAGTGAAAATTTCTTATCTTTCATATTCATGATGAGTTGTTGTTCATGTTGCTTCTATCTATTGTGCAAATCCTACTTGGTATATGACGGTTTCTAGATACTATATTGGTCTTTCTACCTCACTATAGAGGTTTTTGGTTTTGGTTATAAATTTCATATCAGTGTCTTGATGTAAAGGTCATGAAAAGACCCATGATGTCATCATTGTAATACTTAGTCATGTTTGGAATATTGAGGGTCAAGTCAATTATGTATGTAATCCCATTTTGGGCATATGATGTGTTGTTGAGTCAAACATGTAACCCCACTGTGTTGGGTGATTAATGTAAGAATGAGTCCTTGGTAATAGGAAATTTCATATTTGGTTAAGTCATAAAGTCTTGTAATTCTTTGAATATCTTCCAGAAGATTCAACATGTGCTCAGGGAGAGCATGGTCAGTATACAATGTTCATATTCAATAGATTAGATCTACAATGTTCTTCTCTATATAGGGAGAAAGAAGCCTTCATTAAACATTGGTCAACCCTTTTCCCTTGATGTCAAAGGGGGAGAGTAACTTGGTGTTTGAAAATCTTGGTGCTTAGATTGATGTGTTTTATAGGTATTTACAAGTTGTGGTGACCAACACCAAAGTGGTTTCCATCAAGTCCAAAAGGGGAGATTGTTGGCATTATGACTAATGTGTTGTCCTTGATGGAAAACTACTTGTATAAGGATGCATATGTGTTTTCCTTGATGGAAACCTACTTGATAAAGACGTCAACATGATGGTAGCATGCCAAGTATAGACACTAGTTTGGACATGAAAGAGAGATTGGACAAAGGAATATCAGGTCAAAGACAAAGGAATTATGAAGGTAAATTTTGAGGAAGGATATGCAGGTTCTGTGAATTAAATCCATGTACATACGCAAGTATGGTGAAGAAAATTTGCGTACAGTTTCCGCACCATGGTATTATAAATATATTGGTCTTTACCATGGTATTGACCCATAGTGATGAGTGCGTAAATGTATACTTGATCCTGTCAAAGAATACCATTGACATTAATAAGGGTTTGACCTAAGGTATTGGGTAAGGCCTAAGCTATAAAAGGAGATGGAGATCAAAATGTTAAATGTGTATGTAATGGTTTATTAGTGAATTGTTTGATCTGAAATAACTATGCACAGAGAGTATGATGATGGATCAAATCTAATAGATCTGAAATGAATACACATTGAATAATCTACTTATGGGTTGATAGATCTATAATAATGATGTTATGATGTGTGTCTATTACAATGTCTACCGACATTTGGGTTTTAATGATAATCAATAGTTACATATCTGTATATAGGTTTTCTTTAGAAATATCACGTACATATGCGAATTTAATTCTGGATATTTGCGTATATATTCTACAGTATGGAAAGTTCTATATGTAGGTGTCAGTACATAAAATAATACGTGTACATAAACATAAGTTATTCATATGAGTCACGTACATCTGCTAGGGTTTTGCTTGCAGTATGAACTGATGATAATGGTTGATTGGTTTGTTATGATTTCTACTATTTTTCAATGATGTCTCTCTCATGATTATCAATGTTTAACAATTTTGGTTTAGTTGAATTGTTTATGGAATATTATATTGACTAAATATGATTCTTATATGAGATCATATGTATGTGGTTCGGAGATATTTGATGGGGTATGTATGTGTTTCAGTGATTTTTTCAGTAGTGTAGTAATTCATATTGAGGGTTCATCGTATTGAGATTTGTACGCAGGTATTCTTCAAGGAAAACACGTATATACACAGATATTGTTCAGAACAATAGCGTATATATTTTGACATGTTGCTGATCATGGTTTGTAGTGGTAGCAGTTGGTTTCAGTGATGGGTAACAGTGTATGGTTTGGTAAATTGATGAGTGACAATATATTGACATGATTTTCCCTGGTTTAGATTGATATAGTTACATTCGTTGGAATGGCTGATTGAAATTCAATGATTATTCAGTTAGCTCAATAATTAAGTGAAATAAATCAACACATGGTTATGTATTTGGATTAGTAATATGTGATGGTTTCAGAGTTTGATTGACTGATTGATTCAAAGGGTACAAATTCATTTTTTCAGTGTATTGAGATATGTACACAACTATTCTTCAGGGAAAGTGCATACATAGATGAGTATGAATCACAATAGTAGCATATACATTCTGACATATGATTAATCAATGTTTGCAAAGGATAGGATCTGGTTTTAGTGATGAAAATTATGTGGTATGGTATTCTGATGAATGTGTATAAAGTGATATAAGTTGGTTTGGTTGTTTGAGAATAATTTAGTTCAATGATTGATTTGGTGATTCAGTTTGTTAAATGATTAAGTGATTTGATACAATGTTTGGTTTCAGTATTGTTATTTGGAATTGAGATGAAATGATGGTAGTGGGTCCAGTCTAAAAATTTGATGAAAAGTGGCCTACAAGTTTGATGTTTTGGTTCAGGTGGATCGAGAATTAAATATTATGAAACTTGGTACACGAAGGTGTTGAGGGTTGGAGCCTCCAGTGAGGAAGTCAAAGCTTCCTTCCAGTGGTAGCTGGTAAAACTTGATTAGGGGGTTGGAGCTCCCTTCTAGTGGGTGCTAGTAAATGATATTAGGGGGTTGGAGCTCCCTTCCAGTGGGTGTTGGATAATGAGAGAAGAGGGTAGCCTTCTGCAGGTGGGTGCCTGCATGCTGGTATGAGTCTGTGCTAGTACAAGATTTTAAGATGTTTTCTTTATAATAAAATATAAAGACAAATATGAAAACAACGGTGGTTTTCCGCCACATTGGGTTTCCATCTAAAATCCTGGTGTTCATGTGTGTTGATGTGATGCTTATATGCGATGGTTTATACTGTTCTTACTACACATGGTTACTGTTTAATCAATGTCTAAAGAAGTACTTATGCTCTGGTTCAAGTTAAACAGATGATGAATTAATTGAAAATATATTTAGCTGGATATATGCTACTTGTCTTCATCATAGTCAAATACATACACTGGTTCACTTCATTAAAGTCATGTATAGAAATATGAATGAAAAATTGAAAGGTTTAAGTGAGTTTTAAAAAACTGATTCACCTCCCCACTCAGTATTTTTCCCAACAAGGTTGATAGGCTACAGGAAGCATAAATTCAAGGTTGTAAAGGTCTGTTTGGTTCCAAGTTTGATGAAAATTCCTATATGGCAGAATGAAATCTAAAATGTTGAGTGCAATCCACCTAAATATGTTCATTAATATTTCTAAATGTAGATATCTTCCATTCGTCATCAAATTTGATTTTATACAAGAGATATATTGTCTTGTTTGTGATATCATGCAATGGTCTTGGGAGACTATGAACATGATGCCATATAGGAAAATTGAAATAAGCCATAGGATGATAATACATTTAACCATATCTCCATATGGGTCAACTTTTCATCCACCCTTATAGTTCCAAATTTGTTGAGGGGTTTGGTTCTTACTACTCAACTAGGGATTAACTTTAAGAAATATGTCTAATTAGAATCTTCCCTATTTGGTATGGAATAATCCTTCAAGTTATAGTTTGACAAAATTTTTCTGAGATTTTATGAATTATTTGATTGTGTCTTTCTAATCTTTTAATGTTTAATGTAATTAATATGGGAAATAAACTAATCTAGGAAGTTCAGAGAAGTATGTTTTTTTTTAATAAATGATTAAGGGTATTGTATTAATAACAACTAGAGAGTGGACTAGAACCCTTATCGTATCATTCTGAATTTTTTCCATAGAGATATGTATTTTTCCAAGTATACAAAATTCCAACTCTAGAGCTGAATATCAAAATTTTACCAAAAATGTTTATGCTAAAGACACGACAAAATGATCCAAGAAGTAAAAAATATTTGTAGGATAACATAGAAACAAAAAAGGACCATCAAATATTTCAAAATTCCCATCCTTTAGATATGACCATTTCCAGGAGAGTAAGCACCCACAGACGATGATATTTATTTATTCAGGGAAGATGCCAGGACCATAGCCTCTGGGGCTGAGTTGAATGTTTTCAGAGATAATGTTTTCCAAATTTGAGACCCAGGCATTAAGAGCCTGAAACCTTCTCACACAATACATTTTTAGAATTTTCTATATTGCTCAGATAAAAATTCAATTTAGCTTCTAATAAAAGCTGGAAGGATTGTCTTTGTCTTTCTGCCATGTCATCCTGCCTATTCCTAGCTTCCAACAAATCTTTGGTTGAATCCATATTCCTTTCCATCAAAAAAACATCGTTATCTTAATTTCGGATAAACATAGGCTCTTCCATACTCAAAGAGAGTCACTGAGAACAAAATAGAGGTACACCAACAAAATTTAGTTTTTCACCTATACTAGCAATGAAAAATTAACATGTGGATTCCTCATGAAGCCCAAGGGGCCATTAAATAAGCCACATTAAATTTCTAGCATGATCTAATATAAAACACAAATCCACATCTCAACCAAAATCCTTTGGAGGACGCTGTAGAAACTACTGATGGGAGATGCAAGATGGTGACATTAAAGCTAAAACTCTACTCGATGAACCATTTAAAATACCCACAATAAACTCCACCAATTTCATTTTCAAATTAAGTAAATGTAAGTGCCTCCTCGTGAATATTGAATTTTTTGACTTTGACCAATTGTTAACCATGATGTGCCACTTGGAAATAATTTTCAAAATTCGTGGCTGAAATATGGAGAACAACATGATTATATCACTCTCTAATCTCTCAAGGTAAATGACCTCAAATTGAGGTAGAACATATTTCTCATGATGGCATTTATTTGAATATTATTCATGCTTCTCGGGATTAAAAAATGACTTAAGGAATTGGGGCAAGGTTGATAATATCTTGGTTTATTTCTATTCTACCTTTTCCTAAGGTATATGCTTTTTTTTTTCAACACATAAGCCTCAAAATTTAAATTAAAATACAGATGAAGAAGTTCCAAACCCTCGAATTGAGAGACTCTTAGAGAAAATATTTGCAGAATGGGGGGGAGGTCTAAGATCAAATATTTTTTTAGCATTGTTCACTTGTATAATGATGAGCATGGAGTCGCCAAAAAACATCAAAATATAGATTTTATTTGCAAGAGCAAGTTCCAAAGCTTTCCACAAGGCAAGGAACTTAGCTTGATTATTGGTCACCATGCTGAGACCCCAAGGAAATTGAAATATGATTTTTTTTTAGGGCTAAAGAGAACCCCTCCAGCTCCTACCTCCCTGTTGAAGCCCCGAAAATCGGGTCTACAACAAGGGGGATACCCACCCGGTCCGGACCTTGGTTGGCAGCTCCTTTTCCGTTTGGTATAGTGGGTCCGACTGGGGATAATGGGACCAGTTTCCCAATATGTGTATGTGTGTGTTGAGAATTGATATTTCCTTTCTAAAAGTTCCTAAGTGAAATGCTTTTATTCTATTTCTAATCTAATAACATGCAAATTGTATTCTAATTAAACATAAATATCTAATTCTAAGCTAACCCGGGATGTAATCTTTCCATTATGTGATCTAAAATGATTTCAAATAAAAATTGGTAATAAAGATCATTCAACTGTTATAAGAAAAGAATTCAATAAAGATAAACTACTTCGTATAAAACGTTAGACGAAACAGTTGTGAAGAACATATCACATAATAAGCTACTCATATATTAAGCATAAATAAATAGCTATCACCGTACAAAAGTGCCAAATGATAACTCAAGCATTCAAGCATTAATATATAAACAACTGAACATAAAATATCACTTTAACACAAAGGCAGAAATAGTTAAGAGATAAAAGTACCATTTATAACTAGTTCTACTCATGAGCTTCAAGCAATAATGACTTATCTCTTCTTAATCTAACATCCACTAAGAGTACAAAAGTGCAACATCAGTAGTAGATATTAAACGCAGATATCAATAAATCATGTTCCATTCATTCATCAAAACCTCCTCGGAGGGTGCAAAAGTGCATGTTCTGAGGACAAGTTTTTGAAATTTTTTAGGACCCTTCTCTTAATGCATGAGAAGGGTTTAAATACTACTAACTAAATCTAAAAATAATTTATTACAAAAATGTAGGATACGGTTTAAATGACCGTCCTCTTTTTAGGAAAAAATAAAGCAAAACTAATACTAAATCTAAAATTAAAACTTAACAACTAACTACTTGTGAATATGTTCTTTTAAATTGCAAGTGTTCAACATTGATTTGAGAAGAGTAGGCTGGCCAAATTCAGACTTTAATTGTCCTGTGAAAATGGAATTGGCAAGAGCTGGCACCATCTTCTCGGCAGAATTGATGATACATTTGAGAGTCATGCATTAGCTGTGTGGTTTTACCAAACATGCCCAGTAAGAATCCCGATTTAACTTTGTTAATCTTTTAATCGATTCTGCCTTTTCTTGAGCCTTCTGTCTCCAGTCTGTCTGCAGTTGCTGTGCTTTCGGTAGGTACCCTGGAGTAGTTTCTGAGATCAGATTTGCCTTGTGAAAATTTTCATTTATGCAATCAATAATATTGCTTGCTGCTGTGGCTGCTTCTTCTTCCGCTTGCTCTGCTTTCCTGATTTGTGC
The DNA here is from genome assembly GCA_034641835.2 of Pinus albicaulis. NCBI lineage: Eukaryota > Viridiplantae > Streptophyta > Pinopsida > Pinales > Pinaceae > Pinus > Pinus albicaulis. Next base: position 707,044,558 of record CM076583.1, on the reverse strand, counting down.
ATCCCTATTATTAAAGAGCATCACTTTGTGATTGTCATTGATTATTGGTGCACTTGCTCTTTTCCCCTCCTCTGTTTCTTTCCAAGCTAAATAGTCAGTAACTATTTTATCAATTAAATAATAATCATGTCGTAAGTCTACGACATGATTAGTGATTTTATCACTTTCTTCACAATAAGAGTTCCACTGTGATATTCTTTGGCATAATATTTCCTGTTGCTGCAGTAGTTGATCATTTAAAAAAATAGACTTTTTGATGAATTCTGTAAGCTTGGGATCATCCTTGTGCATCTCTTGCATAACCTGTGGCTATTTTTCTTTTTCAACCAAACTGTTCTGATATCCTATCTGCATTTGTTGGAAGTCTTGTTGTAATTTTTCAAGTTGTTTCTGTGCTTCATTGTTGGCGTTGGCTTGTTGCAATTGTTGTTGCAGAACCTGTACTTGATCTTCTTTTTCATTCAATATTTGCCATACCTCAGATGCTTTATCAATGGCTGTAGAGGCATATGCTCCTGTGATCTGAGATAATTTGGTGAGATTTTCAGTTGGATCAGTAGTAGGATCTTGCCATAGGACATCTAATTGTTTACATCATGAGAGAGCACATTTTCCAATTTTCTTTTCTTCCTTTGTCTTCTTACTATTGCCTTGTGTTGTAGACTATAAAATACATCAAGAGGAGGAATTTACTCTATTTTGAGCATGACTTCAGAGGACAGGGTAATGGGAATATGTTCCATTTATGAGACATTGGTAGTTACTCCTGTGACTATATTTTTTGTTGTCTGTACATTATTCACAGGTGTCTGTGTGTTTCGTCCTTCAATATTAATCAAATCATTGAATGTCTCCCATTCCTTATCTAATTCAGTTCTGACTGATGGTTGCTGTACAATGAGAGGGGGAAGATTTAACTGCGGAGAGGTTGAAACCTGTTGCTGTGAAAGCTCCTTTGACTGGGCAGTATCCCTTACTGACCCTTCACTTTTATCATGGTCATTATCAGACCTCTTAGAGTGTTCAAAGTTTCTCTTCTGGACTTTGACTTAGACCTGTCTGTACCTGAACTTCCACTGAGACTGATACTGGGAGTTGGTTCCCTTATGGGTTCCAAGCGTAATTTATCCAAAGGGATAGTAGTTAACCTCCTTTCCCTGTATATCTTGAATTATTGAAATTCTGCTGGAGGAAATCGTATTTGGGTCGAATGTAGAATCTCTTTAAGTGTGCCTTTTTCTTGGAACATGTTATCAAAAAGATCATCTTCTTTAGAAAACACTCTTATATTGACTGCAGTAGTGAAATTTTTAACAATATCATAGGGGTCGAATGGTCTTCTTGGAAACTTGAACAAATGTAAACATGTAATATTTTTTAATTCTTTGAATGCATGGCTGACATCAAATAGTGAAAAGGCCCCATAGGCCATAGGAAATTGTGGCCAGATAGCCTTCTTTTTGTCCTTCAAATCTTTAATCAAACCTCCTTCTCCGCAGGTTTGACAAGAAATTTCTCGGGCCATGAGTTTATCAGGAACATACAAAGGTAAAACATGAGGGGAGGAAAAACTTCCAAATACCCTAACATATGTTAATAATTCTTCTCCAAACCATCTCGCAACAGGAATTATGTCTACCTCTGCTTCAGGAGAAAACCTTGGATCATCTTTATCATATAACATTTTGTACAGGGGCAACATGATTCCATGGCAAATCTTGTAAAAATAGGGAATGAACTTTGAATCCCACAATTCTTTGTGATAAACATGAATGGGTAGGGGATCTTGAGTTGTCCATTTCCAACCCATTAAAGGAAACTTAGAAACATAACAGATTGAATCTATCACATAAGCAGATAAGTAAAAAGGGGGATAAATTCTCTGAGAAATAGTTCTTTTAAACTGATAATTCAAAATAGCCGTGGCTAAGTTGTCAGATAATATCTTAGCCCAATCCACAATAGTAGCATTAACAACAGCATTCAATAACGGTAGCCATTTAGATGAAAAATTATTAATGTCTGGCTTTCCAAAAAGCCTACAGAGCAGAGCAGCAGCAAAGCAATACAGAGAAGTGAGAGAACCAGTACTATACATACCGTGTTTATCCTTCTTTAGTGGTTCGTCTCTCCTTGACCAATCCTTGGTGCATTCTGCCAGGTTTTTATTTTCTTTGGAAAAAATCTCCATGAACTGTTTGTTATAAGTCGCCTGTGGCTCCGACAAATGATACATGAGTCTCAAATCTTGTGGAGTAAATGAGCCAATGAGCTCTTGACCCTGAGTCTTAAACTGTCTATTCGTAATATCAGTACTGTCCAGTACCCATTTAACCATGTCTGTGTATGGAAGAATTTTAGGCCTCGCTGCTATCCGGTGCAAGAATGAGCAAGCTAGCTCTGTGATGGATGCATCAGAAGACCCATGTGAGCCTGCAATAGCTGTAACCTCCATTAATCTGGGGTTATCTTCCTCAAGTAGGTTATACATGCCTTCCCAAGTAGTAATACCAACATCTTTGTTACAGGCGGTGTCTGTATACAAGGGCGTCATTTATTTAACTTCAGAGCTCAGAGCCTTGTCTTTCTTTCCCATAATACCCCGAATACTACTTTGTATAGTTCTCTGCTCTTCGCTCCTGCAGTTTACAAATTAAGTGAGAATAATGATAGGAAAAAGGTGACGGGAAAGTTTTAAATGTTGAAGACGTATAAAATATACCACCTTACGTGAAATAGCTCTTCGATCAAAACTAAACCATATTTCATTAATGATTGACAACCAATTCATTGATTAACATTAAAGTGCATAACCAGGTCTCGATTTATAAAAAGTTTTTTTTTGTAAAATGAGCCTTAAATATCTGTGATAAGGCGATCTGCGATTTGCTTCGCAATATCGCAAAATCACAAAATCGAAAATTGCAATATCGCAAATTGCTGTCTCGTAAAATTGAAATATCATAATACCGCAATATTGCTGGATCGCAACAAATGAGAAATCTTCGTTAATGTGTCTTTTCTGCGATTTGCAATATATGCCATCGCATATCGACGGTTTGAGGTTTTTCAATGTAACATAAGACATTTGAGGAATGCGATGCGATGAATGTTATTTTAGTGCGTAGTTTCGCATCGCAATCTCGCAATCTTAGAACTCCGCTTGTAAGGAGGTATTCATTACCTATTTTCGATGCGATATTTCTTTAAATAATGATTCTATCCTATCATAAAACTTAAGTTTTTATAGATTTTTCAAGGAATATTCTTAAGTTTATGATAGTAAGTTTTATTGAAAAAGGAAATACAAGCACTAATCGATTTTTTACATTTTTTACCAAGGGTCCCCACTTATTTAGTATTAGTGATGATACTAAATAAGAAGAGGGGTTGCTGCTGGCCACAACACTCCCCTGAATTGTCTATAGATTTTCCATCAAAAAATAGAGAATTCTCATATTTTTCTCATTATCCAATGAATAAATTCTAACTGGCTAAAACTTAAACTTAAACCCTTGCTGCAAGGAGGGAGAAACATATAATTGTTTGGAAGAAATTTTCTGTAGAAATTACATGTAGATTTTAAACTGTTCATGAAATTTGCTAAATCATAAGACTCAAATCTACTCTACTCATCTGCGGAATTCAATTCATGATCTAGAACACAAATAATATACATGAAAAAGGAAGCATCACACATACACATAGATTTATCTAGGGGAAATAAATTTCTCAAAAACCCTTCCTATATGTATTGAATTAGTCAAAGAATATATATGAATAATATGCTTGCTCAAGCCTAAGCACAACCTGCAAGAGTATAGTTTATCCCTCTGCCTATCTGACTAACCCTTGCCAACACTTAGTTAATTTTAAAGGCCTTCAAGTTACTATTTCCTTGCACTATTCCTTGAGGAATTAGGCCCCTATTAATTACTAAATTCCCTCAATTGAATTGCAAAATTCCTTTAGGCTAATCCTATGATTGCACGTACCACATGTACACATTGAAATAGTATAAAACTGATAGTACACTACCTTGGAATCTCTATCTCAATTGGGTAACTCGATTTCTTTGCATACATCAATTATTTTGGGCTGATTGACCAGTTAAATAAATGATCACTAAGTGTGATTGAAGTCACACTGCACAACTTGACCTTCCACTAATTCCTCTAACAATTAGAACTAGTTTAGCTGAAAATAAATCAATTTAATTGAAATATATTGATGTAAATTAGAAATAAATGATACTGAATTGAAATCAAGCTTCCCTAGCTCGAATTAACTGCGTGACAAGTTCCATGTCACCTTAGTTAACTACCTCCGATATTTATAATGAAATAGAAATTCAAATTTTGTCTAGTTTGACCAAAGCGAAGTCAAACTGAGATTTTCTTGCTGCATTTTTTCAACACTCCCTCTTAGCAAGAAAGGGATTATCTGTCACCCCTATCCTGCCTCTATGGAACTCAAATTTTCCTCTTGAAAAATTCATTTTCAAAATATCTACTTCTTGTTCTTCTGCAGGAATGAATTCCAACAACATTATCCACCTCTGCACATAATTCCGTAGATGTTGATACCATATATCTATATGATTGGATCAATCATGAAATACAATATTTTTAGAGAGCTTAATGCAACTATTATTATCAAAATATATCACAACATGATACATCATCTTCCCAAAAAATCCCAATATTTCTCATCTAGATCGCCTCACATGCTACTTGACTGAAAGCCATGTATTCCACTTCTGCTGAGCTGAGTGCCACAAATATTTTCTTCCTACTATACCAAGAAAAAACTGTAGACCCAACATTGAAAGCTCTTCCTGATTTTCTCTTTTGATCTGATGGAATCCCCACCCAATATGCATCTGTGAAGACACATAGCTTCACTCCCTCTGTCTGTCTGTACCATAGTGCAAAATAGGTGGTTCCTCTGAGGTACCATAGAAAATGCTTAGCTTCTTTCCAGAATAATTTGGTTGGCCTAACCATAGTTTAGATCAACTGGTTAAATGCATAGAATATATCTGGTCATGTGTTCACAAGATACATTAGTGAACCCACAAGCCGCCGATAAATGGTAGCTTCCAAATCCTCACCTAAAGTGGAATCCTCTTTCCTCCAACTATTAGCTAGAGGAGTTTCCATGGGTTTGCTACTCTCCATGCAAAACTTCTTTAATATCTCATTTTCATATTTTCCTTGGGATACAATAAATTCCCCATCTCCTTTCCATCCAATCCAAGGAATTAGTGCATGAGTCCCATGTCCTTCATTTCAAATTATCTTTCAACAATATAAGACAATAATCAACAATTTACCTTCAACCAAGATATGATAAAGGTTTTCATCTGCTTCAATTTTGGTGAAGCCCAAACTGGTGAGATAGGTGTCGATCCTAGTGTACCATGCACAAGGTGCTTGCTTGAGACCGTATAATGCTTGCTTGAATCCACATACATGTGACTCTTGATAAAAGGTCTCAAAACCATCAGGGTCAATATACACCTCCCCCTAAATAAATCCATTTAGGAGTGTTATCTTTACATCCATCTGGTGGATCTTCCACCCTATATTTGTAGCCAATACAAGAACTTATCTAATGAATGATTACCTTGCTACAGGAGAAAAGGTCTCCTCATAGTCAATTCCCTCAACTTGAGAGAATAATTTTTCCACAAATATCGCCTTATGATTCTCTATGATTCCTTCTACTCGATGATTTACCTTGAAGATCCATCTCGAACCTGTTGTACTATTCAAAAACCCCCCCCAATTATTTTTATAATAATTAATATTGTAATAATAAATGGGGACCCTTTAATTTTTTTTTTCCAAAAATATTAGAAAGTAAGAGTTTTTGCTTAGATAATGTTAAGGCATTAAGCTAAGTCACTTAGGACCAAGCAATTCTTGCTTTATCGTAAAGCATAGAATCCAAAAGTAACACAGATTAATCATAAATTAGAATATGCGAAACAAGATCAATAAAACCCTTTTATAAGACCAAATGTTGTGTTGATATCTTTATAATTTAAAAGGACTTGAAATATTTCTTAAGTCCATAAAGCGCTTGAAACATTCTTCACATAAGGAAAATCCACACAAAAAGTCAATAAATACACCGCACATCGCAAATCGCAAAACATATATGACTTTTCAAATAGCATAACCCTGACGTTGGGACCTTGCGATATTGCGACATTGTGATATCTCAAGTTTGCGATATTGTGATTCCACATTATTGCGATATTGCAAGATATTACAATGGAAACTTTATTATATTGCGATATCACGATTTTGTGATATTGTGATTTATCGCAATTGAAAAATCGACATTGCACTAAGTCATATGAATTTGAAATATCATTTGGGATTTGCGATGTGATTTTTTGAAAAGACTTGAAAGGAATCACACATAGGCCTTAAAGTGTAATTAATAAAAATCAACTGCATTTACTCTTTTAAAGGCTCAAGGAGATTTGTACCTGTTTACTCGTGTTTGTAATAAAATTCCCAATCCTTATTGAATTTACTATTTTAATTGAATTTTCGCTCTCATCTTTGCTTTACGCTCATTTTGTTTTCATCTATTGCTCAATCTCAGGAAACAACGCTCAAGAATGACTAAGAAAGGAAAAAACACAGTTGAGGCTTTTGCATTCGAGGACTTAGATACACATCTGCTCTTTAGTGATACTACATGCAACAAATAAGGTGGAACTACATCATGGGAAGCTATGTATAATCTACAGGAGGATGAATATCCAAAGGTACTAGAAATAAAAGTAACAAACGACGCTAAAATCTCGTCTGAAGCTTCCTATTTTGAAGTGGCATGTTGTTTCCTGCATAGAATAGCTGCAAGGTCTAAAATCCTACCATACACGGATATGGTGAAGTGGATTATTGAAAATGTATGTATCTCAGATAGGACATTTAGGAATTCAAGAAAGGAAGTAATGGGGTCATTTACCTAAGACAATTTGCGTAGCATGTATCATTTTCCAGAACCTCCAAAGACCTATGACAAAGATTTCATTGAGAAATTCACAAAAGAAAATGAATACCCAATAGATTTCATGTAGACTTGGAGGTCTGGCTCCAACAAATTCAAAATGGAGAAAACTGGTATGTAAATAATTTCACCCTTATCAATCCCACATAGTTATGTATCTGCGATGATGTGTAGGCTTTTTGGAAAAGGTGATAGTACCAAGTTTTATATGGAATGGTTTCCATTGACTGATGCGGCTGTTAATGCCACAATTAAGAATTTGAGTAATATTTTGTCCGTAAATTTGGCTATGGCCATTAGACAGTATAGACACAACAAAGTTGTCTCTACTCGAGTTATCCCCCCCTTTTTTACGAGTGCATACATAATGGATGTTATTTGTTTCTGTTCATGATTTCCTAATATGGGTTGGAATTTGACTCTCAAAACCCTACTCCTATCCATGCGTATCATAATATTTTGTGGGAATCACAATTTTTCCCCCATTTTTATATATTTTTCAAAGTATTATGTTGCGAATCTATCAAACCATTTTTGATGTAAAAGTCCTAAGGCTTTCATAAGAAGCAAAGGTAGAAATATTGCCGGTGGAAAGATGGTTTGGTGAAGAAAAATTTACTCATATTAGAGCTTTTGGGAGTATTGCATCTCCCCATGTTCTTCTTTATTATGTCCCTGATAAGTTCTTGGAAAGAGAAATTACATATCAAATAGTAGGGGAAGGTATTTCCAAAACCCTCAAAGATATGAAGAAATCTATCTCGCCATTTTTTCTAGTGCAATGTGGTTCTTTGGAATTATTTTATTTTGGACACGCAGTTAAAGAGATATAGAATATTGCATGCTTAAATCTAGCTACTATGCCAGGCAGATAGCATGATCCCAAAAAATTTTCCCAATACTTTACTGCTATGGTTAAAATAAGACAGTTTGTTCACGAGAAAAATGAATTTGATGATCTATTTGAAAAGGCTGAGATATTATCACAGGTCTTACATTTGGAATCAATCAAATTAACCCCAGCCGACCTTAATCATTTTCATATATACATGAATAAAATATTTACAAGGGTTCCTTTGGAACTATTTCAAATTGAGGAAACAAGAGAGCCTACTTCCAGTGTAAGCCTAGAAGAGAATTCTGATCACAATTATGATCAAGAATCTCTAGAGAAGTCAATTCAAGGTTCAAAACTTTCTGAACATCAATCTCAGAATCATGAAGAAAAACCTAAGAAAAGTCTTGAGAAAGATACAAAAAATAATAATGGAGAAACGACAAAAGATACCTTGGCCGAAGAACAATTGGAAATTGATTCTACACAAGTTCAAACACATATGATCATAGTAAATGATCTGGATAAAGAATGGGAGAAATTCAGAAAAAAGATCCAAGTATAGTAGACAGAGACAAGTATTGAAGGAACATCTATCTTCCAAACCCTAAATAGACTTTACAAGTTGCAAATCCAAAAGCAGATGTTGAAATCATCTCGGCCTACCCAACATCACAAATTTTTTTGAGAATTGAAGAGATACCCCCTTTAGATATATTTTATACTCCAACACACAATGCAGTGGTAAGAAGAAAGAAAAAGAAAATAGATCTTGATTCATCAATAACAACTCCAAAAAATGAATCAATGGATTGTGTGGAAAGACACCCCCATTGATCCATCAAAAAATCTGACAATGCTTTCACAATTCGCAAGTGCTTGTGCAATAGCTACAATGGATAAGGCATAAAAGGTTAGTCTTATGCTTAAAGAAAAATATGAAATAATTTATCTGTTAGAGCAAAAAATCGAGTAGGAAAGACAAAATATCAATAATCAAACAAAGTTGCAGATGATACAATTTCAGAAATATTTTGAGCAAATGAAGTTACAACACTAGGAAAGCGTCACAAAGAAAGATACACAGATTCAAAAAATGCAAAATGAAGTAGATAAACTCAGAAATCAACCTCATACAGAAGAATTTATCAAAGAGACACTTGAGTTAAACACTCAATTGTCAAAACAATAAGAAAAATTCTGTCAAAGAATCTCAATGATCAAACCATATTGTGAAACAAGTGATACATTACTCAATAAAGTGGTGGATCAGAGATTAGAGTATGAAGAGGTTGATAAAAATATTTAAAAGTTTATTCTTGGAAAGAATCTTAAGAAGGAACAAAATCCGATCTGCCAAAGATTGAAGAATCCCACAAAGATATTTATTTACAGATTGGGATATGCAATTAAAGCAAACAGAAAGGGCAACAACTAGAGCATATAGTATAGAAAGCAATATAATTGAAGCTGTAAATGAAAAAATTCACAATATCAATCTAATTAAAGAATGCAAGCCAAGAGTATTCCCATATATCAAACAATTAGAGTGACAGTAGAAAGAAACCTCCGAAAATAAAATTGGAGCAGTCAAACAACTATCTAAGCTTGACCGAGAAACTTATTGGCAGTTTCTAGTAAAACCATACAGTCAATGGATGGCTTTGCGCTATCTAACGAATTCCACTAAAAAGATGGTGCCACCTCTCTCTGATGTATTATTTACGGGAAAAATAATATCCAAAGTCGTCTAGCCATCCCATGTGAAGCCAATGTTGGATATCTGTGAACAGAAAAGCTCAATGGAAAGGAAGGATCGTTCAACATGATAAAGTAAATCATCATATTTTTTTCATTTTTATCATTTTATTTTCAGTATTCTGAGAAAGGTTGTTTGAAACCTCCTCAAATTTTTATGTAATATTACCTTTTTGATACATATGTAATATTATTTAAGCCTCTCATGCATTTAAAGAGGGGTCCAAGATTTTATCAAAAACATTTGACAAAAGCTTGCATTTCTGTACTTTTGTGACTAGTTTGATGAAATATATGGAACAAGATCTTGATTTTCTTGGATATTGAAGCATACTCTATTGAATTTTCATTTATGTACTCTTAGAGTGTATTTATTTGAAAATAAGCAGATCAACGTTGTTGATTTCATGAGTATAAACTTTTCATATCTGGTACTTCTATCTCTACGATTGATTTTTGTTTATGTAGTTGCAATAATTTTCCTTATATTGTATTATGTATGAGATCTGAGTTACAAGTTTTTCATTAAAGCACTATTGTATGATGCTTCAACTGTAATTCCTTATTGATTATATGATCAATTGATATATGCGATATAATTTCATAATTATTTTTCCTAACTATTTAGTCAAAATAATGATCTTTAATAGTTTCATCTCTGATAGCAATTGAATGATATTTATTACCTTTTTATTCAAGATATATTTGTAGATCGCATGAGATAATTTATTCCCGGGTATAGATTAAGATAAATATTAGATTAAATGGATGCATGTGTTTGTTATTTAATTAGATCATTTCTTTTAGTTTAAAATCATTTTTCGTTTCATATTCTATAAAACCCATCATCATCATATCAAATATTTGCTAGGAAATTGGTCCAATTATCTCCAATTGGAGCCACTATACCAAACAGAAAAGGAGCCGCTTCCAAGGTCCGGACTGGGTGGTTATCCCCATGTTGTTGCAACGGAATTCCGGGGCTTCAACATTTTGGCGCTAGAAGGAGGGCCAACTGTGAATGGCAAAGAAAACTGATCAAAAATCAAGAAGCCATCCTAATAGTCATTCTCCCTCTAGATATCCTCCAAATTCTTGATCCAAATCTAGAACTACCATTTTAAGATCAGTAGTTGAACAAACCTCTCCTAAATCTCCTAGTAAATCTCAGAAATTAATTTTTTCATATTAAAAATATGAATCACCATAAGTTTAGACTTTGATAGAGAAGTTAGAACAAATCTCTATTTCAGCTAAAAAACCTGTAGTTTCTCAGTAATTTGAAGGAAGTGTTTCATCTGTTTTACAACCAAGACGAATCTTGACTTGTTCTCTAAGCGAGAAGATTGGAGTTCCTCCTTTGGAATTTCCCATTACTTCTTTATGAAAGAATACTAAGAAATCTAAATCACAGACATCTATTACTGAGGTTTTATCCAATTCTCCATCTCAAAACCATTCATTCCCTTCACTCATTTCAACAGATCCCATTATAACTACTGGTGCTACTTATTCTAGTTCAGGTCGCCAACCTGCCTCTTCTTCAACTCAAATCCCACTCATATCTTCATCCATCCATACTCCTATCAACATGGAAGGAAAAAAACCACCAGCGTGAGTACAACCATGGAATAATCCAGGCGCTGTAACAATGGCAGGTCCTCTTCACCCTCTTCCTAAATATCCTGAAATATGGTTGCCCAAATTGAATCCCGATGATGGTTTACTAGCAGGAGAACATCTCCATAACTATATGTTGGTCATCAATTCAAATGAATTTGTTGAAGAAGACTGTGTAGTCAGATTATTTCCATATACTGTTATAGGATCTATAGGATCCTGGTAATTTTCGTTAACCCCTCGCTCCCTAACTAGTTGGGATACGTTTGAACAAAAATTCTTAGCTCAGTTTGGAGATGATAGAACCATTGCATCACTCATCAATGAATTGTTCAATTTGAAGGCTAAAATGGGAGAAAAGATCAAATATTTCAACTCTAGGCCTAATAAGCTACTCAATAAAATTCCAACTGTGTCAGCCCCTAGCACTGATGTTTAAATTGAGTGGTATATATCTTCTCTTCCCTATAATATAGCCATTTTTGTTGACAGAGTGAAGTTAGTCACATTAGCAGAGAACATGAAGGAAGCTTTATCTGTAGAGAAACACATAGTTTTTCTTGAAAATAAAATCTCTCAAGAAGACAAAAAATCAAAGAAAGTGTCTTTCAAAGATGACTCTAAAAATATAATCCTGAATATCCTTTTGATCTTGAAGGCCTTCATAAAGTGCTAAAGAATATATGTAACGAAATGGTTGAAATGAAGAAACAAGTTGTTGATTCTTCTATTGCAAAAAATCCTTTCAAATATTTTAGGAGAAATCAGTCTTCTAATTCTCAGCCACCAAAATACCATATTTAATGCCGAGTCTGACTTAGAAGAAGAGGAAGAAGAAAATGAAGATGAAGAAATAGTTGAACTAAATGGGATGTTTCACTTTATCCTTCCAAGTGAATAAGAATAAAAAGATTTACCCATTAGCACCAGAAGCAAAGGACCTATTGATACAACTCAGTTAAATCAAAAGCAGAAAGTTCAAACTCCTCCTCTAAGTAAAAAACAAGCAATAAAAAGTCCTCTCCCAAAAATTCACAACCAAATACATCCCCATAAAATATTCCATCTACATCAAATACCCTAGTAGTCACTGATACCATGGAGTATAGTATTGTGGAAGATATGAAGAAAACTAGGGAAAATATTTCATTGCATGAACTTAGTAAACTGAAACAACAACATAAAATGCTACTTAGAGAATTAAATGCAGTTCATATATCACCCTTACCTACTGCTGTTGTATCTCAGGTTGCTAAAGGCATGGGCAAACCCACAACTTCAAATAAAGTTGATCCTACAGATCTAATTCACATAGACCTCCTTTCCTTTTAAATTACGAAATTTTCAATAAAAACCTTCATAATTGTTTGATTGACTCAAGGGCCTCTTCCAATATAATTCCAACAACACTCTGTCCTAAGCTGAACATCACTCCTCAAAATTCTTCTTTCCACATAGTACAACTTGACAGAACTAAAGTAGAGGTCTCAGGGGAAACAAATTCAGTCAACATTAGAATTTCATCAAATCCCAAAGTCTATCAAATGATAGATATATTGGTTGTTGAAATTCCTGAATTTTACGGTATAATTCTAAATAGATATTGGTCTGAGAAAATCCATGGATATTTTGCTACAGATTGGTCTCACATGTGGCTTCCTTACAATGGGAATCAAAATCAAATTCGAGTTGACTGAGAGGAACACCTAAAACATATAGTGACTGAATTTCAAGGTGATAACGAGCAAATAACATTCAATAAAAACATTATTGGGAATTATTCGGTTGAATAATTTTTAGGGAAATTTAATGCAAAAATGTACCCCTTTCTGGATAATGCTATCATCTCACAGACTAAAAATTTCTCACAAATAGATACTTCCAAGTGTAATTTTTTTGTAAATAAACAAGTAGTTAAAACTTTGTTTTGGACTTTGTACTTTGATAGTTCCAAATCTAACGATGGTGCAGGAGTTGGTTGTGTTTTGATTAGCCCAAAAGGAGAAAATACCATGTTAGCTTACAGGTTAGAATTCAAGTGTACAAATAATACTGCGGAATACGAGGCATTGGTTCAAGGATTATACAAAGCAATCGACCTCAACATCAAATATCTGCAGGTTTTTGGAGACTCAAAAATTATCATTAGACAGGTAAGAAATACTACCCATTTCCTTTCTGGACATCTTAAAAATTATGAATCATTAGTCCAAGATCTAGACTGCATTTAATATTTATCCTACAGTTAGACTGCAAAATTCTAGTGCTGATCTGTTAGCTAATGTTGCATCAAAACTCATACCATCTGAGGATTTTAGTCTTGATAGATTTTCCATTGAACTAATTTTTAGGACATCTATTCCTAACAATGTCACTAATTAATGAGTCTTCAACGATGATTATGGTATTGTAGATTTTATAACATCAGAAGGGTCATACGATGATCAAATCATAGATGAAATTGAACATGGCATTCAATTAAAGTAGAACATTGATGAAAATAAAATACCCAAAGCTGTAGTCAAATTAAAAGATCTGTATGATCTCAAAGACATATTTAAAAAGGTAACTAATTCAAAAATTCAAAGTTCGACTCTAAAATTTGTATGAGTGAATCTTGGAACTCATGAAAAGCCTCAGAATATCAATCTAGGTCTCGGCCTATCAGCTGATGGAAGATTACCATTCATTCGATTTTTAAAGAAATAAAAAAGTATCTTTGCTTGGGATTATTTTGATCTTAAAAATTATGATACCTCTGTTATATAGCACACCATACCTATGATTTCTAACGATAAACCAGTGCAACATAAACTAAGGAAAATTCATCCGAACCTTGAGAATCAAATAAAATCAGAGCTGAATAAACTCCTTAAGGCAAAAATCATATTTCCTGTTAGGCATTCAAAATGGGTATCCAATTTAGTGCCTGTTAGGAAAAAGAATAGTGACATTCGTATATGCATAGATTTTAGAAATTTGAATAAAGCATGTCAGAAAGACAACTTTCCATTTCCAACCATGGGACAAGTACTGCAATCAGTAACTGGTTCTGAGCTCATGTCTTTTCTAGATGGATTTTCGGGATATAACCAAATCCTAGTTCATCCAAATGATAAATTGAAAACCACATTCAGAACTAAATGGGGAACATATGTTTATCAAAATATTCCTTTTGGTTTGATTAATGCAGGTGCCACATTTCAAAGAGCTATGGATATAGCCTTTAAAGGACTCATTAAAAAATCAGTTGTTATTTACCTGGATCATATCATTGTCTATTCTATGAGAATAAGCAACGACTTAAATGACCTTAAGCAGATCTTTGAATGATGTTTGAAATATGGGATCTCGCTTAATAAAAAAAAGCCTTATTTTTCCTTAAGCGAAGGTAAGCTTTTAGGATTTGTCGTATCAAAAAAGGGTATTTATATTGATCCGGAAAGGGTTAAGGAAATTGAGAAAATCCCTTTACCCCATAATAAGAAATCAATGTATTCTTTCCTTGGACAAATAAATTTTGTAAAGAGATTTGTACCTGACTTTTCACAAATATTTTTACCTTTACAGACTATGATTAAGAAAAATTGGGTTTTCAAATGGGTCATAACGAAAGAGAAGAATTTGATTTGAGAAAACAAGCTATTATTAATGCTTCATCCCTGACAAATCCTATTTTTTATAATCATTTTATTTTATACACATTTTTATCAAAAACATCATATGCTGCCATTTTAAAACATCTCAATGATCAATTAGATAGAAGCACCCATCTCATTATTTAGTTCAAATTTACAAGGTGCCGAATTACATTACTCCCCTGTGGAAAAACATGCATTTGCTGTCTTCAAGTTAATCAATAATTTTAGACCATTTCTCATTAAAAATCATACCAAAATAATAGTTCCATTTTCAATAGTAAGGCAATTACTGATGCAAAGAGAATTAGGAGAAAATAGAGCCAACTGGGTAACTACATTGCCAAAATATGATGTTGACATTAGACCATCTAAAATTGTTAGAGGTCAAGGCTTTTGCATAATGTTAATTGAATCATCCAACTTACTAGAAGAGTACAATTCAGGTGATGAAGTTCAATTATCTTAGGTAAGCCTCAACGATATTGAATCTCAATATGATGATCTCATTTTTTATTTAAAAAATGGATATGACCTTATGCAACTCAGTTACAAAAGAAAAAGAGCTTTGATATTGAAAGCAAGACAATACCAAATTTTCAATGATGTTTTATTTAGGAAAAATTATGACTCTATTTTGTTAATATTCCTTGAAAAATCCGAGGCATAAAAGGTTTGCAGGAACTCCATGATGGACTAGCTGGTGGACATTTTGGAGGAGACACAACAACACATAAAATCCTGCATGTTGGCTATTAATGGCCAACTTTGTTTAAAAATGCACACGACTATGTGAAAAAATTCAAAACTTGTCAAACTGATGCTAGAAGACAACGTAAACCTGCATTTCCATTACAATTAGTCAATATTGAGAACATTATCGAATTTATTTATTAATTTATCAATACTAGATTTAGTTTGCTAACTGCCTTGATGTTTGACAATGCCCTTTATTTCACAGGTAATGCTATGATAGAATTTTCTCTCAAAAGAGGTTTCAAACTTAAGTATTCTGCTAACTATTATCCCCAAAGAAATTGTTTATAAAATCAAACAATAAAAAACTCATTAGGATCATTAAACGAACTATTGATCAGATTCAAAGAAATTGGCATAAATATTTAACATTTTCTCTATGGGCAGAACATATAACACACAAAGCCTCAATAGGTACTTCTCCATTTAATCTGCTATATGGGAAAGAAGTTCTTCCTACAAATGTAGCTATTCCCTCTTTAGCCCTGATTAAATTTATTGAAGAAACCCCTTCTTATTCTCGGTAATTAAGGTTATAAAAAATTCTCAAACTTGAAGAAGAAAGAGAGAAAGCCAAAATCACCCATGATCATCATCAATGGCTAGTTAAATCTTCCTTTAATGCAAACTCTGTTAGCACAAAATCATTTCAACTTGGAGAACTTGTATTGAAATGGGATAAAGAACATGAGGAAAAAGGTAAGCATACTAAATTCCAAAGAAAATGGCTTGGAACATTTACGATTACAGAACAAATAGGCCCATCAACATTTCTATTGTAAGATTTATCAGGCAAGAAATATTCTCTGCCTATGAATGGGCAGATTTTGAAAAAATATTTTTCATAGGAGATAAACTCTTCTATCCCCTGTACATTATTTCCTTTCAATTAGGGGAATTTTGAGGTCTAAAATGGGCCTCCTAAGGAAATTATAAAATAATAGTGGAAATAATAAAATAAGATTAGATTACATCATCAAATTTTAGAGGGAAAAAAGAAAAACTAATTTTCAACTCATATTTTAAACTTATCTCCCTATGGGTTTACTGAAATTTTGTGTGTAAAAATTAGATGGATGTAGAATTTGATTCCTCATCTAACGAGTACTCATGTTTTAAATTTTCAATGAACATTGCTACACAAAAAATGAGAAATACATGAAAAACATGATTGTAATCATGTTTTTTCATGTATTTCTCTTTTTTCATGTAGCAGTGTACATCAAAAGTATGCAACATGGGTAATCATTAGATGAGGAATTAAATTTTACATCCAACTAGTAGTCCCACTCGAAATTTGACTAAAACATTAGGGAGATAAGTTGAAAATATGAGTTGATAAAGCAATTTTATTATTTTATTATTTTTTCGGCTTTTTACTTTTTACTCAAAAAATGGTGCATCATCCCCCATGGTTGACATCATCATCTTGAATCCTATTGGTTCTTATAAAGTTTATTTTGGTTGTATAATTTTCTTAGGAGGCCCATTTTAGACCTCAAAATTCCCCTAATGTACTTTTCCTAGAAAAATAAAAGTTAAATAATATAACTATTGGCCTTGCAATAAAATATCTTGAAATATTTTGATTTTACGCTTTTATAAGAAGAGATTGTTAAGAAAATAGTTAAGAGATTTTAAAATTAATTAAGTTTTGTCTCTTTGAAATTTTCTTCTTTTTACCAAAATTATTCATTCTTTGAGAAATTCCAACTTTATAAAAGACTTTTGTTCTATTATCAATCAAGAAAAATATCTTTAACCAAGTAAAAGACTCTTTGCAGATAAGCATCTTTGACTCTATAACTGTCATCCAAAACTCTTAAAGAGGTAATGATTCTCCCTATCGAGTAAATTTTTCTCTTTTTAGAGTGTAATCTTAAGTAATGTACTAAAGCTTAAAAGATAAAAGGTATCATCAGAAGCCTGCTTTCCATATTCATAGGGAAATAATTACACTGACATTACCAATACTGCCTACCAAAGCAGGGTAATGGCTTCAGATTATTTTAATCAAAATACAAGGGGTCTCATCACGAGCCAACTTGTTCAGTTGAATTACAACCAATGAATGACATTGTCACTAATTAGCCACCACACGAAAACAATGGCTTGTAAGTAATAAGAAGAAAATTTTGTTAAAAGAGTTAATTTAGAAAAAATGAGAATAATTATATAATTGTGGATTTATCTCTTAAAACTACACTCTTATATGGATGGGACACAAAATCATTGCTAGTTAAAAGGTAACCCTCTCGAGGATATGGATGCCTGCTAGTAGTAGAGGCTCTACCTATGAAAAATGAGTACATTTAAAAGCTAATCTACAAAATCCCACTACTTTATCTTTAAATTAAGTAATGACTGATGTAGGCAAAGGAATTTTCATCTTTAATAGGATATTAGACAAAGTGTAATTAGGTGAGTTTGTTTTATTATTCAGAGAAATATTACTTATCTTAACTTTCATTCAATTTCTGTTTTCTGAACTATTTTTATTTTGAAAGTTTTAGAAATTTCAAAATTATCAGAGACAATTGATTCTTCCAGTGAATCGCCAATTGTTGTACGATTCAACAACCCCCCCATTTATTTTTATAATAATCAATATTGGAATAATAAATGGGGACCCTTTAAATTGGTTTTTCCAAAAATCTTAGCAAGTAAGAGTTTACCCTTAGAGAATGTTAATGCATTAAGCTAAGTCACTTAGGACCAAGCACTTCTTATTTTATCACAAAGAACATAATCCAAAAGTAACACAAATTAATCATAAGTCGGAATCTGTGAAACACGATCATTAAAACCCTTTTATAAGACTAAAGTTTTTTTTGATCTCTTTATAACTTAAAAGGCCTTGAAATATTTCTTAAGTCCATAAAGCACTTGAAGCATTCTTTGCATAAGGAAAAACCACTCAAAAAGTCAATAAATATACCGCGCATCACAAATCACAAAACATAAACGACATTTAAAATAACATAACCCCGACCTTGCGACCTTGTGATATTGTGACATTGCGATATATAAAGCTTGCGATATTGTGATTCCATGTTATTGTGATATTGTGAGATATTACAATGACGACTTTATTATATTGCGATATCATGATTTTGCGATATTATGATTTATCACTATCACAACATCGAAATCGCACTTAGGTCATATTAATTTGAAATATCATTCGAGATTTGCGATGTGATGTTTTGACAAGACTTGAAAGGAATCACACATAGGCCTTAATGCATAATTAATAAAAATCAACTGCATTTACTCTTTTAAAGGATTAAGGGGATTTGTATCTGTTTATTCGTGTTTGCAATAAAATTCCCATCCTTATTGAATTTACTGTTTTAATTGAATTTCCTTTATGTTCATTCTGTTTTAATATATTTCTCAATCTAAGGAAACAACGCTAAAAAATGACTAAGAAAGGAAAAAAGACAGTCGAGGATTTTTCATTCGAAGACTCAAACATGCATAAGATCTTTAGTGATACTACATGCAACAAATATGGTGGAACTACATTGTGGGAAGCTATGTATAATCTATTGGAGGATGAATATCCAAAGGTACTGGAAATCAAAGCAACGACCGACGCTAAAATATCATCTGAAGCTTCCTATTTTGAAGCGACTTGTTCTTTCCCGCACAAAATAGCTGTAAGGCCTAAAATCCTAACATACATGGATGGTGAAGTGGATTATTAACAAAGTAGATATATCGGATAGGACATTCAGGAATTCAAGACAAGATGTCATGGGGTCATTTACCTCAGACAATTTGCACAAAATATATCATCTGCTAGAACCTAAAAAGACCTATGACAAAGATTTCGTTGAGAAGTTCACAAAATAAAATGAAGACCCGATAGATGTCATGTAGACTTGGAGGTTTGGATCCAACAAACTCAAAAGGGAGAAAAATGGTACGTACCCTAGTGCACTGTTAGCACTCAGTCTACCTCGAGTGAAATGAAGTAAAACTCTAGGCTACATCAAACCACGCTCAGCCTCGTAGCTAGCTCTACGAGGACAGGAGAGGGCTCTCTCCGTCAATCTCGAGAAAATACGCAATAGGATGCGAGATGACTTACAATAAGAACTGATTTTAGGCTAGTAAAGAGATAAGAATGTTTGGTTTACTCAGGTTATCCCTCCCCTTTTTATTAGTGCATACGTAATGGATGCTATTTGTAATGGATGCATACATAATGGATGCTATTATCCCTTCCCATGTTCTTCCTTATTATGCCCCTGATAAGTTATTGGAAACATAAATTTCATATCAAATAGTAGGGTAAGGTATGGCCAAAACCCTCAAAGATATGAAGAAATCTATCTCACCAATTTATCTAGTGCAATGTGGTTCTTTTGCATTATTTGATTTTGGACACACATTTAAAGAGATACAAAATATTGCATGCTTGAATTTGGATACTATGTTAGTGTTGGCGAAAAATAAGGTCTCGCGGGCAAGACCCAGGTTCACAGGGTTGTGGCCAACAAGGGTCCGGTGTAGTCTAGTAACACGCCGGCATTTTCACCCTGTTCGGGAAGAACAGAGCATCTCACCCGAGGCATGCCGCGACCACATGGGAAAGGGGAAGAAATCACAGACGAGGAATAAACCCGCAACCATAGAAAGAAAGAGAATCCGTTACATATACCAGAATATTCATGCGAGATCACCAATCAAATATATTGACAGTCGCAACTTAAAAATTTTAAAGCATGGTAAACACATCATAACACATAAACATAAAGACAGCAATCCTTCTTTTCATTAGTCTTCGGCCAAATACAAGATTACACAGCTTCCTTCTCTGATAACCCATATATCAGATACAGATGGATCTAAGAACAGAGAATACAAAACATAGAGAGTAGAAACCAATTGCGAGAACAAGTCTAATTCCTCCGCGACTGCTCCTGCATTCAATCATCCCGCAACAGCAACCGATCAACCAATCTCCTTTTTTCCGCAGCCGGGTGATTGCCTTTTATTCACCCGCTTGCCGCGACTGGCGGCTTCTCTGCGTCTTTGCTCTGGCTTTTCCCGACTTCTCTTCTGATATCTGCATGTTCTACTTCCTGTTTGCTGCTGTATCTCTTTCATCTGTACCTCTTTGCGTTCCATCTTCAGTTATCAAGTGCTTCCGCACCGCCTTGTTAGCTCCGCAACTTCTGGTCGCGCGGTGAGGTCGCGTTAGCTGTGTGTATTCCCTCCGCAACTCAAAAAGAGTCCAAGTTCAAAATTCAAAACTTAAACAAAACAAGGGCCCCAACAGGCCCCGACCACAATCCTTTGACTCGTCCGCGAGTCAATCACAAATGACAATCTCTACCTCCATACCTTCGCCGGCCTCTGTGCCCTGCTCTGCTGCTCTTTCTTCTTCTGCCCTTTCCTGTTGTACTCCGCCACCTGCTGATTCAAACAAGGGCCCCAACTCCGGGACCCGGCGGAGTGCTGCATCTCGAAGCTCGGTGAAAGTGGCAACTGCTTGCTCCCATTGCTGCAGAAGCAGGTCAGCGTCTTGAACAATTCGGTTGGCGGTAGCTTCGTCCATGGGCGTCGGTGCATCCCCGAACAGTGTGGTGAGTTGGGACTCGGCAGTGGCATCCAGCTGATGCATTGCCTCGGCATGGTTGCGAAGGGGCGGCCGCATCTCCCGGATGATGTGCTTAGTTGCGGCTGATGCGGCCTCTGTCGTCTGCATTTGAAGTTCCAACTCGTCCGTCTGAGCGTAGAGCTGGTCCAATCTGGCCTGGTCCGTGGTCGCCCGAATTTGGATGGCGAGTTGTTGCAGTTGAGCAACAATGGGCTGCGTTTTGACTGTCAGTGCGAGGGAGCACTCCTGCAAGCTTCGTAGAAGGGCCGAAGCCGCTGCTGTCGTGGAATGGAGAGTCTCTTGTAGATCGACTGCCTGTGCCTGTTTGGCAGTGACCGGTCCTGAATAATCAACAGGTGGATCTGGTAGGGTAGGCCGTGCGGCCAACGCCGCTTGTAGTTCCTGGTTCTCTCTGCAAATGGTGGTGAAGATATCCCCGAGCTGGCGAGCCTGTAAGGCTATGTTGTCCTGTTCGATGTGAGCAGGGAGTGGAGCATGGTGAGCCCGTGCCTCCGGCCAGACGCTGGAAAGCGCCTGATTCACAATGTCGGCCTGTTCCTGGAGGTAGGTCTTCTCCTGCAGTAGCTGATTGCGCTGGTCAGTAAGCGCCGTGATCTGGTTCCCCTGCTCAGTGCATCGCCGCTGTAGTTCTGCATGAATCTGCTCGGCCTGGCCGGCCGCCCGCTGAATGAGCAGAAATAACTGGGCTGGACTCAGTTGTGCTGCAGTCGTTGTGCGCGGGGCATCCTGTTGAGGCGTTGGCTCCTGTAACAGCGGTCCTTCGGCCGCTGCTCGGCCTGCAGTCTCTGGAAGGTGGACCGGCGTCTGTTGTTGTACCGAAGTGGCCATATCAGGCTCTGGCCGGTCCTGCTGTGTGGTCGGCGCTGTGGAAGGGCTGATGGAATCAACCCCAACTCTGTCTGGCTGAACAAAAGTAGTGGCAATGGGCTCCTGGGACGTGGCCACGGGGTCAACAGAAGGTACCACCGCGGCAGTACTGGAGGTGACCTCCGCCCCGTGGTCACCGCCGAAGAGGTCCCGGATCAAGGAATCGGACACAGTGGCTGAGGAAGTGGACGGATTGGAGGAAGTGGCGTGTGGTCTGCTGGTGGAGGGGGCGGTGGAAGGAGTGACCGAGGAGGGAGGGAAACGAAGGTTGAGGAAATCCGCTGGGTCAATCAGCGGTTCCTCCGGGATCAAGGTAGCGGTGGGCGGCGTGACTGGCGGATCATCCTCCGTAAGGTCCACCACGGGATCTGCAATACGGGCCCGCTTGGGAGGGGGTGGCCCAGAGGAATCGGGTTCGGGCCCCGGTTCACCCATTGTCGTGATTATGGGGGTGGCAGAAGTGAACAGGGAAGTGGGAATTGGGGAAGTGAGGGAAGCAGTATGGGAGAGACCAAGTGACCGGTTAAGAAGAAATTCATTAAACGAAGGAAATATAGGGGCGGTACTAGAGACAACTTGGGTGGCCACGTTGAGTCTTCGGACCTGGTCATTCATATGCGCCACAATGGGGACCAGCGCTTCGGGCAGGGTCGCTGCGCTCCCGGCCGTCTCTGTGGTTGTCGCTACCGCAACTGTGGAAGATCCGCCTGCACTGGTCGCGGCAGGCTGCTGGGCAGCCCGCATCCCATCAAAGTTATATCGGATGACTCCATCCTGAACGTGCCGAACGACCCCTGGCCATGATAGAACCTCTCTGTGGAAGATACTGTCGGTCAGCTGAAACCGCAAGGGCGCCATGTGAAATGTGTGGTGCGAGACACAAGCCGGCCGGATGAAAGTGTGATTGTGGCTGATGCCAAACCACACTTGTTCGCTGTATACATCCAGCAGGTTCCGGGGTACCCGCTGCGTAGAGGCCACCACCGCGACCATCATCCCGTACCATTCGCAGAACGCCTCCGCGTTCACCTGCTTGCTGCTGGGGGCCGTGGACACCTGCCAGGGGGAGTATCGCATCGCGAACGGTTGGCCCCCGTTGAGTTCCGCTGGTGTCCGTATCGGAGGAATATGCCATTTCCACATGGCGAAGGCGAGGAGCAAGTAGCCGTAGATAAAACTGGTGGTTCGTCTGTAATTGTCTTCGCAGGCCGCGAAGAGTTCCTTTAGCACGAACGCGCTCCAATTCAAGCGGGCCCCTTTGACGCAGTGCTCCGCAATAGAAATTGTGTCCAAGGTGCACTCGCCCTTGGTGTAATGGCGCATGGTCTTGCTCGCTATCAGATAGCAAGCAAACCAGATTTCTGGTACATTGATCAAATCGATCTTGGCACCCTTGCCACCTCTGCGAGTACCGTATTTGGTGTACAGGTCCGCCTCGGCCGATTTCCGGGCGCGTTTGGAGGCCGTCTGCCCCGCAGAGGAAACATCGGCCCCAAATTGACACAGCCCCGTAAGTCGACTAATATCTGATGCATGGATTGGAATCTCCTCGTTCAACCATAGAGACCCGTTCTGCACCCGACTGAGGAGAAACCGGGTGCATTGCAGAACTGGACCAGTAGTGCCGAAGACAGGGAGACTGCGTAAATTCATCAACGTCGACTGCTGAAGACCCCGGAATTCGTCCTTCATCCGACTGTTAGAGCTGCTCCCCGGTGTGTAGCGGTGCTCCATGAACGTTTGCCAATGCAGATGGGGAAACTCAGCCGGGTCGGACAGGTTAGCGTCCATGCAGGGCGCATTGTCGTACTTGCCGACCAGTGATAGTTCGAGCCTGTGAATTCTGTGATCCAGCACCGGTTCCGGGACGGAGAGAACAGCTCTCGGCATCTTTGCTCGTCTCTGATAGACCTGGACAATTCGTCTGGAGTTCCCTGCTAAGTTCTGAGTTCTCTGAAGCTGCAAGTGCTCGGGAGTCGCTGAAGTTTCTAAATTGAATTGGTCTGTCATCCCGGCGCCGATAGCCTTCATGCAAATTGGGCCATCCGCTGGCACGCGCGGGGTTGATGAGACTCCATAACGACATTTAATTTTTGCTATTATGCTTGCCTGCGATCATCGTGCGATCAATCGCAGGCCTGTGTGTAAACTGACAGTTGCTGACGGCGGCATTGGACGATGGGCGTACCCGACGGCGGAGAGAACTGCGGCTGATGGGGAATGATTACGGGATGATTACTGTCCATTAAGGGACTTTATGACCAAAATCTGAGCTATCCTACGGACTGACAAAAGGACTGACGGTTATGACCTGGACTGACGCTGGCACGAGGACAGATCCTTCGTGCAGGACACGCTGGACTGGGAGCGGCGTCCTACTGGATGGCGCGCCGCCACGCTGGACTGGCGTTGCGTCTGTTGCGGTATGGATTCCGCAACTAACGGTTTATTTGACTGACTGTAAAGGAATGGAAATGACTAACTATGCTCATCCCGGTTGCGGGAGAGTTATTCAACTACGCTACGCTACGGGTGCTCTCGGTTGCGAGAGTTATTGATGGAAAGAGAGAAGGTACCTACTCCTGGTAGGGCTTCAGGCGTGCGCCATTCACCCATCCTGGAAGAACTGAACTGTCCAATTGTGCCAATCGAACGGCTCCTGAGTCGCGGATCTCGATAACAAAGTACGGTCCCAGCCAATGCGTCTGGAGCTTGCCTGGAAACTTCTGGAACCGGCTGTCGTACAAAAGAACCTTGCCGCCAACTTGGAAAGTTTTAACCTTGATGTGGCGGTCATGCCATGCTTTCTGTCTGGCCTTTTGAACCTTCTGATGGAATTCCGCAAGAAACCGAGCTTCGTCCAGCTCGTGGAGTCGTTCCTGCAGCGACGCATCCTCTGAAAAGTGAAAGGACGTTGCGATCAGAAGGCTGGGGACGGTGAACTCGGCGGGAATCACAGCTTCCCGGCCGTACACCAGCTGGAACGGCGTCTGGTTTGTCAACCGTTTTACCGTGGTCCGGTAAGCCCATAATGTCGCTGGTATCCGCTCATCCCAATCGTCCCGCTGAGCGTTGCAGATTTTCGTCAAACCCTTCTCCAGAATCTTGTTGAAGGCTTCCACCGTGCCATTAGCCTGCGGGTGGTATGGACTGCTCTTATGATGTTGTATCATAAATGTCTCCAGGAGCGATTTGACCGTGGCATTAATGAAATGCGTGCCTTGATCACTGGTCAGGCTGCGTGGGCAGCCAAAGCGGCTGATGATGTTTTCAAAGATGAACCGAGCAGTGGTCTCAGCGGAGCAGTCGCGTACCGCTGCTGCTTCCGCCCATCGCGTGAGATAATCAGTCGCCGTAATGATGTACCGAGCTTTGGAATGGCGAGCAACTGGTGCAATGGGCCCTACAAAATCGACAGCCCACTTCTCAAATGGCCGCAACACATGCACGGGGTGTAGCGGGAGCTCATCTCTGTGCGAAGGCCGTCCCGTCCTCTGACAAATATCGCAACGTTTCACGTAGGCCTTACAATCTGCATGCACCGTCGGCCACCATAGACCAGCTTGAAGTACCTTCCTTGCGGTGGGTTTAGCCCCCACGTGTCCTCCCGCAACTCTGCTGTGACATTCCCACATCACCGCTTCCCGTTCATGGTCAAGAACACACCTGCGCAACACCTCATCCAGGCCCAGCTTGTACAGCTGCCCTGCGATCAATTGATAGTCGGCCGCTCGGACGACCAAGTGGCGTTTCTGAAGCGGCGTGTAATCCTCGGGGCACTGTCCTGTGGTCAGATATGTGGCAATGTCAGCCAGATAGTCTGGAACCGCTTCAACGCGAAACAAATCAGCATCCAGAAGCTGATCATCCAACGGACCATCGTTTTCCCCCGACTCTAGTCTGGATAAATGATCAGGCCCGACATTTAGCCGGCCCGGTTTGACAATTACATCGAACGTAAACTCCTGAAAAAGGAGAAGCCACCGGCAAATCCTTCCCTCCAACACAGGTTTATTGACCAAATATTTTAAGGCCGAATGGTCCGTAAAAAATGTAAACTTCCCGCCCAGGAGGTAGTGACGGAACTTCTGGAGGGAGTACACCATTGCCAGCGCCTCCCGCTCGGTCGTGGTATAATTCTTCTCCGCCTTAGATAGGCGTCGGCTGGCGAAATATACCGGGTGGTCAACTGTAGTTTCCCCGGGTTGCGCTAATACGGCGCCAAGTGCAATCCCGGACGCATCAATGTGCACATGGAACTGCTTATCCCAGTTTGGATGAACGAGAATGGGTGCCGTCGCCAATTTCTCTTTCAATGTGTCCAGTTCCTTCCTGCACTCTACTTTCCATTCAAAAGATTCTGACTTCCGCAACAGTTTCTCCAGAGGGGCCGTGATTTTGGCGTAGTTGCGGATAAAACGCCTGTAGTATCCAGTGTGCCCGAGTAATGCCCGCAACTGCTTCACGTTCTCGGGGGCCTCCATGTGGACAATAACGACGACCTTGGCGGGATCAACACAGACCCCTTTCTTACACACCACGTGACCCAAGAGGGTGCCGAATGGTACTGCAAAAATACATTTCTTCAAATTCAAGGAAATCTGCAGCTGGCGACACCGATCGAACATAACACGCAACAGGGAGGTGTGTTTCTTCAGCAAGCTGTAAACGGTCCAATCATCCATATAGACTTCCAGGAATTTGTGAATATACTCCCGGAAAGCAGCAATAACAATCCGAGAAAACACAGCTGGTGCGTTCTTTAGTCCAAACGGCATGACATGGTATGCGAATGATCCCCACTCGGTTGTGAATGTTGTCTTTGCCTTGTCCTCTTCAGCGATGCGCACCTGATGGTAGCCCGAGAACCCATCCGTGAAAGAGTAAGCTTCGTTTCCCGCGACATGATCTAG
The DNA here is from genome assembly GCA_034641835.2 of Pinus albicaulis. Lineage (NCBI taxonomy): Eukaryota > Viridiplantae > Streptophyta > Pinopsida > Pinales > Pinaceae > Pinus > Pinus albicaulis. The sequence continues at coordinate 707,017,507 of CM076583.1, read as the reverse complement.
TACTTCGTCGCTGAAGGGAGTGGGAAATGGATCGTGAATACAAGCATTGTTCAAACTTCGATAATCTACGCAGACCCGAATCTCTGCTTTATCCTTCTTGTTCTGGATGACAATGGGACTTACCCACTCCGCTTCCTCTACCGGAAAGATGAGACCTGCAGCCAGCATTTTATCGATCTCCATCTTTACCTTCTCTTTGATGCGTGGATTTAATCGGTAGGGTCGGTGCTTGACCGGCCTGGCTCCTAGTTTCAGTGTGATGCGCATCTCACCCAAATCCCCTTTGATCCCCTTCAGGTCCGCAACTGAAGATGGGAATAGGTCTTCATACTCCCGAAGGAGGCTGAAAATTTCCCTGGTCATCTCCGCGTCCCAGTAATCTCCCACTGTTGCCAGTTTCGGTTTCTCCTCCGTTCCTATGTTCGGCTTCTTTGTCTTTAGGGGCTGCAAATGGACTCCTTCTGTCGTTGGCTCGTCGCGGACACTCCGCTCGCCCTCCTTTTCATCAAAATGGAGATGCCTCAGGTCCTCCAAACTGTCGTCCCCTGGTTCGCCGTCAACCCGTTGGCAAACCAACTCGCTCTTCACCCCTGAGCGTGACGCCACCGGTCCCTCATTGGGCTCGGGCTGGCGGAAAAATAGAACCTCCTTAACGGCTTGTAGGGCCTGAGATTCCTGTGCCGTCTCCCCTTCGAATGAGAAACTCTGGACGAACTTCTCCGCAACTGCTTGCCAAGAGCGGGTTCCCCGTCTCCGCTCTTCTACTACGTACCAGGCTGGGGGATTGTACTCAGGGAGTGTATAAATCTGTGGACCCATAACTCCTCAGGGTACCTGGCGTTGCGCCACTGTTCCTCGCACGCCCGCAAGTGCTGTCGTGGGTCTGAGTCGCCATGGTGCTTAAGTGTAATACAGGGCCCTTCATCCTCCTTGAAGCGTGCCCGCAAGGCATCCGCCACCAGCTCCCATCGCAACAGAGTGTTGCGGTGATTGTTCCACCATCGTCCTGACGTTGAATTCAGAGCCACATTCATCAGGGGTATCCGGCGTTCTTCTGGGACCCGGTCCTCCACCTTGAGGATAAAAGTATTCACTGCTTGCATGTTTGACAAAGTGGGGTACCCGCGGATCTCGGTCCCCACCCACCGGACCTGCGCGATGGCGGCACATCGCCGCGTGGTGGTCTCGTATCCCCCCTGCTGCCAATCTTCCCACGCAAGCTCGGATCCGAGTTCCGAGCTCTGCACACTCCGCCAACTGATAGATTCTGTTGCGGTCGGGTTAATATAATCTTCCCGCCTTCCGGCGGTCATCTGATAGAGGTGGTCCATCATCTGAGCGTCCTCCCGACTATCCACCGGTTCTGTGTATTGCGGTCCCTGATACGGGTCGAGAGGCTGAGTCACCCGTACTTCCCCATCCTCGAAAATCATCAGCTCCTTCTTGAGATCGATGATCGCATAGTTCTCGAAAGCCCAATCAATGCCAAGTAAAGCAGGATAGGGGTCCTTATCGCCCATGATATCAATAACTTCGAAGTCGGCATAGGTCTTTACCCCCGCAACATCAACCTCGACACCCTCGAGTCGGCCGATTGGAAAAATACAGTACTGGTTCGCCATTCTGAGTTGGATCGGGGAATAAGCGAGCCGGGGCTTTCCAAGAGCCTCCCATGTCTTTCGCGGCAATATGTTGACGTCGGACCCCAGGTCCAACATTGTATCGCTGATTTGGAATCCTGCGATTTGTGTGTTAAGTCAAAATTCTTTGCCCGTTCGCTGCTTGTTTCGCTTGACACGCTGTACGTATTGAGGCGTAGTGTCCACCAAGTTTCTGGGTTCTGCCCGGTCCTGCAGCGCTCCGTCCAATACCTGTCTGAGCTGCTGCCGCAGCATGGTGTCATCAAAAATCTTGAGAAACAGCCGGAGCCAGTCCGCAACTACAGCATCTGCGGCGTTCTCATCCCCGGTTTTCGGCCGCTGAGGCTCCTCCAGCCCTCCTTCCTTTCGCAGCTGGGCGAATGCCTCAATCGCCTCCTGAAAGTACTTCTTCTGCACCTCGGGCCGAATCAACTTCTTCGGGGATGCCGGCCTCACCACTCGTACTGGCTCCTTCTCGTGGGCATCCTCACCAGTCTTCTTTCCGCCTCGCGTTATTATCGCAACATTCTGCATGTCAGGGGTTGCGACCCCTCGCGGTTCTGAGCCTATCAGATTCGTGGCCCTCTGCCGCGCCCGCTCTTCCCACTTTTTGATGAGTTCTGGGCAGTCTTCGGTGGCGTGGGCGTTGACCCGGCACTGGGAGCACCAGGGTCGTCACGGAAGAGGACATTCTCGAGCCACATGACCCTCCTGGTCACAGTTGTAGCATTTTACCGGCCCGCGTCCTCCCGCTCGGCCTCCCCGCATGCCGCCACCTCTGCCCCTCGCGGCCTCGTTGACCCGGTACGAGGGCCGATCCAGTCGATCCGCAAGTGCATCTAGCGCCCTGCACTGCTCTGTGTTGTGCGTAGTGGACACACAAAATTCGCAGTATACATTATTCGGCACCGTGGAGTACTTTTGTAATATCGGGCACATCCGAGGAGGATGTCCGATCGTTCGACAGATTTCACAGTATTCTGGGGTGGAGGACCCTGGTTGCGGTGAAAACCCCGCAAAGGCCTGTTGCGTCTGGTATACCCCCTGCGGATTCATTGCCGTGCCTCCCCCTGGTGGTGGCCCCCCCTGGATAGCCGCAACTGAGGGTCCAACTCCCGCGCCGCGCAACCGAGGACATTCGGTTGCGACGTGCCCCTCGACCAGGCAATGAGTACACCAAACATTCGGTCGCGCTGGTCTTGCTGGGTGAATTTCTTTGAGCTTTTTAGTTAAACTAGCGATCTGATGTTGCAACCCTATCAGCGAAGGGTCTTGCGGAGCCAGCCCTAGCATTCTGGGGGTATCCATATGGCTTCAATCTTCATGGCTGCTCGAGCATCTGCCAGTTATCAATCTTCTCTTTGAGTATGAGAGGATTCATGTCGAGGAAGCAGAGCCTTGATGAATCGGTCCCTCTGGGGTTTGGATCGTCCAGATTCGCTTCGGTTCCCGTCGCGTCCTTCAGATCGCCGCATCAACTCCATGCCGGTCTACTTCCTCTGTAATTCCCATAGCTCAGACCGGAACCTGCTGGTCCGTGAGCTTGAATTCACGGACAAAATCCCGCTTTACGTCCGCAATTACCGGATTAGGGTGCGCTTCAGACCACTTGATGAACCACCGCAGAGCTCTCTCTCTGAGCGTGGTTTGAAACTCTATCAACTTCCCTGCATCTGGTGTCTGTCGAGCCCTCCAGATGGCTTCGCACAGATACCAGTGTTGTTCTACATCGTCGTTTCCCCGGCCAGAGAACTCTGGGTACCGGGTGAAAGATCTAGCCATGTATACTGGCGGTGAATTAACCAAGATAAAACCTCCAGGTCCTGGTTACGTAACGGTCCCGCTAGGGAAAAAATTACTACTCGTAATGCTGCTGCTACTGGGCGTTACCGGCGCCGCTGAACTTCTAGATAACTGACTTAAAGCTTGTAACTGAACAAAAATATTTTTTAAAGGTTGATAAAGTACCAGGGGAAGGTCGGGATCCTGGCCATGCGGAAGGTGGGACGTAGGGCTGCCTGGAGGGGTGGTTGTCGTCTGATCCTGAAACATCTGCTGCATCACGTCGTACCATTCATCATCGGAACTTTCTTCGGGCTGCATCTTTTCCCTATCCGTGTTAATCGTTACTGCTCTTTCTCGCATCCTCGGGCTCCCATGCACCCGCTGTACGTCTGCTGCTGTCCCGTCCCCTGTCCGGGTATCCAATCACATGGTTCCTGTCCTCTGAGGCGCCTCCTTCTGGTTCTTCTTCTCAATCTCCCTTCTCTTCAAATCTCTCATTACCCTTCTTCGCCACCTATCGGCGATTTGTGCCCGCCGATGTGCACGTAACTCCCGCAACTTGCATGCGGCCTCAACGTCCATCCCCCGTTCCATACTCCTACAGTCTACACAGCATCGGTCCCTTCAATCCTTCCCCCAGTACGGTTGGTTTACGCTTCCATACTCGTTTTGTGGAATTCAATCAACCCTTCGTCTACCATTAGGGCTTTGATCCACAATGGATCATCCTTGATTTCACATGCCTCAATGACAACTCAGTATATCCTTCCAACGTAGTCTTGACCCAAAATTCTACTGCGCGGGTTAGTTCAGTATCTTCCCGGTGTAGCGCTACCAAGTCTTCATGCGCCCACCTGCGGTTTATCTCCCGCAAGCCTTCTTGGTCCGCCTTCGTTCGTAACCTCCGCAACCAGTTGTAAAGATCCGTGGGAAACCTTCCCCAGAAAATTTCGTACGTATCGCTAGCTGAGTCAGAGAAAAGAACAAGCTCCCTGACCACCGCCTCCTTTTTCTTGATCAGCTCCGCCTGCTGAGTAATAAAATGGTCGAGATGATCATCCCACCATCGCCGTATTGCTCCTTCAAAGATCCTCGAGACCATGATCTAGATCCCCTCGGAACATGCGGGTCCCGGCAACGGAACCATTTGTTGGCGAAAAATAAGGTCTCGCGGGCAAGACCCAGGTTCACAGGGTTGTGGCCAACAAGGGTCCGGTGTAGTCTAGTAACACGCCGGCATTTTCACCCTGTTCGGGAAGAACAGAATGATGGTACACTCAGCTGAATGGTGACATGGACTGACATTTGGACAAATTTGAAAAGAGTGAAAACCAACCCTAGACCTAATGCCTAGTGATCAAATTTTGCTTGATGACTCTTTGAAATGACAAAATTTGACCTTGACACTTTAAAATCACTTTTAAAGAGCATGTTTGATCACCTAAGAAAAGTCGCAAAAAGTCGACTTAACAAAGAACCCTTATCAGCCCCACATAGTTATGTAGCTGCGATGATGTGTAGGATTTTTGGAGAAGCTGATAGTACGAAGTTTTATATGGAATGGGTTCCATTAATTGAAGTGGCTGTTAATGCCACAATTATGAATTGGAGTAATATTTTGTCCGGAAATTTGGCTATGGCCATTAGATAGTATAGACACAACAAAGTTGTCTCTACTCGGGTTATCGCTCCCTTTCTTATTAAGCAGCATACGTAATGGATGCTATTTGTAATGGATGTACATAATGGATGCTATTATCCCTTCCCATGTTCTTCCTATTGTTCCTTCCTTGAGCAAGTTATTGAGCTCGATAAATTTCATATCAAATAGTAGGGTAAGGTATGGCCAAAACCCCAAAGATATGAAGAAATCTATCTCACCAATTTATCTAGTGCAATGTGGTTCTTTTGCATTATTTGATTTTGGACACACATTTAAAGAGATACAAAATATCGATGTCAGAATTTGGATACTATGTTAGGGCAGATAAGAGGATCCTGAATAAAGTCACCCAAGACTTTACTGCTATGGTTAAAATTAGACAGTTCGTTCATAGGAAAGATGAATTTGATGATATATTGGAAAAGGCCGAGACATTCTCATAGGTCTTACATTTGGAATCCATCAAATTAACCCCAACTGACCTCAATCGTTTTGATATATACAGGAATAAAATATTGACAAGGGTCCCTTTGGACATATTTCAAATTGATGAAACAAGAGAGCCTACTCCCAATGTTAGCCTAGAAGAGAATTTCAATCACAATTATCATCAAGAATCTCCAGAGAAGTCAATTCAAGGTTCAGAACTTTATGAAAATCAATCTTAAAATCATGAAGAAAACCCTAAGGAAAGTCTTGAGAAAGATACAGAAAAAAATAATGGAGAAACGAATAAAGAGACCTTGACTAAAGAACAATTGGAAATTGATTCTACACAAGTTGAAACATAGATGATCATAGTAAATGATCTGGATAAAGAATGGGAGAAATTTAGACAAAAGATCCAAGTGCAGCAGAAATAGAGAAGCATTGAAGGAACTTCTGGATTCCAGACCTCTACACATACTTTACAAGTTGTAAATCTAGAAGCATATGTTGAAATAATCCCGGCCTACCCAACGTCACAAATTGTTTTGAGAATTGAAGAGATACCCCCTTTATATATATTTTATAGTCTAGCACACAAATTAGTGGTATAGAGACAGAAAAAGCCTAAGAAATCTTGATTCATCAATAACAAATCCAGATAACGATTCAATGGAGGTTGTGTGGAAATATAGCCCCATTGATCCATCAGAAAATCTGACAAGGCTATCAGGTGCTTACGCAACAACTACAATGGATAATGCAACAAAGGTTAGTCTTCTCCTTAAATATAAAGATGAAATAATTCAACTGTTAGAGAAAAAACTTGAGCATGAAAGACAAAATATCAATTAGCAAAAAATGGTGTAGATGATATAGTTTCTGAAATAGTTTGAGAAAATGAAGTTACAACACTAAGCAAGCATCACAAAGAAAGATACACAGATTAAATAAATTCAAAATTAAGTAGATAAACCTAGAAATCAGCCTTAGGAAAAAGGATTCATCAAAGAGACACTTGAGTTAAACACTCAACTGTCAAAACATCAAGAAATATTCTTTCAAAGGGACTCAAGATCAAACCATATTGTGAAACAAGTGATACATTAGTCAATCAAGTGGTGGATCAGAGATTAGAGTATGAATAGATTGATACAAATATTTCAGAGTTGATTCTTGGCAAGAATCTGAAGAAGGAACAAAATCTGATCTGCCAAAGATTGAAGAATCCCACAAAGATATTTTATTTACAAATTGGGATACATAGTTAAAGCAAGCATAAAGGGCAACAACTAGAGCAGATAGTGTAGCAAGAACTATAATTGAAGCTGTAAATGAAAACCTTCATAATATCAATCTGATTAAAGAATGCAAGCTAGGAGTCTTCCCAGATATCAAACAATTAGAGAGACAATGGAAATAAACCGTCGAAAATAAATTTGAAGCTGTCAAACAACTATCTAAGCTTGACCGAGAAACTTATTGGCAATTTCTAGTAAAACTATACAGTCAATGGATGTCTTTGCGCAGTCTAATGAATTCCACTCAGAAGATGGTGCCACTTCTCTCTGAAGTTGTATTTACAGGACAAATAAGATCCAAATTCGGCCAGCCATCCCAGGTGAAGCCAATGTTGGATATCTGTGAACTGAAAAGCTCAATGGCAAGGAAGGGCCGTTCAACATGATAAATAACGTCATCATATTTTTTTAGTTTTTATCTTTTTATTTTCAATATTCTGAGGAGGGTTGTTTGAAACCTCCTCATATTTTTATGTAATAATATATTTTTGATACATATGTAATATTATTTAAACCTCTCTCATACATTTAGAGAGGGGTTCAGGATTTTATCAAAAACATTTGAAAAAAGCTTGCATTTCTGTACCTTTGTATTGTTTTGATGAAATATATGGAACAATATCTTGATTTTCTTGGATATTGAAGCATGCTCTACTTAATTTTCATTTATGTACTCTTAGAGTGTATTTGGTTGAAAAGAAGAAGATCAACATCACTGATTTCATGAGTAGAACCTTTTCATATTTGGTACCTCTATCTATATGATTGAGTTTTGTTTATGTATTAGCAATAATTTTCCTTATATTGTATTATGTATGAGATCTGAGATACAATTTTTCATTAAAGCACTATTGTATGATGTTTCACCTATAATTCCTTATTGAGTATATGATCAATTGATATATGCAATATAGTTTCATAATTATTTTTCCTAACTATTTAGTCAAAATAATTATCTTAAACAGTTTCATCTCTTATAGCAATTGAATGATCTTTATTACCTTTTTCTTTAAGATATATTTGTAGATCACATGAGTTAAGTTATTCCCGGGTATAGGTTAAAATAAATATTATATTAAATAGATGCATGTGTTTGTTATTTAAATATTTCATTCCTTTTAGTTTAAAATCATTTTTCATTTCATCTTATATCAAACCCATCATCATCATATAAAATATTTGTTGGGAAACTGGTCCCATTATCCCCATGCAGAGCCACTATACCAAACGAAAAAGGAGCTGCTTCCAAGGTTCAGACTGGGTGGTTATCCCCCATGTTGTTGCAACGGAATTCCGGGGCTTCAACATTTTTGCGCTAGGAGGAGGGCCAGCTGTGAATGGAAAAGAAAATTGATGAGAAATCAAGAAGGCATTTTAATAGTCGTTCTCCCTCTAGATCTCCTCCAAATTCTGGATCCCCATCTAGGACTACCATTTTAAGATTAAAAGTTGAACACACCTCTCCCAAATCTCCTAGTAAATCTTAGAAATTACTTTCTTTAGATTACAAATATGAATCACTAGAAGTTCATAATTTGATAAAGAAGTTATAACAAATCTCTATTTCAGCTGAAAAAACTGTAGTTTCTCAATCATCTGAAGGAAGTGTCTCATCCGTTTTACAACCAAGATGAATATTGACTCGTTGTCTAAGTAAGAAGATCAAAATTACTCCTTTCCAAAAGAATACCAAGAAATATAAACCACATACATTTGTTAGTGAGGTTTTATCCAATTATCCATCTCAAAACCATTAATTCTCTCCACTCATTTCAACAAATCCCATTCTAACTATTGGTGCTAGTTCTTCTAGTTCAGGTATCCAACCTACCTCTTCTTCAACTCAAATCCCACTCATATCTTCATCCATCCATACTCCTATCATCATGTCAGGAAAACAACCACCACTGCGAGTACAACCATGGATAATCTAGGCGCTATAGCACTGGCAAGTCCTCTTCACCCTCTTCCAAAAAAGTCTGAAAAGTTTAATCCTGATGATGGCTTACAAACAGAATAACATCTCCATAACTATATGTTGGCCATGAATTTAAATGATGTTACTAAAGAAGACTGTGTAGTCAGATTATTTCCATATAATCTTATAGGATCTACAAGATCGTGGTACTTTTAATTACCCCCTCACTCCATAACTAGTTGGGATATGTTTGAACAAAAATTCTTAGCTAAGTTTTGAGATGATAGATCTATTACATCGCTCATCAATGAATTGTCCAATTTGAAGGCTAAAACGGGAGAAAAGATCGAATATTTCAACTCTAGGTTCAATAAGCTACTCAATAAAATTCCAACTACGCCAGCGCCCGACGTTGATATTCAAATAAAGTGGTATATATCTTCTCTTCCATCTAATATAGACATTTTTTTCGATAGAGAGAAGTTAGTCACATTAGAAAATAACATGAAGGAAGCTTTATCTGTAGAGAAACACATAGTTTCTCTCTAAAATAAAATATCTCAAGAAGGTAGAAAATCAAAGAATATTTCTTTCAAAGATGACTCTAAAAAGAGAGTCTCGAAAGATCCTTTTGATATTGAAGGCCTTCAGAAAGTGCTAAAGAATATGTCTAACGAAATGGTTGAAATGAAGAAACAAGGCTGAATCTTCTACTGCGAAAAATTCTTTTAGATCTTTTAGGAGAAAACAATCTTTTAATTCTCAGCCTCCAAATACCATATCTAATGCTGAGTCTGACTTAGAAGAAGAGGAAGAAGAAACTGAATACGAAGAAACTGGAGATGAAGAAATAGTTGAACTAAATGGGATGTGGGTATTTATCCTTCCAAGTGAAGAGGAAAAAGAAGCTTTACTCGTTAGCACTAGAAGAAAAGTACCTGCTGATACAATTCAGTTAAATAAAAAATAGAAAGCTCAAACTCCTCATGCTAAGGAAAAAGCAAGAAGTAAAAATTCCTCTCCCAAAAATTCACAGCCAAATCTATCTCCATCAAATATTTCATCTACATCAAACACCCTTGTAGACACTGATACCATGGAGTATAATGTTGTGGAAGATATGAAGAAAACTAGGGAAAATATTTCATTACATAAACTAGTAAACTAAAACAACAACATAAAATTCTACTTAGAGAATGAATGCAGTTCCTGTATCACCCTTACCTGCTGCTGTTGTATATTAGACTGCTAAAGGCATGGGAAAACCCCCAACTTCATGAAATAAAGTTGATCCTACATATGTCATCCTGATTGGTGAAATATATAATTCACATACACATCCTTTCCTCTTAACTTATGGAATTTTCAATAAAAACTTTCATAATTGTTTGATTGACTTAGGAGCTTCTTCCAATATAATGCCAACAGCAGTTTATGCTAAGCTGAACATCACTCCTCAAAATTTTTCCATCCACATAGTACAACTTGATAGAACTAAAGTAGAGGTATTAATGAAATAAATTGAGTCAGCATTATACTTTCATCAAATCCCAAAGTCTATCAAATAATAGATATATTGGTCCCTGATATTCCTAAATTTTACAGTCTAATTCTAAGTAGAGACTGGCCTAAGAAAATCCATGGATATTTTGCTACATATTGGTCTCGTATGTGTCTTCCTTACAACGGGAAGCCAAATCAAATTCGAGTTGACCGAGAGAAACACCTGAAACATACAGTGACTAAATTTGAAGGTGATAACGAGCTGGTAGCATTCAACAACAACATTATTGGGAATTATTCAGCTGAATCATTTTTAGGGAAATTTAATGCACAAAAGTCTTTAGTTCTGGATAATGATGTCATATCATAGAATGAAAATTTCTCACAAACAGATGCTTCCAAGTGTAAAATTTTTGTAAATAAAACAATAGTTAAAACTTTGTTTTTGACTTTGTACTTTGATGGTTCCAAATATAACGATGGTGTAGGAGTTTGTTGCATTTTGATCAACATGGAAGGAGAAAATACCATGTTATCTTGTAGGTTAGAATTCGAGTGTACAAATAATACTGCAGAATATGAGGAATTGGTTCAAGGATTATACAAAGCAATCGACCTTAACATCAAATATCTGCAGGTTTCTAGAGACTTAGAAATTATCATTAGACAGATAAAAATTACTATCCATTGCCTTTCTAAACATCTTAAACATTATCAATCATTAGTCCAATATATTACATCTCATTTTTTGGCATTTATATTTATCTTGTACCTAGACTGCAAAATGATAGCGGTGATCTGTTAGCTATTTTTTCATCAAAACTCATACCATCTGAGGATTTAGTCCTGACATATTTTCGATTGATCTAATTTTTAGGCCATCTATTCCTGACAATTTCATTAACTGACGAGTCTTCAACAATTATTATGATATTGTATATTTTCTAAAATTAGAAGGTTCATACGATGATCAAATCATAGATGAAAATGAGCATGACATTCAATTAAAGCAAAACCTTGACGAAAATACAATACCCAAAGTTGTAGTCAAATTAGAAGATCTGTATGATCTCAAAGACAGATTTAAAAAGGTAACTAATGCCAAAATTCAAAGTTTGACTCTAAAATTTGAATTAGTGAACCTTGGAACTGATGACAAGAATCAGAATATCAATATAGGTCTTGGTCTATCATCTGATGAAAGATTAGCATTCATTCGACTGTTTAAGAAATAAAAAAATTATCTTCACTTAGTATTATTCTGATCTCAAAACTTATGATACCTCTATTATACAACACACCATACCTATGATTTCTAATGATAAACCAGTGCAACAGAAACTAAGGAAAATTCATCCAAACCTTGAGAATAAAATCAAATCATAGCTAAATAAACTCCTTAAGGCCAAAATCATATTTCTTGTTAGGCATTCAAAATGGGTATCCAATTTAGTGCCTATTAGGAAAAATAATGGTGAAATTTGTATACGAATATATTTTAGAATTGAATAAAGCATGTCAGAAAGACAAATTTCCATTACTAACCATGGAACAAGTACTGCAGTCAGTAGCTGGTTCTGAGCTCATGTCTTTTCTACATGGATTTTCAGGATATAACCAAATCCTAGTTCATCCAGATGATAGATTGAAAACCATGTTCATAACTAAATGGGGAACATATTCTTATAAAAAAATGCCTTTTGGTTTGATTAATGAATGTGCCACATTTCAAAGAGCTATGGATATAGCCTTTAAAGTACTCATTAACAAATCAATTGTTATTTACCTGGATGATATCACTGTCTATTCTAGGAGGAGAAGCAACCACTTAAACGACCTTAAGAAGATCTTTGAACGATGTATGAAATATGGGATATCGCTTAATCCAAAAAAGTCTTATTTTTCCTTAAGTGAAGATAAGATTTTAGGATTTTTTGTATCAAAAAATTTATATTGATCCAGAAAGGGTTAAGGAAATTAAGAAAATCCCTTTATCCCATAATAATAAATCAATGCATTTTTTCCTTGGACAAATAAATTTTGTAAAGAGATTTGTCCCAAAATTTCACAAATAGTTTTACCTTTACAGACCATGATTAAGAAAAATTCAGTTTTTAAATGGGTTCATAACGAAAGAGAAGCATTTGATTTGATCAAACAAGCCATTATTAATGCTCCATCCCTAACAAATCCTAATTTTTCTAGTCATTTTGTTTTACACTGTTAGTGTGAATTCTAATCGCAAGCGTATGAAAAATCTCACTTTAGTTGTGCATAACAAACAACCCTAACATAAAATATAGCTATCAATTTCCTTAGATATGTAGTAGGTGATTAGAATAAATGCTACAAAAATTCGTATCTATGTAGTTAAAGACATTAAAAAACGAAAATAAACAAGAGTTCCTCCATACATCCAATAGACAAGACAATAATTTATAAAGATTTTTTTTTTGTATTATGACACTTGGGAAGGGAACACAGAAAGATGTTACTAGTCCCCCTCAATGGGATGGGTTCTTGTATGTCCTCAATGCCTCAGATCCAAGATCTCTCTCTCTTTATGGTGCAGAAAACCCAGACAAAAATGGAACTCAGAGGCAGCTCACAAGAAAAAGTAGAAAAAATATGACAATGATGGAGGATCAAAGTCAGACCAAAAGTATAGATCAAAAGGTGATATCAAGGAAACAAAAGGTAATGAATGAATGGAAAAACCTTCTATTTATAACAAAATATTGAGTTAGTCTAGATATTGGTGCATAATTAAAATATTATTAACCAAATCTAGATCCAACTTACATGGAATATTTTATTAATTTTGGCGGAGGGAAAAGGAATCTAAATTTGGTCAAATCCATTTATTTAGAAATAATAAATAAATAAATGATTTATTTATTATTTTAATAATGTGGTTAAGGAATAATTAAATAAATAATGATTTAGTCAAATTTAACAAGGAATATTATTAAATAATGATTTAAATAATTATTCCTAGAAAATAATAAGATAAATAATGATTTATATAATTAATTTTCCCTTTTTGGGTTAAATATGACCAGAAATATTAATCAAAAAGTGGTTTAGTTAATTATACCTAGAGGAAAATTAAACAAATAAGGATTTATTTAATTATTCCTCCTGGGGTTTCTAGTTTAGACCATAAATAACTTAATAAACTATGGGTTATTAAATTATTTCTCATAGTGAAAGCAATTTTACTATGGTAAAATTGGTCGTACATGGTGTACTTTAGTCCATCTAATAGTAACAGGTTAGATGAGAAAAAATTGGTGTAACAAATTCCCTCCCAACGTGCGAGTGTTAGGAGCTAATCATATGACCGAAGTGTGTTGTAAGAACACAATCACTAGGCGCCGAAGGGGGAGTCAAAGAGAGAGAAATATAAGATGGAATGAAGCGAGAGAGGACAAGACCCTGAGGAGGCAAGACTTACAGGTGTGACAAGTCTCTTTTATGAGTGAGTACCTAATCTAGATAAGGCGGTGGAGGCATACCTATACTCGCCAAGATGACAAAGTACAAAGAATGATGGTGCACCCAACAAACATGGGACTGAGGGATATAGTACATGCTGGCATAAATATGGGCCAGATAAAAAACATAATGGATTCCACATATATACTATGCCTGGGACAACAACCAGGACTTGTACAATAATATCTGAGTACATGAGATATAATAACAACTAAAGAGGCCCTGTAAAACAGGAAAGGGCTCTGAAAATATGAATTATACATGCAAACTAAAAAGGCACTGCAAGCGGCTGAGGTCAGAAACATCAAATCTGTAGAGCTGTATCCAAAACTGTAGTAAAATAGGTCATCCGAGTATGTGAGGGGCTACCTTAAGGGCCACCCCCTCATGAGATCTAAAACATCTCAAACACACCTGGGAATCATTGGTACAATCTGCTGCATCACTAAACCATCAAGTATACAGATCTCGATAAGGCCACAAGGAGCTAGAACTGAGAAAAAATCAAGTCAAATGGAAATAAAGGGTCCCTTTGCCTGATCCAAGGCACCAAACAAGAGTGGAAGCTGGAACCAAGGTACACCACCCTCTAGACCTATCTTCTGGAATGAATAAGCTGATGTCGACAGAAGGAGGTCTGCCATAGGTGAGGCAATGAGGAATCCTCAACTAAGGCACGAGGGATAATAGTAGAGCAACTGATAGACTGGCACCAGGGATGATGGTGGAATGGGGGGTAATGAGTAAGGGGCTGGTGACTTCCCTTGTTAGAGAATAAAGGGCATAAATGAATTGGCAGCTACTGACTTGACTCCAGAGGGAATAGGGACAGTATGGTCGGGGGAAAAATGTACAACACGAGAGAGGTACAAAGCAATGAAGGATGGAATACTGTGATGGGAAACAAAGGGAACTCAAGACAAACTCCATGGATGCGATGATGACTTAACTTGGATGCTCTAAAAAAGGGAGATTCGATGATGCTGCCACACAGAAGAGGCGCGGTGGGTACCATAAAAACATGAGTGCAAGATGTTTACTCACGATGAAAATCAACACGAGCATCGATAAGTATGAAGGCAAAGTGGTGCCCCAAGTACAAGTGTTGGAAGTGAAGAAATTCGATTTTGAGGAGAGATGAAGTGACACTTCTTGGAAAAAAGGCTTCCAAGGAGTATCAAATCACCAAAAATGAAAGGATATCCATTTGAGTGCTCGATGAGAGCTTTCCAATGATTTATAAGATCTGTCAAACCGAGCTATGGTCTGGTCGTAATTGAAAAAAGAAAAATATGGGTTTTTTTAATAAGGAAATTTCCCTCCAATTTGAATCATTTGCAAGTGTAGCTGTGGTAAATGAAGAGAGGAGAAAAGGCCCTAAATCTTGTGGTAATCGTAGTGGATAAACCGACCGTTGGAAACGAGATTCATCAATTTCAAGTAAGAGGCCTAAACATACTCTTTCAATTCAATGGATTAAATTTTCATATTAGGCACCCAGAGATCAGAAGCAGGCCCCTGCTCCTCTTCACAACCATATCACAATTTTTTGGGCCTTTTCTGTGACCTGGGTAGTAGGTATTGGGTAGAAAAATGTGACTTGTCCCAGGAAATGGCCTGAAAAGTGCGACCTATCAGAGAAAGGGGTTTCAGTGTTGTTTTTGGCTGAGAGCTAGGATTTTATGATTACGAGGCAATATTTCCTTTCTGTATGCTGAAAAACATGATGGTTTTGTGCAGGTATAGCAGAGTAGAGGATCAAATGGAGAGAGAGAGACTTGGATACATTATGTTCTAAGATCCGAGAGGATTAAGTAGTCCATGTTGCGTTGGCCAGGATTGGGGTCCTTAAATTTGTGGAGAACCCATTGATGAGGGCAGTAGAGCCCTTGCTATCTCGGATAGTCATCTATTGGGACCCGAAACATGAGATATTTATAGTGTAGGGGCACTGGATCGAGCTGACAGTCTAGGATATAAATTTACTGACCGGTCTCCTACCACTAGGGATGGTGGGAAACACAAACCAGTGTTACCATGAGGGTGGAACATTATGGAGTTTGTAGAGCACCACTTTCAACCATGTATCCATGTGAAAGGCACGTGGATACCGATGGGATATTTAGAGAGGCTAGAGACTCGTGCTGTGTCTGCAACGGTGTTGCGGATCCTAGGAAACCAGACATTCCACCACATCACTGGAGGGCAGATGATGATGGTTGAGAGTGTATTGAGTGGGACCTACTATGGGTATGCCCAAATGTTGTTGTCATCGTTGAAATGACAGCTGTCGCTGTACAAGAGACAAGTGAACCATTAATGTGCATATGGCACAATGCTTTGCTCACTCTTCTTTGAGAAGATCCCGAAACTTCATCCTCGCATACAAATCCAGGATGGGGGCTCGCGAGAGTCCATGATGCGCTACGGGGGGTGGCTGCTGTGTAGAGGAGGAGGTGGGGCAGTTAGATGAGTGTCCAAACCTGAATTTTTTGTGTATTGGGGTCAGATGCCATTATACATATATGACTATCCCTATAGTGGGATGAACTATCATGGGAACCCGAACTTGCCACTTCCGTTGGGTTGAGCATGGGGGCCAGATGATAAGTGAAAAGTTGCTTATCTTTTGTGGTGCATGTTAAAGTTTCAGAATATTGTATATGGTATTCATTGAATTTTGGTATTTAGATATAGCACTGGTGAAACTGACCAGGTACATGGGACGAACTGTAGTGTCAGGAGCTGCAGAACCAAGTGGATTGAGGGGAACACAAAATGAGGATGTAATGGCCCTCCTTGAGGATATCCGCCGCAGATGTGAGAAGCTTCTAACTGGTGTTTTAGAGCACGGTTGGAAGGACCTTGAAGACCAGTACACAGAGCCATGCATTGGTCTACCCTCAGAGTTGTGAGGAGTCATGCGGCACATGGCGATGGCCGGACAGGGGATGCGTGATCTACGAGCTGCAAGAGCTGAGCCATTGGCCCGGTACCCTCTAGATAATGATTAGATGTAGGGGCATGAGGTGACCCCAGTTTTGGTTTTTTGTAACATGCTATGGGCTTGTCATATGCATCAGAGTTAATGGACTCCAAAAAATTGTATATTTTGAAGGACACATTTTATAGATACGCATCGTTTTGTGGTTTATGGTTATTGTCTTGTGTGAAATGCGTGTGATAAATGCCAATCTAGAATATTTTTTGCAATGCTATCTACATAGTGATTATGGGCTCTAGGTACATGACTGAATGTAATGGTTTCAAATTCACGCATTAAGAGCTTCACTCATAAATATATTCTAAAAAGGACATGATTATGCACACGATAAACACCATTCAATTGCATGACAAGCAACAAAGAATCTAAATAAACATGAAGGTGAAGGATGCGACGGTCAAGGGAATCGACTAAAAAACCTCTCACTGCATCATATTCGGCCTAGTTATTGGTGGCAACACCAATGCATGCACCGTTAGAGAGGAAAAGCAAATGCAAGGGGCTGAAAATGGCCCATGCTGTTAAGGCTAGATTCTGGGAGTAGCGACTTGCACCATCGACACAACCAATATATGGTGTGGATAATGGATCTATCTGAAAGGTGCCACGAGACAACATATGAGAGGATGATGAACAATGTTGGCAACCTGAACGCAATGCAGAAATAAAACAAGCAATGCGAGAGGGAATTCCATGGGTAGAATTTCTACACCCTATACACTGAATAATGGATGGTGTGGGGGAATTATCTTGGGGACAGCTTGTGCTCAGGTTGCAAAGGTCACTATATACAAGGATGGTGCCATTTTTCTTATGGGTTGGATAGTTAAAGTCAGGGGTGGTAAATGCTTCCATAATGTCGTCATCACAATAGAAAATGGGGTGACTGGTGGAAGGATAACCACATGACTTGGCGAAGCTACCTGACTCGTCATCATGAGAATTGAGGGTCACATGTGCATCGCCACTAGGGGTGATAGAAGAAAAAGTAGATGAAGGATCCATAGATGTTGAGTCCAAGGTGATCGCTGAAGGGAGGTGATTAGGAGATCATGTGTTATTCTCAAAAATGAAAGTGATCGAAACAGGTCCAAACTTGGGCGAATGAAAAGGTCTTGTCATTGCGATTCCGACACTGCGAATGGTTCGAAAAACTGATTTT
This sequence comes from Pinus albicaulis, assembly GCA_034641835.2. Taxonomy (NCBI): domain Eukaryota; kingdom Viridiplantae; phylum Streptophyta; class Pinopsida; order Pinales; family Pinaceae; genus Pinus; species Pinus albicaulis. The sequence goes on along the minus strand of CM076583.1, from coordinate 706,999,607 downwards.
GTATCAGGAAGATATCGCATTCTGTTAATTTTCCTAAAGAAAAAAAATTAGTAACTGGATGCCCAGTCAACATGCAGGTACAATCAGCAGGTATATTCCTAGAATATTCCATTTTTCTCTTAGTCAATAGGATGACACCACGTGGCTTAATCTCGACTGTTGATAGTTGGTGGTACAAATGAGTTTTTGGGATGTTGGATGGTTTTTATTTGAGCTGTTGGATGATAAACACGTGGCAAGCTCGTAGGCTGCCACATGTCCTCAGGAGTTCATTGTAAAAATTTTATGGAGTCGGGGGGGTGTTGACCCCGCGACCACAAGCTTGCATGCACACGTCTTAACCGTTTCGACTATCGCATAAGTCTTAACCAATATAGCTCTCCACATTATAATATGGTGTTAAAATATTTGAATTGGGGGAGGGGACTGCCAGCGGTCCCAACCCGCTGGCGGCCCCGTGGATACTAGACACACGACATTACATAACCCGCAACATTCAAATGTTAAACCGACGACAACAACTCTTATCCCCAACGGTCAATGCCAAGGTTTGTTCACATGCGAGGAGTTAGATTTAAAGTTACAGTTGATGGTTTTGAAATGACGACAATCTGATGGATAGTTAAACTGTCACATGGCAGGATTTTAAAAGATTTAAATGCGACAGTTAATGGAACCTTAACACTCCAGGTTCCAAGCCTATTACATAGAGTTTCAAATGGTTAGAACAGAGGTTATGGTGGGGTCGGTATGTGACCACCCCGCCTCCCAAAAATTAATGTTATTTTTAACTGTTCATTAAATTTGGAGCGTGCCCTTTAATTTAGGGTTTTTTTGTAAATTTAGTCACAGTTAAGTGCTTGTATCCACATTTGGTGGAGCTTTTCTAGCTGGCATTGGGAAAAATGCATGGGGATGTCAATTTTCGACCAATTTTGGTGAAACAAGAGTTTACCTAGACTAATTTGAGCATTCTGGAGCCATTGGTGTAGAGAAGACAACCATTAGAGGCTTGTAAACATATCAAAATTAGAATTTTGAGCATAATGACAAAGAGGGACATGCCATTGGGAGCTGGACCAGCATATGTAGCCCAGGAGGGGTGAACTACTTCATCATGCCTATTGTGTAAAACTTATGTGTGAATGTTTTTCTCTATTATACACTAATGTTCAGTGTTTTTAAGACTTATTTTCATGCTTATAGTTCACTAATTCATCTGTAATTCATGGTTAAAACTCTCATTCCTTAAGCAAACATATGGAGACAAATTGTACATTTTTATCTTACTGAAAGGACACTTAGCACATCAGCACTAATACACTCCTTTCAAATCATGTTTGTATCAAATCTAGAGTTTAATCTCTGGTGGTTTTATGTGCAAATATTTGTTAACTTTTTGCAGGGGTTTTCATGCTTACTAGGCTCAAGCTTAAGAGAGGAGAAGGCAAATTGGTGGAAGCAAGAGGTTCTCAAAGCTAGCCAAAACAAAGGAGGGAAATATTGCCACATTCTCCACCACTTAGGTCACCTCCAAGTGAAGCAGAAGCGGCATGAAGCATGCCTCCAGGAGAAGAAGAAATCCATGAAGAGGTGGATCCAAAAGAGGAAGAAAGAGTGTTCAAGAAAGCATTCCTTGACATGACTGAAATGGTGAGAGTCCTTTATCAAGAAAGGAATGAAAGGCTAGAAGGAGAAGGATCCAAACTTCACAAGGAAGGTCAGGGATCATCAGGAGGTCAGAAAGATGAAGATAAATCAAAGAAGGGAATGGAGGAAATGGAGGCAGTGGAAAGTCACCATCATCACCCTCATATTCATCCTCATCATCCTCTACTTCATCTTCATTACATCAACCATCTAAGTCAAAGAACACTGGTAAAATTCCTTTTCTAAAACTTGATGTTAATTTTGAATTGCCAATGTTTAATAGTGAATTCAATGCAGAAAATCTTGATAATTGGATTAGGCAATTGGAGGTTTATTTGAGAATTCAAAACCTTCATGATGATGAAATCAAAATCCAACTAGCTTCATTGAGGATGGAAGGTGCAACTCTTGTTTGGTGGGAAGCCAAGACAAAGGAGGAGATCAAAAAGCATGATAAGATTATTCTATCATGGACTGATTTCATTACTGCAATAAAACAACAGTTTTATCCATTAGCTCACATGCAAAAGTCCATAATGAACTGGAAAAATCTTAGACAATTGAAAGGACAAAATGTACAAGAATACACCCAAGAATTTAGGAGAAGAGATCTCTTATTAAGGGTAGATTTGCAGAGTCAAGATACTTTGCTCATGTACATAGGGGGCTTACATAGCTACCTTAGACATACTATCCTCATATTTAATCCTACAATCCTAGATGAGGTATGTGTTCAAGCCATACATCTAGAAGCTAGAAGGAAAAGTACTTTTGAAGAGGGTAGAAACAAACCTTTTAAGGGGAAAAACAAAGAGAAGACCTCAAAAGGAAAAGGTAAAAATAATGCATCTGTCAAGAAAGAGGGATAGAAATTTGTTTGTAAATTTTTTTCAAGAGATGGCCATGAAGAGAAAAATTGTTGGAAATTACATCCTAAAAAGAGACCCAAGTTTAACAAAAACAAAGGGAAGCAGAAAACTACAGCTACAAATCAACATGACTTAGGAGATGATTCAGGTGATGAAACTAAAATTATAGCCATGGGATTGAAGAATATGAAGGGGAAATAAATTGAAACAAAACCCAGTACTAGTACTTTAAACTGTCACATAGAAGCTCCAAATGAAGAAGAGAGAATTGAACTGTTTGATGTGAGGTTCATATCCAAACATACCAAGATTGACACATTGTTTGACAGTGGTTCACAAGCGAACTTAATATCCGAATACTCGGTCAAGAAACTTAATCTTTATACCATTCCACATCCAAAACCATATCCGGTTGGGTGGATTTGTAAGGATGCAAATTTACAAGTTTCAAAGAAGTGCATATTGCGCTTTGCAATAACTGCACATTTTGTTGACATAGTTGAATTAGATGTGGTTTTGCTTGATATTACGGGTTGTGTTTGGAAATCCTTACTTGTATGAAAAGAAAGCTATCTTCCATATCCATGAGAAAAAATACCATTTATTCAAATATGGCAAGGAGTACATTGTTAGAGCACATCACAAGAAGAAAAATATTGCAAAGGTAAATGCTGGACAGGTAAAAAGGCTGGCGAATTCAAGTAAAATTTTTGTTCTTCTAATGACTAATCCTAAATATGATGTTAATCATGAGTCATTTGAGGATTGTGATCCTAAGTTTAAATCATATTTATATGATGTAGTTGATGCACATCATGTGATGTTGCAGGAGCCAACAAGATTGCCTCTTAAAAGGGAGATTCAACATGAGATTCAGTTTCAACAAGATTGTCCTCTTCCAAACATCGGCATGTATCACATGTTGATAATGGAGAATGATGAAACAAAGAGGCAAATCAAGGAATTTATGGACAAGTGACTCATAAGGCCAAGCACTTTGCCATGCGGTTCACCCATAGTGTTGATTCCGAAGAAAGATGGGACTTGGCGCATGTGTGTCGACTTTAGAGATTTGAACAAGATAAAAGTAAAGAATCGATACCCACTCCCAAGGATAGATGATTGTTTAGATCAGATAAAAGAAGAGAAGTATTTCACTAAGTTATATTTATGAAGTGGATATCATCAAGTAAGAATTGTAGAAAGTGACATATGGAAGACTGCATTCAAAATCGAGCAAGGACTCTTTGAGTGGTTGGTTATGCCATTTGGTTTATGTAATGCACCGATGACTTTCATGAATGTTATGGATAATTTTTTTAGTCCTTTTATTGATGAATTCATGAATTTTTATGTAGATGGTATACTCATTTTCAGAAAAAACAAGAGAAGAGCATGTCTTTCATGTAAAGAGAGTACTTGATGTTTTGAAGAAAGAGCAATTATTTCTTAAGATGTCTAAATGTGAATTTGGAAAGACTTCTCTGGTTTATTTGGAACACATTGTAGGAGGAGTTGCATTGAGAATTGATCCTTCTAAAGTGGAAGCCATTGTGAGTTGGCCCACTCCAAAATCAGTAACCGAGGTAAGAAGTTTCTTAGGCGCAACTTAGTATTGGAGAAAGTTTATTGCTAACTTTTTTGCCATAACAACTCCTATGCATGTGGTGATAAGTGTGAAGAAAGGCTTCCAATGGGGAGACAAAGAACAACAAGCTTTTGAAGTTTTAAAATACAATATCAGTTCAGCTCCGGTCCTTACATTATAGGATTTGAGACATCCATTCGGGATACAAACCGATGCTAGTGATTATGCCATGGGTGCAATACTTTTACATCATGGTAAGCCTATCACTTTTCATTCTAAAACATTCAATGGTGCTATAATAAATTATCCAACATATGACAAAGAGAAGTATGCGTTGGTACAAAGTGTCAAGAAGTGGAAACACTACTTTATGGGTAAAGAGACAATTATACATACCGATCACCAACCGATACAGTACTTGCAGTCGCAAACAAAATTGCAACAATCATGACATTTCAGGTGGATGGGATTTCTTCAATAGTTTCACTTGGTTATAAGGTACAAGAAAGGTATTTTCATTAAAGTTGCTGATATGTTTTCAAGGCCAATTATAAGTGCTTCTACTTTGCTTAAAAATGATTCTATTGTACATGAGAGTTACATAGAACAATATGCATCTGATGCTGATTTTAAAGATGTGTATGCTAGTTTGAATGAAGGGAATCAAGTTGAGGAAAATTATTATCATATGCATAACAATTTGCTGTTTCATTTGGGCAAGCTGTGTATACCACAAGGAGGGAGACTTAGTGTCATGAAAGATGCTCATTCGTCTCTTATTGCTGGACACTTTGGGGTAAGAAAAACAATGGCACATCTACAGAGGTATTGCTATTGGCCTCACATGATAGATAGTGTGTCACCTTTTATAAGAGGATGTTCTATGTGTGCAACAAGCAAGCCTAGCAATAGGAAGCTTGGGTTGTACAGGCCACTACCGGTACCATCAAGACCATGGGAGAGTGTCTCCATGGAATTTTTTGGAGAAAACAACATGATTATATTTATGTAGTTGTGGATAGATTCAGTAAAATGTGTATACTTATGCCGTGTAAGAAAACCATTACTACTGAACAAACTGCTCAACTTTATTTTCAACATCTATGGGTTAATTTTGGTTTGCCAACTTCTATTGTTAGTGACAGGGATTCCAGGTTCGTTGGGAATTTTCGGTCCAATATTTGGAAGATCATGGACACAAATTTGAAAAAGAGTACTGTTTTTCATCCGCAAACTGATGGCCAAACCGAGGTGGTGAACAAAACCGTTGTGAATCTATTGAGAGGATATTGCAACAAACATCCCAAGTTGTGGGAAGAACAAATGCATTACATTCAACATGTTTACAACCGGATTTTATGCAGGAACGCAATAAAATACAGAAATAACCATGAACATAGAGATGCAGTGGAAATAATGCTTCATTTCATTAATATCAAATAAAAGAAATATGCTTACAAGCATAATGGAAATAAAATAGCTAGGGTGCTGGTAGCGAATCTCTGAGAAGAGATGTGATGGCTACAGACCTCTAAACTGTGTTACAATGAGGCTCGAGGGCCTATTTATTGTTGAGAAATAATGTAGAATCCGAAACGTCCAAAAACCTAACCATAGGAGATGAGGCGCCAAAACTGTGGGCGCCCATTTGGGTAAATTGGTGGTTCAACTTCCCGGGGGCGTAACTTTGGCATCTGATCTCCGTTTGACACGCTCAATAGCTCGTTAGAAATATATATCCGAGGAGAATGATCTAGGTGGATATCGGTGGCCTCCCACCTATTCCATTTGGACCCACAACATCAATTCTTTCAGTTTTTCAGCTTCAACATAGCTTACTATTTATAGCAGGTTTTCGGGTCCTGCACAACTGGTGCCGTTTCAGGGCATTAATAATCCAGGTGGATATTGGTGGCCACCCATCGAGTCCATTTGAACCCCCACCATCAGTTATTTCAGTTTGTAAGTTTCGGCACAACTTACTATTTTTAGCAGTTTTTCGGGTCTTAAACTTCCGGAGCCGTTTTGAGGCCCTAAACGATGTTTTTTGGGAAAACAGAGAGCAACATGGGTCCATGGGCCGATGTTTCTCATTCGAAAGTTTTACTCCTTGGACAGATATTTTTAACGAGCTACTGAGCGCATCAAACGGAGATCGGATGCAAAAGTTACTTCCCTGGGAAGTTGAACCACCAATTTACCCAAATGGGGCCCACAGTTTTGGCGCTTCATCTCCTCCGGTTAGGGTTTTGGACGTTTCGGATTCTACATTTTTTCTCAACAATAAATAGGCCCTCTAGCCTCATTGTAAGACAGTTCAGGGGGCTGGGAGCCGACACATATCTTCTCAGAGATAAGCGCGACCAGTGCCCTAGCTCGCCACATCTCTATCATGTCTGCATGGTAACACAGTTCAGGGGTTGGTAGTCGCCACATCTCTTCACAGGGATACACTTCCAGTACCCTAGCTTATCTATTTCCATTATGTCTGTAATAGGCCTGCGAGCCTTAGTGTAACACAGTTCAGAGGCCTGTGTACGCTACATATCTTCTCAGAGATACGCTACCAGTGCCCTAGCTTATTTCCGTTATGTTTGTAAGCTTATTGCAGTCATTCTTTTATTAATAAAATGAAGCATTTTCCGCTGCATCTCTGTATCTATGGTTGTATCTATATTCTGTTGCGTTCCTGCATAAATCCAGATCAGTGGTATCAAAGTGGTCTGCTTTTTCTCGATCCTTCTTTGCATGTCCCCAACGAGGTTGGGGTATAAGGAGCTAGGGCTCGATCTAGTGGAACCTTTGCAAGATCAGCCTTGCTAACCTCGACGGATGCCCATGGGGGATGAAAAGAAAGATGAGGGAGCAGGAGATCCTGTCAAAATATTGCTCAAGGATGCCCTCGAGAAACAGAGGAACGCAATGATGGAATTTTTTTTTTTCAGATCCTTCAATGGCTGCCCACTGGTGGCACATCTACATCTAGCACGTTTGCCAACAGGTCCGCGACATCCTGGACAATTCCAACACCAAGTTCAGCAAAATTTCCCCCTCCATGGAGGAACTTAATGCAATGGAGACCATTGCTTCCTAAGGAGGGAGGAATGATCCAGGTGGATATTGGTGGCCTCCCACCTATTCCATTTGGACCCGCAACATCAATTCTTTCAGTTTTCCAGCTTTAGCACAGCTTACTATTTATAGTATATTTTTGGGTCCTACACAACCGGAGCCATTTCAGGCCATTAATAATCCAAGTGGATATTGGTGGCCACCCATTGAGTCCATTTGAACCCCCACCATCAGTTATTTTAGTTTGTAAGTTTTGGCACAACTTACTATTTTTAGCAGTTTTTCGGATCTTAAACTTGCAGAGCCGTTTTGAGGCCCTAAACGACATTTTTTGGGAAAACAGAGAGCAACATGGGTCCATGGACCAATGTTCCTCGTTCAAAAGTTGTACTCCTCGGACAGATATTTCTAACGAGCTATTGAGCGCGTTAAACAGAGATCGGAGGCCAAAGTTACGTCCCTGGGAAGTTGAACCACCAATTTACCCAAACGGGGCCCACAGTTTTGGCGCTTCATCTCCTACGGTTAGGGTTTTGGACGTTTCGGATTCTACATTGTTTCTCAAAAATAAATAGGCCCTCGAGCCTCATTTTCAGATAGTTCAGGGGGCTGGGAGCCGACACATCTCTTCTCAGAGATAAGCGCGACCAATGCCCTAGCTCGCCACATCTCTATCATGTCTGCATTGTAACACAGTTCAGGGGCTAGTAGCCGCCACATATATTCTCAGGGATACACTGCCAGTACCCTAGCTCATCTATTTCCATTATGTTTGTAATAGGCCTGCGAGCCTCAATGTAACACAATTCAGAGGCTTGTGTACGCTACATCTCTTCTCAAAGATACGCTACAAACATATTTCAGTTTCAATGTTTTGCACTAATCTTTAGCAAAATCCATGAATTTTTTTGGGCGACGAGTTTTCAGATCAAATCTGAAAATTTTTGTAGATTTTAGATTTCTGTGGTGAGAGTTGTGAGTTTCTGGGTTCAGAATCTCCACAGTGGACATTTTTGTGAAAATTTTGGTGAAAAATTTACAAAAAAAATTAGACCAGATTTGGTTTCCTTGCGAAAAATTACTCAAATTCAAAAAAAAAAATCGGCCAAATTGGAGTTCGGATGAGGGAGATATCGTTGATTCAAAATTAGCAATGTTGAAGCAATTTTTCTGACAACAATTCATGGACGGCAGCTCTCCTGACATTTTTTGCAATTTTAAATGAAATTTTTTAGAAGAATGGCTATATATCTGAGGTCCTCTTAAAAAATCACCCAATTTAAAAAAAAAATCGGTCGAATCGGAGTCCGGATGTGGGATTTATCGTTGATTTAAAATCAACTATTTTTTTTTTCAGAAATTTTGTGACGGTGACATAGTTCCAGCGCAAATCTGAGAGTCTAGAGTCTCCATATAGTGGTTTCAAACACATGAGAAGATGTAGAATGATCATTCCATTTCCAAAAATAGGTTATAATAAATATTCTGAGTTATATTGACCGAGTTATGCTCATTTTAAATCTGGAGCAGCATTCGGAGCGAGTTCCCTTTGGAGACGTGCCCTCCCACCCCGCTTTAGTTGGCACCTAATTCACATTCATCAGTTTCATCATAGAAACGTTTGGCTTGGGTTATTTGGAGATGTGCCCTCCCACCCCAAGCTATGTAGGCACTTTCTACTTCATCAACAATCAGCATCACGGTTATGGGTCAACCGCACAAAATCTTTTTCATCGAAGTTCATTTGCTAGGCCGCACACTATTAGTCACACAGTTGGTCACAAGCATTACAGGGTATCTCTATCCTCGAATCTTCGTTTGTCATGGTTTTGGTTCATCCACAAACCCACACTTCATCGAAGTCCATTTGCTAGGCCGCACACTGTCAATATCACATTTGGTCACAAGCATTACAGGGTATCTCTATCCTCGGATCTTCGTTCATCACGGTTATGGGTTAAACACAAAACCCTTCTCTTCAGTGACTCTTCATATTCAACAAAGGCTTCTTAGGAAGGAACTTCATGCAATGGGGACCATTGCTTCTTAGGGAGGGAGGAATGATCCGAATGGAAAATGGCATCAACCCATGGTATGCATCTACCCATGTTATCCATCCACCCATGGAATTTACCCATGGTATTGTAAATGGCATCGACCCATAGTATTCATCCACCCATGATATTTATTCATCCATGGTATTATAAGTGACCCGTGGTATGTATCCACCCATGGTATTCATCCACACATGGGATTTACCCATGGTATTGTAAGTGGTATCTACCCATGGTATTGGCCCATGGTATCCACCTATGGTATTGTATCTCAAAAAAGGCTATAAATAACAAGCCTCACTTTGTAAAAGGACAGATTGTCCGCCACAATGCAGCTTCTACAGTTATTCTCTATTTTAATAAAACAAGTTTCTTTGTGGTTTTATTTTCTTTGTGTTCTCTTTTTTTTCTGGCATTCTAATTTTGCAGATCTTGTCAGATCTATTTCAACTTTTTAGATCTTGTCAGATCCATTTCAACTGATCCGCATTTTATGCAGGAATGAAACAAAATACAGAAATAACCATGAACATAGAGATGCAGTGGAAATAATGCTTCATTTCATTAATATCAAATAACAGAAATATGCTTACAAGCATAATGGAAATAAAATAGCTAGGGTGCTGGTAGCTAATCTCTGAGGTAGCTAATCTCCGAGAAGAGATGTGATGGCTACAGACTCGAATCGTGTTACAATGAGGCTTCGAGGCCTATTTATGCAGTTTTTATGCAGGAACGCAACAGAATAAACATATAACCATAAAGACAGAGATGCAGCGGAAATAATGCTTCATTTCATTAATAAAAGAATGACTGCAATAAGCTTACAAACATAATGAAAATAAGCTAGGGCGCTGGTAGCGTATCTCTAAGAAGAGATGTAGCGTACGCATGCCTCTGAACTGTGTTACATTGAGGCTCGCAGGCCTATTACAGACATAATGGAAATAGATGAGCTAGGGTACTAGTAGCATATCCCTGAGAAGAGATGTGGCGGCTACCAGCCCCTGAACTATGTTACAATGTAGACATGATAGAGATGTGGCGAGCTAGGGCACTGGTCGCGCTTATCTCTGAGAAGAGATGTGTCAGCTCCCAGCCCCCTGAACTGTCTTAAAATGAGGCTCGAGGGCCTATTTATTGTTGAGAAACAATGTAGAATCCGAAACGTCCAAAACCCTAACCGTAGGAGATGAAGCGCCAAAACTGTGGGCCTCGTTTGGGTAAATTGGTGGTTCAACTTCCCGGGGACGTAACTTTGGCATCCGATCTCTGTTTGATGCGCTCAATAGCTCGTTAGAAAGATATGTCCGAGGAGTACAACTTTTGAATGAGAAATATTGGCCCATGGACCCATGTTGCTCTCCGTTTTCCCAAAAAACGTCGTTTAGGGCCTCAAAACGGCTCCAGAAGTTTAAGACCCGAAAAACTGCTAAAAATAGTAAGTTGTGCCGAAACTTACAAACTGAAATAACTGATGGTGGGGGTTCAAATGGACTCGATGGGTGGCCAACAATATCCACTTGGATTATTAATGCCCCAAAACGGCTCCGGGTGTGTAGGACCCGAAAACCTGCTATAAATAGTAAGCTATGCTGAAGCTAAAAAACTGAAAGAATTGATGCTGTGGGTCCAAATGGAATAGGTGGGAGGCCACCGATATCCACCTGGATCATTCCTCCCTCCTTAGGAAGCAATGTCCTCCATTGCGTTAAGTTCCTCCATGGGGGGGGGAATTTTTCTGAACTTGTTGTTGGATTTGTCCAGGATGTCGCGAACCTGTTGGCAGACGTGATGGATGTAGATGTGGCACTGGTGGGCAGCCATTGAAGGATCTGAAAAAAAATTTGTCCATCATCGCATTCCTCTGTTTCTCGAGGGCATCCTTGAGCAAGATTTTGACAGGATCTCCTGCTCCCTCGTCTTTCTTTCCTTCCGCTATGGGGGGTCGTCGGGGTTGCGAGGTTGAACTCCTTATACCCTGGCCACGTTGGGGATATGAAAAGAAAAACAGAGAAAAAACAGACCCTCTCTGAAACCAATGATCTAGGTGGATATCGGTGGCTTCCCACCTATTCCATTTGGACCCGCAACATCAATTCTTTCAGTATTTCAGCTTCAGCACAACTTACTATTTATAGCAGGTTTCGGGTCCTGCACAACCGGAGCCGTTTCAGGGCATTAATAATCCAGGTGGATATTGGTGGCCACCCATCAAGTCCATTTTAGCCCCCACCATCAGTTATTTCAGTTTGTAAGTTTCAGCACAACTTACTTTTTTTAGCAGTTTTTCAGGTCTTAAACTTCCGGAGCCGTTTTGAGGCCCTAAACAACGTTTTTTTGGAAAAAGGAGAGCAACATGGGTCCATGGACCGATGTTTCTTGTTCAAAAGTTGTACTCCTCGGACAGATCTTTCTAACGAGCTATTGAGCGCGTCAAACGAAGATCGGATGCCAAAGTTGTGTCCCTGGGAAGTTGAACCACCAATTTACCAAAACGGGGCCCACAGTTTTGGCGCTTCATCTCCTACGGTTATGGTTTTGGACGTTTCGGATTCTACATTGTTTCTCAACAATAAATAGGCCCTCAAGCCTCATTGTAAGACAGTTTAAGGGGCTGGGAGCCGGCACATCTCTTCTCAGAGATAAGCGCGACCAGTGCCCTAGCTCGCCACATCTCTATCATGTCTACATTGTAACACAGTTTAGGGGTTGGTAGCTGCCACATCTCTTCTCAGGGATACACTGTCAGTACCCTAGCTCATCTATTTCCATTATGTTTGTAATAGGCATGCGAGCCTCAATGTAACACAGTTCAGAGGCCTGTGTACGCTACATATCTTCTCAGAGATACGCTACCAGTGCCCTAGCTTGTTTCCATTATGTTTGTAAGCTTATTGCAGTCATTCTTTTATTAATAAAATGAAGCATTATTTCCGCTGCATCTCTGTATCTATGGTTGTATCTGTATTCTGTTGCGTTCCTGCATAAATCCGGATCAGTGGCATCAGAGCGGTCTGCTTTTTCTCGATCCTTCTTTGCATGTCCCCAACGAGGTCGGGGTATAAGGAGCTAGGGCTCGATCTGGTGGAACCTTTGCAAGATCAGCCTCGCAAACCTCGACGGACGCCCATGGGGGATGAAAAGAAAGATGAGGGAGCAGAAGATCTTGTCAAAATCTTGCTCAAGGATGCCCTCGAGAAATAGAGGAATGCGATGATGGACAATTTTTTTTTTCAGATCCTTCAATGGCTGCCCACTGGTGGCACATCTACATCCAACACGTCTGCCAACAGGTCTGTGACATCCTGGACAAATCCAACACCAAGTTCAGCAAACCCCCCCCCCCCCCCCCCCATGGAGGAACTTAATGCAATGGAGACCATTGCTTCCTAAGGAGGGAGGAATGATCCAGGTGGATATCGGTGGCCTCCCACCTATTCCATTTGGACCCGCAACATCAATTCTTTCAGTTTTTCAGCTTCAACACAACTTACTATTTATAGCAGGTTTTCGGGTCCTGCACAACTGGAGCCGTTTCAAGGCATTAATAATCTAGGTGGATATTGGTGGCCACCCATCGAGTCCATTTGAACCGCCACCATCAGTTATTTCAGTTTGTAAGTTTCGGCACAACTTACTATTTTTAGCAGTTTTTCGGGTCTTAAACTTGCAGAGCCGTTTTGAGGCCCTAAACGACGTTTTTTGGGAAAACGGAGAGCAACATGGGTCCATGGACTGATGTTTCTCGTTCAAAATTTGTACTCCTCGGACAGATCTTTCTAACGAGCTATTGAGCGTGTCAAATGGAGATCAGATGCCAAAGTTACGTCCCTGGGAAGTTGAACCACCAATTTACCCAAACGGGGCCCACAATTTTGGCGCTTCATCTCCTACGGTTAGGGTTTTGGAAGTTTCGGATTCTACATTGTTTCTCAACAATAAATAGGCCCTTGAGCCTCATTGTAAGACAGTTCAGGGGGCTGGGAGCCGACACATCTCTTCTCAGAGATAAGCGCGACCAGTGCCCTAGCTCGCCACATCTCTATCATGTATGCATTGTAACACAGTTCAGGGGCTGGTAGCTCGCCACATCTCTTCTCAGGGATACGCTGCCAGTACCCTAGCTCATATATTTACATTATGTCTGTAATAGGCCTGTGAGCCTCAATGTAACACAGTTCAGAGGCCTGTGTACGCTACATCTCTTCTCAGAGATACGCTACCAGTGCCCTAGCTTGTTTCCATTATGTTTGTAAGCTTATTGCAGTCATTCTTTTATTAATAAAAGGAAGCATTATTTCCGTTGCATCTCTGTATCTATGGTTGTATCTATATATTCTGTTGAGTTCCTGCATAAATCCGGATCACAGGGATTCCAGGTTCGTTGGGAATTTTCGGTCCAATCTTTGGTAGATCATGAACACAAATTTGAAAAAGAGTACTGTTTTTCATCCACAAAATGATGGCCAAACCGAGGTGGTGAAAAAAACTGTTGTGAATCTATTGAGAGGATATTGCAGCAAATATCCCAAGTTGTGGGATTAACAACTGCATTACATTCAACATGTTTACAACCAGGCCAAGCACTCTTCTACAAATACTTCACCTTTTGAAGCCTGCTTTGGGTATTTGCCGAAATTTCCATTAGACTTCATCTATGAGAAGGATGTTGCAATTGAGGGGCATAGTGATATTGGCAAAGCTCGAAAGTTCATTAAGAAAATTCAGATTATTCATCAACAAGTTCAAGAACAACTTGAGAAGAGTCAAAGAAATTACAAGGACAGGCATGACAAACATAGAGTTGATCACAAGTTTCAAGAAGGAGATGAAGTATTGTTGCACATAAGCAAAGAAAGGATGCAAGGAGAAGGTAAAAAGCTTAAGCCTATTAATTATGGTCCATTCAATATTATTAAAAAAGTTGGTAATAATTCATTTCAACTTGACTTGCCTTCATATATGCAAATATATTCCGTTGTCAATGTGGAGAATTTATGTTTGTATGAGCCTCCGTTGATTGATGATCAAGGGAGTGATATTCAACTGCCATCAATAGAATATTTCTCGCCACAATTTCTGGACGAGCTCAAGGAGGATTCTATCTTGGACAGGAGGACACGCACTTCTAAGAGGGGAAGTGTTGATTATCTTTTGGTTGGGCTCAAAGGTAGCAAACCAAGTAAGGCAAGATGGATGGAAGTGGAAAAGGTGAGGGAGCTGTACTCTCATCTTCTAAACATGTGATTAAAGTCTTTTGGGATCCAAAAGCTTCCAAATGGGGAGGTGTGATAAGGATATCATGTGTTATGCTAAAAAATTAAAGTGATCGAAACACGTCCGAACCTAAGTGACCGGAAAGTTCTCGTCGTTGCAATTCCGGTGCCGTGAACGATTCGAAAAACCGATGTCGTATGAGGAAGATATCATGTTCTATCTGTTTTCCAAAACACAAAAATTTAGTGACTGGATGCCTAGTCAACATGCAAGTACAGTCAACAAGTATATTCTTGGAATATTCCATTTTTCTCTCAGTTAATAGGATGGCGCCATGTAATATTCCTAAATTTGCATGCAATTAATTGAATATTAATTTTTCTCTTGACATTTAGTTAGATGAATAAATGTGTAGGGAGGCCCATAAATCTCTTAAGTAGGCATAAAATCCCTCTTAATGTGAAAAGAGATCATATTCATAGCTGGATAAATCACCCTCATGTGTGAACAGGGGCTAATGCATGGGGACAAGGTCAAGTTTGACCAAGTCAACAACGCTGGTATGGGAGGAGTGGATCATCAATAGAGACAGTGCAGTGTGAATGGGAGGAAGTTTCCATAATGGTGGAAACCCTAATGAGTAGGAACCAAGGTGAGAAGGCTCACATTTATTTATAAGGAGGGAAAGGCAGCCATAGTGAGGCTATGATTGATTATTTATTTTATGGTCTGCATGACTATTTTCATTCTTCAACTGTTTAGTTGAGATTGTTGTGCTGCTTAGAACCGGGTGTTCCTGAGCGGGAATCCCATATAATTCCTTGAGAGGCCTATTGGGGGAGCACTGTACCATAATTTCCACTATCACACTTAAGGCCAAGCTTGAGTCTTCATCTACAACACAGTTTCTACAGAGTATTGTGTTGTGTTGTAGGGTGTTGCAGTGAAGGGTTGAGAAACCCACTTCCAGAGCTAGTTTTTTAGAAGAGGAATCATTCTTCTCTTTGGGATGTCAGCAAGGGAGGTTATTGAGCTTTCTTCAACATATTGGCACTAGGAAAACATATTCCCATCATCTACAATGTAGTATCCCTCTTTGACTGTGTTATTTCAGTGAGAATTTGCAGTGGGGGTTTCCATGCTTGATCTGGAGGGTGAGATCTTCAGTGTTAGGATCAGCCTTTCACTTGAAGGTTATATTAGAGGAGATATATTCATTTTGTGTATTATATAAAACCATATTCATCCAGTTATTCAGTAGTAGCTGCTATTCAACCCTAGGGTTGCATTCCGACATTTTGGTATTTTTGTATATTTCAGGAAACCCTTCCCGGGTTGTCTTGAAAATGTGTTTGGGAGCCTAAATCTCTGCTCCCGACATTATTTGAGCCCTATAAATTTAGATATATGTATTGAAACTTTCCAACAGTAGTTATATCTAATAAAACTGTGATGTCATAACCTTGGGAATTTTTTGTGTAGCAGTGTTCTTTATATTTCAAGTACATGTGCTCTTGAGGCTTGTTTTTCCAAGCTTGAGTGGTTATTTCCTCAAGGACTTGTATACATTTTTATGTTATGATCTTAATGTAATGGATATATGATCTTCTTACATTACATGTGTTGATTTGTCACTGCTATTTCAATTATTGTGTTCATGTATTGTTGCCTTCCCATTTGGGAATATTACAGTGGCATCAGAGCATAATCTTGGCTCAGCCTGTGGATCTCAACCGTTATGCTATCAAAAGAATAAGAAGGAGGAAAAAGAGATCAGAATGATGGAAATAATGAGTTTTATCTCATCTCTTTTCAGATCTAAGGGGAACCTCACCAAGGAGGTCAAGCAAAGAAGAATGGAGAAAAGAAATGAAACCACACTAGGGTTTCAAGATGAGGAAGGTCCATGTACTTCCTTTGAGTAGAAGACAGATTTGGTATTGCATAGAGCTCCAAAGAAACATACTATGCCCTTTTCTTTTGACGAAGAATACAAGGGGCATGGAGATGGAGGACACTTGGATCATGAGATTCTAAGTGAGTATCTTGCATAATACAAATCTCAATCTACAACTTTCAAGGAGAATCTAACTCTCCCATAGTTCATTTAGCTCAAAGAATAAAGAAGACCTTGCAGAAATAGATTTATATTTCCTACATTTGATGGGTCATCCACATGTACAACAAGATCTTGGGGAATGAAGTTGGATGCATTCTTCCTACTACATCCAGTGGTAGAAAGAGAAGCTATTGAGATTGCAACATTGCACCTTGAGGGTGAAGCAAAAATTTGGTGGTTTAGCCATTTGAGTCATGAAAGAGTGACTGCATATGTAGATTTTACTCAAAGGTTGATCAAGAAGTTTGAAAAGAAGAAATCAGAGGGGAAGATGCCTTTACCACGACTTGCTGCAAGAGCACTTGCATAAGGAGAAAGAACACTTGCACCTTTGCAAAGTGGACTTGATCTCTTGACATTTAGAGTCCCATGCACTATTCTGGAGATTCATGAAGAGGAGGAGACTTGTACCAGTGATGATGCAACTATAGAAGAGTAGCCATCATCATCAGTAGTTGGGGAAGCCATCGCATTGGAGTAAGGAACCCTTGTAGCAGTACAAGATGTTCCCAAGGTTTACGAATGTATGCACATGTTTCCACTTTCTGTTATTTCAGCACATCATATGGAGGATTGTGGGAATGTACCATTGCATGACCTAGGGTCAAAGCACATCGCTGATTTTGAGTAGTAGACTATCAATGCATTGAGGACCCTTTATGTGTTCAAGGAGGAGATATACAATCATCCTAGTATATCATTGTTGAGATGCACACCACTCATGGTGTTGGAGTGTAAGATTTTGGAGGATGGGATGAACATTGTCCTGAGCAGAGAAATGCAGAATTATGTGTTCAACATTGAGCATAATATTGAGATAACATATGCACCATCATGGAGATCAACAATGTTTTCATTGAGCAACAATGATGAGTTGGGGGCCCTACCATTGTTGGAGCATTCCGATGACCTTTCTACATGTATAGCAGAGGATAATTAGATGATTGATGGAGAAAATCTTATGATGGATGACATCTTCCATTTTTATGATGGATACTTCTTGATAAGCACTTCACATTTTGATGAGAATTTTTTTCCTACATCTTAATTGGATGCTTATGGGGTCAACTTGGTCATTGATGAGTGGTATTCATTTTGAGATCTCCAAGAGATTGCATTTAAACATCCCATGAAATGCAAAGATGGAAATCTGATTTGGGAGGGTGGTATTATCCATTGGAGGGATACCTATTTTGAGCATGATGTTGGACACTCACTATTGGTTGGATGGGTGATGTTGATGAGAAAGAGGCTAGAAGGCCACTTGCATATCTATGACACAGGGCAATAGGAGGCAAGGCTAAGTTGGCTACTCTTGAAAGAGTTTGGTTATCATGTGACACATTCTATTTCAAAGAGTATGTTGGTGGTTGGGACTTGGCATAGCACTTGCATCATATGGCATCAAGGAGTTTGGGTGCATTGTGTTGATATGAAATTCTTCATGTAAATCATCATATTTTCACCTCATGATTTATGTGATGGAGGTGTGAGAAGGAAACAAGAGTTATTGTTGCTTTGGCTACTCTTGGGAGAGTATGGGCAAGATTTATCCCATACTTGGCATGATATTTCAAAATAAAGGGATGGCAAAATCAAAGTGTAAAGAGGCTACCCTTTAGTATTGGAGGATCAGGAAGTAATTCCACATAGGAAGAAAACTCCCACACATATAAGCATGATTTTGGATGACTTTGTCATATGGCATGTCAAAGAATGGAGTCATGGAGTGGCAAGAGCCTTATCACTAAGGCCAACGATGCTGTCACTTGGGAGTATGTATCTATTGATGGAGTGTTCCAAGGGGAGTATGCATCCCTTCCTTTTACAGATTTTTATGAGAATATTCTAATGGGAGGACTCATATATGGACCTCACTTTCAGCCTACTCACTATGCATGGTAAGGAATTTATTTCTGTACTTATTTATCAGTTCATAAAGTACTTGCATCTTCTCACCATCTATGTACAGTGCATTTCTCCACAAGAGGGAAAGATTATCTTTGGGTTTCATGGTCATTCTAGGACCAACATTTGTGATGGAGATAACCCTTATTTGTATGACCTTGGGAAAGGACAATGTTATTCTTATTGTGCTCAGCTAATATATAATGTCATTTACTACCTCATAGTAGATGAGAAAACATGCACAACTAGCAACTTGTTGGGAGACAACTTGCCACATGATGTTTTAAAAAAAACTATTGGTAAAACTGCGCTATACCCACTGGAGAAACCATTGGTATCATCCAAACTTACACATAACCTTCAACACTTTTCTAATTTGGATACCATATGGTGATGATGTACCATTCACTTTGCATGGGATGGTTTGGGATAGCATGATTCATGACTCTAGAGAGAGGACCTTTGAAGATCCAGTCTTCTTCTTGCCTCTGGAGGGCAACATTATTGCAACCCAAAATCAACAGATACTCTACACTTATATAAGTGGAGAGAGAGATAGCATGGGGTAGGCCATTTTGTCTACCATGTTCAGTTATGTAGCCCACCTACATTGCAGGAGCCAAAGGCGGAGGAGACTTCCCATGAGTTACCATTTTGGAGGGTGGCTACTTTTGTATGGATGATATCTTGGGGATGGGAGGTTCACATGGGAATGATAGTTCCCAACATATTTCAGATTCCATGCCTCAAGAAGGCCTATACACAAAACATTGTTGCCTCCATGGGTGTTTTAATTCTACATGATGATAGCTATTTGGCATGGTTACAAAAAGCTAACTTACTTACTTGGGAGGGGCAACTTGGAGATTTATTGATAAGACAAAATCCTGTTCCTTGGAGGATTTTATCATATGAGTATACTACAGGTGGAGGAGAGGAGGCTCTTCAGTTCTATCCTTGCGGTTTCTTGAGGACAAGCAACATTTGGGAGGGCAGAATTGTAATATTCCTAAATTAGCATGCAGCTAATTGGAATATTAATTTTGCTCTTGACATTTAGTTAGATGAATAAATGGGCAGGGAGGCACATAAATCTCTTAAGTAGGCGTAAAATCCCTCTTAATGTGAAAAGGGATCATATTAATAGCTATATAAAGCACCCTCATGTGTGAACAGGGGCTAATGGATGGGGACAAGGTCAAGTTTGACCAAGTCAACAGCGCTGGTATGGGAGGAGTGGATCATCAATAGAGACAGTGCAGTGTGAATGGGAGGAAGATTCCATGATGGTGGAAACCCTAATGAGTGGGACCTAAGGTGAGAAGGCTCACATTTTTTTATAGTGAGGGTAAGGCAGCCATAGTGAGGATATGATTGATTATTTATTTTATGGTCTACATGACTATTTGCATTCTTCAGTTGTTTAGTTGAGATTACTGTGCTGTTTAGCACCGGGTGTTCTCGAGCGGGAATACCATCTCCTTCCTTGAGAGGCCTCTTGGGGGAGAATTGTACCATTATTTCCACTATTAGGCTTAAGGCCAAGCTTCATTCTTTAGCTACAACACATTTTCTACAAAGTATTGTGTTGTGTTGCAGTGTGTTGCAGTGGAGGGTTCAGTAACCCACTTCCGGAGCTAGTTTTTCAGAGGAGGAAGCATTCTTCTCTTTGGGAGGTCAAAAACGGAGGTTATTGAGCTTTATTTCACATATTGGCACCAGTGAAACATATTCCCATAATATACAACACATTATCCCTCTTTGACTGCGTTATTTTAGTGAGCATTTGCAGTGGCGGTCTCCGTGCTTGATTTGGAGGGTGAGATCTTCAGTGTTAGGATCAACCTTTCACTTGAAGGATCTATTGGAGGAGATCTATTCATTATGTGTATTATCTATAGCCATATTCATCCAGTTATTCAGTAGTAGCTGCTGTTCATCCCTAGGGATGCATTCCAGCATTTTGGTATTTTTGTATATTTCAGGAAACCCTTCCTGGGTTGTCTTGAAAACGTGTTTGGGAGCATAGATCTATGCTCCCGGCATTATTTGAGCCATATAAATTCAGATATATGTATTGAAATTTTCCAGCAGCAGTTATATCTAATAAAAATATGCTATCATAACCTTGGGCATTTTTTGTGTAGCAGTGTTCTTTATATTTCATGTACATGTTCTCTTGAGGCTTGTTTTGCCAAGATTGAGTGACTATTTCCTCAAGGAATTGTATACATTTTGCTGTTATGATCTTAATGTGATGGATATATGATATTCTTACATTAAATGTGTTGATTTTTCACTGCTATTTCCATTATTTTGTTCATGTATTGATGCCTTCCCATTTGGGAATATTGCATGCCACGTGGCTTAATCTGGGTCGTTGATTGTTGGTGGTACGAAGGAGTTTTTGGGTTGTTGGATGGTTTTTATTTGAGCTATTGGATGAGAGACACGTGGCAAGCCTGTAGGCTACGACGTGTCCTTAAGAGTTCATTGGAATTTTTTTATGGAGTCGGGGGGGGGGGGGGGTCGATGCCGCAACCACAAGCCTACACGCACACGTCTTAACTGTTTTCCCTACCGCATAAGTCTTAACCAATATAACTCTCCACATTATAATATGGTGTTAAAATATTTTCATTGGGGGAGGGGACCGCCAGCGGTCGTAACCCACTGGTCACATTATGGATACTGGACACATGACATTACATAACCTGCAACATTCAAATGTTAAACCAGTGGAAACGACTCTTAACCCAAACGGTCAATGCCAAGGTTTGTTCACATGCGAGGAGTTACATTTACAGTTACAGTTGATGGTTTTGAAATGGAGGCTAATCCTTCGGATAGTTAAACTGTCACATGGCGGTGTTTTAAAAGATTTAAATGCGACGGTTAGCGAAACCTTAACCCTCCAGGTTCCACGCTTATTACATAGAGTTTCAAATGGTTAGAACGAAGGTTACAACAGGGTCGGTATGTGCCCACCCCACCTCCAAAAAATTAATTTTATTGTTAAATGTTCATTAAATCTGGAGCACGCCCTTTAATTTTGGGGTTTTTTTCTAAATTTAGTCACAGTTAAGTGCTTGTATGCACATTTGGTGGAGCTTTTCTAGCTGTCATTGGGAAAAATGCATGGGGAGGTCAATTTTCGACCAATTTTGGTGAAACAAGAGTCTACCTAGACTAATTTGAGCATTCTGGATCCATTGGTGCAGAGAAAATAGCCATTATAGGATTGTAAGAATATGCAATTTACAATTTTGAGAATAATGACAAGGAGGGACATGCCATTGGGAGTTGTACCAGCAGATGTAGCCCAGGAGGGGTGAACTGCTTCATCATGCCTACTGTGTAAAACTTATGTGTGAATGTTTTTCTCTATTATACACTGCTGTTCAGTGTTTTTAAGCCTTATTTTCATGCTTATAGTTCATTAATTCATATATAATTCATGGTTAAAACTCTCATTCCTTAAGAAAACACATGGAGAAAAATTGTACATGTTTATATTACTGAAAGGACACTTAGCACAATAGAACTAATACACTCCTTTTAGATCAGGAGGTCAGACAAAAAATAAGGGGATGCCCTAGAGGGGTCTTCCGCTATGGATCTCATAGATGATGACAGGTAGAGGATAGTGGCCGAAGGCTCTGTCATCTCGACATCGGAAGGGGGAATGTCAATGGGAGTGGATGTGTCCTCTGGTTTTGCCGAAGCATAACACACAAGTAAGGGAGAGGCAGACTGATTAAACTCGACCTCGTATTGGCGAACTACTTCCAAGGAGGTGCGGTAGTCTGCGAGGTGGGGAAAAAGGTGAATATAGTGGCCATGGAGATCACACAAAGCACAAGGGTGGTTTGTGTGCACAGTCTTGAGTTTCTTAGCTGAAGTCAGTAAAGTAACATGGAATTCTAGGGCATCAGACCCGGGAAACACAACGTTGACCATGGGTTTGATACGAGGCAATTAAGGACAATGATGGGTGGCATGACTATCAACATCACATAAAGCGCATGGAGGTGTACGCTTTGGAGGATTAGGAGGAGAAGGATTTGTCCGGGAAGCCTTGTACTTAGGTGCCTTTTTGTAGACTTTTCCCCCCTCACCCAAGGGAGGGGTCATGGCGACTGGTTGGACCAGGGTCAAAGCAGTGTAAGGTTTGAGCTGACCAGTCGGGGTATTGGCTGGGGATCAATGTACCAGACTGGGATCCCCAGGATCATGTTGGGAAGGGTCAAGGTAGCCATAATAGGTACCGAAAATACTCCAGAAGGGTGAGCCAGAAACATTATCTGACCGGAGGGGTAATGGCCAGGCGGAATAGTTCCCAGATGGTTAAGGCTAGGGGGAACCGTTCCAGGAGGAAAAATAGGATAAGGGATACGAGCTACAGATGAAGCACTTTAAGGAGGAACTCCCGAAGGCTGAGTCGAAGAACTAGGAGCAGGTTGCAAAGGGTTATGATTTTGACTAGTCGAACCGGTCTGTTTGAGGTCAGACCGAGAGGATTGGATTATGAAAACATTCAACAAGATAGGGTCAGAGATAAGAGGGGGGAGACCACAGAATGAACCAAGAAAATATGAATCTTTCTAGACTCTGGGTGAGACACTGATTGGAGGTTCAACTATTTGTTTATTGTCCACTGACGAAATAATGGACTCTAGAGAGGTCTGAGACTTCTGTTCGTAATATGTTAACTAGTTGATAGCAACTACATTTCCATTGTGAGGAAAGCACATGTGATGCTGAACTGCAGACGGGACAAAAAAAATCGCATAAGTGTAGCTACAACCCAATATAATGTTGTAGTCTAAGGGGGCATCAATGAGTTCAACGTCAACACAAACAGTCTCTCCCGCAAGAGTAATAGGATAATTGCGGAACATGCCAAGGGTCTAAGAAGAGTGCCATCCCATGCACAGAGGGTGATAGTGGAAGGGACTAAATTTTGCGATCTGAGATGTTTCTAAATAAAAGCAGACATCACGTAGGTGGATGCCCCCTCGTTAATCATACATCGGGAGATGTTGGCATTCCGAATCTTGACAGGTATTTGGAAGGCGACAGATGTAGGAAGGGATGGATGCTCTGAATTTTCAACATCGAAGATAATTAAATGATCATCTGAAGTATCCAAAAAACCCATAGAATTTATTATAGATTTTCATTGTGAAGGGCACGAATGGAGGAATTCCAGTCTTGACTTGGTAATAGGGGATTGCACCAAGTCATCTACTATACTGTAGGTGTGTGCGGCTTTACCGAAAGCAACTTTTCGTCGTAACAGTCCCTGGGGTATCTTGGTCTGTACCTCTGACTTAGGCTGAGGGATCTATAAAGTACCATTGGGTGTCGAAATTGGCTCTGTGGGACCTGAAGATGGGGATCGGTTATGAGCGTAGCAGGAGGCTTGGTGTACTAGCGTGAACGAGTCTGAAGGTTGAGATCGGCGGTATTGGCTTGGTCAGAGTTCATCATGAGAATATGGTAATTAGAGGTACCATATGGAGGAGGTTGAGTGGCCACTTGACCTTCAGGGGGGTGGGCAACCACATATCTTTGCTGAGGGAAAGGATGGGTAAACACAACCGGTTGGATAGGCACAACATTAGGAGGAGCCAAAGAAGAGGCTTGCTGTCCTTGAGATGTTGCTTAAGCTTTCCACATCTAATGCATCTGAGGTAAAAGGGGAAAATCATGGGTATAGTGACCATGGACACCGCAACAAGAACAAGGATTATTCGTGTGAAGAGGCCTGTCCTGCTTGGGCTGAGCGCCGTGTTGCTGGGTTGCAGTATTAGATGTATTCCCTTGGGGATTTTTTCTGGATTACTTAGAGCGGTTTGGTTCTAGTTGCGTTTCCTCTTCTTTTTAGAAGTGGGAGGATTAGTTGCACTCTGCTGCACATACACCTGACCTTGGGGGGGGGGTGGCTGCAGTTGCGGAGATTGAGAAGGCATGGGAGGAAGAGGTAATTATGTTGGAGGATTTGAAGCACCGAGATGCTAATACAAATAATAAGGAGGTTGAGAAACATTGGGGTAAACAGGTTGGGAAAAATCAGGCCCTGACATCAGAGGATGCAATTGGGCGAAGGCGTGAGGCATGTCGTGTCCTGGATACATGCTGTCGGGAGAGGGAAAAGTGTTGGAGGAGCTAGCCCCTCTCTTTGAGAACCCATAGGAGGATGAATTTATGGATGTGAAAGGGATCAAACGATACAGTCGACGGCATGAGCTACCCCCAGTGTGTTGGCACCACCAGGTCTAGGGAGATTAGGTAAGAAAGTATAAACATAACCAGATTGTGCGTAGATAAAATCATATTTAAACACAATTTGGAGGGCTTCTTCCTTAGTCCGAGGAAAGTGAGATGCAACATATTTACCAATCGAGGGAAAAAGGGATCTGATAAACTAGTCCATGTAGACACGGTCTTCGAAAATAGGGGCTCGACATAGGATCTTCCTTCTGCGCCATTCTTGAACATGGTCAGATAGGCGGGTGTTAGAAGTTTGGTGGAAAGTGGTCAAGAGTTCAGTACCGGTGCCATAGGAAAGGGGAAGTTGGAATTAGGACAAAAACACCTTTGCAAGAGTCACAAAAGTAGTATGAGAGGTAGCGACCTAGTCGACATACCACTTGGAAGCTTCTCTAGTAAGCGTATGCAGGAATAATCGAGACAGAAAGAGTCATCAGTGATAGAGTTGGATGAGCATCACATGTGGAAAGAACGAACATGGTTTGTAGGATCCTCTCCAACATTTCCTTAAAACTTAGGGATGTCTGAAGGAAGATTGGTTGGCACAGAAGGCCGATCTAGATCATGGTGTATAGGGTCATTAATCAACTATTTGAAATCGAGAAGGCTTAATCATGCCATATAAGGAAGCAAGGGAGTAGCCAGAATCATTTATGTTCAGCTCCACTAGTAGTGGTTCCGGTATTAGAGTTGGGGCCACCACTATAGGTAGGTCCTGCACTAGACATGATGAAGGTGAAAGGTGGAGGGGAAACAGGGATAGAAATAGAAGGAGAACCTAATGAAGAATAATCGAAGTTTGAATGGGGACTCGACAAAGGACGAACTCAGACCCTACGCGGTAGAGTAAGTCTTCCTAAAGGAAATTGAGGATGAAGGCCTTGGAGTCTCCAGGATAAACACCTTGGGGGCACAATGAGGGGAAAGAGACACGAAACCCAATAAGGAAGAGAGGTAAACAAGGGCAGGGAGGTGCAGATCAATTGATTACAATGTTTAAGTCTTGGCCTAGCGGTGTAAACCATGTGCTCTTCGCTTTAGGTGTGCGTGTGTGTGATAAGTGTGTTAATTTTAATTAAGCTCAGACGTGTGTTGAGAAAAAGAGAAAAAATATGCTGTATAACTGTAAATAAAACTGAAATAAATAGTAAATGGAAGTAAAAATGACAGTAAAATAAACAGCTAAATATGAATAAGTTTAAACCCAAGGAGGAGGGCTGCCCAACAACTAGTCTATGGGCGGGAGAAGTCTACTAAAAACACACAAGATGGCCAATGCATCTAAGGTCAAGAGGGACAGGGATCCAAAGGTCAGATCTACTGGAAAGAGGTGTAGAAAAACACCAAGAAACTGGAGGGAAAAATGATGAAAAATATGTGGCGAAAGGCTACAACCGAAAGGGAAACGAAGGGGACCCTAAAGGAGGACCAAAAAAAACTAGAAAGAGGTGTTTTGGATGGAAAAATAACCAATATGGAATGGACCTGAAAGTGAAGGTTCAGATTTGAAAAATGGCTGAAAAACACTGAAATCTCAGAAGACTTGCTTTAGCTAAACTCCTCCTAAAAATGTGGAAGCATAATAAAGCCCTAAGGGCTTGATTCCTTCTTCAACGAGTAAAAATAAGCAAGTATAGGTCCAAGACAGGTAAAGATGGAGGTCAAACAACCCTGAATAGTGTCCCAGACAAACCCTAAAAATCACAAAAAAAAGCCTCGCAAAAAAGTACAGGTCATAGGTTCTGACCTGTTTTCCATAGAGGTCACAATTTTTGGGAAGTTACCCACTACCTGAGAGCTGAGGCCACAGATTTTGAGCCAAAAAGTGCGACCTTCACTTCCGGTTTTCTCAGGAGCAGGTTTCAGAAAAAAGTGTTTTCTTTGTTGCGACTGATCATTAGTAGAATTTTGAGGTCTAAAATGGGCCTCCTAAGGAAATAATAAAATAATAATTAAACCAATAAAATAATATTAACGAATTTTCAATTCAATTTTTGCACCACAATCCATGTAACCATAATTAAATTAAATTCAAAAATTGTACCAATATAAAATTAATAAAAAAATTGTATTGACGTGACTATAAATAAGAATGAAGTTTTCAAGAAAAATTCATTATCATTGAACAAATAATGCATTTGTCCTTTGTACTTATAGATATTAACTTATAATTAATTTGAATTTGTAATATTAAATAAAATGAGATGAATATATAATTTAAAAATAAATATACGAAAATATACAAATATAATATTTATTGAAAAGTGTGTAAAGACATGAATATTGTGTAGGGATATGCATTGTTTCTTTCGAAAAATATGAAATGAAAATAATAATATTTTATTCAAAAAGTGTGAAATGACATTTATTATGAGTGCTTTACTTTTTTACTTTTAAAGTACTTAGAACACTACCATGGTTAACCATGAGTTTTTATCCACCATTGAGAATGTGACAAGTAAGTACCTTTAACTCAAACAATGCCACCTCAACCATTAGGGATGATGTCATCCCATAAAATGTGATTGGTTCTCATAAAGTGAATTTTGGTTGTACATTTTCCTTAGAAGGCCCATTTTAGACCTCCAAATTCCCCTAATGTACTTGTTATTTTCGCAAAAGGCCCAGAAACACAAAAGTTAGAAATTTTACCGTTTTAGGGTTAAAAAGGTTAAAAACAACATCAAGGAATGCAAAATAAGAATCTGAAGAAAAACCCTAGGGGCTGAAGTAGCTGGTCATGTAGGGATTTGAAAAACAACAATGATCGTAATTAAAAACCCTTGTGGAGTCATCAGTTGTTAGTGTGAATTCTAATTGCAAGCGTACGAAAAAATCTCACTTTAGATGTGCATAAAAAATAACTCGAACATGAAATATGGCTGTCAATTTACTTAGATATGCAGTAGGAAATTAGAATAAATGCTACAAAAATCCAGATCTATGCAGTTAAAGACATTAAACAACAAAAATAAACAAGAGTTGCTCCATACATCCAATAGACAAAACAAGAATTTGTAAAGAATTTATTGTATTATGACACCTGGGAAGGGAACATAGAAAGATGTTACCAGTCCCCCTCAATGGGATGGGTTCTTGTATGTCCTTAGTGCTTTAGATCCAAGATCTCTCTCTCTTGATGGCACATAAAACCCAGACAAAAATGGAACTCAAAAGGAGCTCACAAGGAAAAGTAGAAAATATATGACAATGATGAAGGATTAAAGTCAGACCAAAAGTATAGATCAAAAGGTGATCTCAAGGAAACAAAAGGTAATGAATGAATGGAAAACCGTTCTATTTATAACAAAATATTGATTTAGTCTATATATTGATGCATAGTCAAAATATTGTTAACCAAATCTAGATCCAACTTACATGGAGTATTTTATTGTTTTTGGTGGAGGGAAAAAGAATTTAAATTTGGTCAAATGCCTTTATTTAGAAATAATAAATAAATAAATGATTTATTTACTATTTCAAGAATTTGGTTAAGGAATAATTAAATCATTATTTAATAATATTCCTTGTTAAATTTGACTAAATCATTTGTAAATAATTAAATAAGTAATGATTCATTCAATTATTTATAAATGATGTAGTCAAATTTAACAAGGAATATTATTAAATAATGATTTAAAGAATTATTCCTAGAAAATAATAAGATAAATAATAATTTATCTAATTAATTTTACCGTTTTGGGTTAAATATGACTAGGAATATTAATTAAACAATGGTTTAGTTAATTATCCCTAGAGGAAAATCAAACAAATAAGGATTTATTTAATTATTCCTCATGGGGTTTCCTGTTTAGACTAGAAATAACTTAATAAAATATGGTTTATTAAATTATTTCTCATAGTGAAAGCAATTTTACTATGGTAAAATTGGTATTACATGGAGTAATTTAGTCCATCTAGTAGTAACAAGTTAAATGACCAAAAATTGGTGTAACATACACATTTGTATCAGAAACATCATATGCTGCCGATTTAACGCAACTCAATGATCAACAGATAGAGGCACCCATCTCATTCTTTAGTTAAAATCTACAAGGTGTCGAATTAAATTAATCTGTTATGGAAAAACATGCATTTGCTGTATTCAAGTCAATAATGCATTTTAGACCATTTCTCCTTAAAACTCATACCAAAATCATAGTTCCATTTTTAGGAGTAAGGAAATTACTGATGCAAAGAGAAGTAGGAGAAAAGATAGCCACTTGGGTAACTTCACTGCAAGAATATGATGTTGACATTAGACCAACTAAATTTTTTAGAGGTCAAGGTTTTTACAGAATGTTAACTGGATCATCCAACTTACCAGAAGAAGAAAATTCAGGTGATGACGTTCAATTATCTCAGGTAAGCCTCAACAATACTGAATCTCAATATGATGATCTCATTTTTTATTTAGAAAATGGATATGCCCTTATGCAACTCAGTTACAAAAGAAAAAGAGCTTTGAGATTGAAAGCAAAGCAATACCAAATTCTCAATGATGTTTTATTTAGGAAAAATTATGACTCTGTTTTGTTAAGATGCCTTAAAAAATATGAGGCAGAATTTTTTTGGCAGGAACTCCATGATGGACTAGTTGGTGGAAATTTTGGAGGAGACATAACAACACATAAAATCCTACATGTTGGCTATTACTGGAAAACTTTGCTTAAAGATACACACAACGAAGTAAGGAAATTAAAAACTTGTCAAACTGTTATTGGAAGACAAAGCAAACCTGCATTTTCATTACAACCAGTCAATATTGAACAACCATTTGAGCAATGGGGACTAGACATAATAGGTGAAATCTTTCCTCACTCTTCAAAGAAACATAGATACATCCTTACAACGACTGATTACTTTACTAAATGGGTGGAAGAAATCCCACTAAATGTAACCAATTCTGAGAAAATTATTGAATATATTGATCAATTTATCACTACCAGATTTGGTTTACCAACTGCCTTGATGTTTGACAATGCATATTATTTCACAGGTAATGCTATGATAGAATTTTCTCTCAAAAGAGGTTTCAAACTTAAGTATTCCACTAACTATTATCCCCAAGGAAATGGTTTAGTAGAATCAATTAATAAAACCTTCATTACAATCATTAAAAATATCAGAGTCAAAGAAACTGGCATAAATCTTTAACATATTCTCTATGGGTAGATCATATAACACATAAAGCCTCAATAGGTACTTCTCCATTTAATCTGGTCTATGGGAAAGAAGTTGTTGTTCCTACAAATGTAGCTATTCCCTCTTTAGCCCTGATTCAATTTATTGAAGAAACCCCTTCTTCTTCTCTGCAATTAAGGAAATCACAAATTATCAAACTTGAAGAAGAGAGAGATAAAGACAAAATCACCCATGATCATCATCAACATTTAGTTAAATCTTCCTTTGATGCAAACTTTGTTAGAACAAAATCATTTCAACTTGGAGACCTTGTATTGAAATGGGATAAATCACATGAGGAAAAAGGTAAGCATACCAAATTCCAAAGAATGTGGCTTGGACCATTTCAGATTGCAGAAAAAATCGGCCCATCAAAATTTGTATTGCAATATTTATTATGCAAGAAATATTCTCTGCGTGTGAATGGACAGATTTAAAAAAAAAAAATTTTCATAGGAGATAACCTCTTCTATACCATGTACATTATTGTCTTTAATTTTCCTTGGAAAATAAAAGTTAAATAATATAACTGTTGGCCTTGCAATAAAATCTCTTGAAATATTTTTATTTTTCGCTTTTATAAGTAGAGATTGTTAAGAAAATAGTTAAGAGATTTGAAAAATAATTAAGTTCTCTGTCCCTGAAATTTTCTTTTTTCTACTGAAATTAGTCATTCTTTGAGAAACTCCAACTTTATAAAATACTTTTGTTCTATTATCAATCAAGAAAAATATCTTGAACCAAGTAAAGACTCTTTGCAGATAAGCATATTTAACTCTATAATTGTCATCCAAAACTCTTAAAGAGGAAATGGTTCTCCCTTTCCTATAATATTTTCTCTTTTAGAGTGTAATAATAAGTAATGTACTAAATATTAAAAGATAAGAGGTCTCATCAAGAGCCTGCTTACCATATTCATAGGGAAATAATTAGACTGACATTACCAATACTGCCTACCAAAACTGGGTAATGGCTTGAGATTATTTTAATCAAAAGAGAGGGGGTCTCATTATGAGCCAGCTTGTTCAATTGAATTAAAACCAATGAATGACATTGTAACTAATTGGCTACCACACCAAAAAAATCGCACTTAAGTAATAAAAATAAAATTTTGTTAAAGAGCTATTTTGGAAAAAATGAGAATAAGTATATAATTCTAGATTTATCCCTAAAACTTGCACTCTTATATGGATGGGATACAGAATCATTGCTGGTTAAAAGGTAACCCTGTCAAGGCTATAGACATCTGCTGGCAACAGAGGCTCTACGTATGAAAAATTAGTAAATTTAAAATCTAATCTACAAAAGCCTGCTACTTTATCTTTAAATTAATTATTGACTGATATAGGAAAATGAATTTTCATCTTTAAGATGATATTAGATGAATTTTAATTAGGTGAGTTTGTTTTATTATTCGAAGAAATATTACTTATCTTAATTTTCATTCAATTTTTGTTTTTTGAACTATTTTTATTTTGAAAGTTTTATAAATTTCAAAATTATCAGAGACAACTGGTTCTTCCAGTGAATCGCCAATTGTTGTACTAACTTAAAAGGCCTTGAAATATTTCTTAAGTCCATAAAGTGCTTGTGTTGGAACGGGGTCTCCTAACAAGCTGCGAAACTGGTCCATTTTGAATATTTTTTATTATATTTAGTCTAGCGCAGGGGTTTTTGGGTGGGTCAAAGCCCTGAAAGCATTGTAATGGGTGAAAGGGTAAACTAGGGGTTTGAAAACCATGGGTTGCGGACCATAGGAAAGTCTAGGCTATATTGTTATAAATAGAGATGCATTTTTTATTGTAAAAGATAAGAAATGATGAGCTATTGATGCATATAGTGGTTTAAGATATCTGTTTGGGTTTTGGGGAGAGGACTCCTGCTGGCTGTGTGCGCAAGGATCCAAGTCCAGTTGTGTGCGGACCCTGCTGCTGTGTGCGCAGGTTGGGAAGGGAATTGTAAAAAAGAATTGATGAATGAATGAATGCGAAAGATTGTTAGAGAACTGAATCTGTGAGTACTGTTGTGTGAATTACTGATAATTTTTGTATTGTGCATTTTATATCTTTAAGCTGCGAAAGATCTATGTACTGCGTTCTTGGATATAGATCTGTTATGTTCTGTCTATGTAATGCTGTGTTAATGTTATAAAAAGCATATAACTATAGATCTAGTGCATGTGGATGCGAATAGAAACTTAATTAAATCTGCGCAGAACAAGGTAATGTGGGAATCACAGGATCTAGCACAGCTCTGCTTGCCTTACCCATCCTTTCTCAGGGTGCGGAAACCTGGTTCCAGCACCCACCCATACTACTTCAGGTGAGAATTTGGCCTGCGCAAGCAGGTCACTACCGAAAGGGCCATCAGTAGAGGGGTTTTTTGGCAAACCTTGCACACCGAACCTGGGTCAGGACTTCTCAAGCCAACAAATGGTTCTTCTCCGAGACCCAAAGAATTCTGAGAGAGGGATCAGGTAATGACAAGAGAATACTGGAAGCTTGAAAGAAAAGAAATCAAATATTGGTTCGAGAGGCAGATCCAGGAGTTCGCAGTAAAATAAAATCGCAGTGGGAAGTTAATGACGGAAAGGTGGAAAAATAGGTACATCCTTGCTGAAAGCTACGAAATATTATTTGTGGCCTTTGCGATTGAACTCCAGGAGTGGCTGGCCAGACTTGTGGAATTCCAGAAGTGTTAGAAGGACGAGCAGGTCACTCAGAGGACCCTAGAACTGCTCGAGTAGTTGGAAAAGACTGATAATACTATCATGCGCATGGTGGATCACTGGGTGGATAGTGTGCTAGGAGGATTTGTGATAGAATTTTCCATTGATCAGTTTGTCTCATACTTTGAGGCCGAGCGACGATTTTTCAAAGTGTTCCGAGGAAAATTTCTGAGGACGTTACCGTTGCTGATCAAGATATTATTGTGCAAAAAAAGTATTCTGTGTAGTCATACTAGTTGAATGACCTGAGATCTAGACGGGAGCGCAACGCGCAGTGGTAAATATTATCGAACCAACCTTGACGGAGGGAGATCCACCTACAATCTGTTGCAGGAACCAGCTACGCAAGATCCCTGAGCTACATCGCCACCTAGGTCGCGTAAAGGTAAGAATTCACCTATACCACCACCCCCCCTAGACAGTGATATGGATGCGCATCTGAAATTACCTACCTTCAAGGGGGTAGGAGATGAGGATATGGACCAGTTTTGGTTCATTGCAGACTCTGTATGGACTGTGTAGAATGTGGCGAGTGATATGGTAAAAAGGGCGCAACTATCGTTGGCATTCGAGGACAGGGCCCTGGACTAGTATATGCGGTATATTGCCTGGAATGGGAGCGCATCCATTTAAGACATCAAGGATGCTTTGAAGCACCAGTTCAGGAAGCTAAAGTCTTATTCCCAGCTGGTAGCAGAAGTGAAGGACTTAAAACAAGGTGCGTTTGAGTCAGTATGGGAGGCTAATAAACGATTGAAGAAAGAAATCAGGGAACGAGGATTCGAATATGATGATAGACAATATACGAAATGGTTCATCGCTATGTCATTACCTCAGCTGCGCACACCAATGAGTCATCATACCTTTGAGTCGCAGGAGAAGGCTGTGGAAGTCACTATGAAACTAGAGGCTACCCCCCGAGAGGATACGTCGGTAGGGGTACAACAAATTTAGGAACAGCTTGGGGCTATGCATATGAAAATACAGAACTTGTGAAAAGAACGAGGAAAGGATGGTTGCGTAGATATTTGGTGCATACGATGTCAGGTGTCTGGCCATACAAAGGATCAATGCCCTCTACTGACGGATTACATGAAAGTAGGAGGACCTAGCCGGGTGCGCCCAAGGGAAAATAGGGAACCTATTCTGTCACAACATGGGTCGAGTGGACCTGTGCTATGGTGCGATGACTGTCGGGTAGCAGGACTACATGATACGAAACATTGCCCTCGGCTAGATGCATATGTCCCAGAAATAAAGCAACAGTGGTGCATATTCAGTCAGTCAGTGGGACACGACGAGAAGAACTGTCAAACCTATGACTTAATGATTGATCGCAAAAAACTTATATAGGTTACAATCGGACCCTGCATCACCAAGACTTTCGGCGCACTTTGGAGGATCATCAGCCAGAGGTAGAGGAGGTTGGGGAGGAAGCATAGGCAGAGGACGTGGGCAGCTAATTTTCTATAACTGTGGAGAAATAGGGCACTTTTCCAGAGAATTCCAAAATCCCACCAGGACATCGTGAAAATATTGTAGGCATTTGGACCATGTGGTGGAGGATTGCCCAATTTTAATAGCCAAGATGCAGGAAAAGTAGCCCACCCCTACGCAGAACGTACAAAGAGTTAAAACTAAGCTAAGAAAGGTGGATCCCTATGTAAAATTCATGACACGCAGTGGGCTGGTCACCTAGGGAGCAAAAGAGGAGCTTGCCTCCCGGGAAGAAGTGCCTTTCAAAGAACAAACACCACTAGCAGCCCTTGCACAGCTACCGATGCAACCTCATATAGAGGAAGGAGTGGAGCCCTTTTTAAAGGCATGTTTGAAGCTGATATGAAATCCTCAGGCTATAGGAAATCTCCAAGCACTGCTGAATACCTACGCAGCTTGGTCCAATTCGATCCCTGAGACCAAGGATGTACACAAGCTATACAGCTATAAGAAGCGCACCAGAAGATAAATGCGATTGAATACACTGATTGGTGACTATGAGATGGATCAGGTTATCTTAGATCTTGTGTCAGATGCGAATGTATTACCAAACTAGACATGGAAATGAATGGGAGAGCCTAAATTAGAATGGTCCACCATCCTGCTGTGAATGGCCAATCAACAAAAAATATTCCCTCTAAGGAGGTTACCAACAGTCATGGTTGACATCGCAGGGGTAAGGGTCCTAGCTGAATTTGAAGTAATAGAAATTGTGGAAGATGTAGATCCCTACCCTGCGCTCCTCAGACTGGACTGGGAAATAGACATGGGGGGAGTCATCAATCTCAAAAAGCACAACATGGTGTTTGAAAACAAAGGCACACGCGTCATAGTACCACTTGATCCAGTAGAAGGTGTGTGGTATACAGAGCCAGCCTATGAGGAGGAAGAAATAGATCACATTTATAAATTAACTGCGCGGGATGAAGATTGGGTTAATCCCACGGATGAAGGAGTGCTCTACTGGGAAAAGGACAGTGAATGTTTTTCTGACTTTGATGAGGAGCTAGAAAATTGGCAAGGTCGATTGCATGAGGTTTCGGTGCTACGATATTTTCGGACCACCAGGAATTTCTGTCGCATCTCTACCATGGAAAGAGACCTGCCTTGCCATACGAACACAAGTGATAATAAGAATATTGTTGAACCTAAAATTCCTACAGAACGTAGGCTAGGAGCACTGCCATTAACACTACGCAGAGCACTTACGCAAGGGTCAGTATTCTTCACTCAGGAGAAGTATTGGAGTAGGGTGATCCTGCGTTTAGGGACCTCGGTTGCTAGATGGGCTTCGAGGTCAGTTGACCTACGCAAATACTTGTTGAGATACAACACTCAAGAGTGTGAGCGAACCTTGCCCAGACAGGCTCACCTAGGTACCACTGACCTAGGCGTGTGCTCGATTACGGACCTACTTGGACCCAAGTGCAATTGGGAGAATTTGCGGACGCCTCATGTGACAGATGGATTGAGCGTGCATGACGCAACCCTATCATACATAAACGTCCCAACCAAGGGCGAGGCACATGGCTCAAGATGATGGTGGCCAACTTGCAAATCTGGTACCTGCACCATGACCTGAGACACCTAGCATCGACCTTAGTTCAGGGAACATGAATGACACACAGGCGACACCCGCGGTATGAAATTCCATGGAAACGACTTCAGACGCGAGGGACGCCCGTCAGCACCTCTCGATGTGATAAAAAAGGAACCTTACAAGTACGCAAAACAAGCAGCAGATCATCAATGCAGCCATTTATGGTAAGATTGATTTGCATGAGCGAAGATCAGTTTCATGAACGGGCTATTCAACCATTAAATAGCTCTGGATAGTGTGCGAGTGGTTGCATGATGATGCACCAGGATATTTATTCACTCTACAACATGCTCCTGCTATCTGCATACTGGGTTTTTGCGCTCATTAACATTCTCTGGGCTGCCTGTTTTCTTGTTGCTATGATGGACCCTAACCCGCCGAATGATCCGGTCTGGGGCTGCTTGGTACCCACAGGTATCATCTCGAGAGGCCATGGGAATGCTGAGCATAATCAAAGGAGTGAGCACTGGCTTCCTGCAGAAAGAATTTTCTGCAAGCCTCGCACAAAGAGGCACTAGTACTGCACAATAAGAATAATTGACCTTCGCACCCCAGGGACATCCGCGAGACCTAGTCAGAGGGCCTTAGAAGATATAGCAGAGGAAGGTCTGCTCGTACCACAGTCCCCCACCCGCAACATTAGAATAAGGTCACAACTGGGCGCCAAGGAGGAACGATGAGATACAGGGACATGCTGCGACTTCTCCGCAACTCCAGAGTACTGCTCAGTAGAAGCAATGTATGTTCACTCCCTCACACTGCCCTAGTTAACAATAAGTATCCAACTACTAGGGACATTCAAATACATTTGGCGCAGCTATCTCGCACAGAGCTATAAGGACTATACACTAGAGTGTTACACGAGGTTCACCACTGTGACCGGGCCATGCCACAGCAGTATGACATACCTCCAAAAGTACAGGACGAACAAATTGCAGTGATCATAGACGCAACACATATCATTCAGGAGCAGCTGACGCAGGGCACACAATTGGTCGAAACAACTACCCAACTATGGACGGCCGTCCAGCACCATTCTACGCCTCAGCATATCTAGAAGGAATTACAACAGGTGGAAGCTACTCTGGATCAAGTTAGAGCCTCCACCATCTCTGCGCAACATCTAGCCATCTTGGACAAGATTGAGAACCTTCACCACAACAAGCATGTCATCCGAAAATGGTTGAAACCATGGGCCGACACCACACTCTAGCTCGCCAAAGACGCTTAGTCCGCCATTGCGCGCCTCCAACGGCTGTTAGAAAGTGTTACCACTACTCCAGATGGCCCTGCCTCCCTGACACTTGTCAACATTGTGCAACGAGCTGCGGCCCAGACTCAGGAAGTGCTCCCTCCAATCGTTCGCGCTCTGGCTACCTTGCGCGCGCAAATAGAGGCCACACCACCGTAGTGACTCAGGATGAGTCACAAGATTGTGTTGGGGGATTGTTGGAATGAGGTTTGATATCAAGCTGCGAAACTGGTCCATTTTTAATATTTTTGATTATATTTAGTCTAGCGCAGGGGTTTTTGGGTGGGTTAAAGCCCTGAAAACATTGTAATGGGTGAAAGGGTAAACTAGGGGTTCGAAAACCATGGGTTGCGGACCATAGGAAAGTCTAGGCTATATTGTTATAAATAGATATGCATTTTTTATTGTAAAAGATAAGAAATGATGAGCTATTGATGCATATAGTGGTTTAAGATATCTGTTTGGGTTTTGGGGAGAGGACTCCTGCTGGCTGTGTGCGCAAAGATCCAAGTCCAGTTGTGTGCGGACCCTGCTGCTATGTGCGCAGGTTGGGAAGGGAATTGTAAGGAAGAATTGATGAATGAATGAATGCGAAATATTGTTAGAGAACCGAATCTGTGAGTACTGTTGTGTGAATTATTGATAATTGATGTATTGTGCGTTTTTGGTCTTTAAGCTACGAAAGATCTGTGTAATGCATTCTTGGATCTAGATCTGTTATGTTATGTTTATGTAATGCTGTGTTAATGTTATAAAAGGCATATAACTATAGATCTAGTGCACGTGGATGCGAATAGAAACTTAATTGACTCTGCGCAGAACAAGGTAATCTGGGAATCACAAGATCTAGCGCAGCTCTTCTTGCCTTACCCATCCTTTCTCAGGGTGTGGAAACCTGGTTCTAGCACCCACCCATACTACTTCGGGTGAGAATTGGGCCTGCACAAGTAGGTCACTGCCGAAAGGGACAGTAGTATAGGGGTTTTTTGGAAAACCTTGCACACCAAACCTGGGTCAGGACCCCTCAGGCCAACAGCTTGAAACATTCTTCGCATAAGGAAAAACCACTCAAAAATTCAATAAATATACTGCACATTGCAAATCACAAAACATAAATGAATTTTCAAATAGAATAACCCCGACCTTGCGATACTGTGACCTTGCGATATATAAAGCTTGAGATATTGAAATTATACGTTATTGCAATATTTTGATCTATTCAATGGCTACTTTATTATATTGTGATTTATTGCAATCAGAACATCAACATCACACTTAAGTCATATTAATTTGAAATATCATTCGGGATTTGCAATGTGATGTTTTTAAAAGACTTGAAAGGAATCACGCATAGGCTTTAATGAATAATTAATAAAAATAAACTGTATTTACTCTTTTAAAGGCTCAAGGAGATTTGTATTTGTTTACTCGTGTTTGGAATAAAAGTACCATCCTAATTGAATTTACTATTTTAATTTAATTTCCGCTCTCATATTTTCTTTACGTTAATTATTTTTTCATCTATTGCTCAATCTCAGAAAACATCGCTCAATAAGGACTAAGAAAGGAAAAAATACAGTCGAGGCTTCTGCATTCAAAGACTCATACATGCATCGATCTTTAGTGATAATACATGCAACAAAGACGGTGGAACTACATCGTGGGAAGCTATGTATAAAATGGAGGATGAAGATCCAAAGGTACTGGAAATCAAAGCAACGACCGATGTTAAAATCTCATCTCAAGATTCCTATTTTGAAGTGACATGTTCTTTCCTACATATAATAGTTGCAAGGCCTAAAATCCTGACATACACAGATATGGTGAAGTGGATTATTGAAAATGTAGATATCTCGGATAGGGCATTCAGGAATTTAAGATAGGAAGTCATGGGGTCATTTACCTTAGACAATTTGCGTAGAATGTATCATCTACTAGAACCTCAAAATACCTATGACAAAGCATTCATTGAGCAGTTCAAAAAAGAAAATGAAAACCCAATAGATGTCATGTAGAATTGGAGGTCTAGCTTGAACAAATTCAAAAGGGAGAAAACTTGTATTTACCTAGTTGCACCCTTATCAACCCCACGTAGTTATGTAGCTGTGATAATGTGTAGGCTTTTTGGAAAAGCTGTCAGTACCAAGTTTTCTATGGAATGGGTTCCATTGATTGATGCAGCTATTAATGCCATAATTATGAATTGGAGTAATATTTTTTCTGAAAATTTGGCTATGGCCATTAGAAATTATAGACACAATAGAGTTGTCTCTACTCAGGTTATCCCTCCCTTTTATATCAGTGCATACGTAATGGATGCTAATTGCTTCTGTTCAAGATTTCATACTATGGGTTGGAATTGGACTCTCAAAGACCCTAGTCCTATCCATGTGTATCATAATATTTTGTGGGAATCATAGTTTCACC
Organism: Pinus albicaulis; assembly: GCA_034641835.2. Lineage (NCBI taxonomy): Eukaryota > Viridiplantae > Streptophyta > Pinopsida > Pinales > Pinaceae > Pinus > Pinus albicaulis. The sequence continues at coordinate 706,960,163 of CM076583.1, read as the reverse complement.
CGCAATTTTATAATATTTGTCAAAGTATTATGTTGGAAATCTATAAAACCATTTTTGATGTAAATTCCCCAAGGCTTTCAGAAGAAGAAAAGGTAGACATCTTGCAAGTGGCATGATGGTTTGGTGAAGAAAAAATTACTTATATCATATTTTTTGGGAGTATTGTAGCTCCCCATGTTCTTCCTTATTATGTCCTTGATAAGTTATTAATAAGAGAAATTTCATATAAAACAGTAGGGGAAGGTATTGTCAAAACCCTCAAAGATATGAAGAAATCTATCTGGCCAATTTTTCCAGTGCAATGTGGTTCTTTTGCATTATTTGATTTTGGAAATGTAGTTAAAGAGTTACAAAATATTTCATGTTTAAATCTAGCTATTATGCCAGGCCGACCATATGATCCCAACAAAGTCGCCCAAGTATTTACTGCTATGGTTAAAATCAGATAGTTCATTCATGAGAAACATGAATTTGATGATCTATTTGAAAAGGCCGAGACATTATCACAGGTCTTACAATTGGCATCAATTAAATTAACCCCAAATGAGCTCAATCATTTTCATACATACAATAATAAAATATTGACAAGGTGTTGGCGAAAAAGGAGGTCTCTGGGCAAGACCCAGGTTCAGGCTTAGAGCCAACAAGATTTCGCTGTAGTCTAGGACAACATCGAAATTTTCATCCTAAGAGAGCAAGGGGTCTCAGTCGAGGCATGCCGTGACCTTACTAGAATTAGAAACTGGACCATTAATACTGAAGAGAGATTATTAACAACAAGTCATCCATTACTTCATACAGAGCACGTTCATCATATATCAACTGAGATACAAGTTATCATTTCTCCATACACAATTTGAACATCAAAACAAAATTTTAAAATAACCAAACATACAATAATAAAAAATTGTCATCTATTCCATAGCACACAACACAACATCATTCTGTTTCTATTAATTAATCCCAAAACATTACATAACATACGCTACCGAGTTCAGTATATCACAACACAATACATACAGGCTTCGCAGAGCTCTCCCTAGACTCTGACCCTCTATCCACCTCTAACCTCTGTCAGAGTCACTCATTCCTTTCTTATCCACTCCCGTCAACTGACACTATTAGTATTTTCCCCTTTTCCGCTCAGCTGTTCCCTTGCGCTCTGCCGCCTCCCATATCTTTTCTGCCATTGGCTCTGTTTTTGGGAGTTCTGCTGCCTGTTCATTGTATCCCATTCTTGCCATCTGTTACATCATGTACATGTGCTTTGCCATCTATCTTCAGGTTTTCTGCAATCATAATGACTCCTTTCCTTTCTTGATTATGCTCTGCCAGCTGTTCCTTTCTCTCCTACCCTCCTGCAACTCAAAATTGTATTGTTCAAAAGAAAGGCCCCAACAAGCTTCGACCACATGCTATTGACTTGTCATGAGTCAATATTTTCCTTCTGTAGTGGTCCTTGGTTGTCCATAAGCTTCTACTGCTGGTAGAGTTCCCTCTGCTATCTCCATTTCTGGCTTCTCCTATTCTGGTTGGCCCTCCTTTAACAAAGGCCCCAACTTTGGAACCTTACTCATTTCCTATGTCTAGAGCTATGTGAAATCAACAATTTCCTGTTGCCATGATTTTATTAGGGGCTCTATCTCAGTGACCACTTTGTCAGCGTGAGTTATGTCCATTAATTATGGCAGGTCGTTAAACATTTCTCTAAGTTTGGGGTTCGCTTCGGATGCCAGTTCTGAATTTTTTCTGACTTTTGTTTTACGGGGTGCCATAGGTCCTTGAGGAGTTGTTTTGTCATCGCCAAAATCTCTTCGATTGTCTGAATTTGTGTCTCAAGTGCATTGGCTTGGTCATAGAGTTGAGTGCGGCTGATCAAGTCTGCTGTTCCCTTTATCTCGAGAATAATCTTCTATAGTTTCTTAGAGATGGGTTGAGCCTTTATTGTACGTGAGTTGGAAGACTCATGGAGTTTCTCCAATAGTTTATATGCCTATATGACCACCATTCCTAGTGTATCCTTTATATCCTGCATCTGTTTCTTCCTTTGTGCTATCTTTTCTGCATATACCGTAGAAGGGTCTGGTAGAGACGATTTCACTGCAAGTGCTTCTTTCAGTTCATGATTTTCTTGGCCCAGGGTGGAACATGCAATCCTTACATGTACTGGTCACTCAACCACCGAGTATGATAAAATTTGTATTGACACGCTCTTGTCTACACTGGTGATTGTTGGCAATAGGTCGTTGAAGTTCTTCGTGACTTGAGCCAGCTGATTTTGAAGGGTATCCATGTTGTGCTGGAGTTGATTGTGCTCATAAGTAAGCACAATGACTTGTTGTTTCTATTCTTCATATATTTGTAGGAGGTCATTGTGTAGATTCTCTGCCTGTCGTGATTCCTTTTGTATAACACTGAAGAGTTTTCCGGGTCCCCAATGCTGCATATCGCAACTGCTCATCATTTCTAGGCTTAGATTCCACTCCCTGAGTGGTTTCCCACTTGTAATAGATCGTTCCCTTTACCTTATTAAAAGCCTCCACTCGGGTGTCCAATTGGTCTAGCAGTGCCTACAGTTGCAATTGTGAAACCCTCTGAGCTGACTTGGCCAGCGTCTCTCTCGGAAGTGGGTTGGGAAGCATAGAATAAAATGAATACACCAATTCCCCATTTTTGATTTCCATTGTTGTTCCTGGCCATGAAGATACCTCTGCATGAAACGCCTCCTCTGTTATCTTAAACTTTAGTGGATTTTTGTGAAATGTATCGCCATCAACACAGTCTAGCTGAATCCAGGTTCGGTTGTGAGACACCCCAAACCATACTTGAGGGAAGTATCTATCTAGTAGGCTCCTGGGGACCCTTTGCTCAGTTTTAACCACATCTACCATCTACCGATACCATTATGCGAAGGCTTCTTTGTTTATTTCCTTGCTACTCGGGTCACCAGATACTTTCCATGGGGTGAACCTTAGGGCCATTTGTTGGTCTTCAGTGATATCCATGAGCTGCCTCCTTCCTGGTGGACTCCACTTCTAAATCACTAGAGCCATAATTAAATATCCATATATAAATCCTGTAGCTCCCTTAAAGTTATATTCGCATGCCTTGAATGTCTCTTGTAGAAAGAAATCACACCATTTCAATTGCACCCCCTGTATGCAATGCTCCACAATAGATATTGTATCAAGGGTACATTATCCATTGGTATAGTGCCTCATAGTCTTGCATACAATCAAATAGCACAAAAATTTCATCACTGGGACGTTGATAGGATAAATCTTGGCTCCATGTCCTCCTCTTCTCGTCTCGTATTTCCCGTAATAATCACAGTATCCCACCTTCTTTGCTCTTTTGGATGTGTTTTGGAAAGCTGATGACACATCCCTTCCTGATGTTGATAGGTCAATAAGTATGTGTATATCTTCTACATGAATTGGGATCTCCCTCCCAAGCCACATTGAGCCATTCTGGATCCTGCTGATGAGAATTTTTTTACACTGCATCACTACTCCCATTGTTCCAAACACTATTAGGCTTATAAGATGCAGAATTGTCAATATTTGGATGCCTTTAAAGTCTAGATGCACCCTCGCTACTTCTCTTCCCCCTTCCTTCATGTTATTTTCTATAAAAACTTGCCTCTTTAGCACTGGGAACTGGAATGAATCAGTGAGGATGGTCTATTTGTCGACCAATGACTCTAACCTCTGGATTATTTTGTCGAGCTCTGGCTCGACCACTGAAGCAATCATCTTTGTCATTTTCCTCCTCCTGCAGTATACTAGAAATGTTTTTGGTCTACTATTATGAGACTTTTCTGTTGAAGTCGTGCTAACCGTTATAACACTTTATTTCTCTGGTAATTCAGACGAAACTTCGTTGTTTCCCTCCTCCATGCAAATTAAGTAGGATTGGTGGCACGAAGGATGCTGATGCGATTCCATAACTAATTAATTTTTACTGTCTCTCCCCGCGGCTATAATTGTGTGATTAGATACTTAGGTGAGGTGGACTCTGACATTGCTGAGGTGGCTTCAAAATTTGGGTGGGCATGATGGCCAATAACTACAGCTTAATGTGGAAACTTATTATAGTATGGGGGTTACTAATTATGGAAATTATTTTTCAAATTTTGGGTGATCCTATGGACTAACACCACTGCGATGGCTTATTATGAGTGAATTATGGCTGACACGCTTGGTCACTGTAACACTATATAACTCCCCCCTGAGTAGAATTAGTTGCGATATGGTCCCCTTATCGCAATAGGGTGATGGTTATGTTTGTGCAACATGTGACTTTTGGTATAAAATATTCCTACTCTATTGGGATAGAATGATTATTATAAGAACAAAACATAAGCTATTCTACGACTCATCTCGGTTACGAGAGATTTATTGACTCTAATCTACTGACTCCTCTCTGTTGTGAGATTTATTAGAAATAAAAGGTTTTATTGCTTACTCATGATAGGGCTTCAGGTGTGCGCCGCTAACCCATACTTGAAGTATCTATCCATCTAGTTGCACTAGCTTGAACACTCCTAAGCACATGACCTCTATAACTTAGTATGGGCCCATCCAGTGCATCCTGAGTTTTCCTGGAAATATCTATAATTTTTTGTCATAGAGAAGTACCTTGCTGCCAATCTTAAATGTTTTACGCTTGATGTGGCAGTCATGCTAAGCCTTCTGTCTCTGTTTCTGTATTGATTAATGGAAATCCACCAGAAACCTATCTTCTTCTAGTTCCTGCAATTCATGAAGGTGTGCAGAGATGGATTCTTCCTTCGTCATTTGTGTTGATGTGGAGATTAAGAGACTTGGTATAACAAAATCGGCTAGTACCACTGCTTCCTTTCCATACATCAATTGAAATGGAGTCTGGTTATGCAACCTCTTTATGATAGTCCTGTATGCCCACAACGTGGCTGGTATTCTTTCATCCCATTCATCGCGGTTAACATTGCATATCTTAGTTAAACCTTTCTCCAAGATTCTGATGAAGGCTTCGATAGTTCCATTTGCTTGTGGGTGGTACGAGGTGATATTGTGGTGCTGTATCATGAAATTCTACAGTAGTGACTTGATTGTAGCATTAATGAAATGTGTTCCTTGATCACTCGTTAGTCCCCTTGGAAAACCGAACCTGCTAATGATGTTTTCAAAGATAAACCTGGTTGTTGTATCTACTTTACAGTCCTTTATTGGTGCCGCCTCTGCCCATCTAGTGAGGTAGTCAATTTTGGTGATGATATATCTTGTTTGTGAGTGTCGCAAATTCGGTGCAATAGGTCCTATGAAGTCGACTGCCCACTTTTCAAATGCTTGCATAACCCTTACAACTTGTAGGGGTAGCTCGTCACAATTTTTTAGTCATCCTGTTCTTTAATAGACATCACATTTGTACACATATTCCTTGCTGTCTTTGTGCATGGTTGTCCAGCATAATCCTGCTTGCAGTATTTTTCTTGCGGTAGGTTTTGCACCAATGTGGCTTCCCAAAAATCCATTGTGACATTTCCACAAGATATTTTCTCTTTCGTGATCTAATACACACCTTCGTAGTATTTGATATAGGCCCTATTGTAAAACTGCCCCGCTATGAGTTGGTATTCAACTGCTTTAACTACTAAATGTCTTTTCTGAGTTGCTGTATATTCTGATGGGCATTGTCTTATAGTTAACAATGTTGCTATTTGTTCTAGATAATCTGGGATGGCTTCTACCTAGAAAAGATCAACATCCAACAACTGTTCATCAAGTGGTCCTCCATTTTCTCCATTTTCCAATCTTGAAAAATTGTCGGGACCAAAGTTTAGCCTTCCCGACTTTAGTATGACTTTGAAAGTAAATTCTTGGAACAATTGAAGCCACCTAGAAATTCTTCCCTCTAGGATAGGATTTTTCACTAAATATTTTAGTGCCAAATGATCTGTGAAGAAGTTGAAAGTCCCTCCCAATAACTAGTGGCATAATTTCTGTAAAGAATATACCATTGCAAGAGCTTCCCTCTCTGTTGTTGTGTATTTCCTTTCTACCATTGATAACTTTTTGGTTGTGAAGTACACCGGGTGGTCTATGGAGGTTTCTCCTGGTTGAGCTAGCACCGCTCCCAAAGCAATACTTGAAGTGTCAATGTGTACATGGAACTGTTTATCCTAGTTTGGATGGGCCAAAATAGGCGCACTTTCTAGTTTCTCCCTCAGTGTGTCCAATGCTTTGGTGCATTCATCATTCCATATGAACTGTTCTATTTTCCGCAACAATTTTTCTAGTGATGCTGTTATCTTAGCATAGTCAAAAATAAACCTCCTGTAGTATCCTATGTGTCCAAGTAGCAATATTAACTGCTTAACATTTTTTGGGGCATCCATATTCATAATTACTGCCACCTTTGCGGGGTCCACACATACACCCTGCTTATAGGCAACATGTCCCAATAGTGTTCCAAATGGTACTGCAAAAATGCAATTTTTGAGATTCAATGAAATTTGAAGCTGTCTGCACCTGTCAAACATTATCCTTAAAAGACTTGCATGGTTTTTCAATAAACTATACACCGTCCAATCATCCATATATACTTCTAGAAACTTATGGATATAGTCTCTAAAGGCTGCTATCACTATCCTTGAAAATACAACTCGTGTATTATTTAACCAAAAAGGCATGACGTGATATGCGTATGATCCCTATTCCATTGTGAAATTGGTTTTCAATTTATCCTCTTATGTTAATTGTACCTGATAATATCTTGAGAAAATCTGTGAATGAGTATGCTTCGTTTCCTGCTACGTTGTCTAGAAATTCGTCACTAAATGGTGTTGGGAAGGCGTCATGGATACATGCATTATTTAGACTTATATAGTATACACATACTCTAATTTATGATTTTCCCTTTTTACTCTGTATTACTATTGGGCTGACCCATTCTACTTCCTCAATTGGAAAGATCAAGCCCCAACTCAAAATTTTGTCTATTTCTTCTTTAACCTTTTCCTTTACTCTTGGATTCAAGCAATAAGGTCTATGTTTTATTGGCCTGGCATCAAGTTTCAGTACTATGTGCATCTCCCCCATATCTCCTTTAATTCCTTTTAGTTATGCTACTGAAGATGGGAATATATCTTCATATTCTTGTATAATATCAAAAATTTCTTTTGTGGTTTCTGTATCCTAATAATCTCCTATGGACACAATCTTGGGCTTTTTTTCGCTCCCAATGTTATGTTTCTTTGTCTTCAGTGGTAACAGGTGCAATCCTTCAGTAGTAGGTTCCTCCTGTATTTCTCGCTCTCCTTCCTTTTCTTAAAAATATAAATGTCAAAGGTTTTCTAAATCATCGTCATCTATCTCCCGATCTATTCTTTTGCATGCTACCGATTCTTTGGCTTTCTGATATATCATGAATATCTCCTTGGTTTCCTCAAGATCTGGGAAATTTTTTTTCTTTTAATTACCTATAGGGTCTCCGTAACTTGTTCTATATCTCCTTTGAAAGAAAAACTTTGAGTAAATATTTCCGCAATTGTTTCCCAGGTGTCTGTTTCTCTCTTCTTTTCCTCTGTTAAGTACCAAGATTGCAGAATAGTGTCCAGTGAATGTACAAAGTTAAGCACCCATAAATATTTTGGATATTCCTCTTTTCTCCACTTAAATTCACATATTTTTAGGTGTACTAAGGGATCTGAGTCTCCTACGTACTTTTCCTCTAGTTGCGGTCCTGAAGCCACCTAGAATCTTGTTCTAAATGCTTTAGCTACATCCTCTCATCTACCGAGAGAATTGAGATGGGTTTCCCACCATCTTGCTGAAGTGGATTGTAATGCTACATCCATGAGAGGAACTATATGTTCTATTGGCACCTTGTCTTCAACTTTGTTAATGAATGTATTCACAGTTTGCATATTTGTAAGAGTTCGGTAACCCCTTACCTCTGTGCCAATCTAGTTGAATCCTCGAACAATAGCACATATTCTGGTGTTTATTTCGTATACTCCTTGCTGACAGCCATCCCAGGCCACTTACAATCCCAAGTCGGAACTCTGAACACTCCTCCAACTTACTGTTCCTCCTACTATAGGATTAATGTAATCTTCTCTTTTGCGTGCTGTCATTTGGTAGAGTTGGTCTAGAAGTTCTGCATCTTATCTGTTATCGACAGTTTCTGTATAGTGGGGTCCCTGATATGGATCTAATGGTTGGACCACTCTTACTTCACCATCCTAAAATATCATAATATCCTTCTTCAAATCAATAACGACATAGTTTTCAAAGGCCCAATCTATTCCCAGTAAGGCTGGATAGGGGTCCTTGTCCCCCATAATATCTATTACTTCAAAATTCGTATATGTTTTTAATCCCGTAATATCAACTTCAAATTATTCTAAACTCCCTATTGGTACAATGCAGTATTGATTTTCCCTTCTTAGCTATATGGGTGAGTATGATAGCTTTGGATTTCCCAATGCTTCCCATGTCTTTCTAAGTAGGATGTTGACATCTGATCTGAGATCTAATATTGTGTCCCTTATCTGGAACCCTGCAACTTGAGCATTTATACAGAAGTCTTTTCCAGTTCTTCTCTTATTTATTTTTAACCTTCTTATATATTTTTCAAGATGAGTCGGTGTTAGCTGAGTCCTCATGTCCTGATCCTCCAGCATCTGCCCATTATTTACAATCTTCAGGAATAGTCAGAACCATTCTTCTATAGGTGTCCCTGTGGTAATCATATTTTATCCTTCCTTGGATGGTTACAGCAGCTCCATACTCCTAAAAATCCCTAGCTTTGAGAATGTTTCTAGCGCTTCTTTAAAGTATTGCTTCCGTCAGTCTGGATTGAAAATATTCTTTGGGGATGCAGGTTTGACTAACTTTATCGGGTCCGTTTATCATACATCCTCCCCTATTTTCTTCCCTCCTTAGGTTATTATAGCTACACTTGGCATAGGTTGTGTCTCTACTATCCTTGGCTATGCATTTACCAAGTTGCCTCCTTGTTCCCTAGTAATTTCTTCCCATCTCTTGATCAACTTTGGGCAATATTCAGTAGCATGTGCATTCACTCTACATTGGGAACACCATGGTCACCTTAAAGGAGAGCCAACGAGAAGAGCAGAATCCAGAAATGGAGATAATGGAGGGAACTCTGCCAACAAAAGAAGTTGATGGACAACTAGGGACCACTTTAGAAGGAAAATAGTGACTTTGGGACGAGTAAATAGAATGGGGTCGGAGCCTGTTGGGGCCTTTGTTTTGAACAATACAATTTTGAGTTGCGGGAGGGTAGGAGCGAAAGGAACATGTGGCAGAGCACAATCAAGAAAGGTAAGGAGCCGCTGCGGTTGCGGAAAACGTGAAGATAGATGGCGAAGCATAGGCAGGTGATGACACAAATGGCAGGAACGAGAGACAATGAACATGTAGCTAAACTCCGAGAAACAGGGCCAATGGTGGAAAGAGACAAGAGGTATTGGAGCGCAAGGGAAAAAATGAGCAGAAAAGGGGCAAAGACTGACAATGTCAGTTGGCAGGAGTAGATAAGCAAGGAAGGAGTGACTCCAAGAGAGGTTAGACGTGGATATAGGGTCAGAGTCTAGAGAGAGCTCTGCGAAGCCTGTATGTACTACTAAACTCTGCGGAGTATGTTATGTAATGTTTTGGGATGAATTGATAGAAACATACCGATGCTATGTTGTGTGCTATGGAATAGATGACAGTTTTTGAGTATTGTGGAGTCAGTGTTAGCTGAGTCCTCATGTCCTGCTCCTCCTTGGACTACCATCTATAGGTTTTGCTTCAGCTGCTCCAACATTTGTCCATTATTTAAAATTTTTAGGAATAGTTGGAACCATTATTCTATAGGTGTTCCTGTGGTAATCATATTTTCTCCTTCCTTGGATGGTTGCAACAACTCCATACTCCTATGACTCCTTAGCTCTGAGAATATTTCCAACGCTTCTTTAAAGTATTGCTTCTATCGGTCTAGATTGAAAATGTTCTTTAGGGATGCAGGTTTGACTAACTTTATCGGGTTTATTTCTTGTACATCCTCCCCTGTTTTCTTCCCTCCTCGAGTTATTATAGCTACAATTGGTAGAGGCTATGTCTCTACTATCCTTGGCTCTACATTTACCAGGTTGGCTCCTCGTTACCTAGTTCTTTCTTCTCATCTCTTGATCAGCTTCGGGCAATCTTTAGTAGCATGTGCATTCACTCTACATTAGGAACACCATGGACGCATTGGTAGTGGACACTCCCTCGCTACATGACCTTATGGATCATAATTATAACATATTACAGGTCCTCTTCCTATAGTTCTGCTATCTCTCATTCCTCCCCCTCCTCATCCTCTTGGAGTCTCATTTACTCTATAGGACAAACTATCCAGTCTATCTTCCAATGCATCCAGGGCCCTGCATTTTTCTATATGATGAGTTGTTGAGGCACAAAACTCACAATAAACATTGTTTGGAACATTTGAATATTTTTTCAGAATTGGACACAGTCATGGAGGATGACCGATACCTTTACATATTTCGCAACATTCTGCTACTGTCTGATTCTGCTGATTAGGAAATCCTAAGAAATGGGGTTGCAGTTGGTATAACCCTTGAGTGTTTACCTGTGCAACTCCTCCTCTGTTTAATTTCCCATAGTTCAGACAATCCTTGTTGATTGGTCTGAGGTAGCTTGAATTCTTAGACAAATTCTCTCTTAACATCATCTATTGTTGGCTTCTAGTGTACCTTTTACCATTTGATGAACCAACGTAAAGCTATTTATCTTAATGTAGTTTGAAATTGAATTAATTTGATTGCATCTAGTGTCTGTCGAGCCCTCCAAATTGCTTCACATAGATACCAGTGCTGCTCCACATCGAGTAAATGATCCTGCCATATTTACTTGCGTTGGTGGTACTAATATGAAACCTCTACTTCTAGGCTGAGAGAGCCTACTGCTAGTACTGCTGCTAGATGTTATCTATACTATGGAAGGAATACTACACAACTTTCTAGACTCTCGTAGCTTTATCAAGAACTTATCAGGTGGATGGTAAAGTACCAGGGGAAGGTTAGGACTAGTGCTACTTGAAACTTGGGGAATAGGATTACCTTGTGTTATGGTTTCCAACCTCTCTTGGAACATTTTCTCCATTGCAACATGCAGCTCCACATCAGAATCCTCCTCAGGGTGCGTGTCCTCCTCTTCACCAGACTTCTTTCCCTTCTCTCTTCAAGCTCGACTCCTATGAATTTTCCTAAATTCCTTGACGGACCCTTCCATTCCTTGGGGCCCCATCTGAATTTCTCTTTCTTCTGTCATTTGCGGCACCTCTTCCTTGCTCTATCTATTCCTTCCTTGCTTCTCAAACTCTCATATCACCCTTTCCTGCCACTTCTCAGTGATCTGCACCCTCCTATGTGCTCTCAGCTCTTTCAACCTACTGGAGGTTCCAGCATCCATATCCCTATTCCCCCTTTTCCCTTGTTCATAGCATCTTTCCCTTCACTCCTTCCCCCAGTACTGGAGGTTTAAGTCTCCATCTCAAGACTTTGGAACAATATTAGGCCCTCATCCACCATTAAATATTGATGGTACTTCCTTCAAAAAATTTCCCTGCAACCCAGATTTAAATATATCTTATGTTTTTGTAAAATATTGATAACACTCGACTACAAAGTCTACGATGTACCCCTCCAAGGTAGTTTGTACCCAAAAATATACTGCTCGGGTTAGATCTGTTTCTAACCGATGCAATGCTGTTAAATCTGTATGTGTCCAATTGCAATTGGATCGATGCAATCCTCCATGAAGTGACTTGAACTGGAGTCTTCGCAACTAGTTATGGAGCTCTTCAGGAAATTTTCCCCAGAAAATTTTATACAAATTACTTGTTGAGTCAGAAAACAGAACTTGATCCTTGACAATATTTTCCCTCTGTTGTCGAAGCTCCACTTGTTGCGATATGAACTGATCTACATGATTGTCCCACTAGCTATACAATTCTCTCTCATAGATTCTCGATACCATGATCTAGATTCTAGATAAGTTTTCAGGTCCTAGCAACGAAACCATTTGTTGGCGAAAAAGGAGGTATTTGTGCAAGACCTAGGTTTAGGTTTAGAGCCAACAAGATTATGTTGTATTCTAGGACAATGCTGACATTTTCACATTGCCCAAGAGAGCAAGGAGTCTCACCCGAGGTGTGTCGTGACCTTACTAGAATTAGAAACTGGACCATTAATACTGAGGAGAGATTATTAAAAGCAAGTCATCCATTACTTCATATAGAGCATGTTTATCATATATCAATTGAGATACAAGTTATCATTCAACCATACACAATATGAACATCAAAATAAAATTTTAAAATAGCCAAACATACAATAATCAACAATTGTCATGTATTCCATAGCACAAAAAACAACATTGGTTTGTTTCTATTATTTCAGCCCAAAAAATTACATAACATACTCCGCAGTGTTCAATATATCACAACATAGTACATATAGGCTCTGCAGAGCTTTCTATAGACTCTGACCCTCTATCCACCTCTAACCTCTCTCGGAGTTACTTCTTCCTTGATTATATGATCCTGCCAACTGACACTGTCAGTATTTGCCCCTTTTTCGCTCAGTTGTTCCTTTCACTCCTACCCTCCCGCAACTCAAAATTGTATTGTTCAAAACAAAGGCCCCAACACAAGGGTCCCTTTGGACCTATTGCAAATTGAGGAAATAAGAGAGCCTATTCCCAGTGTAAGCCTAGACGAGAATTCCAATCACAATTATGATCAAGGATCTCCAAGGAAGTCAATTCAAGGTTCAGAACTTTCTGAACATCAATCTCAGAATCATGAAGAAAAACCTAAGGAAAGTCTTGAGAAAGATACAAAAAATAATAATGGAGAAATGACCAAAGAGACCTTGGCTGAAGAACAATTGGAAATTGATTCTACACAAGTTCAAACACAGACGATCATAGTAAATGATTTGGATAAACAATGAGAGAAATTCAGACAAAATCTCCAAGTACAACATGTTAGACTCCTGTATTTCAAAGTATCACATGGTGACTGATTATTGATTAGATTTTTCATACTAAAAATAATATTCTATTTCTATCATTTATTTTCAGAGAAGAAAGGGAGATCTTGACTGTCAAGAGCATCAAATGAATCTATTTGCCTTTTAGTTCAGTTGAAAGAGGAAAGTGTTGCTGATTAAGTGAGATGGTGATAAAAATCCATACTGCCCTCATTCATTCCATCTACCCTCTTCTTACCTTTCATTTTCCCAAATTCTGAACTCCAATGCTCTGAATCCCATTTAAATCCCAAGAACCACATACATAACCTTTGGGACTTATTACTTTATAAACCCACTTATACTAAAGTCTGCAATTGTATTGTTATAGTTCCGCACACCCACTAACATCCATATCATTTAAAACTTACCACTTACCGTAGCTCTGCCCGCCCATTGAACAACCGTATGCCATAATTATTACCTCTTGCCCACATTTTTCACCCCGCAAGTTTTAACCTTTTCTTCTTAAATCATCGCTGAAACATAAAACTCCACCGATGTGATTTGATGGGACCCATCCAACCTTTATATATTACCAAAATCTGCATGCAAACCTTTGTATTTCTCATTTGCCTTACCTTTTTCATTTTCACACATTCCAGTGCTTAGCGCGTCGCACTTCACACTTCAAACATTTTATAACTTACCTTTAAACGCCCAAAACTTTAAAGTTTTAAGGTACGATGCGATGAGATCGCATATCGATGTTGTAAGATCAGAGGGATAGCACACATAGCACCCACAAGTTAAATATTTTAACTTGCAATGTAACCATCGCAAGTCGCAAATCGCAAGTTTCAAAGGAAAAACACGGAGGTAAGTTTTAAAATGACCAAAGTGCAATATGCGATGTGGTGGGGCCCGATCACAATCGCACATCACAAGTTTTAAAGGTTAAGTGAAAAGTTAAAGTTAAGTCTTGCGCCATACAAAGTGTGATGTTGGCATGGATGCGATGTTGTTATATCGTTGAAATATAAAGGATTTCAGATCCGGGTGCATTGGGTCAAATACACTGTTTTGTGAGGAATAGGGGCTAAGCACGACATCAGGACTCGACTACACATTCAAAGGGTTTTTCCACCATTTACCCAAGAGAAGGGAATTTCAGCCAAACATTAAAGGAATAAAGGGTTTATGTTTTAAAATTTTCCAAAGCTACCAGGATTGAAGACTTATTCAAAATGAATGTGCCAGTGGGGTCAAGTCAGGTAAAAAGGGAATTTGTGATATAACAACAGAAATCGAAGGGCATCGAACACATCAATGCAAATATTGATCCAAGCACCTCATCAATTTAATAATACCACAATGGTTTTCTAAAGATGAAGAGCCAATGTGTTAGAGACTTCCTCGCCTCTTTGACATCACACCAGCTAGATCCTAATCATTGCACAATTAATAAACAGACTGCTAAAGCCACTGTTGGAGGCCGAGATGGTCTTATAACCACCTGCATGTTTCCAATTGTCTAGTTTATGTTTGAATGTAATCACTACAGTAGACATATTAACCGACTTAAGTTTTGTATAAATACTACATGCATTAGCAGTATGGAAAGGAAGGCCCGGAAGGGGAAAATCGCATTGTAATAGACTCAGCTGGTTGTAAACACTCTCATTGGATGAATAAAATATGATGTTGTTTTCCAGATTCTTGTGTCATGTTATGTGGTGAAGTGCTTCCCTTATGTAATTTTTCATTCTCCTATTTTCTCATATTATTTTATTTTCTTTACTGCGGATATAAAATTTTGCGTAGGATTTACCTTGGGGTACCTTGCTCAGTCTTGAAATAGTACGTTATGTTTTCCTATGATACCTGAATGCAAAATTCAGAGAGGCTCTACTCTGAATTTACATTGAACCTTAATCTCCTCCTCCTTTCCATCTCACTAGCTGTTAAGATCCATTTTCATGGATAGCTTTCGTGGTTGCACCTGACCTCAGTTATTCATCTATTTGATTTTTTTTAAACCTATTTGGTTCCATAGCCCAATGCCCCTCCTTCTGCTGCCAAAACAAAAAATATTCAAACAAACTCCTATGAACTAATAACTAACCTAAAAATGCCCCTATAAGCAAAGCTATATCTAATAGAGAGAGCCCTCTCTGAGTCGAGGAAGTCTAGGTCCTGTATTCCAAAGTGGTTTGATGTTTCCCTCCATGGTTTTGTCTTTAGCCTTCAGAATTACGGGGTGATAACATTCATGACGACTCCCCTGGGGAAAAAATTTATCTTCCTCAGAAAGTACATAAAAGTTCATATCTGATTACTAATGGTGGACAATTAATAGACACAAGAAGGCTGCATTATTCACCTAGCGACTCCATGATTCAAAGAACATAGCTTTTGGGCACTCATGGCGACTCCACAACATGATGACTAGAGTTCCTGCTGAACAAGATGACAAGGTTTGTGGTAGACCTTATATCTAGTGAAGGTTTGAATGCATTCAGGAACCAGTTATCAGAATTTCAGTTTGATGAAGATTTTCTAGAGGTTGTATTTATTATTTTGAAATCAAGAAAATTTAGTCCTGAAGCTAAAACATGTTTTCTCAAGATAGTTGTTGAACGATATGAAACTGGTATTGAAATTTTGAATTCTCAAATTCAGTCATATAATTTCTGAGATACTAAATAATTATGGGAAAATCTTCCTTCCCCTATGAAAGAGGAAATTGTACTACCTCTTAACTTACATATTTAGGATGATTGTGCTTTCAAGTATCAAACTGAAGATGAGGTTTCCAGGTTTAATATTTGGGATACAACTGACCAAATAGTCATTGAAGGCCTAGAAGCAAAAATTTTACATCATGCTTTTATTGATCCTATAGTAGGTTATATGGAGGTTATTTTTAGCTCAAGTTTTCAAACATGTATTCTCTATAAGGATCAAATACATCAGTAGTTTCCATTACATATTATAACTTTGTTTATGAGGACACATAATCATGTTATCCTGCTGATTTTCCTGACAAGCAGTCAAGTTGTCCATCTTTTTCTACTGCTACTTGACTGGATGCACTGGCATTATTGTATCATTTAGAACAAGAGAAATTTCAGTAGATTAGGGTAGGTAGGTGTGAAAAAAAGCTCAATAATCTGAGTATAATTTTAGTTTCAGTTGCATATTGCTTTCCAGTTTTCAGTACAAGTGTATTCTAAACTTTGGTTTGTAGAGAGTGTTGATTTCATATTGTTAGCCATAGAGGTTTTGTATCAGACTAAGTTTCAGATTTGGGATTAGCCCAATGGATCAAGCCACTAGTCTACGATGTTCTTGACACCTCCTGAAGGAGCTACCATCCCCAGCTGGAGCCACTGTTAGACTGTTGTACTTCACAGTATCACAAGGTGACTGATTATTGATTAGATTTTTCATAGTGAAAATAATATTCTATGGCTATCATTTATTTTTAGAGAAATCCTGACTGTTAAGAGCATCAAATGAATCTATATTCCTTTTAATTCAGTTGAAAGAGGAAAGTGTTGCTAATTAAGTGTGATGGTGAGAAAAATCCATATTGCTGTCATTCATTCCATCTACCCTCTTCTTACCTTTCATTTGACCAAATTTTGAACTCCAATGCTCTGAATCCCATTTAAACCCCAAGACCCATATACATAACATTTGAGACTTACTACTTATAAACCCATTTATACTAAAGTCCGCAATTCTATTGTTATAGCTCATCACACCCACTAGCAGCCATATCATTTAAAAATTACCACTTACCGCAGCTCTGCCGCCCATCGAACAACCGTATGCCATAAATCTTACCTCTTGCCTACACTTTGCACCCCGCAAGTTTTAAAATTTTCTTCTTAACTTATTGCAAAAACATAAAACTCTGCCAATGCGATTGGGTGGGACCCATCAAACCTTTATACATCACCAAAATCTACATGAAAACCTTTTTATTTCACATTTTCCTTACCTTTCACATTTTCTCACTTTCCAATGATTAGCGCGTCACACTTCACACTTCACACATTTTATAACTTACCTTTAAATTCCCGCAAATTTAAAGTTTTAAGTTGCGATGCGATGCAATCGCATATCGCACGTCGCAAGCTCAGGAGGATAGTGCACATAGCATCTGCAAGTTAAATATTTTAACTTGCGATGTAACCAACGCATGTCACACATCTCAAGTTTCAAAGGATAAGCGTTGAGGTAAGTGTTAAAATCACCGAAGTGTGATATGCGATGCAGTGGGGCCCAATCACAATCACACATCAAAAGTTTTAAAGGTTAATTCTCGTGCCATGTGAAGTGTAATGTTGGCATGGATGCGATGTGGTTATATCACTGAGATATAAAGGATTTCAGTTCTAGGTGCATTCTGTAAAATACATTGTTTTGTGAAAAACAGGGGCTAAGCACGACAATAGGACTCAACTACACATTCAAAGGGTTTTTCCACCATTTACCCAAGAGAATGGAATTTATGCCAAACGTTAAAAGGAACAAAGGGTTTATGTTTTAAAATCTGCCAAAGCTACTAGGATTGAAGATTCATTCAAAAATATCATGCCAGTGGGGTCAAGTCAGACAAAAAGGGCATTTGTGATATAACAGCAGAAACTGAAGGGGCAACGAACACATCAACGTAGCTATTGATCCAAGCACCTCATCAATTTAATAATCCTACAACAGTTTTCTCAAGATGAAGAGCCATGGTGTCAGAGCCTTCCTCCCCTCTTCGGCATCACACCAGCCAGATCTTGATAATTGCACAATTAATAAATGGATTTCTAAAGCCATTGTTGGAGGCCGAGCCTGTCTTATCACCGCTTGCATGTTTCCACTTGTCTAGTTTCTGTTTGAATGTAATCACTATAGTAGATAAATTAACCGACTTAAGTTTTGTATAAATACTGCATGCATTAGCAATATGGAAAGGAAGGTTCGGAAGGGGAAAAAAATTGTAATAGACTCAGCTGGTTGTAAACACTCATTGGATGAATATAAGATGATGCTGTTTTCCAGATTCTTGTGTCATGTTTAGTGGTGAAGTGCTTCCCTTATGTAATTTGTTATTCTCCTGTTTTCTCAAATTGTTTTCTTTTCTTTACCGTGGATATAAATTTTTTCATAGGATTTACCATGGGGTACCCTGCTTAGTCTTGAAATTGTACACTATGTTTTCCTCTGAGACTTAAATGCAGAATTCAGAGACGGCCTTCTCTGCATCTACGTTGAACCTTAATATCCTCCTCCTTTCCATATCACCATCTGTTAATATCCATTTTCATGGCTAGCTTGCCTGGTTGCACCTGATCTCAGTTATTCATCTATTTGAATTTTTTTACACCTGTTTGACTCCATAGCCCAATGGCCTCCCTTCTGCTGCCTCAACCAAAAATATTCAAAGAAATCCCCATGCACTAATAGCTAGCCTAAAAATGCCCCTCTAAACAAAGCTATATCTAACAGAGAGAGCCCTCTCTAAGTCCAGGAAGGCTAGGTACTGGATTCCAAAGCGGTTTGATGTTTCCCTCTGTGGTTCTATCCTCAGCCTTCAGAATTACGGGGTGAAAACACAACAAATAGAGACAAGTATTGAAGGGAATTCTAGATTCCAGACCCCTAATAAAAATTTACAAGTTGTAAATACAAAAGTAGATACTAAAATAATCCCGGCCTACCCAACATCACAAATTATTTTGAGAATGAAAGAGATACCCACTTTAGATATATTTTATAGTCCAGCATAGAAAGTAGTGGTAAGGAGACATAAAAAGAAAATAAATCTTGATTCATCATCAACAACTCCAAAAAATGAATCAATGGAGGTTGTGTGGAAAGACACCCCCATTGGTCCATCATAAAACTTGACAAGGCTGTCACTGTTTGAAAATGATTACGCAACAACTACAATGGATAAGGAAGCAGAGTTTAGTATTATTTGTAAAGATAAATATGAAAGAATTCAACTGTTAGAGCAACAACTTGAGCAGGAAAGATAGAGTATCAATAAGAAAACAGAGCTGCAGCTGATACAATTTTAAAAATATTTTGAGCAAATGAAGTTACAACACCAAGAAAACATCACAGAGAAAGATAGACAGATTCAAAAAATGCAAAGTGAAGTAGATAAACTTAGAAGTCATCCTCATACAGAATAATTCATCAAAGAGACACTTGAGTTAAACACTCAATTGTCAAAGAAACAAGAAATATTCTATCAAAGAATCTCAATGATCAAACCATATTGTGAAACAAGTGATACATTAGTCAATCAAGTGGTGGATCAGAGATTATAGTATGAAAATGTTGATAAAAATAATTCAAGTTTTATTTCTTGGAAAGAATTTGAAGAAGTAACAAAAGTAGATATGCCAAATATTGAGCAATCCCACAAAGATATTTTATTTATAGATTGGGATATGCAATTAAAGCAAGTAGAAAGGGCAACAACTAGAGAAAATAATATAAGTAGAAATATAATTTAAGCTGTAAATGAAAACCTTCATAATATCAATCTGATTAAAGAATGAAATCTAGGAGTTTTCCCATATATCAAACAATTAGAGAGACAATGGAAAGAAACCACCGAAAATCAAATAGAAGCAGTCAAATAGCTATCAAAACTTGATCGAGAAACTTATTGGTAGTTTCCAGTAAAACCATACAGTTAATGGATGGCTTTGTGCTGTCTAACGAATTCCACTCAAAATATGGTGCCACCTTTCTCTGATGCTGTATTTATGGGAAAACTAAGATCCAAATTCGACCAACCATCCTAGGTGAAGCCAATGTTGTATATATGTGAACTGAAAAGCTCAATGGCAAGGAAGGACCGTTCACCATGATAAACCACGTCATCATATTTTTTTAGTTTTTATATTTTTATTTTCAGTAGTCTAAGGAAGGTTGTTTGAAACCTCCTCAGATTTTTATGTAATAATCTATTTTTGATACATATGTAATATTATTTAAACCTCTCTCATACATTTAGAGAGGGGTCCAAGATTTTATCAAAACATTTGACAAAAGCTTGCATTTCTATACCTTTGTGATTGTTTTGATGAAATATATGGAACAATATCTTGATTTTCTTGGATATTGAAGCATACTCTACTTAATTTTCATTTATGTACTCTTAGAATATATTTGGTTGAAAATAAGAATATCAACATCGCTGATTTTATGAGTAGAACCTTTTCATATTTGGTACTTCTATCTATATGATTGAGTTTTGTTTATGTATTAGCAATAATTTTCCTTATATCGTATTATGTATGAGATATGAGATAAAATTTTTCATTAAAGCACTATTGTATGATGTTTCACCTGTGATTCCTTATTGAGTATAGGATAAATTGATATATGCGATATCATTTCATAATTATTTTTCCTAACTATTTAGTCAAAATAATTATCTTAAACAATTTCATCTCTTATAGCAATTGAATGATGCATCACTTTCTCCTTATCAAACTTCACATCCCTTTGTACAAATTTCATTTTGAGGGATGGAAAGTATACACGGTAGTTGTGAGAACTTTTTGTGTGCCCCACAAATAACCCCAACTCTGACATTGGCTCGAGCTTCTTCCTTGATTATTTGGAGACATGGCAGTAAAAAGATGCTCCAAAACTCCTGAAGTGATACACATCTATCTTTCTCCTTGAGAAAGCCTCCTCCGATGTAATCATGCTTAGAATCTGATGAGGACTTCGGTTCTACAAATAGAAAATTGTATTTCATGCCTCTGCCCACAAGTGCAGTGGTATGCCTTGGTCATGCAACATATCCCTTGCGGCTCCCACAATTCTACAGTTATTTCTCTCAGCAAACCCATTCTAATGTGGGTTGTGGGGTACTATCAACTTGCATCAAATGCCTTCTTTTGCACATTTTTTTTTTAAAATTCATTTGAAACGTACTCACCTCCATTATCGCTCCTAAGAGCCTTCAACTTCTTGCTGGTTTATTTCTCAACAAGTGCCTTGAATTAAATGAACTTGGAGAATGCATGATCTTTCTTATGGATGAAGAATATCCAACACTTCTGTGATAAATCATATATAAAGATAAAAAAATACTTATGCCTAGCAGTGGAGGCTGTCGAGAAAGGTCTACAAACATAAAAGTGGATTCTTTCAGGTAATGTATGCGCTTTGCTGCCCTAATCATGGAGAGTGGATTTTGTGTAATTCCTAAAAGTACAACCTTTTCACACACCCTGCTGCTTGAGTGCATCGTTGGGAAGGTTTGCGGTTATTTTTTGTAAAATGTTCACGGTGCCATGATGCAAATGTCCAAGTATTCTATGACATAGTGCACCGATATCACGTATCTGCACCTTCTCTGACTTTGTGCTTAATGCAACACAATCTTCCACATCTAGATTATATAGGTTCTTCACTTGAACCCTGATCTGCTACACCTATCCTGTGGCTGTGTCTCAGGAATTCCTTTCCTTTGCTGCTGATCACATCATATCCACGATCTTCCAAAACTGCAACAAAAACGATATTTTTCTTTAGGCCCAGAACGAACATGAAATCCTTGTGCCTGAGGGGGAAGGTTGAATCCCTCTGAAAGGTGAATGTGCAATCCCAATTGCATTTTTCCTTCCATCATCCCTCATATCGTTGTGCATATGCAAGTATTTCTCCTCCAAGTCATTGAAAAAATATCTATTCCCCGTCACGCGGAACGAGGCATGATTGTCCATGTACCACATGGTCCCCATCATTGTGCTGGCCATGCATGCAATGAGAGTAAATTATAACTCAAACTGTGAAACCAAGTATTCACTTATTTCTCCTCTTGAGGTCTTCTTGCTTGTATTCTTGTGTGGACACTTTGTGATACAATGCCCAAATTCATAACGGTTGAAGCACTTGATTTTGGACAAGTCATTATTCTTGACCCTTTGACTGGATTCATATCTGGATTGGGATTTCTTTGATTTCTCTTTATTTTCCTTTCCAACCAATGGAAAATTTTCCTCATCCTCACCCTTGGATGAATTCCCATCTTTGGTATACTTTCTTATTTCCTCCTGTATCAAATCATACCAAAAGCGTTCCCATTTTGGTTATTTTTCCCTCCCATTCACCAAATATTATTAGCCATGCTAGCTCTTGGGAATGATTAAAAGGGTTAGGCTTACGAAATCATCCTCTACTATAGTAACACCAAACCCTCTAAATTCATCACGAAATTGTGTGAACCTGCTCAGATACTGAGGTATGAAGTCATTATTCTGCATCTTCATATTCCAAAGTTTATCCTTCAGTGCCAACTTCCTGTGGTTGCTACTGTTCTCAAACAATTCTATTAGTGCTTTCCACATAGTGAATGGAGTATATTTTCTGTGGATATTTGAGACAATATGATCCCGTACTCCCTCCAGGATAATTATCCTCGCCTTGGACACATACTTCTTCCATTGAGCATGGTCCTCAAAATTTTCTGAAGGTGGTTGTGGAATGTCTGTCTTGACATATTCCAACTATCCATTGTCCTCCAATATCTCATCCATGCGATCCTTCCATGTGTGATCCGTATTTATGCAAGAATGCAAAAGAATACACATATATCCATAGAGACAGAGATGCAGTGGAAATAATGCTTCATTTTATTAATAAAACAAATCACTGAAATACACATCTAGGGCGCTGGTAGGCGTATCTCTGAGAAGAGATGTGGAGGCTACAGGCCTCTAAAATGTGTTACAATGAGAAATAATGGAAATGAGAAGCGAGGGAGCTGGTAGTGTATCCCTGAGAAGAGATGTGATGGCTATAGACCCCTCCACTGTATTACAGAATTGACATAATAGAAATAGATGAGCGGGAACACGGGGGGGGGGGGGGGGGGCTGAGCCTGTTGTAAAACCGACGTCAAGCCTAACCCTAGAAGATGAAGCGCCAAAATTGTGGGCCCCGTTTGGGTAAATTGGTGTTTCAACTTCCCAGGGACGTAACTTTGGCATCCGATCTCTGTTTGACGTGCTTAATATCTTGTTAGAAATATCTATCCGAGGACTAAAAATTTTGAGTGAGAAACATCGATCTATGACCCATGTTGCTCCTGGTTTCCCCAAAAAGCGTCATTTAGGGCCTCAAAACGGCTTTGGAAGTTCATGACCCAGAAAACTGCTAAAAATAGTAAGTTGTGCTGAAACTTACAAAATAAAAGAACTGATGGTGGGGGTTCAAATGGACTTGGTGGGTGGCCACCAATATCCACCTAGATCATTAAGTCCCCAAAACGGCTCTGGGTGTGCAGGACCCTAAAACCTGCTCAAAATAGTAAGCTGTGATGAAGTTGAAAAACTAAAAGAATTGATGCTGCGGGTCCAAATGGAATAGGTGGGAGGCCACCGATATCCACTTGGATCATTCCTCCTTCCTTAGGAAGCAATGGTCTGCATTTCGTTAAGTTCCTCCATGGGGGGGAATTTTTGTTGAACTTGGTATTAGATTTGTCCAGGATGTCGCAGACCTATTGGCGGATGTGCTGGATGTATATGTGTCGTCGGTGGGAAGCCATTGAAGGATATGGTCAAATTTATCCATCATCGCATTCCTTTTTTTCTCGAGGGCATCCTCGAGCAATATTTTGATAGTATCTCCTGCTCCCTCGTCTTTCTTTCCTTCCGCCATGGGGGGTTGTTGGGGTTGCGAGGTTGAACTCCTTATACCCTGGCCACGTTGGGGACATGAAAATAAAAATAGAGAAAGAGAAGACCGCTCTGATACCATTGGTGGCCTCCCACCTATTCCATTTGGACCCGCAGCATCAGTTCTTTCATTTTTTCAGCTTTAGCACAACTTAATATTTTTAGCAAGTTTTTGGGTCCTGCACACCCGGAGCCGTTTTGGGGACTTGATGATCTAGGTGGATATTGGTGGCCACCCACTGAGTCCATTTGAACCTCCACCACAGTTCTTTCATTTTGTAAGTTTCAGCACAACTTACTATTTTTAGCAGTTTTTCGGGTCATGAACTTCCGAGGCTGTTTTGAGGTCCCAAACGATGCTTTTTGGGGAAACCGGGAGCAACATGGGTCATAGACTAATGTTTCTCACTCAAAATTTGTATTCCATGGATAGATCTTTCTAACAAGCTATTGAGTGTGTCAAACAGAGATCGGATGCCAAAGTTACGTCCCCTGGAAGTTGAAACACCAATTTACCCAAACAGGGCCCACAGTTTTGGCGCTTCATCTCCTAGGGTTAGGTTTTTGGACGTTTTGGGTTTTACATTGTTTCTAAACAATAAATAATCCTTCCAGCCTCATTGTAACACAGTTCGGGGGGCTGGTAGCCAACACATCTCTTCTCAGAGATAAGCGTTGCCAGTACCCTAGCTCATCTATTTCCATTATGTCAGTTTTGTAATACAATGGAGGGGTCTGTAGCTGTCACATCTCTTCTTCGGGATATGCTACCATTTCCCTCGCTGCTCACTTCCATTAATTCTCATTGTAACATAGTTTAGAGCCCTGCAGCTGCCACATCTCTTCTCAGAGATACGCCTACCAGCGCCCTAGCTGTTTATTTCAGTCATTTGTTTTATTAATAAAATGAAGCATTATTTCCGCTGCATATCTGTCTCTATGGATATAAGTGTATTATGTTGCGATCTTGTTTAAATCTGGATCAATGTGAAAAAATTAGATTCGCCTTCCAAGAAATACTCCAGCCTCAACCCGTTGAATTTCATATTCTCAACTTTGAATAGATCCTACAAAAATGAACTGAAAATTCGATTCTATTGAGAAAAAAACTCAAAATTTATGCTGTAGTGTGAATCATGCTCTGATGTAGTGTAGAAATTATATGTATATTTGAAACTGCTCATGAAATTTACTAAATCTTAAGACTCAAAGATACTCTACTCATTTGCGGAATTCAATTCACGATCTAGAACACAAATCATAGACATGCAAAAGGAAACATCACACATACACAAAGATTTATCTAGGGGAAAGAAAATACTCAAAACACAATTCCTATCTATATTGCATTAACAAAATAATAGAAATGAATACATGCTTTCTCAAGCCTGAGCACAACCTGCAAGTGTATAGTCTATCCCTCTACCTATCTGATTGACTCTAGCCAACACTTATCCAATTTTCAATCCCTTCAAGATCCTATTTCCTTGCGTTGTTCCTTGAAAAATTGGGCCTCTATTAATTAGGAAATTCCCTCAATTGAATTGTGCAATTCATTTAGGTTGATCCTTTGATTGCATGCACAACCTGTACACATTGGAATAGTACACAACTGATAATACACTCCCCTTGAATCTCTATCTCAACTAGGTAACTCGAGTTCTCTGCATGCATCAATTATTTTAGGCCAATTGATCAGTTAAATGAATGATCACCGAGTGTGACAAAATTCACACTGCAGAACTTGATGTTCCACTAGTTCCCCGAACAATTAGAACTAGTTTAACTGACAGTAAATCAATTTAACTGAAATATATTGCTACAAATTAGCAATCAATCATACTAAACTGAACTCAAGCTTCCCCAACTCAAATTAAATGAGTTAACTAAGTGACAAGTTCCATGTCACCTCAGTTAACTACCTCCAAGATTTCTGCTGAAATAGAAATTCAAATTTTCTCTAGTTTGACCAATGAAAAGTCAAAATGAGATTTTATTTTTTCATTTTTTTAACATTGTCTATTTACCTAGATCCATTCATGCTCATTTAAGTTTAAGAGTTTAAACTCCTTGTTATTGAAACCCCTTGAAGAAATTGTTTTGTAAAGCAGAGCTGTTGCTTTGAGAGAAACCATTTGGGGACTAACATTTTCATTTTTAAATATTACTCTTTTCCTAAAAAATCCAAAAATACCAACATAAAAACTTGGGAAGGACTTCCTAACATTCGATTGGTTTCAAAGATGCCTTTTGAATCCACAAAGATTTAAATTTCAATTGTTCGAACATGTCCACCTGTGATCTAGGGATATAATTAATGAAAGGCATGGGATAAAATGCAACTCGTTATGTTTCTAGAGAGAATGAACATGACCATAATATATGGTGTGTAATTTATTCTAAGTTAAGGCACAAGGTGCATTGAGATGGACCATGGATATTCATTTTCTTTAAATTTTCAGCAGTTCGATTTTTTTTATGGACGAGAGTATAACAAAACATGTTTACTTTAGGTATGCCATATTTATTTCAAAAATTTTACCATACTTTGCAAAGGTGGAATTTGGGAAATCCACTTGACCAAGTGTGAGTATCCCACTTTCACAGTGTATATGTTCTAAAGGCTTAAATTACATGTTCTAAGATCTTGAAAGGGAACAAATATAGGTGCTAAACCTTTTAGATTAGAATCTAAGCAGTCCCATGGAAACCCAATATGAATCACGAGCTCTAGCCTTAACTAAACTTTCCAATGACCCCGACTATCCTAAAGAGATATACCTCTCAGTTTGGAGTAGCCAATATCTAAATTCCTTGCAACCTTCTAAATAACCTTTATAAGAGAATTTATCTTTCTAGATGTTGATGTGGGCATCATTTCTAGAAAGCCAGCTGAGGTGTTCAACTATTATAGGAGAGATTCCTATACACATCTTCCAAGTTTTCGATCCAAGTCCATACCAATTGTTTGACGTAGCTTTGAGCACATGAGTTTTATTACATTATTTTCTTATGAATGTTGAAAAATGAAACAAGAAAGTCTCAATTTGATTTTTCCTTGATCAAATTGATAAAATTCGAATTTTCACATCATCAGACAACTTGGATGTAGTTAACTGAGGTGACATGGCTCTAGTCACTCAATTAGCTTAGTAAATTCGATTTAGAGTTGGAGTATAGTTAAGCATGTGAGATTGCTAATTTATAGAAATCAAGGTCAGCCATTTCGAGTTATTTTCAGTGAAACTAGTTCTAACTATTGGAGGAACTAGTTGAAGGTCAATTGTGGAGTGAGACTTCAGTCTAATTTAGTGATCATCCAATTAACTGATCAATCAACCAAAAATAACTAGTGCATGTAGAGAATTCTAGTTACGTAGTTGTGGGGGAGATTCCAAGGCAGTGTAACATCAGTTGTAGACTATTCTAGAGTGTACAGGTGTTGCATGCAGTTTGATGAGTAATCTTCGGAATTGTGCAATCATTTTGGAGGAAATTCCTAGATAATAGGGGCCTAATTTCCTCAGGAATTGCACAAGGAAAATGATTAGAGGCTCAATATTTTAGCTCAAAAATTAAAGTGATCAGAATTGTTTGAAAACTGAACGACCACGACCATAAAGTCACTAGGAATCCAACGCAACTTGTTTCGTCGAAAACCAAGTTTGGATGAAGAAGTTATGGTCCGCTGATCGCCATTCAGAACATGCAAATTAAAAAAAAATGTAGAACAAGTACATGATGATGACATGAAAGCCCAGTTAGCATGCGAATAATATTATTCAGTTTTTTTCAAATGGGACTGTGACAAGTGTCACTGCGAGATTCGCCAGTTTGGTTTGTGAAGGTGAAATTTGTCCAATGATCTCCTAAGGTTGAATTTGGGTTCACGATATTTATGTGATGGAAATTATTTATTTATTTATTTTAAGGATTGGATTAATATATATATATACATATACATATATATATATATATATATATATATATATATATATATATATATACATATACATATATATATATATATATATATATATATATATATATATATATAGTTGGCTTGAGGGGTCCTGACCTAGGTTTGGTGTGCAAGGTTTGCCAAAAAACCCCTATACTACTGGCCCTTTCAGCAGTGACCTGTTTGCACAGGTCAAAGTCTCACCCAAAGTAGTATGGGTGGGTGCTGGAACCAGATTTCTGCACCCTAAGAAAGGATGAGTAAGGAAAGCAGAGCTGTGCTAGATCCCAGGATTCCCAAATTACTTTTTTCTGCGCAAAGTTAATTAAGTCTCTATTTGCATCCACGTGCACTAGATCTATATTTATATGCTTGTTATAACATCAAAACAACAGTACATAAACAAAACATAACAGATCTAGATCCCAGAATGAAGAACATAGATATTTCGTAGCTTAAAGATAGAAAACACACAATACAACAATTATCAGTAATTCACAAAAAAGTACTCATAGATTCAGTTCTCTAACAATCTTCCACATTCATTCATTCATCAATTCTTCCTTACAATTCCCTTCCCAACCTGCACACACAGCAGCAGGGTCCACACATAGCTGGACTTGGATCTCTGCGCACACAGCCAGCAGGAGTCCTTTCCCCAAAACCCAAACAGATATCTTAAACCACTATTCACATCAATAGCTCATCATTTCTTATCTTTTACAATACAAAATGCATCTCTATTTATAACAATCTATCCTAGACTGTCCTATGGTCCGCAACCCGTGGTTTTCGGACCCCTAGTTTACCCTTTCACCAATTACAATGCTTTCGGGGCTTTGACCCACCCCAAAAACCCCGCATTAGACTAAATATAATAAAAAATATTCAAAATCGACCAGTTTCGCAGCTTGTTAGGAGACCCCGTTCCAACAGACCCCCAACACAATCTTGTGACTCGTCTCGAGTCACTGCGGTGGTGCGGCCTCTATTTTCACGCGCAAGGTAGCTAGAGTGCGGACGATCGGAGGGAGTAATTCCTGACTTTGGGCCGCAACTCATTGCGAAATGTTGACAAGTGTTATGGAGGCAAGACCGACTGGAGCTGCGGTAACCATTTCTAACAGCCGGTGGAGGCGCGCAATGGTAGACTGAGCATCATTGGCGAGCTGGAGTGCGGTGTCAGCCCATGGTTTCAACCATTTTCAGATGACATGCTTGTTGTGGTGAAGGTTCTCAAGCTTGTCCAAGACGACTAGAGGCTACGCAGAGATGGTGGAAGCTCTGACTTGATCCACCGTAGCTTCCGCTTGCTGTAATTCCTTCTGGATATTCTAAAACATAGAATGGTGTTTTGACCAATTGTGCACCCCATGTCAGCTGCTCCTAAATGATATGCGTTGCGTTTGTGACCACTGTAATCTGCTGGTCCCGTACTTCCAGAGGTATGTCATACTGCTATTGCATGGCTCAGTCACGGTAGCGAACCTCGTGTAACACTCTGGTGCATAGTCCTTGTAGCTTTGTGCGAGATAGCTGCGCTAAATCTATTTGGATGTCCCCAGTAGTCGGATCCTGATTGTTAACTAAGGAAGTGCAAGGGAGTGAACATACATTGCTTCTGTTGGGCAGTACTCTAGAGTTGCGAAGAAGTCACAGCATGTCCCTATATCTTAGCTTTCCTCCTTGGTGCAAAACCAGTTGTGACCTTATTGTGATGCTGTGGGCGGTGGACTGTGGTACGAGCAGACCTTCCTCTGCTATATCTTCTAAGGCCCTCCAATTGGGTCCCGCAGATGTCCCTGGAGTGCGAAGGTTTGTTATTCCTATCGTGTAGTACTGGTGCCTCTCTGTGCATGGATTGCAGACAATTATTTCTGTAGGAAGCCAGTGCTCACTTCTTTGACTACACTCAACATTCCCATGGTCTCTTGAGATGATACCTGTGGGTACCGAGCAAACCCAGACCAAATCATTCGGCAGGTTAGGGTCCATTGTAGCAACAAGAAAATAGGCATCCCAGAGAATGGTAATAAGTGAAAAAACCCAATACACAGATAGCAAGAGCATGTTGTAGAGTGAATAAATAGCCTGGTGCGACGTCATGTAGCCACCCACACACCGGCCGGAGGTATTTAATGGTGGAGTATCCTGTTCGTGAGACTGTCCTTCGCTCATGCAGATCAATCTTACCATAAATGGCTACATTGATGATCTGCCGCCTATTTTGCATACTTGTAAGGTTCCTTTTTTATCACATCGATAGGTGCTGACGGACATTCCTCGTGCCTGAAGTCGCTTCCAGAGAATGTCAGACCGCGGGTGACGCTTGCATGCCATTCGGCGTTCCCTGAATTAAGGTCGATGCTCGGTGTCTCAGGACATGCTGCAGGTACCAAATTTGCAAGTTGGCCACCAATATTCTCGAGCCATGTGCCTCATCCTTGGTTGGGACGTTTCTTTATGATAGGGTTGCATCACGCGTTGTCGGACCATTTGTCACTTGAGGCGTCCGCAGATTCTCCCAATTGCACTTGGGTTCAGGTAGGTCTGTAATCGAGTGCACGCCTAGGGTAGCAGTACCCAGGCGAGCTTGTCCAGGCAAGGTTCGCTCGCACCCTTGAGTGTTGTATGTCCGCAAGTATCTACATAGGTCAACTGACCTCGGAGCCTAGCTAGCAACCGGGGTCCCTAAGCGCAGGATCACCTTGATCCAATACTTCTCCTGAGTGAAGAATACTGACCCTTGCGTAGGTGCTCCGCATAGTGTTAGTGGCAGCGCTTTTGGCCAGCGTTCCATAGGAAATTGAGGTTAAAAAATTTCTTATTATCACCTGTGTTCGTATTGCAAGGCAGGTCTCTTTCCGTGGTAGAGATGCGACGGAAATTCCTGGTGGTCCGAAGATATCGTAACGCCGAAACCTCATGCAATTTTCCTTGCCAATTTTCCAGCTCCTCATTAGAGTCAGAAAAACATTCACTGTCCTTTTCCCAACATAACACTCCCTCATCCATGGGGTTAACCCAATCTTCATCCTGCGTAGTTAATTTATAAATTTGATCTTCCTCCTCATAGGCTGGCTCTGTATATCGCGCACCTTTTGCTGGATCAAGTGGTACTATGACGCGTGTACCCTTGTTTTCTAACACCGTGCTGCGCTTTTTGAGATTGATGACACCCCCCATATCTACTGCCCAGTCCAGTCTGAGGAGGGCAGGGTAGGGATCTGCATCTTCCACAATTTATATTACTTCAAAGTTAGCTAGGACCCTTACCCCTGCAATGTCAACCATGAATTTTGGTAACCTCCCTAGAGGGATGATTTTTTTGTTGATTGGCCATTCGCAGCTGGATGGTGGACCATTATAATTTAGGCTCTCCCATTCATTTCCATGTCTATTTTGGTAATACATTTGCATCTGAACCAAGATCTAAGATAACCTGATCCATCTCGTAGTCACCAATCTGCGCAGTCAATCGCATCTCTCTTCCGATGCACTTCTTATAGCTGTATAGTTTGTGTACATCCTTGGTCTCAGGGATCAAGTTGGACTGAGCCGTGCAGGTATTTAGTAGTGCTTGGAGATTCCCTACAACCTACAAATTTCGTAGCAACTTCAGACATGCCTTTAAAAAGGGCTCAAATCCTTCCTCGATCTGAGGTTGCATTGGTATCTACGCGGGGGCTACCAGTGGTGTTTGTTCTTTGAAAAGCACTCCGTCCCAGGAGGCGAGCTCCTCTTTTGCTCCATGGCTGACTAGCCCACTGTGTGTCATGAATTTTACACAGGGATCTGCCTTTCTTAGTATAGTTTTAACTCTTTTTACGTTTTGCGTAGGGGTGGGTGCTTTTCCTGCATCTTGGCTATTAAAATTGGGCAATCCTCCACCACATGGTCCGACTGCCTACAATATTTGCATGATGGCTTGGTGGGATTTTGGAATTCTCTGGAAAAGTGCCCTATTTCTCCATAGTTATAGCAGATCAACTGCCCACGTCATCGGCCTGTGCTTCCTCCCCGACCTCCTCTACCTCTGGCCGGTGATCCTCCAAAGTGCGCAGAAAGTCTTGGTGACACAGGGTTCGATTGTACCCTATATAAGTTTTTTCGATCCATCATTAAGTCATAGGTTCGATAATTCTGCTTGTCATGTCCCAGTGATCAATAAAACCTGCACCATTGTTGCTTTAGTTCTGGGACATATGCGCCTAGCTGAGGGAAATGGTTCGTATCATGTAGTCCTGTTACCTGACAGTGATCGCACCACAGTTCAGGTCCACTCAACCTAGGTCGTGACAGAATAGGTTCCCTATTTGCCCCTAGGCATACTAGGCTAGGTCCTCCTACTTGCATGTAATCCATCAGTAGAGGGAATTGATCCTTTGTATGGCCAGACACCCGAGATCGTATGCACCAAAGATCTACGCAACCGTCCTTTCCTCGTTCTTTTCGCAGGTTCTGTATTTCCATATGCATAGCCCCAAGTTGTACCTGAATTTTTTGTATCCCCGCTGATGTATCCTCTCAAGGGGCATCCTCTAGTTTCATAGCGACTTCCACAGTCTTCTCCTGCAATTCAAAGGTCTGATGACTCATTGGCGTGCGCAGGTGAGGTAACAACATAGCGATGAACCATTCCATATGCTGTCTATCATCATATTCGAATCCTCCTTCCCTGATTGCTTTCTTCAATCACTGATCAACCTCCCATACTAACTTAGACACACCTTGTTTGAAGTCCTTCACTTCTGCTACCAGCTAGGAACAAGATTTCGGCTTCCTAAATTGGTGCTTCAAAGCATCCTTGATATCTTGAATAGAGGCGCTCCCATTCTGGGAAATATACCGCATATACCAGTCCAGGGCCCTGTCCTCAAATGCCAACGACAGCTGCGCCCTTTTTACCGTATCACTCGCCACATTCTGCACAGTCCATATAGAGTCTGCAATGAACCAGAATTGGTCCATATCCTCATCTCCTACCCCCTTGAAGGTAGGTAGTTTCATATGCACAACTATATCACTATCTAGGGGGGGTGGTGGTGTAGGATAATTCTTACCTCTGCGGGGCCTAGGTGGCAATGTAGCTGGGGGATCTTGCGCAACTAGTTCCTGCAACAGATGGTAGGCGGATCTCCCCCCGTCAAGGTTGGTCTGATAGTATTTACCATTGTGCGTCGCGCTCCCGTCTAGATCCAAGGTCATTTAGCTAGTATGACTACACAAAATACTCTTTTCACACAGTAATATCTACATCAACAATGGTAACGTCTTTAGGAATTTGACTCGGAACCCTTTGAAGAATCGTCGCTTGGCCTCAGAGTATGAGACAAACTAATCAATGGAAAATTATGTCACAAATCCTCCTAGCACACTATCCACCCAGTGATCCACCGTGCGCGTGATAGTATTATCAGTCTTTTCCAGTTGCTCGAGCAGCTCTGGGGTCCACTGAGTGACTTGGTCATCCTTCCAGCACTTCTGGAATTCCACAAGTCTGGTCAGCCACTCCTGGGGTTCAATCGCAAAGGTCACAAAGAATATTTCATACCTTTGAAAGGATGTACCTATTTTTCCACCTTTCCGTCGTTAACTTCCCACTGCGATTTTCTTTTACTGCAAACTCCTAGATCTGTCTCTCGAACCAATCTTCGATTTCTTTTCTTTCTAAGCTTCCAGTATTCTCTTTTCATTACCCGATCCCTCTCTTAGACTTCTCCGTGTCTCGACAACGAAACCATTTGTTGGCTTGAGGGGTCCTGACCTAGGTTCGGTGTGCATGGTTTTCTAACAAACCCCTATACTACTAACCCTGTCGGCAGTGATCTGCTTGCGCAGGTCAAAGTCTCACTTGAAGTAGTATCGGTGGGTGATGGAACCAGGTTTTTGCACCCTGAGAAAGGATGGGTAAGGCAAGCAGAGCTATGCTAGATCCTGGGATTCCCATATTACCTTGTTCTGCGCAGAGTTAATTAAGTCTCTATTCACATCCACGTGCACTAGATCTATAGTTATATGCTTGTTATAACATCAACACAACAGTACATAAACATAACATAATAGATCCAGATCCTAGAACGCAGTACACAGATCTTTCGCAGCTTAAAGACAGAAAATTCACAATACATCAACTATCAGTAATTCACACAAAAGTACTCATAGACTCAGTTCTCTAACAATATTCTGCATTCATTCATTCATCAATTATTCCTTACAATTCCCTTCCCAACCTACACACACAACAGCAGGGTCCGCACACAGCCAGCAGGAGTCCTTTCCCCAAAACCCAAACAGATATCTTAAGCCACTATTCGCATCAATAACTCATCATTTCTTATCTTTTACAATACAAAATGTATCTCTATTTATAAAAATCTAGCCTAGAATTTCCTATGGTCTGCAACCCATGGTTTTCGGACCCCTAGTTTACCCTTTCACCCACTACAATGCTTTCGGGGCTTTTGACCCACCCCAAAACCCCCGCGCTAGACTAAATATAATAAAAAATATTCAAAATGTACCAGTTTCGCAGCTTTTTGGGAGACCCAATTCCAACATATAATATTGCATATGGTGTAATATCATATATTATATTATATATTTATATATATATTAATATTAATTAATTATTAATCTGAAACCTTAATCTTAATTCAAATTCTGCATATTTTATTTCTAAAACTTATAGTTCACATTTGAATTTCATATGGTGGTTATATATTGAAGTTCGGATGGCGCGATATAAAATATGGTCTAAACTATTGTCCAAAGCATATTTCATTGGAGCGTTGGTTTATTATGTGGTGGCGTATTATAAATTTTGGGCACACATTTAAATGTGTTTCAAAGGTTTATGTCACGGTTGCAAAAACATATATGAGGGGCGAGGTCTGGGCTCGACCCCAATACCTCCCCCACTCCACTGCAACCATTTACCAATGGGATATGCCTGTGAGAATTGAAATGCATTGCGACCCAAATTGATTTGAACTATATGTAGGCTTTGGTGGAGGGAAAGGAGGGGCCCAATCTCGCAGGTCATCCCTCCTCCACATGACCCTACGACATGACCACACTCCAAACGCTCAACCATAAACATAGAATTAGTGTGTGCTTATTCCATTTAATCCAAGATTAAGCCACAAATAATCTTGTTGTTAATTAGTAGCTGTTACAAAACATTTTTTCACTGTCCCTGCAATCCCCATCTCTCCCATTGGAGGGTCATTTTCATGATCAATAAGCAGTGTCATGCCTTGCAAAGACAATCATTGTGTCCCTTTACATGAGAGTAATATTCCTTCTGTTGACAATTCCCTGAGCAAAGACTCAAAAACCCTTGTTTTTGCCTTAGCACGGGTAATCAGTTATGCCCTCGCACCAAAGAGGAAGATTAACATTCGGCCCCACGCCAGCTGGCTCTCTGTCCCAGTTTTCCACCCAAGCCAAGCTGTTTATGGAGTGTTTTTAAAAAATAGAGGCGGAGATTCCAATCCAACCACCTCGAGGATGAGTCATTGGGAGTGGTTGAACTGATAAACCACAGACTACCTCCTTTAGGTTTATGGTTTCCACCTCTATGGGAACTCCCTAAAGGATATGCCTCCCTCCCACCTTTGTAGGGATCCTAACCTCCTCCTTTTCCTATATAAAAGAAGCTATCTCTCTTAGAAAAAGCTAGCTGAACTTGGAGAATTAAACATATTATAGCTGAATTACTAGAGAAGATAGAATAAGAAGGAATTAAATTAAGGAAGCTTGAGTCCATGACTTCTGAGAGAGCTTGAGTCCATGCCTTCATCCCATCGGAATTCCCTGACGAGCATCTGAGACGCGCTTCGGCTGAACCCCGCTGGAGGAGATTGCGATGTCAAAGCATTGGTTGTAACTCTTCCTTATATTCATTTATATACATGACTACTATTTGATTCCACTTTTGTGTTAAGATTTTTGTTTAATGCAATATGTTTAGCCCTCTTTGACTGGCTAATAGTTATGAGTGAAATCATTATGTTGTATGTTGTTCTTGTTTATTGTTCTATGTGCAGGTATCCAAGCATAATGGTGGAAGGATTGTGATTTACCAAGGCAGGAGCGAGAGGCCACCACCACTACAACAACGACAATAGCATTGGACTCTAGGTAGGTTGATCTGTCGTGTCCTTTTTTCATTCAATAATTAGGAAGAAACACTTTAGCATGTCCCTTTGTTTCTAGACCCACTCTAGGGCTAGAGGGATAGCTTCTGTCCGCAGAGAGGATTTACCTGCATAAAAAATTGGCGACTCCACTGGGGATCAGTGCGAGTTTCTTGTTTCATTTTGTTGGGTCAGTTTCAATTATTGATTTAGTTATCTGTCTTTTCTAGTTTGCTTGCTTAATTTCCATCCTTTGTCCAGCTCTAGAGTGTCAAGATTGACCTCTGCTCGTTAGGTTTTGGTTTTTCCTCTTTTTCCCATAGTTATCTAGCTTGGCGAGCATTTCCTCTGAACAATAGTGCCAATTGGCGCAGGTTTCTCTTTTTGCAGTTGTGCCAACCCCTGTATGGCGCGGATTACAACCTTACAGTCGCGCCAACCCCTGTAGGAATTGGTTTGACCTCCTTGATGAGTCTTTTGGTCAATTGTGCTTGCTTTTGGGTTATTTTTTATGTATAATTATTCCTTTGGGATTGTTTTGATTACTATCGACTTGATTTTCTCAGTCATTCATCCATATTCTTATCAGTGTCAGTTGGGGCCTTAGGGTTTCTAGGTGTCCTAGTGCACTGAGCCTTCTGTTCGAAAGTCAAGTCAGTTTGATTGTTGTTAGTCTCATTTGTGGATTGATTGCACTTAGTTTTCTTGGTATTTTTGAGTGATTTCTTTGGTTGTAGAGTCATTTCATTTTTCAATTGATTCTTTGCCTTATTTCTCCAAGCATAGATTACATTGCTTATTTTGGATCATTTTGAAAAATTTCTCTTGGTTTGAAAGATTGTGACATTAGTTTGAGTGCTTTCTTGTGTTTGTTTTGCGTTTTATTGAGTCATTCAATTTTGATTCCTACGCAACACTTAAGCTAGTGTTTGTTTTCGTTTTTCATGTAATTAGTGCATCATGTGCTTCTTTTCATTGAAAAAAAAAAAAAAAACGTATTTTTTATTCTTTCTTTGCATTGAAAGTGAAATACTCTTTTGCATAACTAGCATCTGATTATCTTGGAAAGAGTTTCATTTTCATTTGATTCAATTAGATGCATTATTGGATTTATTTACATGATCTCATTGTTTGCTTTTGTTTGAAAGATCTCTATCCTTCTCATAACTAGCATTCATTGAATCGGAAATGATGTTCATTTTCATATAGCTTGCATTTAGGAATTTTGAGATCCAAAATTGATAAGACCTTAAAACTGAAACATAATCCAAGATAAACTTTAAAATTTATTTAATTAACCTAAGGAAGCATTGAAACCTAATGGAACATTTTTAGTGGTCTAGGCTAGAGATGTGTTTCGACGTCTTAAAACCTAGTAGCTGTCGTTCGCCATCTGGCTTTAGACAGTGCTAGTATGGACTTGTGCTCTTTGTACCATTGATTATATAAAGGGATACCCCTCTATGTTGCAATCCTTTTATCCATAGGAAGCTGAGTCTACCACCTTGTAACTGTGATACACTGAGCACAGCATTCGGGGAGACTACCTGCACGTACATCAAGTCCTTGGTCATTTTTTCTTTCATTTGATCACCAAGGTGTATATGGCAGTTCACGGAAACTTGGTACACCCTCTTGATTGGAGTACCTGAGTAGTCATTTTGATCTTTTCGTGACTCCTTAAAAAGAGGAGAGATCATCAAGAACTTTTCCTTTCATGCTCATTTCAACCTGAAAGTGATAGAGTCACCTTTTTCCTGTTTCTTGACTCTTAAAATATGAAACGAAAGATTTTGTTTCAATGTATTAAAAATTAACTGCCCACGAAATATTCCTGGTTAAAGTTATCTTCCTTAGTATTTTGTTTTAAGGTTGTTTCCAATGGAAAATTTTCCGGGGTTTACCAACCAAGGGATCCCTTCTGAGGGGAATCCTGGTCCTTTTCCTGCTTTTGGGAATGTTGGTGCTCCTTATATGGCAACATTTTCCCTGCCTGGGTTAACTGTCAGGTTTCCTATTTTGTTATTCTCGACCTCCATGGTCTCGAGTATTCTTCCCTCTGTACAATCATCCCCTCAACCTGAACAACATCATGTTGATTCTAAGATGGACCTCTCTGCTTCTTCACCTGTTTCTTTGTCCTCCTCTTCTACTTCGCTTGGTGAAAGTCTAAAATCTAGTAACCAGGTGGCTAAGAAGAAGAAGAAGAAGACGAAGAAGAATAAGTCAGCTAAAAGAGAGGCTAACTCTGCAGCTATTGTGTCTTAGGCACTTTCCATTGCTAAACTATCTGACCTTCCACAAAAAGTCAAATTACCTTGCATGTTGTGCAAAGGTGACCATCTTCTTTGAGATTTCCCTGACATTCCCAAGGCGCTTGAATTATGGTCCGACGACCGTCCGTCGTTGTCTTTGGCTTCTGGAAGTCATTTTGGTGACACATCTTTGACTAGTACTGATAAGACTCGTAAGAAATAGGGTAAGATTACGAATCCCTGTAAGTTGTGTGAAGGGCATCATCCCATTCACCTTTGTCCATACATGGATGAAGATAAGAGAGTGTTGGACAAACCTACTATTTTTGCACCCTACCTTTCAGCTGGTTACCAGAAGCTTTCTTCGAGTCCTTCGCTAGTTGATTCAATGATCGTCAAGGGTAATCCTTGGTCGATCCTGTTTCCTTGGAAATTCAAATTCATGAACCGAGGCCTGACCAATCATTGGTCGTGGAATCGGTTGATCTAATTCCGCCCATGGTTCATCAACTCTTTTCCATCGAGACTGGATCTCTTTCCCCCCCATGTTCTTCTTGTTTCTTCAGATTCCTCGGACTTGGAGAAAGATCCTCCCATCCTCGTGACTCAAGAAGTTTCTCCTCCTGCTCCCATGTTGGAGGTCCAGGAGGATTCTCCTCTTGCTCCAGTAACACCAGGGGATGACTATCTTAGTTCAATGGTACCCCATCCAAGTAGTTTGATCGCTTCCTTTGATTGGAGTCGATTTTCAGGATATCTCCTTCCTTCTTATGTGCCTTTTGAGATCACGATACAGGTCTTCAATATGGTCATACCCAACACCATTATAGATGAAGGCACATCTGTTAGTATTCTTTCCTCCACTAGTTGGCAAGATTTTCATTCTCCACAGCTTGTGCCTGTTACGCAGAATCTGTTGGCATTTAATAGAGGAACCAGTCAACCGTTAGGGACCCTTCTGAAGTTGCCTATTGCTTTGGGAGGGAAAACCATCTATATAGAAATGATGGTTTTTCCAGGCCCCTTGGATTTTAATTTACTCTTGGGATGCGACTATGCTTATGCCATGGGTGTGGTTGTCTCTTCCCTCTTTCGTGTGATATGTTTTCCACACAAAGGTTGGATCGTGACCATTGATCAACTTTCATTCTTTGGTGCTGACGTGACATCTGGTCCACCATCGCCCCTTCCAGGTCTTTATCCACCGGTTGTATCTTCCCTGCTTTAGGTTAATTATGTGGCCACCTGTCCCATGCCTGCATTCAGTGATAGTGCCATTGTGCATCG
This sequence comes from Pinus albicaulis, assembly GCA_034641835.2. Lineage (NCBI taxonomy): Eukaryota > Viridiplantae > Streptophyta > Pinopsida > Pinales > Pinaceae > Pinus > Pinus albicaulis. The sequence goes on along the minus strand of CM076583.1, from coordinate 706,920,768 downwards.
TGTGCTGGGGGCATTGGGTCCTAATTTCCAAGATGTTGTGAACCTCTTAAATCCATGACTTCTTATTCGACATGATGAGTTGTCTTCAGAGCATAGTTCCTTTCCTTGTGTCGAGCTCCCTAAAAAATGAAATAAGATTTTGAGGATAGTTCGTCTTCTATGTCAACCTTGTTAAAAAATGAATTAAGTCATGAGGATAGTTCTTTTAATGTGTCAACCACGTTAAAGCAATGAAACACGTTCCCGTTCAATTCGAGCCTTTGATAAGATCTCGTAAAATCCTAGTTGAGTCTTTCTCTTGATCTCGTAATCTAAACCTTCACTCCATCTTCCTTTCATATGGATTGAAGTTTGAGAGTAATGTACCTCGAATTGAGTCACCATGTTGGGGGCATGCCTATTTTTCCCTATTTTTCAAGCATAATTTGTTTCTATTTCAAGCTTGTGTAAAAATGCAACTGGTTTCAAGCATAGTTTTCTACAAATTTTCAAGCTTGTGTAAAAATGAAACCATTCTTATTTCACCTCTCATGATTGCCATTTTATCAGCCTGTTTTGCTAGATGAGCCTTGGTTTTCTCACTCCATCGTCCCCATCTTCTTGCCCGATCATATGCCTTCACTTGATTGTTTTACCCATTCCCGAGGAACCATTGCGATGAGTGGTCTTGTTAGCCAACGTCTTGACCTTTAATTGTTCTAAGCAGTTCCACCATAACCGAAACCAATTGCTACCCTTAATACCACTTGTTCCTCCAAGAGGAGTCAAATTTCAACTCTTTTCTGACTCTCTAAAATTGAAACGATTACCGAGACTCTTGTCGTTTCGAACTCATTAAATGGTTGCGAAGCGATATCTACTCAGTATACATTTACCCCTTTTTCAGGCTGGGATATATTATTTACGTAAAAGGAATACCTTATCCTATCGCGACTAAGAGGTTCTTTCAAATATTGTTTTCTACCTTTTAGGATCTGAGAGACTACTTACGAAAAGGGCCATGATGGAGTTTTCTTTTCTACCTTCTTTTCAAACTCTCTAAACATGAAAAGATGCCGAGTTCTCCCTTTGTCAGACTCATTAAACCTTGATGACATTGGATTTCGTCGCCATGACATTACTTGAGTTCCTCCTTCCTAGGGCTCGTAAAACGTATTGGGTTGGATTTGTCCGAAGGAAAAACTTACAACACAAGCATATGATATCCCATTCAAGATTGTTTTAAAAAATAATTGGGGTACTCGCCAGAAATGGTGGGGGAAAATGGAACCAAGTTTTACTTATGTCGGCAGTATGTAACTCTTGAACATGACACTTGTTTGTATTCGTGTCAGGTTGGGGACATCTCATTTCGTCTTTTTGCCTCCATGGGTTTGGCTAATCTCTTTTGACCTCTCATCTTCTCCTTGCCACCTCATCATGACCTCAGATCCTTTGATGTCAAATACTTCCAAATCCAGTGTAGTGTTGCTGATATGTTCAAGAGAAGTTTTCCTTTGGAGTTTTCAACCTCCCTCTGGTTCTCTCTTGCTCCTGTTTCACTACTATCATGCTCCTCTGTCTTGTATCGATGATGTGGGAAAAATTATGGCCCACCTTCGATCAGGTCACTTCCTGTTGACTTCAACTCATTATCTAGGAATTTGATCTAGAGACTCTATTCTGGTACCTTGGAGCCTGCATGCCTTAATGTTAGGTTTTTCACATTAGACGCAAGGTCCACATCACTGGCCTTCGATCGAGTGATTCTGCAGATGTTTGACGCCAGATCATTGTTCACATTTCGTGGATTGTACCGGTTGTACCTTGAGAGCCATTGTCATTATTGGTGGTTTTTGTCGTGCCTGTTAACGGCTTTCATCATTGGCTGGTAATCAGGTGATTTTATTGCATGTTCGACTTCAACTTATATATTCGCATGCTTGAATTTGTACTTGTTCGGGTCGAGATGGAGCACAGGACCCTGGATTTTTTCTGATAAAATCCAGGTTGCAGATTTTTGTGGATTATCATGACTTATTGCATGACTCTTTTGATTGGATGGCTGAGACCATATCTGAGTCTATTTGTTGATCCTTACTATTGGATGGCTGCATCCATACCCCGGATCTTAGTTTTTATATACACTCTATTATGGATGGATGCACCCATACCACATGTTCATGTATCAGAGATATCATTTGTATTCATAATTATAGGTTTTTCGACAACGATGTTTGGTTCAAACGTGTTCTCATAAAGCATTTCACCCCTCTCTCTCCCTCAGACCTCATGCTTTAGGGGGCATCTGTTAGATAAATTTTTTTCATTGTCCCTGAAATCCCCATCTTGCCCATTGGAGGGTCATTTCCATGATCAATAAGCAGTTTCATGCCTTGCAAGGACCATCATTGTGTCCCTTTACATGAGAGTAATATCCCTTCTGTTGACAATTCCTTGAGCAGAGACTCAAAAACCCTTGTTTTTGCCTTGGCATGGGTAATCAGTTATGCCCTCACGTCGAATATGAAGATTAACACTGGGCCCCGCGCCAGCTAACGCTTTGTCCCAGTTTTCTACCTGCACCAAGCTGTTTGTGGAATTTTAAAAAAAATAGAGGCGGAGATTCCACTCCAACCACCTCGAGGATGAATCATTGGGAGTGGTTGAACTGATAAACCACAGACTACCTCCTTTAGATTTATGGTTTCCACCTCTTATGGGAACGCCCTAAAGGATATGCCTCCCTCCCACCTTTGTAGGGATCCTAACCTCCTCCTTTTCCTCTATAAAAGAAGCTATCTCTCTTAGAACAAGCTAGCTGAACTTGGAGAATTAAACATGTTATAGCTGAATTACTAGAGAAGATAGAATAAGAAGGAATTATGTTGAGGAAGCTTGAGTCCATGACTTCTGAGAGAGCTTGAGTCCATGCCTTCATCTCCTCCGAAGTCCCTGATGATCATCTGAGACGCGCTTCGGCTGAACTCTGCTGGAAGAGACTGCGGCGTTAAAGCATTGATTGTAACTCTTCCTTCTATTCATTTATATACATGACTACTGTTTGATTCCACTTTTGTGTTATGATGTTTGTTTAATGCAATATATTTAGCCCTCTTTGACTGGCCAATAGTTATGAGTGAAACCATTATGTTGTATGTTGTTCTTGTTTCTTGTTCTATGTGCAGGTATCCAAGTGTAATGGTGGAATGATTGTGACTTACTGAGGCAGGAGCGAGAGGCCACCATCACTATAGCAACGAAAATAGTGTTGTACTCCAGGTAGGTTGATCTGCCATGTCCTTTGTTCATTCAATAATTAGGAAGCAACACTTTAGCATGTCCCTTTGTTTCTATACCACTCTAGGGCTAGAGGGGCCGTCTCTGTCCGCAGAGGGGATTTACCTGCATAACAGTGGCATAATTAGCGGATTTTATATTTTAGGCGGATTCCACCAAAAATGCTAGAGCCGTCTGGATTCTTCTCCAGATTTGGAGGAGAAATTGGGGGGAAATTTGTTTTTTCCATAATTGAGTCAATTTTTGACCAAATTGGGCTCAAAAAGAGTCATTCTTGGCTAATTGGCATGATATGAACACATTGGAACATGTTGTAGAGTCATATGAACAAGTTTACATAGGTTTTTGTTACCTTGAATAAATTTTAAGCTGACGGTTACTAGGAGGGAAGGCCATGCCTAGAGCATTTGAAGGCCAAATTGAGTAAATAAATAGTCATTTCTGATAGACTTAGAGATTTTGAACTTATTGGAGTATGTTCCAAGATAATTTGATGCATGTAAACAACAATTTGAGAAATATTGAGCTAATGCAGAGGCCCAAGCCATGGAAGTTAGACGAAGGAGATGTAGCCCAAACTCCTTAATAAAAGATTTGCTTTAATGAATCAACTGTGATGGTTTGTTGTTCTTTATGTTGCTGCTGTTCAAAATTTTAAAATTCATACTTTATGCTTTGAGGTTTAATCATAAAACTCAGTTTAATTTCTTGTTTTAACACACATAAGCAACAAGAGAACCTGTACATAAAGCATAAGATTAGTAAATAATTTTTATATATGAAAATGAAATTAGCACAACAAAACTAACATTCATAATCAGATTAGAAATAGGGGCTCAAGAAGAGGTGTAATTTGACTAATTATGGGTCAGAGCTTCCGAGTGAGAATAGAGATAGGTTATTCACTTGCAGGTTGTTCTCAGTACGAGCAAGCAATTGTAATACATCTATATTCATCAGATTAATGCAATTATGAAAAGTGATTTTTATAAGATTACTTTCCCTTGGAAAAATACTATGTGCATGTGTGTTATTTCTGTTTGCATGTTTGTGATTGGTGTTCTAAATTTTGAATTGAATTCCGTGGAGCAGTATAGTAGGATTGTGTCTTGTGATTAGATTAAATTTCCATGAACAATTACAATTATACAACATAATTTCTACATTGCATCTGAACAGGATTTAGATTAGAACAAGAATTTTGAAGTTGGTTCTCAAGAGGTTCGAATTTGCAGTTCAATGTAGTAGGATCTCTTTAGATTTGGGAAGATGACCTTCAACGGGATGAGATTAGAGTATGCCTTGGAAGGAAGCTCTAATTTCATTGCATAGAAGGATCACATGGAGGAAGTTATTGTTGAAAATGGATTTCTAGAATACATCAAGAAGGATGTTGCAAAACAAGTGGAGTTTGATGCACGTAACCTAGACCTATGGAAGAAATATGTAGCCAAGGTGAGTAGAATAATTATGGAGTGAGTGAGAGACCACATATCAAATACTCATGGGAAATAAACTCCATTCGCAATGTGGAAAGCACTGAAAAAATTGTTCGAGAATAGTAGTGACCACAGGAAGCTCGCACTCAAGGATAAACTTTGAAATATCAAGATGCAAAAGAATGATAATATCCCACAATATCTGAGTATATTTACACATTTTCATGATGAAATTTGTGTTTTTGGTGTTAATTTTGCATAAGATGACTTTGTAAGCCTAGCTCTTCTAGGCCTTCCCAAAAAATGGCATATCTACCAAGACTCTGTGAATGAGAGGGAGAAATTACTGAATTAGGAACACTTATGGTTTGATTTGGTATAAGAGGAGATAAGGAGAAATACCAGAGATGGAACTTTATCCAAGGGTGAGGATGAAGAAAAATTTTCATTGGTTGGAAAGGGACATAAGGGAAAAGGGAAGAAATATCAAACAAAACCCGAATCTAGCCAATGGGGCAAGAAGAAATACTTGTCCAAAATAAAATACTTTAAATGTCATGAATTTGGGCACTATGCCACGAAGTGTCCACACAAAAAGTCGAGTAATAATACCTTAGGAGGAGTATCAAGTGAAGCCTTGGATCCAGACTTCAAGCTTAACTTCACTCTTATCACATGAATGATCAACACATTGAAGGGGAGTTTGTGGTACTTATACTCTGGTGCCTCGTTCCACATTACATGGTGTAGAGAGTTTTTCAGTGACTTGGAGGAGAAATATATCTATATGCATATTGAGTTTGGGGATGAAGGAAGGTACAATTCTACCGATATTGGTACAATAACCTTTTAGAGGGAGTCAGGATCCCCTCTTCGACTCAAGTATGTCATGTCCATTCGAGGCCTATAAAAAAATATCATCTCTGTAGCAGTTTTGGAAGATTTTGGTTATGTTGTGATCTTCAGCAAAGTGAAAGCCTTCTCGAGTAAAATAACCATTGTACAAGTGGAGCATATCAGGGTTTGTGTGAATAACCTGCATAAACTTGAGGTGGGAGAATGTACATCCTTGAGGATTGAGGTAGATATTATAGATATGGTGGTGGAGCAAGATAGACCTCTCAAAATGGAGCTTCAGAAGGAGCCTTAGGAATTTCCGGAGCAACCACAAATGGAGAGGAAAAGAGGAGGAAGAATGAAGACATCCACTAAAGTAGATACATCTAGTAGGGGGAGAGTTAGAGCCAAGTGGAAAGAGTAAGCACATGAATTCATACCTACATGTGTGAGGTGGGGCAATGTGAATCCCTAGTCCCATAATTGTAGATATTTGGGCAGGGTCCATTGAGGCGTTCTCATGGATCATTACCTTTCTATGAGGGCCCAAAATATTCAGTAACATGAGGATCAATGTCAATCATATACTAAGGAGAGCAAAGGAGTGTTGAAAACAGAGCAAGAGGATTAGTAGTAGAGTCAACAACAACACAATTTTCCCAGTAGACAGTTGCAGACATTTGATTTAATATTTTTTTTTGGATGCTTCTCAGTTGCATATGTTGTAGTAGTAGAAACAAAAATAATAGATGTTTCATGCAATACATTCCATAGGTGCAGGATAAGGGTGGTTGATAATTCCTTTCTTGCTGAGAGGGAGTGTTGAAAAATGCAACAAGAAAGTCTCAATTTGATTTTTCCTTGATCAAATTGAGAAAAATTGAATTTCCACATCAACAGACAACCTGGATGTAGTTAACTGAGGTGACATGGCTCTTATCACTCAATTATCTTAGTATATTTGAGTTATAGGAGTTGGAGTCCAGTTAAGAATGTGTGATTTCTAGTTTTTAGAAATTAAAATCAATTATTTCAAGTTTTTTTAGTTAAACTAGTTCTAACTATTGGAGGAACTATTGGAAGGTTAGTTGTGCAATGAGACTTCAATCTAACTCAGTGATCATCCAGTTAACTGATTAATCAGCCAAAAATAGCTAGTGCATGAAGAGAAGTAAAGTTCCCCAATTGTGGTGGAGATTCCAAGGTAGTGTAACATCAGTTGTAGACTATTCTAGAGTGTACAAGTGTCACATGCAGTAAGATGATCAACCTTGGGAATTTCACAATCATTTTGGATGAAATTCCTAAATAATAGGGGCCTAATTTACTTAGGAATTGCACAAGGAAAAAGAGGCTCAAGTAGAGGCAGAATTTGACTAATTATAGGTCAGAGCTTCTCAATGAACAAAGATATAGGTTATTCACTTACAGGTTGTGCTCAGTTTGAGCAAGAAATTGTTGTTGGCGAAGAAACAGGTCTCGCAGGCAAGACCCAGGTTCAGAGGTTGGGGCCAACAAGGGAATCCACTGTAGTCTAGAACCACGCCGGCATTTTCACCCTACTCCAGAGAACAGAGAGTCTCACTCGAGGCATGCCGCGACCACATGCAGAAGGGGAATAGATCGATGGTGGTGGAAGGATCCGCAACTCATGATTAATATAGAATTGATTGCATAAACATCATCGTATATGAAAGAACATTCAAAAGAGTGAACAGGTATCAAGAAAATAAAATTTTAGGACATCACAGACATCATGCATGCATGTAACTCATATAATAAGACAACAACCTGCAAGTATATTGATAACTTTCAGCCAGATCCATAGTTACATTGCTTCCACAGGAAGGCTTACAATTCTGTTACAGACATCTCATAGGACAGAAATATAGATAAGAGAATCCTAGGAACTACAGAGATATCATGCTTGGAATAGATCTCTCCTGCAACATCCACTTGATCCTCTTCAATCGCTCTACAATCGTCTCTCTTCTTTCGGCCGGGTGATGGCTATTTATTCACCCGCAATCGCAACTGTTAGTTCCTCTTGCGTTCTTCTTCGACTGCTTCTGGCTTCTCTCTTGTTGTCTATGAGTTCTGTTCTCTGTCTTCTGCTGTATTTTTTCTTCATCTGCACTCATGCATCTGCTTTCTTCAACTATCTCTTGTTCCTTCGCAACCTCGGTAGCTCCATTACTCACCATAGTTGTGACTTGGTTGCGGCTTCCATGTGTCATTCCGCAACCCAAAAATTTGTTCTTTATTCAAAATTCAAAACAAGGGCCCCAATAGGCCCCGACAACAGTTTCTTGACTCGTCCCGAGTCAATCACAAATCACTGTCTCTATTTCCATTGCCCCACCGGACCCTGTGCCCTGTTCTTGCTGTGAGCCTTTAACCTGCTACCCAAACAAGGGCCCCAACTCCGGGACCTTGCTAAACGCTGTAGCCTTAAGCTCATTGAAGGTTGTCACAACTTGCTGCCACCCCTGTAACAATGCATCTGTCTATGCGGCGATCTTGGTGATAGCTACCTCCTCGACATGCGCTGGTATAGTCCCGAACACCATGCCGATTTGGGTTTCGGCCTCGTCGGCTAGCTGCTGCATTGTCTTGGCACTGAGTTGGAGGGGCTGGCAGAGCTCTCGAATTGCTTGTTTGGCCATTGCTGAGTTGGCCTCTGTTTGCTGGATCTGGACCTCCAGAGCATCCGCCTAAGCGTAGAGCTGGTCCAACTGTGAGGGGTCCATGACATCTTGGATTTCCTTCGAAAGTTATTGCAGCTGCGCATAAATGGGCTAAGTTTTTACCATAAGAGCCGTCGAGCACTCCTGAAGACCTTTTAGGAGGTTGTAAGCATCGCGCGCTGCAGAGTTGATAGTTGCCTGCATCTAGGTGACCTGGCCCTGTTTCTCTGCAATTTGTGTTGTATAAACTGCCTTGGGATCGAGCAGTGCTGGCCGTGCTGCTAACGCTGCTTGGAGCTTTGCATTTTCCTTGTGGAGGTCATTGAAAACGATCTTGAGGTGGAGGGCCTGTTCTACAATATTTTTCTCTAGTACCTCTGCAGGAATCTGAGTGTAGTGAGCCTCTACAGATGGCCATAGCCCTGTAAACACCCTGGCCACTTCGTCTATCTGTCCTTGTAGTTGCCTGTGTGTTGCTGCAAGCTATTCGCGTTGTTCAGTAAGCACGGTGATCTGCTGCTGTTGCTCTTCGCACCTCTGTTGCAGTTCAGAATGAAGATTTTCTGCCTGCTCGACTGCCCTCTAAATAAAGAGGTACAACTGAGCCGTACCCCACATCTCTAAGTTGGCGGCTCCCGAAGTGTTCTGATCCGACCGCCGTTCCTGTAGGGGTTGCCCATTGGCAACCGATCGGGTGGAGTGCTTTGGAGGGGATGGCGGTGGGGTTTGATGAGGCGCTGAGTCGGCCATATTCAAGTCCGGCCACTCTTGCTGATCTGTGTGGATGGTATGTGGAAGTACAGTAAGCTCAGGATGAGCCCCAATTGTGTCGGCAACAATTTGTGCCATCTGTGTAATTATATCAGAAATAGAGACTTGGGGTTCCCCAACAGGGTCGATCGGTGGTACCATTTCTGCAGTACTGGAGTACACCTCGACCCCGTGGTCCCCATTAAGTAGATATCGGATGATTGGGTCGAACACGGTGGCAAATGAATTGGATGGTGCGGAATGAATTGGATGGTGCAGATGAAGTGGTAGGTGGAGGTGGAACGAAGTGATAAGATGGAGGTGGAACGGTCTGTGGTGGTGAAAGCCGAATGTTGATGAACTCAGAGGGGTCAATGGGTGGTTCTTCTTGTATAGGCACCCTTGTACTCGGTGGCCGGCGTGGATCCTCCTCAATGAGGTCCACCACCGGACTTGACTCTATGGTTCGGGCCCGCTTGGCCTGAGGAGCTTCTAAGGAGTCGGTGGACTTGCTTTTTTCCCCCACCGGGGTCGTCATCGGACTTGGAGAAGTAAATAAAACATTAGGGATAGACGAGGTGATGGAATTTGTGTGGAGACACGATGTGGACTGAGAAATCTGGAACTCAGAGAAAACAAGAAAAGGAACGACACCGCTTGAGACGACCTTGGCCACTTCATTAAAACTGCGTACCTGAGTGTTTAGGTGGAGAATGAGGGGGACGAGCTGCACGGTGGAGTCCTGTTGTGCCACCTCTGCGTCCGTCTAGGCAGGCCGTTGCTACGGTAGCATCTGATCAAAATTGTATATGGGTACCCCGTTGCGGATTTCTATTGCAACCCCCGGCCATGAACAAACTTCATTGTGGAAGGCTGTGTCTTCGAGCTGGAACTTCAGCGGCCGCATGTGAAATGTCTCCTCCGGCACGCAAGTAGGTTGGAGGAAAGTATGCCTGTGGCTAACCCTGAACCATACTTGCTCGCTGCACTCGTCCAACAGGTTCCTGGGCACCCTCTGCTGGCTTGCTACCATGTCTGTCATTAAACCATACCAGCTCCGAAATGCCTCTGCATTGACCTCTTTGGTGTTGGGGTCACCCGACACCTTCCACGGGACGAACTTCATCGCTAGAGGCTGGCCCTTTGTTATCTCCACCGGTAGCCTGACGAGGGGAGTGTGCCACTTCCACATGGAAAATGCAACTATCAAATACCAATAGATGAAGCTTGTGGCCCACTTGTAGTTGTCTTCGCACGTGTCGAACAACTCCTTCAATAATAAGGAGCACCAGTTCAACTTAGCCCCCTGGACACAGTGTTCTGCAATGGAAATAGTATCCAACGTACATTCTCCCTTCATGTAGTGCCTCATTGTCTTACTAGAAATGAGGTAGCATGCGAACTTGATTTCGGGCTTATTGATAAGCTCCATCTTCGCTCCCTTTCCTCCCCGTCGTGTGCCATATTTTTCATAATATTCGGCATCTCCTGACTTCTTTGCTCATTTGAAAGAGGTCTGACATGCAGTCGATACATCCAGGCCATTCTGTGAAAGCCCTGTGAGCCGGTGGATATCCTCGGCATGGATGGGAATTTCGTTATTCAACCACAAGGACCCGTTTTGGATGCGGCTGAGTAAAAACTTGGTGCACTGCATGGCTGGTCCTGTTGTCCCGAAGACGGGGAGATTTCTTAAGTTCAGAAGGGAGGATTGCTATAGGCCTCGAAACTCTGGAAAAATTCTGTTCGCTGAATGCTCGGCTTCTGTGATATAATGTTCCATACACACCTGCCATTTGAGTGCTGGGAACTCAAAAAAGTCCATGAGGTTTGCGTCTATGAGGGTTGCATTGTCGTATTTCCCGACGAAGGACTCTGTTTTATGAATTCTGCTGTCGAGCTGTGGTTCTATGACTGCTGGGTTGGCCTTTGGCATCTTCGCTCGGCGTTGTTACACTTGAAGAATTGGTCTCGGCGTCTTCTCATCTCCGAGCTTTGGACACTGTGCCAGTTGACGGAGCCGGTTGTGGTCAAGTTAATATAGTCCTCCTACTTCCTTGCTGTCATATGATAAAGGTTGTCCAACATCTGAGCATCCTCCCGGTTATCCATAGTTTTGGTATACCTCGGGCTTTGATACAGGTCGAGAGGCTGAGTGACTCATACCTCTCCGTCTTAAAAAATAATCAGCTCCTTTTTGAGGTTGATGATGGCGTAATTCTCAAAATCCCAATCGATGCCTAGTAGGGAAGGGTAAGGATCCTTGTCTCCCATAATATCAATAACCTCAAAATCCATGTAAGTCTTCACCCCTGCAATGTTGACCTCGACATCTTTGAGTCGGCTGATCGGCACAATGCAGTACTGGTTCGCCATTCGAAGCTGGATTGGTGAGTAGGTCAGCCGTGGCCACCCAAGAGCCTCCCATGTCTTCCGCGGCAGGATGTTGACATCAGATCCTAAGTCAAGCATGGTGTCGCTGATCTAGAATCTCGCAACCTGCGTGTTAAGCTGGAACTCTTTTCCCATTATTTGCTTGTTCCGCTTGACCCACTATACGTACTGGGGTGTTGTGTTCAAAGGCTCCCTCGGCCCTGTATTCCCCTGCAGTACGTCCTCCAAGGTACACTTGAGCTGTTCCCGCATCGCAACATTGTCAACAATATTGAGGAGCAACTAGAACCATTCCTCAATCAGGGTCCCCGTGGTGCTTTTTTCTCTGGAATCAGTCGTCAGGGGTACCTCAAGGCCTTTGTCTCCCCCCAGTTGAGCAAATTTCTCCACCACCTCCTGGAAGTACTTCTTCTATGCGTCCGGCCTGATCAATTGGTTAGGGGAGGCGGGCCGGATCCCTCGGGCCAGCTCCTTTCCGCAAGCGTCCTCCCTCATCTTCTTTCCGCCTCGCATCACAATAGAGACATTCTACATGGCCGGAGTCATGGTTCCCCGAGTTTCGGAGTTTACCAGATACGTGCCCCTCTGCCATGCTCATTCCTCCGACTTCTTGATAAGTTCCGGGCAGTCCTCTGTCGCATGGGTGTTTAAGCGGCACTGGGAACACCAGGGGCATCGGGGAAGGGAGCATTCCCGGGCCACGTGACCCTCCTGGTCACAGTTGTAAAATTTCAGTGGACCTCGTCCTCCTTTGTGGCCTCCGCGCATACTACCTCCTCTGCCTCTGGGAGTCTTGTTCACTATGTAGGAGGGTCGGTCCAATCGGTCCGCTAGAGCATCGAGAGCTCTGCACTACTCGGTGTTGTGAGTCGTGGAAGCACAAAAATCACAGTATGCATTGTTTGGGACATTGGAGTACTTCTGCAATATTGGACATATCCGAGGTTGATGCCCCATCGTCCGGAAAATTTTGCAATATTACGTGGTGAATTGGTTTGGTTGAGGTGGGAACCCCGTGTAAGGCTGTTGCGGTTGGTATACCCCCTATGGATTCATCGCCGCCCCACCCCCATTAGGTGGGCCCCCCTGTATTGCCGTGACCGAGGGCCCCACTCCTGTGCCACGCAACTGGGGACACTTAGTTGTGACTTGCCCTTCGACCAGGCAGTGAGTGCACCAAACGTTTGGCCTGGCTGGTCTTATAGGCTGCATCTCCTTGAGCTTCTCAGTCAGACTGGCGATCTGATGTTGCAATCCTACCAAGGAAGGATCCTGCGGGGCCAACCCTCCCCGATATTCCTGAGGGTAGCCCACCATTGCTTCTATCTTCATAGCCTTCTCCAGAGCATCCTGCAAATTGTCGATCTTCTGCTGGGTGAGGGGGGTTCGTGTCAAGGGAAGTAGAGCCTTGATGAACCAGTCCCTCTGATGGTTTGGGTCGATCGGCTAACTAAGTTTCTTGATCGCGTCCTTGAACCGACGCATCAGCTCCCATGCAGTATCTCCTTCTTTCTGCTTAATCTCCCAGAGCTTGGACAAACCCTACTGGTCTGTTTGGGGGAGCTTAAATTCTCGGAAAAAATAACGCTTAATGTTCGTGACTGCTGGATTAGGGTGGGCCTCTGACCACTTTATGAACCATCGTAGAGCCCTCTCTCTGAGCGTGGTTTGGAACTCTATTAGCTTCCCTACGTCTGGCGTCTACCTAGCCCTCCATATGGCTTCGCAAAGATACCAGTGTTGCTCCACATCATCGTTACCTCGGCCAAAAAATTGTGGATACTGGGCGAATGACCCAACCATATTTACTTGCGAATATGTGACTAGGATAAATCCTCTAGGTCCTGGTTGCATGACTATACCACTAGGAACCGCAATACTACTAGTGATGCTGCTGTTAACGTGTGACAGTGAACTGCTGTGCAATCGAATCAATGCTTGTAACTTAACAAAAATATTACTCAAAGGTTTATATAGTACCAGGGGAAGGTAGGGATCCTTGCCGTGCAAACTTGGGGAAGTAGGACTGCCTGGAAAGATGAATGCTGTCCGCTCTTGAAACAACCGCTACATCATGACATACCATTCGGCATCGGAACTCTCTTCGGGTTGCACACCTACATCGTCTTCATCAGTCGTTGTCTCCCTTTCTCTCTTAGCTGGGCTCCCGTGCACCCACCGCACTCCCACAGCGGTCCCTTCCCTCTCCAGGGTATCCGTTTGAGTGTCCATAATTCCTATCCTCTGAGGCACCTCCTCTTGATTCTTCCTATCGTTTCCCCATCGTTTCAACTCCCGCATCACCCTTTCTCACCACCTTTCAAGATCTGCGCCCTCCGATGTGCATGTCGCTCCCTCAACCTCCTTGCGGCCTCAGCATCCATTCCCCCGCTCCCCTGCTTCACACTTCACATGGCATCTGTCCCTACGACCCTTCCCCCAGCATTGGAGGTTTACTCTTCCATGATCGAATTTTGGAATTCCATCAGCCCTTCATCCACCATCAGGGCCTTAATCCATAGTGGGATCTCCTTGAGAAGCTTCCCTCTCAACCCGGAGCGGAAGATAGCCTTAGCCTTCGAGAAGGATTGGTAGCACTCTGTGAAAAACTCCACAATATATCCGTCCAAAGTGGTCTCTACCCAAAAATCCATCGCACAGGTCAACTCAGTATTCAACCGATGCAGGGCCACTAGATCCCCGTGCACCCACTTGTGGTTTATCTTCCATGAGCTATCCCTAGGTACCTTGGTCTGCAACCTCCGCAACCAATTGTAGAGGTCACTAGGGAATTTTCTCCAGAGGATCTCGTAGGTATCACTGGCGGAATCTGAGAAAAGGACGAGATCCTTGAGCACCCTCTCCTTATGATTTGTCAACTCCGCTTGCTGAGAAATAAACTGGTCTAGATGGTTATCCCACCATCTCCGTATTTCTCCTTCGAAGACCCTTGATACCATGATCTAGTTCCCCTCATAACGTGTAGTGTCCCGACAACGGAACCATTTTTTGGCGAAGAAACAGGTCTCGCAGGCAAGAGCTAGGTTCATAGGTTGGGGCCAACAAGGGAATCTTATATAGTCTAGAACCATGCCGACATTTTCACCCTATGCCAGAGAGAAGAGAATCGCACCCGAGGCGTGCCGCGACCACATGCAGAAGGGGAATAGATCGATGGTGGTGGAAGGATCCACAACTCATGATTAATATAGAATTGATTGCATAAACATCATTGTATACGCAAGAACATTCAGAAGAGTGAACAGGTATCAAGAAAATAAAATTTTAGGACATCACAAACATCATGCATTCATTTAACTTGTATAATAAGACAAAAACCTGCAAGTATATTGATAACTTTCAGCCAGATCCATAGTTACATCGCTTCCACGGGAAGGCTTACAATTCTGTTACAGACGTCTCATAGGATAGAAAGATAGATAAGAGAAGCCTAGGAACTACAGATATATCATGCTCGGAATAGATCTCTCCTGCAGAATCCGCTTGATCCTCTTCAATCACTCTGCATTCGTCTCTCTTCTTTTGGCCGAGTGATGACTATTTATTCACCCGCCATCGCAACTGCTAGTTCCTCTTGTGTTCTTATTCGGCTGCTTCTGAATTCTCTCTTGTTGTCTATGAGTTTTGTTCTCTGTCTTCTGCTATATATTTTCTTCGTCTGTACTCATGCATCCACTTTCTTCAACTATCTTCTGTTCCCTCGCAACCTCGGTAGCTCTGCTACTCACCGTAGTTGCGACTTGGTTGTGGCTGCCATGTGTCATTCCGCAACCCAAAAATCTGTTCTTTATTCATAATTAAAAACAAGGGCCCCAACAATTGTAATACATCTCTATTCATTAGATTAATGCAAGAAAACAAAGGGGTTTTTAGCAGATTTATTTCCCCTAGAAAAATAGTGTGTGCATGTGTGTTATTTCTCTTTGAATGTTTATGATTTATTTTCTAAACTGTGAATTGAATTCCACAGAGCAGTAGAGTAGGATTGTGTCTTGTGATTTAGTGTAGAAATTTAATACAAAATATGTATGTTCTGGATTATCCTGATCTAACAATAATATAATACTGTTAAATACAAAATCGCTTCTACAAAATCTTTGCGGAATTTGAAACACAATCACCAATCACAATATCATGAAGAAAAATCAATCACACATAACAAAAATAATTTACCCGGGGAAATATTATAGCTAAAAAACCCAATATCTTATATTGTATGTTATATCATGGCTCATGAAACAATTACATACAAAGCTCCAATCCAAGAGCTCTTAGTACAATAGTTAACTGTCTCACACTGTCATACAAAAATTGGCAAGTTCTTTAGCCAATTTACTGTCTTCAGAAAAAATGCCTCCACTGCATAATCCCAGTTGATAGAAATCCCTGAATGAGTGGAATCCTTCTTGCCTTGACTGCACAATCCTCATGGGCACATCCAATGTGTGTGTGGTTGCATGTGTGCAACCGATAATGTCACAACTGATATTCAACTGTCCCTTTCACCTACATCTCAACTAGGTCTCCAGTGGATTTGAAATGCATGCAATTAATAGTAGTAAATCTTCAGTTGCATGTGAGGCCACTGATTGTGAATTAATTAATAATTAATTCACTTGATCTCTCGCTTGTGTATCTTCAGTTACAACTAGCACAACTGAGTTTAACTCACTTAACTGAGTTAAACTACTTTACAAGTTTCATAACTGCACTTCCAACTCTGTTACAACTTTGAATCATTCAGTTACAACTATGTCCACTTGCATGTCCCACCAACCAACCACTCAACTCGAAATTCCTATAGACAACTGATTTTTCACTTCATTTAACTGTTTCCAAGTGCTCATTGAGAATAGATTATTGTTTATTGTCCAACTAATATCAAGGGATAATAATAGTTGACACGCATCTATAAATAGACATGCAATCTATAAATAGAACTTACACATACATCTATAAATTGAACTCATCTATAAATAGATTTTTCTCATGCACATATAAATAGACATCCACCTAAAAATAGCATGAGGCTCCATCGTAGTGTAGGTGCATAATTTTCACTAGTATCTTCTTGTTAAATCTCAACATTTAGATTAAAATTTCATGAGCAGTTTCAATTCTACACCATAATTTATACAATGAAGGCTATTTTACACCATCGATTTGAATCTAAAATAAGTATCCATATGATTTTAGCACCAAGGGATATGTATATGAAATCTTGAGGATTTATGTCAAAATTTGCAAGTGAAAATATTAGGGTTTTTTAACCTCTTATTTCAATTTAATTAACACATAAACATACTTTAAAACTCATTTTTTGTAGAAAATAAGAAGACATCAATACCATAACAATATACACAAGGTAAAAAATGATGAAGGAGTTCACCCCTCCTGGGCTACATCTCCCGGCCCAGCTTCCAATGGTTGGGCCTCTTTAATTATGCTCAAAACATTATGTTTACATCAATTTACAATGCTCAAAATGATTAAACAATGTCTCCAATGGCTCCATAATAGTCAATTACCCCTAGCTGGGCTCTTTCTGCTCCAAAAAAGGTCAAAAACTGAATGTGTTATGCTATAATGAGGTTTTATGCTAACTCTCCTACAATTCACACTTTCCTGCAAATTGTTCTACAAATTTCAATTTTTTCGGCCACGTGGGGTGACAGTTTTTCCCCGTGCCGATGAGATTCCTAATGTACCAAGTGCAAATTGTCACCTCTTTAAATTTCCTATGTCAGAATTTATCCATCTAAACGGATGCCAAGTGGTTGCATATGCACCGTTTATTTTGGGGTAGGTACTGTTTCCCATCGGGAAAAATCTTGTTTTTTACTCTGGTTTGTATGGTGGTTCAGATGGTGTTATGGTTAGCTTGACCATGACAACAATTGTGGAAATCGTTGTATGTGAACACCCCGAATCTCATGTAACCGGCTTCGAAAACTATTAGCCAAACCCACTACAAATACCTTGGATTATGGCTATACATTAAGGTTTGATGACTATATATATATGGTTTTCTCGACCAATACATATGTTCCAATGAACTTTGGATAAGGTTTTACTGTAGTTTTGATACCTGCGTTGGACTTTGGTTTAAACCATATGATATATGGTTTTTTTCAACACCTATTATAAACCTCCAAAATTTAGTTTTTATATGTTTCAGAATTTTGTTATGATATAATATATGGCCCCTGGGCCTGAGGTTAGCTCTTGACCCTAGTTCGTGGACCAGGGTTGGGGGTTAACCCCAATCCCCACCCCTGCATACAAAACACATAATGTTTAAATAACACTTTTTCCCTTTAGAGGTTAAGAAACATTACAACATAGTTGGTCTTTGTTGCTTGGTTGGAGGTATCGCGTTTGAACCATATAGAGGCCTACTCTAGCCTATAACAAATTTTGGTAGGCTATGAGGAGGCCACGTGGTAGCCCCTAGTTGGCCCAGATGACACTCTCTCATTGGACCACCTCAACAACCTGTGAACCAATGAAATTCAACCATATTCAAACCAATAGGACTTTGCAACTTGTCCACCAGTCATTGGGCACTGGAGTACAAGTAACCTTGCCCAGTCATGGTCTAGTCAACAATACAGATTACTAACTGGGCATCTCTGCAACCTAAAATCAAAATTTTTGATGTTTCCAAAAATAGAAAAAACACATTATCGGGAGAATTCGATGTCAGATTTGAGTGAAACAAGTTGTGTTGGATTTAGGACGATGAGAGCTATGCTTTGGGTTTTGTTTCAAGCCTTTCAGAGAACTTTGAATTTTGATCATTACACTAATCCACCAAATCATTCCTCCCCACTGGAAGCTTTTGGACCTCCAAAATCTCTTTATCAGTCAAACAATAGATGAGCTAAAACTCCCTCACCCTTCAAGTCTCAATTCATTTAACTTTGCTTGAATTCGACACTTTTATCTTTTCATGAAAATACATCATTTTCCCTGATTTTAGAGTCCTTGTATTGCTATCATAGATAACATCTTGTTGCAATTTACCAGAATATGTAGAGCATCAAATTTCCCTTTAAGGAATAAACACATTTCCTCCTTGGTCGACAATAAAAGGAAACTTAAACAATCTCACATTCTTCTCACCTTGAACACTATTGACATGACGATGCTTAACATGTCTAGCCTTGCTCTTGGCTCGACTCTTGACCAAATGTGATCACCATCACCATGCACCATCCCTTTTCAAAGCCAAAACATAATGAAACCCATAAGAATAAGTTTTGGAACCAATGCCCACTTTTTCAAATTTATTTTTCACTTGTTCTGTGATCTCTATACTCTCTAACATTGACATCTTGTTCACAGTATTGTTCAACAATGATGCATGCTGCTGAAAATTTACTTCATCTTGTTTACCTCTTTTAGGAGGAAACATGTAGGAATCCTGAAACATCGTATCACATTCATTAGAAACCTCAATGAAATCAGATTTTACATTTTATTCATCTCCTTGAAAGGCCTAATTCACAACAGCTTTATGTTTAAACATTAACAATGCAAAATTATGACTAGCATTAACAATTCTCTTCATTTGTCTAACATTCATAAGAGACAAACTCATCTTCTTACTATGCGCTCTAACAATGTTTCTTGAAAAAGTGAAACTTATTCTCATGGCGATGAAATATTTCACTCCTATCATAAAGATATGGGCTTTCCAAAAATATACCACAAATACCAAGCGAAATTACATCAAGTTAAACTTCATCAATAAAGTTTGCAATGATTTCAAATCTAAGGATGCACCTCCTTGTAACATGTAATTTTTAATTCTCACATACCCAAACTAAAGGATATGGTCTAGGATGAGGAATGGTCTATAAATTTAACTTCTTTATAATGTCTTCAGAGATAAGATCTTCTTGTGAACCACTATCAAATCGTGTGTCTATGTTGGTATGCTTTGAAATAACTCTGATATGGAAAACTTGATCCTTGTTTTTTCATCTTGAGTATCATTGAGAAAAATTGAAGAAACAGTACTTGCAATGTCCTTACCTTTCCAACCCATCGCTATGATCTCTATTTCATCTTCACTATAAGAACCTAAATCATGTTGTATAGTTGCAACTGTTTTCTCATTCTCCTTGTTTTTAAACTTTTTGGGTCTCATCTCTAGATGGAGTTTCTAACAATGATCTTCATCATGGCCATCTTTGGAACAATTTTTTCATGTGTTTTTTTCTTTCTCCATTTTGATGGAAGCACTCTTCTTTCCTTTTCCCTTGAACTTTCCCTTCCCTTTTGCTCTAGACTCAAAGGTATTCTCACTTGTTTAATCTGAAACACGTTTCCCTCTTTCCTCTAGATGTGTGGCTTGTACACAGAATTCATCTAAACTTGTAGGGTTAAACATGAGAATTGTATGTCTCAAATAGCTATGAAAAACTTCAATGTATTTTAGAAAAGTATAGTGAGATGAAAAATATACACCCAATATCAGTGCTCTTCTTCTAAACCCTTGAGTATAGCTTTGCACACTTTGTCCCTTTCCTTGTGTTAGTGTCAGAATTTCATCCTTCCACCAATGATCAAAATTAACTCTTTCATGTCATGTTAGGGGTCCCATTCAGAAATTTTTTTTCATTCCACTAGGTCATGCAAAAAATTGGTCACTTGGTGTAGATTTTAATCAAGGTTCACTCTTTTCAAAAAAATGTCATCTTATCACTTGCTAGCTCACTTTATCACATGTTGAGTGTCCATTATTCATGATTCTTTATCATTTTTTCAGTCATATCAGCATGAAGTCCATTCAGTCAATGTGTCCATTAGGTCTTAGGGCTTTCAAGGTACATTAAAACATCATTTCCATTGCATAAAAGACCAACAAAACTAAGGGTAATCAATAAATTCACTTTACCATGTAAAGTTGAAATGTAAATATGTAGTTTTTATTCCAATATGTAATTTTATGTTTTCTGAATATGTAATATGTTCATGGTTCTAAGATAATTTCCAACTCAAAGGTTTCATATGCCAAAAAATCTTAGAAGTTTCAAAGTATAAAGTGTTCTCAATCCATCAAATGATCAATCTCCAAAGATCAGAAACAAAAGTGAAAGGTAAAGATTTCAAAGTTTAAAGTGAATGAGAAGAAGAAAAGTGGGTCCCAAAAACAAATTTAGTCAAATCACCAAGTATAAAGCCCATCAAAAGACAAATAAAACACTCATTTTCTCTCCCAACCATCGATATCACACTCCCTCAGCTCGAAAAACAAGTTTGCAGGGTTAAAATTCAAATTTTGGGTGGCACTGTGCTCCTGGAGTTAAGATGTTGTGCACCTGGTAAAGGCACTGTGCTCCTGGAGAAGGACGCTACACTCTTGGCAGATGGACGTTGTGCTCCTGGCAGTTAGGCGCTGCAATCCTACAACTGGCGCTGCACTCTTGCCTAGTTTCACTCACAGCCTTAAAAATTTTGTGCACGAGCTTCTAATCACCAACAAATGGTTTGGTCACCTCATGGAAAGTAAGAAACACCATTTTTTTCCCTCCTAGCATTTCCCATTTTCAAATTTAAGGTGTTAAACTTCTTACTTAAATTTGGAAAATTTTTAAGCTAAGAAACCATAACCTTCTTTCCTACATCCCAAAATTTTTCCCTAGACCCTAAATTCCCTTCAAATATCATAGTGAACCCTCTCCCCATCCCTACATCACTAAATCCCTGACCCAAAACTACATTTCCCAAAACCCCATCTCCTAGCCTACAAATTTCATAGGCAGCTTCCCTATACCTATAATACATTTCCCCATCTCATTTCCCTAAGTATTTTAATACCATACTAGTCCCCTAAGTTCCCTAACCCCCTTCCCTATTTCCCCAATTTTTCCTACTCCCATCCCCACTCCCTAAACCTATTTTTCCATTCCCATTTCCCTTCCCCAAGGTTTCAAAACTAAAAACACTATGGAGGAGGAAGACACAAATTTCATGGAAGAGGAGGAGGACAAAGAGGAAAGAAGACCTCAGAAGGGAGGAAGAATTTTGAGGCTTGAGCCTAATAATAATAGTGAACTGATGGCCTCACCCATGACAATGTCTTGCTTTGAATATGTTGGTTGCGTTGATTTCTATGAAATGGTCCAAAGAGTTCAACACCACCATGTTTTGAGCAGAGTTTTCATCTAAAACCTTAAAGACAATATGGTGACCCTTGCAGGTGTGACCTTCACCATATCCACACCTATCATTACTGTTGATATAGGGATACCTAATATGGGTGAGAAGTGGTTTAAAGCCAAAGACTTGGATGACCAGTATTATGAACCATTCATCAAACCAAGGTACAAAAGAGAGAAGGAAAGTCTTCCCTTTCATTTATCTTCTTGATAGGTATACTCCCATGATGAAAATCATCATGAAGTAATTCTCTTGTGAAGGAAGGTTCTCCACACTTTACACATATCCTAATAGATTGCTCATGAAATTCAAAAGAGTAAAGTTCCTCAACATCCCATACTATTTGTTCAGGAGCATAGAAAAATGGCCTGCATAGTACAAAAGATAGAATATGACCAGTAAATGAACAACCTCTTCCATCACTCTTTGATCAAAATCATTGTACTCCATCATCTAAACCAGTTGCACATTTCATGGGATACCTTCATTTCCAATGGTTTTTTCACTGTTCCACAAGTTCAACATGCTGAAACCATCCCTCCTTCATCTCAACCCTCTACATTTATTCCTCCATCAACTGAGCCTACTAGACCCATATCATAACCATCATCAGTATTTAAGAGCCAAATTGGGTCATCCAATAGAGTTGTGGTCAAAGAGCCTACAAATACCAAAGAGGATGAGAAATAAAAAAATTTCAAGACCTATAAGAGGGGACCTAGGCAGGTTTTTTCTCCACAGATTATGGAAGGGGCCTTGCCTTCTTCATCAGCAAAGTAGGTACATCAGGATGAGCATCAGAAAGAGGCAATTGTGCATGAGGAATTCATACAAGAGGATGAGGATCCTCATGATGAGGAAACCAATTTTGACATAGTTGACTTGGATCAGAAGGACGATCACGAGGCCTCAATTTTGATTGTCAAATAAAAGGATGCCCAAATCAAAGAGCTACAAACTAAATTAGACAAAGCTCAGTTTGTCATTTCATTTCTTGAGCAGGAGAATAAGCAGCTGAAATATCAACAAGTTCTTATGGAGCTCGAGCTTCTTAAAGAAAAAAGAGGTAAGGCCATGATGTCACTTGATGATCTTAAACATGATGAAATTCAACGTAAAAAAACAAGACCAAAGACAAGGGGTCTTAAGAGGGCTCTACAATAGCAGAGGATTGAGGATGAAAAAATCACTTTTGAGGAGAGGATTGCCAAAGAAATTGAAAATGACAGAGATATATGGCTTGATAGGGTCAACATACACCTTGAGAAACTCCTCCACAAGGAAAAAAAAGACAAAAAAAATGCTCAGAAACATGTCTAACAGGTATATCACAAGAAACAAGGTTTGTAGCATTAAACTCAAGCAATTGCAGGAGAAACATAAGAAAACCATAGTCAAACAAAAGGAAGGAGACAAGGTTGCCATCCTTACAGAGGCATCCTCTCATTGTTTATCATACTTCATCAGGCTTCCACAAAACAATTTTGAAGGATTTTTGAGCAAAGATTGGAATTTTTGGGTTTTTGCAAACTTTTGACAGTTTTAGCACGGCTAGACTACTAGGAGTGCAACCCCCTAGGTGTTGCGCTTATTCTAGGAGGCTCCAAATGAAAAAAAAGGGTACCATTGGATTCAGAAGGCAAAAGCGGTCAAGTTAGATACTTTTCTAAGAAAATTTGGGTAAATTGGTAGGGAAAAAGGTCAAAAAACACCTTAAAAATCATGTTTATGCCCTGTTTTTCGGCTAGGCGCTGTGCTCCTTACCAATATTGGGAGATTGAATTTTTGGAGGGTAAAAACTTATCATTTTTGGAAACCAAGGATAGTTTTGGAAACTAGATAGGATAGGATTTCCATTGAGTTATCTTGATCTCAATTTGGACATTAGAAATCCCTTCAAAAGTTGAGATGAAGATGGCAATGCACAACGGACACTGGTGCTGCGCTCATGACAATGTCGCTACTCTCGTAACCATTCTCTATTTTTTTCCAGTTTTCTCAGTTTCACCATGGAAAATAATGTTTTTACCAATGTAAAATATGGATGTAAATGTAATTATGATGTTGTTGAGTTACCTAGGTGTAAATACATTAGGTAAAATTCCTTTTTAGGATTGATGAATCAGTTTTACTAAAGTTAGGGATGAGTCAGTTTGACCTCCCTACACTCTAGGTTTGCAATTAAAACTTTTATGGAAAGGCTCCACAACTCAGGGATTCGACCCCTGATATTGGGAGAATTTTTTTCATGCCTATATATTTCACTTCTTGACTCATTTCACATGTTGGATGTTGTTGTATTGATCATAGACACTAGTGTATTAAGATTTTAGAACGAACATATTGGATGAGCTGCAACTATTATTTTGGGATTCATGTGGTACTGTACTTTGGCATAGTTTCTTCTTCTGTTTCATATGTATGACTATTTTTTACTTTCCATGTTCATTACAGTTCTATGATATGTTTGATTCTCAAGTTTGATAGGAATAATAATCTTCTATGCTCTTTTTTGGGAGAATCACCATAGTTTGTTTTAGTTTCTTAAGTTTAAAAAGAATTCATGTATTGTCATGCTCTTTTTAGCACCTCACTAGTATGATCCATCTCACCTAAGAAACTTGAAGTGTTAGAGTGCCTACCTACGTTTCCCCATAAGATGCCTGCAATTTTTGTCTTATTTTCCTTGACCTAGTTACCTATTTGACCTAATTCAC
Organism: Pinus albicaulis; assembly: GCA_034641835.2. NCBI lineage: Eukaryota > Viridiplantae > Streptophyta > Pinopsida > Pinales > Pinaceae > Pinus > Pinus albicaulis. Next base: position 706,896,474 of record CM076583.1, on the reverse strand, counting down.
TCATCCAATACCCAAATCAACCAATCAAAACCCCTTTGCTTCTATAACTAGCCTAAAACCTAATTGATCCATCCCTCTTCGCTGTGATCCCTTGGAGAGAGCCCTCTATTTCCTAGTAGGGCTAGCTACTTGGCGAGAGCTTGGTATGTAGTTACCTTTGCTGGTCTCTTCTCAGCCTTAGAGATCAGGTGGAGTGCTAACACATTGCCTAAAGTTTTTCCAATCCATTATAGTTTTCTGCATGTATGCTAATAAATATAATTTTCTTCTCAATGCAACAACAAAATCATTCCAAGAGGCTAAGACCTTACCATGTTTCTTCATGTCCTCTTTAGTTTTGGATTCCCACCAAATAAGTGTTGCACCTTCCAATCTTAATGAAGGAAGCTGAATTTTGGTATCATCATCCTTGATCCCTTGTATCCTGCAATAAAATTCAAGTCGATGAACCTAATTATCTAATATCTCAACATTTACCTCTACATCATCCATAGGCAAATCAAAATTTATGTCAAGTTTCAAAAATGGAGTTTTACCATGTCCCTTTGGAGAATGTGGAGGTGATTGTGAATGGGTTGTTGTGGAAGATGACGAAGGTGAAGATGTTGGTGAAGAGAATGGTGGTGTCAAAGGTGGTTTGTCACCATTCCCTCCATAACCTTTTGGAGTATTGTTCCCATCTCCTCCATCTCCTCTTGAAGACTTATCTCCCTTTTGAGGGTTAGATCTCTCACCTTGCAAACTTATGTTTCTCTCTTCATATAGAAATTTCACCATTTGTGACATATCAAATAATGCTTTTCTGAAATCTTTTTCATCCTTTGAAATATTTTCAGGCTCTCCTTCATGTGACATGACTACTGAAGCTTCAGGTGCAACTTGAGGTGAAATTTGTTAAAATTATATATTAAAGAGCAATGAAACACATAAAATATGCAGAAACACAAACACATAAAACATATAAAACCAGACAGACACAGATATACATGGTTCACCCAATTTGAGCTATGTCCACCCCGAACAACCAGTCCTTCCTTTCTATTATCTAGGAAAATGAAGAGACACAACCTACTACATATCCGCTGTAATATCCTCTGTTCTCTCTCATAGTCTCCCTATCTGTTTCTTGCTCTGAGAATACAAATACAATACACAACCACAATACAATTTCCTTATACAAAATGAGGGTTTCATTATAGGGAAAAAACCCTAAATTAAACATAACTTCTACCGTCATATCATTCATCTAATGAAAGGCCAAGATTGAATAGAAATTACAATACTTTTATAAGGAAATTTTACATTTGATTTTAGCTTTGGGGGCACTGTCCCTGAAACCCCCTGCCACGGGGGGCTCCATAAAGTTGCAACCGCCACCCTAGAACTCCCATGCAGCGTTCAATTACGAGTGGTGTTTCCTCCCCATTAAGAACATGATTCCAACATTGTGATACAAAATAAAGAAGATAATCAGGCTCCACACCCGAAAATCTCCCACTTGGAGACTAATTGTAGCAACTCCTCTGCTGCTTCATTTGTTGGACAATTACTGCACTTTGGACCTGGCTGTTTCTCATCTTCATCATCATACTTGAAGACCAATTGAAACTGAGCATAATCTCATTTTCTCCCTAGTTACAACTTTTGTTAACATATCTGTAGGATTCTGGCTAGTGTGTATCTTTTCCAACTTCGACTGTCCATCTTCCAATAATGGCCATATGAAATGGTACTTGAGTTGTATGTGTTTAGTTCTGGAATGAAATTCTGAGTTATTTGAAAGATGAATGACACTTTGGCTGTCACTGTATAACATGCCCATCTCATGCTTCTTACCCAATTCATCTATAAACCTTTGTAACCAAATCATTTCTTTACTAGCCTCTTTAGCAACAACATACTCTGCTTCTGTTGTTGAAAGTGAAACAACACTTTGGATTTTTGAAACCCAACTGACAGCTGTTTCATCTATAGTAAATACATATCCTGTAGTGCTCCTCCTATTATATCTATCACCTGCCATATCTGCATCAACATATACATGTAGAGAAATGTTTGAACCACCAAATAATAATTCTTGATTTGTGGTACCTCTCAAATATATGAGAATCCTTTTCACTGCCATCCAATGTTCTTTTCCTAGATTGTTCATGTACTTGCTTACAACTCCCACTGCATATGAAATATCAGGCCTTGTGTAGACCATTACATACATTAAGCTTCCAACTGCTGATGCATATGGAACTTTAGACATATAATCCATTTCTTCTTGGGTCTTGGGGCACATTTCCTTACTAAATTTGAAATGGCTAGCAAAAGGTGTAATGACTAGTTTTTCATTCTGCATGATAAATATTTTAAACAAATTTTGTATGTACTCATTTTGAGACAATGTTAATTTGCGATTTTTCTTGTCTCTAGTTATTCTCATACCAAGGATTTGTTTTGTAGCTCCCAAATCCTTCATTGCGACTGAATTTTCCAATTTTCTTTTGAGCACATTTATTTCCTGCATGTTAGACCCTACAACAAGCATGTCATCTACATACAATAACAATATAATATAGCTTCCATCATTTTTCCTTTTCAGATAAATACAATGATCAAAATGACATCTAGTATAACCTTGTTCAGATATAAACCTGTCAAATTTTAGATACCACTGTCTTGGAGCCTTTTTTAAGCCATACAAGCTCTTCTTTAACCTACACACTAATTTTTCCTTCCCTTTGACCTCAAATCCTTGTGGTTGCTGCATATAGATATCTTTCTCCAAATATCCATGGAGAAATGTTGTCTTTACATCTAACTATTCAAGATGAAAATATTTTGATGCTACAAGACTTAAAATAGTTCTGATTGAATTCATCTTAACAATAGGAGAAAATATTTCATTAAAATCAATACCTTTCTTCTGTGCAAACCCCTTCACCAAAAGTCTAGCATTGTACCTTTGTTTTCCTCCATCTTCTTCCTTCAACTTGCAAATCCATTTATTCTGCAATATTGTTTTACCTGCAGGCAACCTGACTAAGTCCCAGGTTTGGTTATGTATTAAGGATTCAATCTCTTCTTTCATGTCTAGCTCCCACTTCTTCCTGGTTTCGACCTGCATTTATTCTTCATAACATTTGGGTTCACTAGAATCAGTCAATAATAAATAGTATAATGAAGGAGAGTATCGTTCAGGGGGTCTACTTATCCTGGTAGATCTTATGACACCAATTTCAGGTGTTTGAGGTGCCTATTGTTATTGTTGTGGTTGTTGATTATTATTATTTTCAGGCACCTTTACTTTTTCTGTGATCTGATCAAGGACTGTGTATTCTTTGTTTTCTTTTTCCTATTTCTTTTCTTGCAACTGATTCTTATACAAGACCTTTTCATTGAATATTACATTTCTGCTCCTAATGATTTTGTGATTTTCATAATAATATAAGCGATAACCAAAATCATTAACACCATATCCAATAAAGTTACATTTCTTTGATTTTTCCTCAAGATTTTTTCTATTTTCTTTATTAATATGGACAAAGGCCTCACAACCAAAAGGCTTTAAAAAAGATTAGTTTTCCTTTTTACCTGTCCATGCCTCCTCTGGAATACCACCATCCAAGAACTTGAAGGCCCTCTGTTTATTAGATAAACAACCATATCTGTACATCATCTGCCCAAAATTGTAAAGGCAATCTTGCATGCAATCTCATGCACCTTGCACACTCCATGATTGTTCTGTTCATCCTTTCTAACACACCATTTTCTTGTGGTGTTCTTGGAACTGTCTTCTCTCTACGAATTCCATGCTTTGAACAATACCTATCAAACTCTTTGCTGCAATATTCACCTCCATTGTATGATCTCAGACACTTCAAATTCTTTCTTTTCTCAATCTCAACCAAAGATTTTCATTTCTCGAAAGTATCAAATACATCATATTTATTCTGAATACAATAAATCCAAGTTTTTCTAGTTTCATCGTTAATAAAAGTAACATAATAACAAGAGCCAACGAGAGATGATACCTGAGCAGGTACCCATACATCTATATGCACAAGCTCTAATTTTTCACTCTTTTTTTCTTTCCCAACTTTAAGAAATCCGACTCTCTTCTATTTTCCATAAATACAATTCTCAAAGAAATCCAAATCAATATTCTTCAAACCCGACAACGAATTTCTTGAGTGAAGAATATTCATCCCCTTCTCACTCATGTATTCGAGCCTATGATGCCATAATTTTGCATCTGCTCCTTTGGAAGTTAAATAATTAACATAGTTAGAAATACCATTGCATAAATACAATGTAGCAACCTTTACTCCTTTTTCTATTACCAGGGCTCCTTTGGTGACCTTCCAAGTTTTATCTATGAAATTTGTCACACAAACTTCACCGCCTAACTGCCTCGTTGAAATCAGATTTTTCTTCAAATCTGGAACATGCCTTACCTCCTTTAATAACCATTTGTTTCCATTCTGCTGTTTTACAAGAACTTTACCCATTCCAAAAATTTTACAGGGTTTATCATCACCCAAAAGAACTTGCCCAAAATATCCTTGAACATAGTCATGAAATATTTCTTATCAAGTGTGGCATGGAATGAGATCCTTGAATATACCACCCAGGAGTCAGTAACATTTTCTAAAGAAAGAGTCAAAGCATCTTGTAACACATCACCTGTCACATTTTATTCATGATTTTTTTCTTGTTGTGCGTCTCTTTTTTTTCCCTTCCGAGATCTACAATATTTCTTCAAATGTCCTTTCTTTCCGCATCTCTAGCACACTATCCCCGATCTAGACTTGGATCATCCTTTCCTTGATTTACTGTGATACCCAGAGCTCTTTCCTCTTTCCATTTTTCTTCCCCTAGTCTCTACACTCAAATAATTACTCGATGTCTCACCGGAGCTTTTCCGTTGCATTTCCTCACTAAGGATAGCATCGACAACATCATCAAACTTTAAAGTACTAGATCCAGAAACAGAGTTACTAATGGCCATAAATAAACCATTCCAACTTTTTGGAAATGAGCACAGAAATTACAGAGCCCTAACTTCATCATCAAAGTTTACCCTTATAGAACTTAACTGATTGGAAACTGTATTAAAATCATTGAAGTGGTCAGCAACAGATTCACCTTCTGACATCTTCATATTAAATAAATGTTTCATAAGAAAAACCTTATTTGAGGCCTAGGGTTTATAGTTTTTCCAATGCCTTAATTAAACCCTCTGTTATTGTTCCCTTCGAAATATTGAAGGCTACCAACACTGGGAGGCACAAATGTATTGTTCTAAGTGCCTTTCTATCGAGAAGCTCCCATTCTGCGTCTGTCATGTTCGCCAACTTATTTGTTTTTCCGCTCAATGGTAGGTACAAATATTTATGATACATATAATCTTCCATCTGCATCTTCCACAACGGGTAGTTTTGGCCGTTAAATTTCTTGACCCTAAACTTACCATCTTCCGCCATTTCCTCCACTCAAACTAGGAACCCTTCTTTCCTGTGAGTTTATCAGCCAAATAAACCTTTGGCTCTGATACCAGTTTCTAAAAAATTATATATTACAGAGCAATGCAACACATAAAATATGCAGAAACACAAACACATAAAACATATAAAACCAAAGAGACACAGATATACGTGGTTCACCCAATTTGGTCTATGTCCACCCTGAACAACCAGTCCTTCATTTCTATTATCCAGCAAAATGAAGAGACACAACCTACAACATATCCATTATAATATCCTCTGTTCTCTCTCACAGTCTCCCTATCTATTTCTCGCTTTGAGAATACACATAAAATACATAGCCGCAATACAATTTCCTCATACAAAACGAGGGGTTTCTTTCTAGGGAAAAAAAACACCTAATTAAACATAAGTTCTATCGTTAGATCATCTGCCTAATGAACGGCCCAGATTGAATAGAAATTACAGTACTTTTACAAGGCAATTTTACCTTTGTTTTTAGCTTTGGGGGAACTGCTCCCGAAAACCCTCGGCAAGGGGGGGATCCATAAAGTCGTAGCCGCCCCCCTGGACTCCCTAGGAAATATTCAATTACGGGGGGTGTTGCCACCCCATTAAGAACAGGGGTCCAACGCCGTGATACAAAATAAAGAAGATAATCAGGCTCCACACCCAAAACAATTTATGGTGGAAAATGTGGCAATTGTGCTCTCCTTGTCCTTGACCTAACTTGAGGATTTGCAACCACAATATTTCCTTCTCCTCTATTGAGCTTCAAAATTGTAAGCATCATAAACAATTGTAAATAAATTAAAACCTCAAAGCAACAAATAACGAAAGATCTGATACCAAATTGATCTGTATATGAAATCTTGAGGATTTATGTCAAAATTTGAGAGTGAAAAGATTAGGTTTTTTTAACTTCTTATGTCAATTTCATTAACACATAAACATGCTTTAAAACTCAGTTATTGCAGAAAGTAATAAGACATCAATACCAAAAGTAGAAAATGATGAATGAGTTCACCCCTCCTGGGCTACATCGCCTAGTCCAGCTTCCAAAGGTTGGAACTCTTTCATTATGCTAAAAAAATGTGTATACATCAAGTTACAATGCTCATAATGCTTAAAAAATGTCTCCAATGGCTCCAAAACAGTAAGAAACCCCTAACTAGGCTCTTTTTGATCCACAAAAGGTCAAAAATGGAATGAGTTATGCTCCAATGAAGTTTTCTGCTAACTATCCTACAATTCACACTTTCTTGCAAATTTTTCTACAAATTCTGACTTTTTCGGCCACGTGGGGTGACAATTTTGCCTTGCATCGACGATATTCCCGCTGCACCGGGTGAAACTAGTCGCCTCTATAAATTTCCTATGTCGGCCTTTATCCATTTAAAAAGGCACCAAGTGGCTGCATATGCGCCATTGATCTCGAGGGAAGTACGGTTTTCTGCCGGGAAAATTCCAGTTTCTAACTGTGGTTTGTATGGTGGTTCAAATGGTGTTAGGGTTATCCTAATGATGAAAAAAACTATGGAAACCACTACATGTGAACACCCTGACTGTCACGTAATTGACTTCGAAAAATGTTAGCTAGACCCGCTGCACAGACCTTTGCTTATAGCTATGCATTCAGGTTCAATGGTTATATATATATGGTTTTCTTCGCCAATACATATGTTGCAACAAAATTTGGATAAGGTTTTACTGTAGGTTTCATACATGTGTTGGATTTGGTTTAAAACATATGATATATGGTATTTATCACCGCCCATTATACACCTCTGAAATTTAGTTTTAATACATGTTGCAGACTTTGGTTATTATATAATATATGGTCCCTGGGCTGGGGTTATCCCTTTACCCTTGTTTGTGGACTGGGGTTAGGGGCTAACCCCGGTCCCCAGCTCCGCATAAAAAATACATAAAGTTTAAACAACACTTTTTCCCTATAGAGGTTAAGAAACATTGAAACGTAGATGGTTGGAGGTGTTTGTTACTTTGTTGGAAGTCTCGTGCCCGAACCCTGTGGAGGCCCACTATGGCCTATAAAAATTTTTGGTTAGCTATGAGGAGGCCATGTGGAAAATCCTGGTTGGACCACGTGGCACTCTCTCATTGGACCACCTCAACAACATGTGAACCAATGAAATTCAACCATATTCAAACCAATATGACTTTGCCACTTGTTAGCCCCCCTATAAAACTTTTGGCAAGCAAAATAGGGGGCTAATTTGTTCCTGAGACTTCAAGGAATGTATTTACCCTGAAAACATAGTCTCCTTGAAGCCTCCATGTGCCTTCTATCCTTTGATAAGTTCCCCTCTGCTGCCTATCATAAAGCCTCTCTATTTGTGAAGAAATACCCAACGGCCCCCTTTTCCTTCTTATATCTTCCCTCCTTAGCTCCTATTCTGTTCTCCCTCATCTCCCCTTTTATTCCCCTTCTTACCTTTTCAAATCCCTTTTAAATCCTCCCCCTACCCCTTTGTGGGCTTCCTTCACCTTTATTCCCTCTATCGTTACTCTTCCTTGGCCTTGAAATGCATTAAAAAAAGGGCCAAAACCCACTTTCCAACCTTGTAATAAGGCTTGGCCCTTTCCACTGCGCCCTTAGCCCCTTTTCTTCCATGCGCCCACACCCTGGAACCAAGTTTTAAACCCTTTGATGCCTAGCGCAAAGCGCATATCGCAGATTTCAGTTTTTATTTTAACGCCCATCGCGTTTTTCGTTTTTGCGATCTGCGCTCATCGCACTTTCCAACTTTGTGATCCACGCTCATCACAAGTCTGCCCGGTCGAAATAGCGCAAAGCGCAGTTTTATTTGGTGCTGATCTCCGCCATCGCATTTCCTCCATTTGCGATGTTGCGATGCGCGCCCCAGGCCCCACCTCATATGCATTTCCGTTCATTTCATACATTCTCGTTGTGTTTCTCCAAAGCCTAAAGTTACACCATTAATCCATCAAAGTGTATGATATATTTTCCATGCCCTTTCCTATATTGCCCCACTGTTGATCTCCACCGTTGATCTACGTCTCCTGGTCATGATCTAACGGCCCTCAAGCATGATTACACCAAACCCTATTAGTCACTATTTTCACCATATCCACTCATATTTCACATTCATTTCATTCGAAAATACTGTTTCACCACACCGCCGTGTTATTGTTCTCTCGTCCGCCATAGTCATCCCTCTATGCATGAATTTCATCACCCAGTCCCGTGTCTTGCAGGGTTGACAGATGAGAAAGGCTGCCATGATTACACAGTCTTCATTACAGTGGCAGGATTTAGCAGACAGAGCCATAAAGGAAGCGAGCAGAGAACTCAATGCACAAGAGATTAAGTTAGCAGAATTTCACATCAGCAGAATGTTTTCGTCCACGGAAGAACAGGGTTCCCATACTGTCTTTACTCCATGCCGTGCCCCAGTGAAGAAATTTCCGCCCTGACCACAGTCCTACACTACCAGGGCATTAGTTATGCAGCATGGCAGACCTCATTTTGTTCATTTATTCACTCACAGTACCACAGAGTATTACTGCAGTCAGAGTACATCAGGACCATGTAAAGTAAATGGAAGCTGAAGAAGGTCACTCCTTCATTCCTAAAGGAACCAGGGACGGATGCAGAAATTTAAAACAGAATGGGCTTCAGCCCCCTCCTTCTTTCTGAAGCGTTAATAGTTCATTTAGTGCTCCACCTACCTCCTCGGCCCACCTACTGCTATAAGAATCATGAGAAAACATTGTAAAGGTTGTTGATGAGATATCAGGGAAATGCAAGCATTTTCCTCTTGAGGCAAGTTCTCTGTGTAATATTGTAAGATAGGCTGAGATTTGATGTATCCAGACTGAATGTTCAAGCTATGGGCTATGATGTACCTGATTGGTGTTGTTTTTAATATGACAAGCATGTTTCTTTGGATCCTGATCTAAAGCAGCTGGTGATGTTTTTTTTTCTCTGTGTTTAATTCCATTTCATCTCATTTCGTCTCTGCTGGTAGGCAACAGAAGTATAATATAAGATTCATCCTTGATAGGTGCCTTATATTTCCTGCTCTCCCTACCTCAATGTTTTCCGCTCCTATGTGTATCTGAATGTTGATTTCAATTGATTTAACTAGTGTAGTGGATGATATTGCCTGCTCTCTGATGTATGAATTGATGAAGTCTATGTTTGGATGTTCTTGGTAGGATTTAGCTGGAAGGTTTGGGAACACTGGGGATTAGTGTTAGCCCTTTCCACTAGGATCTTTGCATGACCAGCTAGTCTTTCTAAGTTCCCTAGTAACTACCTCTAATTCTGTCCAAGTAGGCCTGGAGTTAAATGACCTCTGGTCTGATCTATAGACAGAGTTGGATGGTCCTCCTCCTTTCATTTTCAGTCCTTAATGTTCCATCCCATCTTCTACCCTTTAAGATCCAAATGCTCTAGATGACTAGCCCAATTGAAAGCTTGCACATTGACTACAAGTAAATCCTTTCTTGACTCCATAGCCCAATGGATTGGATGTTCTTTGAGTTATCTGTCTCTGCCTGAGCTTCCTCTTTGCTCATCCTTGTCTCATATTGGGCCTTCTTTTCCTGATTCCCTCCAACCAAACACAAACAATCAAACAAACAACCTCGAGCCTATAACTAGCCTAAAATCTTATACTTTAAGCCTCAAAGACGTATCCTTTGACTCATATAGAGAGATCCCACTCTGGACCTAGGAGGGCTAGATCCTAAGGTCCCAAAGTGGTTCTATGTTGTCTCATCTTTTGGTCTTTGTCAACCTGGCCAAAACATGGGAACTCCAACATAATGGCGACTCCGCTGGGGAATTCTGAGTACATTTCACCTTAAACATTCGTAAAAACCTCAGAAACTTAGAACTCTGGTTAGGTTGACAGTAAGTCACTCCTTTCTTGGATCAATATCCATTATTGAATATCCACCATACTCTTAGATAGAGCCTGGAAAGGGCCAGGTAGCCTCTAGATCTCATCCTCTGTTCATAGGTGACATATCTGGTAAATTCCCTCCCAGTCTATCTCTGATTGGAGCTTGTTGTTTTAGAAGAGATTCCTGAAAGGTGATAGTTCCTGAGCACTGTGGTGGATAGTGTACCCCTTAGAAACATCCTAAAACCCTCCACCTGGCGACTCCATTGTCCCTAAACGAAAATACTCCACTGGTGATCAGTAGGCCTGCTGATTGTCTTGGTTTCACAATAGACTCCACTGGGAGACCGGTCCATGAGACAACATCAACCACAGTAGAAGTAGCAAGTGGGGTTAAGCTGCTTGGCTAGAAATAACACTCTGGCTCACAGAACCATTCATACAAGAGCTTTCCCTGATCCAAACCCACCTGAAATAGTTGATAATCCAGAAAACATCCTCAAGAGATCAACTATTTCCAGCCCCATCTATAGAGCTAATTCTGCACCAGAAGACCTTACAGCTCTATCATATCTTCACCCTGACCTAGACCTTCAAAACAGATTACCCAGAGCTAGGTCATTCAATCTTTTAGACCGGCTAGACCCTGAGCCTCACAATTCACCATCCAGAAGTGGTCAAACCTCTAGGAATAGAGGAACCCCTCCATCTACACCCCCTGATATACACTTTGTTCGAAACTTGGGGCTTTCCCACCCTAGATCTGCTCAACAAACCTCTGCTGGTCATAATATCTCAGTCATCCAAATACCAGCTGCTCAAGCCAACCTATAACTCATCAGAACATCAGCATGGTAGCCTGGTATGCAACTTTAGTGTTACCTCAACCTCTACTGCCCTTACCAAATGTTTATCAATAAAAAATCCCGCACTTCCCTGCTAAAGAGCCTACAACAGCACAACAACATGTAGATAAAATGGAGGACTCTTTTGACTATATGGAAATTGATGATGAAACAATCAAAATGAGAATTTTTGCGCAGAGCCTGGGGGGAGAGGTTAAAAAGTGGTTTAAAAACCTACCTGCTGGTAGTATCCAAGATCTCCCCGCTTTATACCAGACTTTCATCAACAAATGGGAAACTAGGGCAAACCCTCGCCAGCTCCTAGCAGAATACATGTCCCATAAGAGAAACGTAGGAGAGAGTGTTCACGATTACACCACTAGATTCAACAGCATTTACAATGCTCTCCCCCCACACATGAAACCTCCACAAGGTATGGCCCTAGCAAAATACCCTGAGGGGTTTGATGCTGACATGGCCTACGAGCTCAGGGATAAAGAGTACACCACCTTGGAGGACATGCAGAAAGGAGCTGTGAACATAGAGGAAAATCTGATTGAGAAAAAAGAAAAACTGAGATCCGAGAGGAAGGTAACATACAAGGATGACCATGTAGCCTCCACATCTGATCCAAATATTGACAGACTATCTAAAAATGTGAACAAGCTATACCAAATGATGGAAAAAATGGTTGTCACTTAGAACAGGAACCAAAACCCGAACCAAAACATTAGAAGAAACAATGCTGCTCCCAACAGGCAAAGAGAATCAGATCAACAAATTATTCCCCCTTTCCAAAACTTTCTAGATGACGATGAGGGAATCATAGAAGAGTCTGAAGGGAATGTGATAAACATGTTTGAAACGGAAGACTCAATCCATAAATGTGATTCAGAGGGAGACCAGCCCTTGTCCACATATGGGGATGAGGAATGGTTGGAAACTGAGGATTACAGATTAGGATTTGAAGATACGATGTTACAGGTCAGAGAACCATACGAACTTAGGAGAAAAAGGAGTCAAGAAAACCCCAAAGCTAAGGCTCCTGAGGTAGCCATCAAGAAAAGGCCTGAAAAATATTCTAAAGTAACCGCTGTGAACAAAAATTCAACAGCCAAGAGTTCTGAGAGTAACAAAGAAAAGGACAACCAAAAAATGGAAAAACAGGGTCAAAAAACCAGTAGCACTAGCGCCTCAGTTAGTGCTCGTGACAAAACTGTTTCTACACATGTACATAATGAGAAATCACAAACTGATTCAGCTACTAAGGCAGTAGCAAATAAAACAGATTTGAACATTCCCAAGAGCCAATCCATTTTCAATTTAGAAAGTGAGATTGCGAAAATCAAAATCTCTGTGCCATTGTCTGAGTTGGCCACTCAGGATGTATATAAAGGTCAGATTTTGAAAGCATTAAATCTGAGTGTAAATAATGACACTGTAAATTTGAGTGATGATCAGCCTGCCCTCTTATTTGGTCCCAAAATTGAGGGGAAATTTCAGGAAGGGGTAGTGCCTCCTTTCTATATCAGTCTCAACATTCATGATAAGATCCTTCACAATGCAATGCATGATTTAGGAGCATCACACAACTTAATGCCCAAGGTAGTGATGGAAAGACTAGGTCTAGAGGTAACCAGACCCTACAAAGACTTATACTCATTTGACTCTAGCAGAGTAAAATTCCTTGGCCTGATCAAAGACTTGTGTGTGAGCCTGACCCAAATCCCTGCTAAATGTATGGTCATGGATGTTGTGGTGGCAGATGTGCCACCCAAGTATGGCATGTTATTATCAAGATCACGGGGAGCCAAACTGCAGGGAACAATGCAGATGGATGGCTCATATGCCACAGTCCCTATATTTGGCTAGCCTAGAAGACTGTATAGAGAAACCCAGATGAAATTATTAATCAGCAGCCCCGAGAAGCCTGAGAACTCCCCTTTATACTTTGTACACACTGATCTGGACTCTTTCATCTTGTACAATGATCAATCCTTGGAGGAGCTAGAAACTGAAAATAGAAATGCGAATGGAGAGGCTGTGAATACAGACCTGAGCATAATGGCCACCTTGGAAGAGATTGAGGAAGAAAACATCACCGAAGCCTGTAGGATATGCGATGGACCTCTAGTTTGGAGTGAACAAGAAACAAAGGGTGAACAACTAACTGAATATTCCCCACAAACCCATGTACCACATGAAGAAAATAATGTTGAACAATCCACCGTAACACAAACTCAGAATGAGCCAGAAACATGATGAAATCAGCCTATTAGTCACACCCCCCCAATTGACACACCACGAGAAGAATTGAACAACCCACAGCCTAGCGCAGCCCCCATAACGAAACATAATGGCGAACCCCTATGGGAAATGAATTTTGATGGGTCCTGTACTAGGAGAACTACTGGAGTTGGGGCATGGCTACGAAACACGGAAAACAACTACGCAGAGAGCTTGGCTGTTAATCTGCGTTTCAAATGTACAAATAATATTGCAGAATATGAAGCTCTCATCCTGGGCTTAAATCGGTTAAAAAAATTAGGAGCCCGCAGGATAACTGTCCTAGGAGACTCTGAGTTAGTGATCAAACAGGTGAATGGTGAGTACGCAGCAAAACACCCTAGACTGAGGGCATATAGGAACGATGCCACGGATATATTGAAAACCTTCCTGGAATACGAATTGGTGTTTGTTCCTAGGGGTCAAAACGCTATTGCCAACGGATTAGCTTGCCTAGCTAGTTCGTATCCCAAGGCCCCAACTGACCAAAACATCATCATTCAAACTAAATTCAGACCTGCAGTGCCAGACAATGAAAAATACTGACAGGTCTTTGAAGGAGACAAACAGATTGAAGATTTCCTAATGGGCAGAAATGAGTTTGAATTTTCTGATTCAGACTCAAAATATGATGACAGCTGCCCAAGTGAGGATTCCCCAGATGAACTAGAAACACCTTGTAGTATAGAAATCAATTCTTTTTCTAAAGAAACTGGAGATTCAGCCATAAAATGTGAAAACACAGATAGAGAAGAAATGGAGGTGCTGCAAGCCAAAGACAAGAACATACCAAGAGGCTTAGCACCCTTAGAGGACCTCTTTGATTTTGATGATGTTGCAAAGAAGCCCACAATAGAACATGTAGAATCAGATGTAGAAAAATGCAACATAGGCACTGAAGACAAACCCAAAATGATAAAACTGGCTAAGTCTATACCTGCAGACATGAAGAAAAAATACATTGACTTGTTTAAGGAATTCATTGATGTGTTTGCATGGAGCTACAAAGACTTAAATGCCTATGACACCAACATCATACAACACAAGATACCACTAAAGGAAGATCAGAAACCTTTCAGACAAAAACTTCGTAGGATCAATCCAAAACAATTTCCTGCAGTAGAGAAGGAAATTAAAAAGATGTATGAGGCAGGCATAATTGTCCCTGTAAGGTTTTCTGATTGGGTGTCAAAATTAGTGGCTGTAAGGAAGAAAACAGGGGAGATTAGACTGTGCATAGACTTCAGAAACCTCAATAGAGCCTCCCTGAAAGATAACTACCCTTTGCCTAGAATGGAGCATATCCTACAGAAGGTAGTGGGCTCTAAAAGAATCTCCCTGCTTGATGGTTTTTCAGGATACAACCAGGTTCTGGTACTCCCAGAAGATCAACTCAAAACAGCTTTTACCACTCCATGGGGCACCTTCATGTATGTCAAAATGCCTTTTGGATTGATGAATGCCGGAGCTACCTTCCAGAGAGCAATGGATATTTCTTTCTCAGATGATATTGGACACTTCATAGTTATCTACTTGGATGACTTAACTGTCTTTTCTAAAACAGAAGAAGAACACTTAAAACATCTGAGGAAAGTTTTTGAAAAATGTAGAAGGTATGGTCTGTCCCTAAATCCTAAGAAGACTGTTTTCGGGCTGCAAGAAGGTAAGCTTCTTGGCCACATTATATCTGAGAAAGGGATTAGGATAGACCCCCAGAGAGTTGAGGGAATACTTCAAATTACACATCCTAGAAACATCAAGGAGCTTCAGTCCTTCATTGGGAAGATCAATTTCCTTAGAAGATTTATCCGCAATCTTGCTGAGCATCTTAGGAAAATGACTGAAATGCTAAAGAAGGATGCAGGAATCAAGTGGACTGTTGAAGCCAAAAAATATTTTGAGTCAGTAAAGCTTTCACTCACCCAGGCCCCTGTCCTTATCAGCCCTGACTTCTCAAAATATTTTCTGATCTTTTCATTTGCTTCCCCACACACAATAGTTGCAGTTTTACTGCAGAAAAATTTGGAAGGTAATGAACAACCTATAGCCTTCTTCAGTAAAGCCTTAAGAGACACACCCCTAAAGTACAACATCATGGAAAAGTAGGCCTATGCCCTGATTAAGGCCTTAAAAGACTTTAGGGTGTACATTCTGCATTCTCACACCATTGCCTATGTGCCAAATGTAGTGGTCAAAGACATCTTGTCCCAAGACCCAGATGGGAAAAGGGGCAAATGGATTGCTACAATTTTAGAATATGACATTGAAATCAAACCCACCAAGCTGATCAAAGGTCAAGGCCTTGCCCAATTGATGGATGAATCTAATCTACAGGCCCTTGATATTAACATGGTGAATGCCTTGGATAAACAGGAAAGCTTACCTGATCCCACTGTAGAAGAGAAGTTCCAAAGCTCTCCATGGTATTCTGATATCCTTTATGTCCTTACCAATCTCAATGCTCCCCCAGAGCTGCCAAAAACAAAGGCCAGATTCACAAAACTCAAAGCCAGAAACTACTGTATCTTGATTGGAAACTTATACTGGAAAGATCCAAAAGGCCTATTGCTGAAATGTCTATCTGAAACTAAAGCTGAAAACATTAAAAAAGAATTTCATGCTGGAGAATGTGGAGGACACTTAAGTTGGAGAGCCACAACAAATAATATACTCAGGGCTGGTTATTATTGGCCTACTCTGTTTAATGATGTCCATAGGATGATAACCACCTGCCACAAATGCCAAATCTTCGAGGGAAAAAGAAAACTCCTCCCCCTCCCTTTGCAGCCCATAACTGTTGAAGGTCCTTTCATGCAATGGGGTTTAGATTTTATAGGGGAAATTCATCCAGCCTCTTCAGGACAACACAGATGGATCCTAACTGCTACAGATTACTTCACTAAATGGATAGAAGCTATACCCACTAGGAATGCCGCTGACTCTGTCATCATTAGGTTCCTAGAAGACTTCATCCTATCTCGTTTTGGTTGTCCAAGGAAAATAATCACTGAAAATGCTGCTGCTTTCAGGTCCAAAAGAATGGTTGATTTCTGTCACTGGTACGGAATCACACTTGGACATTCAACTGCCTATTACCCCCAGGGTAATGGCCTAGCTGAATCATCAAATAAAAGCCTGGTTACAATCATTAAGAAGCTGCTGGAAGAAAACAAAAGGTCATGGCATAAAAAGTTGATACATGCCTTGTGGGCAGACAGGCTCACTACAAAGAAATCTATTGGCATGTCACCCTTCCAGCTGGTTTATGGGACAGAAGAAGTTTTTCCTACTAGCCTTGGGATACCAGTGGTAAATCTTGTCCAAGAAATCCAATCAGAAGAAGACAACATGATAAGGAGAATTAATGAAACAATCCATCTTCAGCAAACGAGAGAGCAGGTTTATGACAGAGCTATCAGAGTCCAAGAGAACATAAAAAGGCAGTTTGATAAAAGAACCAAAGCTTCAAATTTCAAAATTGGTGACAAGGTTCTAAAGTGGGATTCAAGGAGAGAAGACAAAGGCAAACATGGCAAATTTGACAGCTTGTGGCAAGGTCCATATATCATAAAAACCACTGTGGGTCCCAATGCGTTTTTTCTGCAAGAACTTGATGGCGCAGAATTGTCTGGGGGTCTAGTCACTGGGGGATGGAGTACAATTCACCCTGCCCAGTCATGGTCCAGTCAGTAGTACGTAGTGCTGACTGGGAAGATCTGCAACCAAAGAGTTTTTTTTTTGTTTCCCAAAATGAATAGAACACAATATCGAGAGAATCCGATGTCGGATTTGGGTGAAAAAAGTTACACCGGATTCAGCATGACGAGATAGATGCTTTGGCGTTGGTTTTGAGCCATTATGATAACTTTTAATTTTGGCACTGGTTTCAAGCTATTCTCAGACCTTTTGGTGCTGGTGGATCAATCTAGGTTAGAGCTTCTCAGTGAACAAAGAGATAAGTTATTCACTTGCATATCATGCTCAGTCTGAGCAAGAAATTGTAATACATCTCTATTGATCATATTAATTTAAGCAAACAAATGGGTTTTTAGCATATTTATTTCCCCTTGAAAAATAATGTGTGCATGTGTGTTATTTCTCTTTGCATGTTTATGATTGATGTTGTAAATTGTGAATTGAATTCCATAGAGTAGTAGAGTAGGATTGTTTCTTGTGATTTAGATTAAAATTTCATGAGCAGTTTCAATTCTACACCATAATTTATACAATGAGGGCCATTTTCTGCCATTAATTTGAATCTGAAATAAGTCTCCATATGATATTAGCAACAAGGGAAAGATTCATGTACATAAGATATTTTACACTGAGACCACCATTTTCCTCTGGAAGTGAACAATGTTCCAATTCACTAGATGGAATTTCCTTTTATATTATTCCCTCATTTCCAAAGTAAGTTACAAATAAGGATACTCATTTGATTAAGCATAGAATTTGGAGCTAGAAGTCTAGAACACAGGTTGATGGGGAGAGAGGATAAAACTAATTTAACCAATATGAATTTTCCAGCTGAAGAGGGGCATTGTGCTCTCTAGGATTGGATTTTCTTCTTGAATTTATTTAAGACATCAGAGGGACTTTCAAAATTAGAGGCACTCAAGGATATTGAAATTCCGAGCTATTTAAAGGAATTACATTCATAATCCAAAGGGAATTCTAGGAATTTGGATATATCTATAAGATTCGATATAGAACTATTCCACTCGAATATCATACCCTTTATTTTGTTTATTATACCTACAGAAAGCTCCAGATAAGGATCCTGAACCTGTTTGAAGCTCATTGCATTTTTATTTTATGTGCTTCCCAAAAGAGTATTATCCACGAATTGCGAGTGTTTTACTTCCTTGATGTGCCTTGCTATACTTAAGATTTTTATTTTACCTTCAACCCCGACTTGCTCTAAATTCCTTCTAAGAGTCTCCGTAACAAGAATTTATAACAAGGGAGAGAGAGGAAAAAAATTCCTCAGACCCCTTGAGGCTAAAAACAAATTACAAGGTTGGCCATTGATCAATGGGACAATCCAAGGATTGACGAAACAAGATTTAATCCAATTTATAAATTCCTAAAAAAACCCCAATTTCTCCAACACAAAAATAAAAAAGGAATGTTGAACTCTATATAAACCATTTGTCATGTCAAGTTTGAGCGCCATACCTGGCTCATTGATTCTCTTGTTAGGGTGAATAAACTCTTGAACA
This sequence comes from Pinus albicaulis, assembly GCA_034641835.2. Taxonomy (NCBI): domain Eukaryota; kingdom Viridiplantae; phylum Streptophyta; class Pinopsida; order Pinales; family Pinaceae; genus Pinus; species Pinus albicaulis. The sequence continues at coordinate 706,877,752 of CM076583.1, read as the reverse complement.
AATATAACATTGTTTAAAATTTGTCTGCGTTTCATAAAATTGCATTGATTCTCCGAAATTATAATGAGAAATGTATTGCTTAATATCATGGCCATAATTTTGGTCAAGATATTGTAAGCTGAGTTCCATAATGAGATGGGATGAAATTGTGACCAGGAGTTGGGTTTTGAATCTTTTGAGATTAAGGCCAAGAAGGAAGAATTGGTGTGTCCTCATAATTTTCATTACATTCTAGACGAATTCAACATTATCAAAAGGCCCCTTTTAATAAGTCCCCAGAAATATATAAAGAAGAAAATTGGGAAGCCATCCATACCAGGGGATTTTTCTATATCAAGGGACCAAATGGCCTCGATTAGCTCCAATTCCTCAATTGATTTGATAAGTTGTTACTTATCTGAATTTGAGACCAACGAAGGAAGACAAGAAATATAATATTTCACTTCACTTAGATCATTATCCTTGTCCTTAGAATATAGTTCATTGGAGAAGTGATATGATTCTTGTTTGATCTCCAGAAAGGAAAATTTTTTTGGAAGAAAATTGGGAGTAAGTTATTTGACATTATTCCTCACTTCATGAGCACATGCTTGGTTGTAAAACAATGAGGAATTATACGCTTATAAATTTTAAATGTCGTTACTCTTTTTGTTTGCTGAGGTGATGAATTTTGTTTTTCAATGTGTTACTATGTTGTTTCAGTTTTTTCTATCCAATATTGGTGAGACTCAAGCTTCTTGAGAATTTCAATATTTTCTTGACTCGGAGGCTTGAAGTTATCTTTTACCCAATTTCTTGGAGCTTGTTTCACCAATTTCATTTCAGATTCCCAAACGGAAGCCAAGGATCCAAAGATTAAAAGTTATTGGACCAAGGTTTTAGGGAGGATCAAAAGACAAAGAGATAGGTTGATGGTATGAGCCCCCTTGAGCCATAATTTTAGATATACATTTCATTCCTTTAGCAAGCCAATTATTATGAATAAGAAAGTAATCCAACTGTGCAACTATGTGGTAAAATCCACATCTTCGATTGGTCCAAGTATATTTCCATTTTCTTAGGAATACATCTAGAAGATAACACTCATGAAGAAGTTCTAACTGTTCCTGAAAATGATCCCTGACAAAACTACCCCTACGCTTATCTGAAGAGAAAATGATAGCGTTAAAATATCCTCCAATAAGATTTTCAATATTCCATAGTTATTCCTTTAGTTTTATTAGAGAGATTATCCCTTCTCGTTGTACAATAATGAAGCATAAACATTTACAAAAGAAAATATTTATTTTGTGTTCTTATCTTCTAGCTGAATGACCACCAAAATTTTTTATTTAGAGTTGGCCTTTAACATGAAACAAGATTTGAACCAAAGTGAACATATACCTTCGGAAGCTCAACAGGAGCTCTGCATGACACCAAAGAACTTTGTCCAAATCCTTTTTGACATAGCTAACACATCTTCATATGCAAATTGGGTTTCTTGTAAAAAAATCACTCAATATTTTTCTCTTTTCACTATATGTTTAACAACATGGGATTTAGAGCGGTTTCCCATTCCCCTTATGTTCCATGAAACAACTATCATTTAGATTTTGAGGTGTTAGACTTACCATATTAGGGGAATTTTGAGGTCTAAAATGGGCCTCCTAATGAAATTATAAACTAATAGTGGAAATAATAAAGTAATATTAGATTACATCATCAAATTTTAGAAGGAAAAAAGAAAAAAACTACTTTCTCAGCTCGTATTTTCAACTTATCTCCCTATGGGTTTACTCAAATTTCGAGTTGGAACACTTGTTGGATGCATAATTTGATTCCTCATCCAAGGAGTACCCATGTTGCATACTTTTTATGGACCTTGTTACATGAAAAACATGATTACAATCACGTTTTTTCATGTATTTCTAATTTTTTGGTGTAGCAGTGTCCATCAAAATTATGCAACATGGATACTCCTTGGATGAGGAATTAAATTTTGCATCCAAAAAGTACTCCTGCTAGAAATTTGAGTAAAACCTGAGGGAGATAAGCTGAAAATGCAAGTTGAAAAAGTAGTTTTATTATTTTATTATTTTTTAATATTTTTAATTTTTAACCCCAAAAATGGTGAATCATCCCCCATGGTTGGCATCATCATCTTGAATCCTATTGGTTATTTTAAATTTTATTTTGGTTGTACATTTTTTTAGAAGGCCCATTTTAGAGCTCAAAAGTTCTCTAATGCTCCTCCAGATTTTTCACTCCCATGTTCTCAATTACTCATGTTGAGGATATCCATGATTTGCAATTGGCTACCTAACTTATTTTTTTGCTCAGCTTCTGCCTCCCTTACATATTTTTTGGAAGGCCTTCTAGTTTTCTTTTGATTCTATATTTCTTGTTTGGTAGAGTAATTTCCCCGTTTTATTCTCTTCTTGGCACTTCGTGTTAGAAATTTACTTTCTTCCTCTGCTGATCCTTGAGGTTCAGGAGTAACGCCTCCATGACTCTTCTATCTCAAATCAAGAATTATTGAATATATTGGCTATGCATGGTTTGAGGTGGGACAATATCCCAAGAGTGGTATCTTTGACTGGAAAACCTTGATGGATCTATCCCTCTTCATCCATGATCATGATTTCCTTGTGGCCTAGATATTCTATATCTACATTTTCTTCCTCCTGGACATTCTCTTCCTGCACCAAAATTTCGTATGGAATAGCCGATGACAAGACACCATTATGTGCTACACTTTTTTTATTCTTAGTTACTCCTTTTCCTTGATTTAACCATTTTGTTTTGGTGTTCCATTGGATTTATTGGCTAGTGGTAATTCTATTACCATTCCCAACTTCGTATTTCTTACAATATTGAGCAAAGTGACCGTACTTGTAGGATATTTTTCACTTGAATGGGATTTGATCATAGTATAGAGATTGTATATGTTTCCATTCTCCTTGTGTCAGAGTAATCTTAGAAGGGAGGCATTTCTCAAGATCCACTTCTAGGCATATTTTTGCACACACAAACTACCATCCTTTTGGCTTGGCTCTATCTCGATACCTTCCAACATCATTTAATATGGATTTAAACACTCATCACTCTAGCATGACAGAGGAAAGTGAGGCAAATTTACCCAAAGAGGAAAGACAATAGGAATGTATACATTTGAATTAAAATCCAGAGACTAGGCATTTCAATACATCCCCCTAGAGACAAATAAATACAGACCGTTCTGAAAAATAATATCTCTATCCTCCTTGCACTAAAAAAGGAAAACAAAGAATCCATTTCCAATCAAAAAAATGCCTAAATTCCATTTCATCATGGGTTTACATGCCTTTTAAGACCACTTATTCACATATTTGGGAGAGGGCCACATGCCCATGAACTTCCCAATTAAATATCTGTCAGTAAATTTCGAGTAAGTCTTGTGAAAACCTTGAAGAAGAGAAACAAAAGATATATTCGCAACCTCTTTAAAAAAATTTGATTGAAGATATTTTATTCTAGGATTACTTTGGAGTGATGATATAAAGGAACCAAAGGAAGCCTCCTTTTCACTAGAGGGAGGGGGCCCTCTCGGCCCCAGAGCCATAGAATATCGATGTAGAAAACACTAGAAGAAGAAAGAGATGTGGTTCAATAATAAACATGACATAGTTGCAGAGTGTTTTTCTATATCCAATTTTTTTTGGCGAATTATATTAATAAAGGACAATCCTTAGGAATACTTAATCAAAGTGATCAATGAATTTTGATTCTCTAAAATTTAATTCTACCCAGAAGCGTTACTGCATAGAAAGCATAAAATGTAGAGAGAGGAAACATATGTTCCCAAAATATAATTCTTGGAAACAATGGGTGGATATAACCCTATAATTGTATTTTACTCTTCTAAGAAATAATTCTACCAGAAAGATACAACCATTAGGAAACTCATAGAAATCACACAATAATTTTCCATATGACACATAAATGATCGAGAAAATAATTTTACAATAATTAATGTAATTAAATGACAAAATCGAGATTACAAAAGATGAAAACTAATCAATAAATAACTAGCAATTTATCAAATCACATAGGATAAATTATAAGAATTGAAATCATTACTAGATGTCTATTACATTAATTCAAGGGTAAAATAATCCACGAATAAAAACTAATGTATAGTAAAATATTCAGCCAAAATTCCCCATGACTCCAAATAAAAACTAATGTATATTAAAATATTCAGCAAAAATTCCCCATGACTCCAAAATAGTTTTTGAATTAAGCTTGAAGTAATTCTAAGCTACAAGCCAAAATACCATTTTTAAGAGGCATATAAATAAATAAATAATTAAGTTTAGTATTAATCTAGTTTATAATAAATTTATTTATTAATTTATACATAAAAATATAAATAATTCACTCTCTTGATATATATATATATATATATATATATATATATATATATATTTATTTATTTATTTCTATGGAAATTTTTTTGTAGCTTTCATTATATAAAATAAAAAAATTTACATCAATGTATGCATGAGCATTCCTTTTTTGGCACATAGTCCCAAATAAAAGGTATTTTCTTCTATGATCATATATATTCACCAACAGGTTGATATAAAACAATCCATCAAAGATGATTTTCCAAGTAAAAAAATCATAGTGTGAAACTGTAAATATTCCCTACAAAACCAACAACATTGCTTACACTATATTTTCTCCAGATGTTGCATGCCAGATGCAATAGTTAAAAAAAATATGTGGAAAGTCTGATATCCTAGATAGTACAAAAATATATGATATGATAAAATAAGCAGTCATGGGATTGGTCAAACCCAAGGGTCAAAAATAAATTATGTTCCCTGAAATTCTTTATTTTTAAAGACCTTGCATGTTCCTTGGTCCAGATATAGTCCATTTTTGAGATCCCATCAGATTTCATTCTTGTGCCTATAGATGCGATCAAAAGTAATATGAGATAAATCTGATATGTTTTGTGTAATTTTTTGATGAAGTGGAAGTAAATGTAGAAAATATCCAACACAACTATAATACCATGTAGAAATTATATCAACGGATTCAATCCAATCATGCAATGTACTAAAACAAGATACTAAATCCTTCTACAATATTTGCGGAATATAAAACACAATCGCTCAATCACATGTAAGTAAGAGAAAGGAAATTATCAATCACACAACATAAAATGTTCTTGGGGAAAGCACCTGCTCAAAACCCCTCTATTATATATTGTAGATAGTCAAAGAATCACGAAACAATACAATGATTTCTCACATCGAGAAAATCTTGCACTATCTTGATTGTCTCACCTTGATCCTGCTCAAAACTGTCTAGCAATTCTTAGGCAAAATTGACCAACACTTAGCCAATTCTCAACCCCTCCTTAGCCCAACCTTGCTCATGCAATCCCTAGGAAATTAATCCCTATTAAATATGATAATCAACCTTCCTTGACTACGCAATCCATCACGAGCCTTCCTCTGACAATTGGCTAATAATACAACTGATAGTTAACTTCCCTTTAACCCTTGTCTCAACTGGGTCATCATCATAATTGACATGCATGCAACTATTAATAGCGAATAATCAGTTACTTGGTATATCACTACTTGTGAATTAAATCTAATTTAATTTACTTGACCTCTCACTAGATCATCACTCAGTTAGAACTAGTTAAACTGATTTTAACTCAATTAATTTGAGTTAACTGATTACACTCACACCACACTAGTGATACAACTGCAACTAGACCCTAAAAATGAATTACTATACATGCCTCACCTTTGACCCTAAACTCAAAATTCTTAAGTCTATCTCACTTAGTTATCTGATACAAGTTGTTATCAGATGGAATTACAATTTACTTTCAATTTTATTAAGGGATAATTAAATCAAAAGCCTCACATGGTAGCCATTTTTGAGTGCCATTTTTTGGATTTTTTTTTGGATGCCAATTTCATTGTTTCTTGTTGCAAATTTCAACGCTTCCTCTCAACAATAAAGGAATCAATATATCCTAATCCGGTACCTTTGGAATGTTCTTGCATGCAAGACTTCTCTAGTTTTGTTCGCACATGCAACTCTCTTGAAACTGAATAGCCACCAAACAAATGAATCAGTATAATACATTTGTCTTCAGAGTCTTTTGATTGCTGCTAGCTACTGCACATGCTTACTAGACTCTCTGCACTACTACTGACATCTGCACTCGTGATCTCTACACTACTGCCAGCTCTGATCTGCGCTCCAGTATCCAACATCTGTCACTCTGATTTATGTCCTCCTGACATCTAGCTGCATAAATCTAACCGATCCTTCCTGCTACCGCTGTACCGTGGGCTCCTCGTAGCCAGATTTGATCCATGAGACATGCCATCTCAGTGGACCCTGCCCAAATTTATTCTTGGGATTATATCTGCACATCACCCCACCTCACACTTGGAGGTATAACTCCATTTACACCCTCTGCCCATCTGGCTCGAAATTTCCCCCTCCTGAAGGTCTATGCTTGAGTGGACTCTTCCACTCAGTCTCCTCTCTTCTTCTCCAATTGTGGCTGCTCCACAACCTTTTAAGACTGTTTCTAAGGCTACTTGTTGAGAGATAATTAACCAAGTCATTAACCACAACTTTTCTCCTCAAAGCTTTGCATGCATCCTCAACCTTGAGAGAATACATGTTCTTGACTCTTGAACCGATTTTCTTCACTTGTCCCATGGCTATGTGTTTAAGGAAAAAATTTTCTTTTCTAAAAATCACCTCATAACCACAATCTTCCAATACTGCTACGAAGACAAGATTCTTCCTTAGGCATGGAATATAAAAAACATCTGCTAGTCTGAGAGGGAAGCGAGACTCCCTCTGAAAGGTAACCATACCTATGCTAGTCATGCTATACCTCCCGTCATCTCCAAAATCTATGTTCTCCTGGAGGTCCTTCTCCTCCATGTCACTGGAGAGATATCTATTCCCCTTCATATGGAATGAGGCACCACTATTTAGATACCACATGCATCCCATTACAGTGTTGGACATGCATGTAATGAGAGTAAAATCAAGCTCGAACTGTGAAGACAATGCTTCACCTACTACAAGTGCATGATCCTTCTTGCTTGCCTTCTTCTGTGGACTATTTGAAGCATAGTGCCCATGCTCGTGATAGTGAAAACATATGATCTTGGACAAGTCTCTCTTTCCATATTTTCCTTGGGAATTATTTATTTTAGCTTTATTTCCTTTTCCGACTTGCACACATTGTAATTGTCCCGCCATCGCATTTTTTTTTTTTAAGAGTTGATTTTAAATCGACGATATCTCCCTCATCCGAGCTCCGATTTGGTCGATTTTGTTTTTCAATTTGGGTATTTTTTCGCAAGGAATCAAAATATTCTATATTTTTTTCCAAAATTTTGCATCAAATTTTTTTAGATATTCTCTGCAAACTCGCCGCCCAAAAAATTAATGCTCTAATACCATGTATAAAATATCTAACATAGCTCTGATACCATGTTGAAATTATATCAATGGATTCAATCTGATAATGCAATGTACTAAAACAAGATATTGAATCCTTCTACAATATTTGTGGAATATAAAACATGATCGCTCAATCACATGCACGTAAGAGAAAGGAAATTATCAATCACACAATACAAGTGGTTCTTGGGGAAAGCACCTGCTCAAAACCCCTCTATCATATATTTTACATAGTCAAATAATCATGAAACAATAAAATGCTTTCTGACACCGAGAAAATCATGCACTATCCTGACTATCTCACCCTGATCCTGCTCAAAACTATTTAGCAATTCTTAGGAAAAATTGAACAACACTTAGCCAATTCACAGGCCCTCCTTAGCCCAGCCTTGCTCATGCAATCCCTAGGAAATTAATCCCTATTAAATAGGATAATCAACCTTCCTTAACCGCGCAATCCATCATGAGCCTTCCTCTGAAAATTCGATAATAATACAACTGATAGTTAACTGCCCTTTAACCTCTGTCTCAACTGGGTCACCATCATAATTAACATGCATGCAACTATTAATAATGAATCATCAGTTACTGGGTAGATCACTACTTGTGAATTCAATCTAATTTAATTCACTTGACCTCTCACTAGCTCATCACTTAGTTAGAACTAGTTAAACTGATTTTAACTCAATTAATTTGAGTTAACTGATTACACTCACACCACACTAGTGCTACAACTGCAACTGGACCCTCAAAATAATAGAATCACTCTACCCTCACCTTTGACCCCCAACTCGAAATTATTGAGATAACTAAGTCAATCTCACTGAGTTAACTGTTACAAGTTGTTGTGAGATGAAATTACAATTTACTTTCAATTTAATTAAGGGATAATTAAATCAAAAACCTCACATGGTAGCCATTTATGAGTGCCATTTTCTGGATTTTGTTTATGAATGCCAATTTCACTTTTTCTTTTTGCAAATTTCAATAGTAAAGAATTCTTCTCGAGGACAACTTTCCCTTGTTGGACCCTTGGTTAAATTGAAAGGGGGGGGGGGGGTGAATCAGTTTAATGCAATCATGTTCTTATTAAAATTTCTTTTATACTCATTCACATTATCATTTTGTGATCAACTTAATGTACAATGGAACAACAATCTTAATAAATGAGCAGCAGGTATTAAGCAGAATAAATAGAGAGTATCAACACATAATCATCATGCATACAAACAACAGATATAAGTGGAAACCCATAAGGGAGAAAATCACATCTTATTATTGTTGTGATGCAAAGGCAAGCTCCAACTCCCTCTCACCACTGATTTTCTGTAGGCACCAACCTACAGGAGGCTCCTACCTCAATTCTGCGAGCTACAACTTGCAAGGAAGCTCCAACTCCCATATATTTTTTGTAGGCTACAGCCTATAGGAGGCTCCTACCTCAGTCAGCTACAACTGACATCTATCAAGCTACAACTTGATATGGAAGCACCAACTTCCTCACTCTTTCAGAAAATCATATGCTGATTTACCTTGGATATCAACTTTGTTCTGTTCCTTCTTCACTGCTGTCCACCAGCCTTCATATCTGCCTTATATCATCTCTGAATCTTCACAGCTTCTCTATCTGCTCCTCCTTCTTCTTACACTCTCTGCCTCATTTCTCCATTCTCTAACCTCTCTATACATATCTTTGTGATATCATTTATAGAGTTCAACTCTTGACTGTTTGTATTCCACAGGGAATTCAGAGTGAAAAACCATGACTCCTTGATTTCATCCTTCTCATTTATTTGTCCAGCTCATTCAGAAAAATATAACAATATGTACAAATTTCAATATTATAGTGGGATATTTCTTTGCCTCCGGAGACTTGCCTTTGCATCACAAACAATATAAAATAAATAAAACTTTACATTTTCAGCTACAATAAGTATTTATATTGATCCCATTTAGTTTTTTGGCTCACTGTGAGTTTTTATTTTCTGCTATTGTCACTGGATTTTTCAGTTTTTGATTACTTCCTTGCTTTCTGTGTATGTACCCCTGTCAAACCCACATTCTCCAAGTTCACTGTGTATATAAAAATGCATTTCTAATTTATGATTTAAGTCTAGCAATTGTATCAATGTCGAAGCTTTCTTTTTCCATCACTATGGTAAAATCCTGTATCAATAGTTCATTTTCTAGAAGCGCCCAATCACTATTTTCATTTGGGCCCACACACCTCATTCAACGCATTTCAAATTTATTTGGTATATTGGTTCCGGCATATATTAAGTTCTGGACCCACAGTAATTAACGCACCAGCATGTCTGCCCATCCAACGACGTTCACACACTCCATATGAAATGTATATAATCTAACGCCTATCACATTACAAAGGCGCACAAGGGTTAATTCCTCCAACTCAACCAGTCAAAATTGTACTCTTTCTCTCGGGCCCACACGACTTTAACTCACTTGGCCTTAATCTCCACGCAACTCCACTTGTGATCCAATGGTGGTCGCATCACATCAACCCACCATGCGAAATCCAACGGACATCGCAAAAGTTTTAACCACGTTACTTAATGCACAAAAGAAATGCAAAAAAAATGGTTTTGCTCTTACCACTTTTGCCACGCTTCCATCATCTAACGATATCACATTTTCATTTTAGAAATAGCTTACCGGTTAAAAAATTTGTGAATACCATTAGTGGTTTCTTAAGACCGCTTCAGGGTTTCGCTTCCTTCTTCATGGTTCCACTTCTCAATTATTCATTCGTTCAAGATCTTTGCAAGTTAAAACTTCCATCGCATAAATTTTAAGGTTTCATTGTAACCCTGCGTTTATAAAATATGAACCTTCCATTGCATATAAACCTATCCTCCATCGCATAGTTCCACCCTTTCACAGTTCCGCTTCAACTTAATTCCTTGCACGGTTCCATTTCCTCTTCGCTCAAGGTTCTGTTTCTAATTTGTTTTTCATTTGATCTATGATTCCGTAATCTCTTCGCAAATCAATATTCCTCCACTTCAATGTGACTCAGGGTTTTAATTACATTCAAGGTCATATCTTCTCACAGTCCCTTCGCTCTGGTCTCATACCACAGATTCTACACAACAGAATCCCCAATTCGGATTCATTCCTCTACGCCTCCAATTCACTGGTTTTATTGCGCTATTTCTTTGTAAACCCATCTCTTTTAAATATATGGCTGACCCTCTTCGGCACACAAACAATGCATGATTGTTTCTCTGTATTCAGTTACTGTGCATGACAGTGCATGTCAGTGCATGACTGTGTCTCTGTATTTAGTTACTGTGCATGATAATGCACAGGTAGTGCATGTCAGTGCATGATTGTTTCTCTGCATTCACTATGTATGACCCTCCTTTGAAATCGAATCTCCTTACATATTTCAATACCAAACCTCACTACTCTGCCTCTAATTCCTCTACTGCTTCTGCTGCCTGGGCTGCCTCTTGCTTGTCTCCTTAGCCTATTTGCTGGTTCTTCTTTCTTCTCTTTTTCCATAGTGATATAGTTCAGGTGTTGCTCCTTTCTTCTCCTTTTCCATCAGTGACAATATTTCCAACAGTTTCCCCCTTTGGCATTGATGGAAATACTTTAATACTTTTCTTTTGCTTGCTTTTCTTCCCCCTTTGACATCAATGGAAAAAAGGGTTGCACATTTCCTAGTGTGGTTTCCAAATATTGTCCATAATACTCTGATCTTGAGGACCTGTTCCATGCACTGCTCACTTGCTCTGGTTCTTTTGTGACAACGTTTGTTGATTGATCTCCCCCTGGAATGATGCTGTCTTTTTTGATCTCCCCCTGGAATGATGCTTTCTTTGCATGTCATAGAGTAGCATTTGCAGACACTACTCCTAGTTTGTATCTTAGATATTCAAATGGTTCTTTAGCAAGAGGTTTTGTGAAAATGTTTGCTGTTTGTTCCTTTGTTGGTACATATTTTAGCTTCACTACTTTCTGTGCTACTTGTTCTCTGAGGAAATGGTACTTAATAGGGATGTGATTTGTTTTTGAATGAAATACAGGATTTTTTGATATACTTATTGCACTTGCATTGTCACATTTGATTGAGATAGGATCATCCACGCTTACCTTCATGTCTTGGAGAGTTTGTTTCATCCACATTACTTGTGTGCAACATGTTGCTGCTGCTATGTATTCTACTTCTGTTGTAAATAGAGAGATGGAAGTTTGCTTCTTGCTTAGCCATGACACCAGACTTTTTCCCAAATAAAAAGCACCTCCACTTGTGATTTTCCTGTCATCCATGCAGCTAGCCCAATCTGCATCTGTATAAGCTGTTAAAGTGAAGCTTTTTCTTTTTGGATACCATAGCCCATAATGTGCAGTTCCTTGTAGATATCTGAATATCCTCTTGATTGCTAGTAAGTGATTTTTCTTTGGTGCTGCTTGATATCTTGCCACAAGGCCTACTGCCAACATAATGTCTGGTATAGAGGCAGTTAGGTATAGCAGACTTCCTACCATGGATTTGTAAAGTTTTTGATCTACATCTGTTGATCCATCATTTTCACAAAGTTTGCATCCAGTGATCATGGGAGTTGACACAGGTTTGCAGTCTTCCATTTTGAACCTTTTCAACATCTCTCTTAAGTATTTTTCTTGTGAGATTAATGTTCCTGTGTTCTTTTGTTGAATTTGAAGTCCTAAATAGAAGGTGATCTCTTCAATCATAGACATCTCAAATTATAATTTCATTTCTTCAGCAAATATTTTTTCTAACTCATCTTTGTTGCTTCCAAACATGATGTCGTTTACATACACTACTATAATTAAGAGTTCATTTTCATTAGCCTTTATGTACAAATTGTTGTTTGCTCCTCCTTTCTTGAACCCTTGTTTTTGCAAGTACTTGTCTAGCCTTGAATACCATGCTCTAGGAGCTTGTTTCAGACCATATAAGGCTTTCTTTAATCTGCACACATATTCATGTTTATTTGTTAAAGAGAATCCTTCAGGTTGTTCCATGTAGACTTCTTCCTCTAGATCTCCATTTAGGAAGGCAGACTTCACATCCATTTGATATACCTTGAACTCATGATGACATGCAAAGGCCAAAAACATTCTGATTGCTTCCATTCTAGCTATAGGGGCAAAGTTTTCATCATAATCAAGACCTTCAATTTGTGAATATCCCTTGCATACAAGTCTGGCTTTATTGCTGATTACCTATCCTTGTTCATTCCCCTTATTCTTGAATACCCATTTTGAGCCTATGACAATTTTCCCTGTGGGTCTTGGTATTAACTCCCATGTATTATTCTTCTTAATCTGGTCTGGTTCTTCATTCATAGCTTTCACCCAATATTTGTCTTTGTTGGCTTCTTCAAACTTCTTTGGCTCTATTTGAGATAACATAGCCAGGTATACTTCTTCTGTCTGTTCAGCTAGCTGTCTTCTTATTTGGACTCCCACATTCTTGTCCCCAATGATTTGTTCTTCTGGATGATTCTTTTGAGTGTGTCTTGAGGGACATTTTTAGTTTAATTCAGTATATTCTGTTGTCTTGCTTAGTTCATCATCATCTTGGTTCTCCTCTTCATGATCTTCTGGAGGATTGCTGCAACTTGTACTTCTTGTTTTGTTTGGTATATCTTCATCAAATCTTACATCAATGCTTTCCACAATTTTATATAATGTTTTTTTGTAGCACCTATAACCCTTGCTCTTGGATTCATATCCTAGAAATATTCCTTCATCTGCTCTTGCATCAAACTTCCCCAGTTTTTCATCATTAATTTTTATGAAACACTTGCTTCCAAAGACTCTAAAGTGTTTGACTGATGCTAGTTTACCATGCCATAATTCGTAAGGAGTCTTGTCACAGTTTGGTCTTAAATGAGCTTTGTTAAGAATGTGAATATCTGTGTGTACTACTTCTGCCCAGAAAGTTTGGGGAATGTTAATTTCTTGCATCATTGCTCTGGAAATATGTTGTACTGACCTATTTTGTCTCTCTGCCACTCCATTCTGTTGGGGTGTACTTGCAATTGTAAAATGTTGTTTTATCCCATGCTCATTGCATAGGTTTGCAAAATCATAGTCTGTGAATTCACCTCCTCTGTCTGATATGATGCACTTTAGCTTGCATCCTATTTGATTTTCTACCAATGCCTTGAATATCTTGAATTTCTCAAGTGCTTCAGATTTATATTTGAGAAATGCTACCCATGTCATTCTGGAAAAATAATCTATTATCAACATGAAATAAGATTCTCCACTAGGTGCTTTAGTTATTGAAGGTCCACACAGGTCCATATGTACTAGTTGAAGAGGCCTACTAGTTGATAGTTCATCTTTGGTCTTAAAATATGTGCGGGTATGTTTTCCCAATTGGAAAAATTTACATATGGTATTTGAAGGCTTCTTTATTGCTGGCATATCTCTGACTGCTTTCTTCTTGCTTAGACTGACGATGTGGTCAAATTTAAGGTGTCCTAATCTTCTATGCCATAACCATGATTCATCAAGTTTGCTTAGGTGGCATGCTTCATTCTCTTCTTTCACTATATAGACATTACTTTCTGTTCGAATACCTTTGATCAAGTTCTTTCCTATGGTGCTTGATCTTACTTCACAGTCTTGTGCTCTAAAAGGAACTTCATAGCCTTTATCACACATTTGACTGACACTTAGCAGATTTTCTTTCAACCCTTCCACAAATAGTACATCTTGAGCCTTTCCTCTTCTATTATCCAGACTGACTGAGCCTTTTCCTTTGATTTTCCCTGCTTTACCATTTCCAAAAGTTACATTTCCAGATTTCTTTTCATCAAAGGTGATGAACTTGCTTCTATCTCCAGTCATATGCTTTAAGCATCCACTGTCCAAATACCATTGGATTTTCTGATCTTGGGTTATTAGAGCCAGGTCACACTTATTCAAATTCTTTTTCCACTGTAGGCAGCTATTTTTTTGGCACCTTTTCTGGGAATATGGACCACATTCTTTGAGAGGACATTGGGCAGACATATGTCCGATTTTATGGCACACACAACATTTAATCATATTTTTAGTAGAATTATGAGTATGAGTGAACTCTCCATAATTCATAAATCTCCTTGAGGTTTTGAACATCAGTCTTTTTCCATATGTTCTGCACTCCTTGGCTTTATGGTTGAATTCCTTACAGTAAAGACAATACCCATAAAAACAATTAACGTACCTGATGAAGGGTTGTCTTCTTCATTTGTTAGCTTAAGGTAGTCTTTTAATTTTTTTCATCCTTTGCTGGTTGGAATCGATTCTCCTTGTATGAAAGTATGCAGCAATATGTCCCAGTTTGTGGTAGGCATAACAAGTGACATTTTTCTTCTGGGGGAAGAATCTCCTTTGATAGCTGCCAAATTTTATATATTCAGGAGTATATGGGCCTTTTTCAGTTGACTGTTTATTTATTTCTTTCTTTGTCAGTTGAGGCTCCTTCTTGTTTCTGTTTACTTCATTGCAGGATGCTACTTCTGTAGGAACCTTCTGATCTG
Organism: Pinus albicaulis; assembly: GCA_034641835.2. NCBI lineage: Eukaryota > Viridiplantae > Streptophyta > Pinopsida > Pinales > Pinaceae > Pinus > Pinus albicaulis. Next base: position 706,862,741 of record CM076583.1, on the reverse strand, counting down.
CTTCATTTTGCTTAATAGCTTTTACAAAAATGATATTCCTGTTATATTTTTCGTTGGTTTTAATTGTTTCTCCTTCATAGCCTATTCCAATTTTTATCAGTGGAGATCTTTGAGCATCCAGTATGTTATTCGAATTATCGGAGCTTGTCATTTGAGAAATTTTTATTGACAATTTCCTTTGGGTGTTTTCTAATTTCTTCCTCAAGCATACTACTTCTTCTTCCAATTTCTCTTGCTTCTGAATTTTATCCTCAATTTTCTTAAGTAGAATGTCTTCTACCTTCTTGGCTTCTTCAAGCTCTACTTTCAACTAAATGAGGTCTTTTGAATTTTTTTCTTCTCTTACATATTTGAGGAGAATGTCTTTCTATTTTCTGCACTTTAGTTTAAGTCTGTCTATTTCCTCTAGGGCACTTCTTAGCTCCCCCTCAAGATCAAATTCACCTTCTTCCTCATCTTCTAGAAGGAATCCTTCAAGCTCTTCTTTGGCCATCAATATGAATTCAAAGGTTCCTTCTTCACTTGAGGATTCATCTGAGTCTTCAGAAGCACTGCAATCTTGCTGAGCATAAAATGATTTTCTCCTGAATCTCTTCCCTTTCTGCCAGTTATTTGTTTTGGTTTGCTCTGTTTATTGAGTGCGATTCTTTGTTTTCTTATGAGGACACTTAGAAGCATAGTGCCCAACTCTTCCATAGTTAAAGCATTTAAATGGAAGTTTACCTTTATATTTTCTTGAGCCTCTATCTAATTTTTTGATAAATTTGGCCTCTTCTTCATTAGAGCAAGAGCATATATCTTCTTTTTCTTCTTTCCTCTTCTCTGTCTTGAAGGCTGCCTCCCTCACATTTGACTTCCTCTGTGGCAGTCTCATCTCATAAGCCGTTAAATTTCCAAGTAATTGGTTCATGGTCAAAGTTTCCCAATCAACTGTTTCTTCTATGGCAGAAACCTTGGGATTAAAGCTGGCTGGTAAAGATCTTAGTATCTTTTGAACAATAACACATTCTCTTATGGTTTCTCCTAGAGCTTTCATGTTATTCAAAATTTCTCCAACCCTCAAGAAGAAGCAGGCAATGTCTTCATCATCATTCATTTTTAAATTTTCAAACTGAGCTCTATAGACTTGAAGTTTGGCTATCTTCACCTTTTTGTCTCCCTCATGGATGTTTTCAAGTGTATCCCATATTTCTTTGTCTGTCTTGTTGTGCATTACTTTGATAAATTATGCCTCACACAGTCCACTTAAGAGTGCATTCATGGCTTTTGCATTAGCTACAAAATCTTGTTTGGCCTCTTTCTCTGAGTCAGACTCCTTTGGGGCATATTCCAATTCCACAGTAGCCCAAAATTCTATTCCTAGAGACATTATGTACGTCCTAATTCTTATTTTCCAGAAGGCATAATTTTTACTGGTGAACAAAGGGGATTTATTTGTTGAGAAACCTTCTAGGCTAGCCATCCTGGGGACCTAGGATCTCCTTCCAGTTGTTAAACTGATATAGAAGGAACCTACTCTGATACCAATTGTTGGACCCTTGGTTAAACTGAGAGGGGGGGGGGTGAATCAGTTTAACGCAGTCATGTTCTTCTTAAACTTTCTTTTATACTCATTCACATTATCATTTTGTGATCAACTTAATGTACAATGGAAAATCAATCTTAATAAATGAGCAGCAGGTATTAAGCAGAATAAATACAGAGTATCAACACATAATCATCATGCATATAGACAACAGATATAAGTGGAAACCCATAAGGGAGAAAACCACACCTTATTATTGTTGTGATGCAAATGCAAGCTCCAACTCCCTCTCACCACTGATTTTCTGTAGGCACCAACCTATAGGAGGCTCCTACCTCAATTCTGCAAGCTACAACTTGCAAGGAAGCTCCAACTCCCATCTATTTTCTACAGGCTACAACCTACAAGAGGCTCCTACCTCAGTCAGCTACAACTGACATCTATCAAGCTACAACTTGATATGGAAGCACCAACTTCCTCACTCTTTCAGAAAATCATATGCTGATTTACCTTGGATATCAGCTCTGTTCTGTTCCTTCTTCACTGTTGTCCCCCAGCCTTCATATCTGCCTTATATCATCTCTGAATCTTCACAACTTATCTATCTACTCCTCCTTCTTACACTCTCTGCCTCATTTCTCCATTCTCTAACCTCTCTATGCAGATCTATGTGATATCATTTATAGAGTTCAACTCTTGACTGTTTGTATTCCACAGGGAATTCAGAGTGAACAACCATGACTCCTTGACTTTTTCCTTCTCATTTCTTTGTCCAGCTCATTCAGAAAAATATAACAGTATGTACAAATTTCAATATTACAGTGGGATATTTCTTTGCCTCCGGAGACTTGCCTTTGCATCACAAACAATATAAAATAAATAAAACTTTACATTTTCAGCTACAATAAGTATTTCTATTGATCCCATTTAGTTTTTTGGCTCACTGTGAGTTTTTCTTTTCTGCTATTGTCACTGGCTTTTTCAGTTTTTGATTACTTCCTTGCTTTCTGTGTATGTACCCCTGTCAAACCCACATTCTCCAAGTTCACTGTGTATATAAAAATGCATTTCTAATTTATGTTTTAAGTCTGGCAACTGTATCAATGCCGAAGCTTTCTTTTTCCATCACTATGGTAAAATCATGTATCAATAGTTCATTTTCTGGAAGCGCCCAATCGCTATTTTCTTTGGATTAATCATCAACATAAATATTTGGCCAACACAGAAACCCTGTCTTTGGAATAAAATCCAATAATCATACTTCGGTCAAACACTTTCATTTATGTTCTCCACAGCTTTATTAATCCATCGATGGAATACCTTTATATGTTTTGGCTTTGGTAATGGTTATATACATACATTCGTTTGGCCCCACTATTATTTTAACATACCTTTCATTTTTTGACTTTGTTTAAACATAATATATCACCATATGAGCTTTATTATTGGCCCGATTACATAATGGTCTACAACATATCAAAAAATATACGCTCTCGGCTTTGTTATTTCACGTCATCCATAATATATTAACATATATTATGTCCTCCATTCAAATGATGAGAAACATTATAATAATAAAGACTCATTCAACTCATTTGAGATTCATTTGGGCCAACACACCTCATTCAACGCATTTCAAATTTATTTGGTATATTGGTTTCGGCATATATTAAGTTCTGGACCCACAACAATTAACACACCATCATGTTTGCCCATCCAACGACATTCGCACACTCCATTTGAATTGTATATAATCTAACGCCTATCGCATTACAAAGGCGCACAAGGGTTAATTCCTCCAACTCAACTAGTTAACATTGTACTCTTTCTCTCGGGCCCACAAGGCTTTAAATCACCTAGCCTTAATCTCCACGCAACTCCACTTGTGATCCAATGGTGGTCGCATCACATCAACCCACCATGCGAAATCCAACGGATATCGCAAAAGTTTTAACCATGTTACTTAACGCGCAAAAGAAATGCGAAAAAAACGGTTTTTCTCTTACCACTTTTGCCACACGTCCATCATCTAATGATATCGCATTTTTATTTTCAGAACAGCTTACTGGTTAAAAGCTTTGCGAATACCATTAGTGGTTTCTTAAGACTGCTTCAGGATTCCGCTTCTCAATTATTCTTTCGTTCAGGATCTTTGCAAGTTAAAACTTCCATCGCATAAATTTTAAGGTTTAATTGTAACTCTACATTTATAAAACCTTCCATTGAATATAAACCTATCCTCCATCACACAATTCCACCCTGTCACAGTTCCGCTTCAACTTAATTCCTTGCACGGTTCCATTTCCTCTTCGCTCAAGGTTCCTTTTCTAATTTTGTGTTCATTTGATCTATGATTCCGTAATCTCTTCGCAAATAAACATTCCTCCACTTCAACGTAACTCAGGGTTTTAATTACAGTCAAGGTCATATCTTCTCATAGTCCCTTCGCTCCGGTCTCATACCACAGATTCTACACAACAGAATCCTCAATTCGGATTCATTCCTCTACTCCTCCAATTCACTGGTTTTATTGCACTATTTATTTGTAAACCCATCTCTGTTAAATCAATGATTGACCCTCTTCAGCGCAGAAAAAATGCATGAATGTTTCTCTGTATTCAGTTACTGTGCATGACAGTGCATGTCAGTGCATGACTGTGTCTCTGTATTTAGTTACTGTGCATGACAGTGCACAGGTAGTGCATGTCAGTGCATGAATGTTTCTCTGCATTCACTGTGTATGACCCTCCTTTGAGATTGAATATCCTTACATCTTTCAAGACCAAACCTCACTACTCTGCCTCTAATTCCTCTGCTGCTTCCGTTTCCTGGGCTGCCTTTTTCCTGTCGCCTTAGCCTATTTGCTGGTTCCTCTTTCTTCTCTTTTGCCATATGATATAGTTCAAGTGCTGCTCCTTTCTTCTCCTTTGCCATCAATGAAAATATTTCCAACAACCTTTGCATCCATTTTATGATTACTTTTGAATCACCATATATGTGTAAAGTATGAACTTCCAAAGCAATGAATACAAGAATGAATCACAGGCCAATCTTGTCACTCCAATAGCCTGATCCTTTTCTTCACTTTTTCGGAAGCAAGGACCAATATTTTTTATGATAGATACAAAGATTAAGGATGAGTCCCAAGTATTTTAATCCTTGACTAATACTCATTATATGAGATGATAGAATATGTTCAATAATAAGCTTATCAATTTGCAAAATGTGCCATCCGATAATAAAGGATTTCTGATTATTCATAATCATGTTAGATGCATGGGTGAAAATGGCAAGGATATCATTTAGTGATCAAATATGGGGGAGAAATTCATTCGAGAAAATAAGAATGTTATCCAGAAAATAAGATTAGAGAGAGAACATCCAGTAGAAGTGGATACACCTTTGAAACTTTCCCTATGAATTGTGTCTATAATCATCCTACTCATGCCCTCAACCACCAAAAGAAAAATAAGATGGGAGAGAGGAAGAACTTGTTGTAATCCCATTTTTGCATGGAAGAAAGGAGATAAAACTTTGTTTATGAGGATTAAAAAAGAATGGGTGAAGGTCCAGTTCATAACCTAGGAGACAAAAGAGTGTGAAAAACCTAGGTGAACCATAAGAAGATGAAGATAAATCCAGTTCAACCTATCAAAGGATTTGGAGAGGTAAAATTCTAACACCAAGGTTTTTTTTAGAAGGTGTGGATTTAATTAAGAGATTCTTGGGCCAAACCAATTGTCTCATGAATCTTCCTATCAAATAAGAACCCATTTTATTCAAGGGGTTATGGTTTGATAGAGTGTCTCTTAATCTGAGGGAAATAAAAGCTGAGATAATTTTGTAGATGTAATTCCAAAGATATATGGGATTGAATTAACCAAATGATTCAATATTATTATTTTTTGGAATAAGGGTAATAAAGGTGGAGTTAAAAGGGTCCAAGAAAAGGCCAAAGGAACTAGAATATTCAACAATAGAGAGGATATCCCCGCCCACTAAATCCAAGTAGTGGGTAAAGAATTTAATAGGTATCCCATTCGACCTAGGGATTTTTACCTTTTGGAAAATGTGTAGAAATGTTTCTATTTCAAGCTTGGTGACCTTAGCCATAAGAGATCCATTTTCCTCTTCATCTATAAATCCTGGAAAATTTATAGCCACTAAAAATATTTTTTTAATAGAAGCTCACTCATCCCAATTAAAAATATTTTTGAAATAAGCACATCCTTCTTGAACTATATTAGAAAATGAGGTGGCCATATTTACATTTACCCATTTTATTCCTCAAATGGTATTAATGGTTTTCCTGTGGTTGGCCACCCGATGGAAGAATTTTGTGTTATCATTTCCTGCTTAGAGCCATAGAGCTTGAATTTTTAGCCTCCATTACATTACTTTTTCAAGGAGGATCTTCCTTTTTTATTTTTCTAGCTCTAATATTTGGTAATTTGGATCCTCCCATGGATCCTCAATAACATTCTAGATCCTGAGGGAGAGGAGCCGGGATTCAATGTAATTTAGGGCTCAAGAAGTCTCTTATTTTCATTTTTAACTATTCAATTATGTCAGACTTGGATTTTTCGAGATTTCACTGGAATTGGATTGGGGGAGATAGAGAAGAGCCAGGGGAGAGACATGTCCGATTATTTTTTAGAAGCGCTATCAAAAAGTGGTCATCAAGCCACAAGGGATTAGACTTGAAGGCACTAGGGGGGTTAGTGGGAAAATGTTCCATCTCCAAGAGGATTGGGACATGATAAAAATCTCCACTAACAAAATTCCATTGTATTATTTTAAGAGTTGTTTCCATAAGAGCATCTGATACTAGAAATTGATTTAGGTACTTTGCAATTCTGGTAGACCTAGATCAGTTATTTGTCCACGTAGGAAAATTTTTGGGAGGGATAATTTTGCAAATAATGAGGTCATCCAACAAAGTTACAAGAAAGTATGAGATGGTATTGGGTCTAGCTAAAACAAAATATAATTAATAGTTGTCAAGAGTGAAATTTAGGTTCCTACTAATAATGACTCTGGTTGAGCTAAAAACAAAATGCTTTGATTTTTTTCATAAGGATCTTCTGTCAGCATAAGAGCCATAGAAGTTTATGAATAAAAAATATAGATCCAAATCAAAGGACTGAAGGAAAATGTGAGGCATCTCATGATCAAGCCCCCTAATCTTCCAGTAGCATACATGGCTATAAATTTCCAATTTGGAAGATAATTTCTTTAGGAACTGAAAACTTTATCACATTTAAGCATAAAATATTGTAGGAAGATTCTTTGTAGGGAATTATGGTGAATTATTCTCTTAAGAGCTAGTTTTTTCTCGGGACTCGCTAGATCCTAACAATTCATAGAGAGAAATTTCATTAGACACTTAGGATAGGGCCCAATTTTCTAAGTGCCATTACAATTGAAAATTGTTTCCCTTTTTTAATTTAACAACTAGCTTGTTGATGAGAATTTAAGAGGAGGTTTTTTATTCCCTTAGTGGAGGGGGGATGGAGTAGTTCTTGTAAAGTACTCAAACCCTTACATATACCATAAACATGGTTGAGAGGAACAAAGGCAGGACAAGGGGAAGAGGGACCTGAGGAACAAATATTGTAGCAAGATGGGAGGGGGAGGAGAAATTTGCGACAAGGGGGGAATGGGTATTGAAGGATATGTAAAGGAAAGGAAGGGTAGGGGGGATGTAATGGGGAAATTAGTCTAACAATACATTATAATTATCAACCAAAGAGGAGCCAGGGAGAGATGTTTCTAGCTACCTCCAAAAAGAGAAGGAGTGGAATTGGGGGATGGACCCATACTTGAGGGAGAGGTACCATCCAGTGATTGTGATTTTATTTCGAGTTTTTCCCTATTCCTACATTAAGAGGAACTATAGCCACATCCTATAGTATTTCAAGATGTGGATAATAAATTCCAGGCGTTGTAGGAGTTTCTGACTATTACCGAGGATCATAAAGAGGGTCAGAGTTATGACGTAGTGCCTCAATAGGATAACTTGAAGGGGGGCCCAGTGGAGTGATAGAGTGTTGTGCTATTCAACAAACCCCCCCATTATTTTTATATAGTTAGCTTATTAAATATGGGGAACCTCTTAAATTTTAATCTAGGATAATAAAATAGGTTTTTTTATTCTTAAAAGAACAATTTTTTTATTATCCAAAGTCAGTATTAATTTTTTATTGGCTGAAGTACCTTTTTTTTTTCACAAAGGAAAAATTCGTAATCTTTCATTAAGTAGAAAAATTACGTGTTACATTTTACTGATATTGTCGAGTAGCATCTATTTGCATACATCATAGACAGGTATGAGCTGATTTTTACAAAATAGTAATTCAGAAACCACAAATAAGTTCGGTGCATAACTTATTGGATCTGAATGAGTCAATATGAAGAAAAGAAAATATATAATATGTGCATATGTAGCTACCGAATAATCAAATAACATACAAAAAGGATCGCCAAATGAATTGGCTGAAGGACTTAAACAAAGCTTATTAAAAGCTTTGTCTCATATCGCATATCACAGTTTGAAACAACAGAACAAAGCAGCCTACTAAAAAGAGTTGTGATGCGATGACTTCTGAATCATAAAGAAAATATGTGAAAGACTTTAATAGACAATGACAAAAGAAAACATCTTCCAATTATTATAAAGTCTGTAGTAGCTCCCACATATCTGCCACATCATTTATCGCTTCCTCGCCATCACAATATTAATTTCGGTTTATCATTGGTCACGACCGCTCCATTTCCCCGATGCGATATATCACAATCACAATATCACAACCCTTCATTGCATACATCTACTCCTCGATCCTTGTGATCACGATACTTTTATCTCATCAGGAAAATTCACACCATCTTGGTCTTTTAATTCTCTGGCTTGTTAAAACTCCGATGTGCGCTCATATTTTTATTTTGGTTTTTTAACTTGATCGCATATCAAAAAAAGAGAATTTCACATGTTTTAAGATGTATTCTTAAGAAAATCGGAAATGCGAAGTCTCTAACGAGGCACTGAGCTATCAGGTAAACCACGTGAATGCACATTTTCATTTATTACTGAATCATAACAGTATTTATGTTCTCAAGATCCCAAATGATTTCATTGCCTTTACTTATGGTTTTATCCTAAATCCTCTCACATCCCAAGTTTGTTCTTCATTCTCTGATCTTTCTCTTTTTTTCATGTTAGTCACGACAAGCAAGACTTTAGAAAATTGTCGAAAGCTAACAAGAAGAAAAAGAAGCCTATGGTTACACCATAGTCGACTCCTCCTACTTTGGAGATCACCGAGATGCCCCAAATATTATCTGATACAAAATGCACCACAAATTTTCAAACTTCTTTATGGGAATCCATGTACAAACCTTTCAAGGATGAAGAACCCAAAATAATTCAAAGGGAAGACACATATGATGATTTTTTTCATCTTCTGAAACTACTTATAGTGATGTTGCAAATTCCTTCCTTCATCGCATTGTTGCTCGACCTAAGATCCTACCCTACACATACATGGTTTAATGGGTTATTTATAATATGAATATTGTAGAAACAACATTCCTAACTTCAAGGCAGACAACAGTTTTGTCTTTCAGAGCTGAAGACTTGAAGAAATGTATCATCTGCCATATGCATAGAAGATACATGATAAGAATTTCCTTCAGAAATTCGCAGATGAAAACAAAGTAGAGTCAGAAATAGTAAGGAAGTGGAGACATGATCCAAACAAGCACAAACACGATGATAAGGGTATGTATTCCATATCTTCTCTCGCTAGTCCGCATTGCTATACTGCTAGTAAGATGTGTTGTTATTTTGGTATCTTAATACAACTAAATTTTCAGTTGAATGGGTTCTTCTCACTGATTCCATATCATATTCCTACATAATGGACCAGGCCACTATCCTCTCTAATAATATTGCTGCCCAAATCCTAGCCTACAAAAAAAACTGAAAAGTCACTACAAAAATAGTGCCCGATTTTTATATAAGTACATACATCATGGATGTCATGTGCTTTACCTCTAATTTTCCATCCATGGGATGGAAAAGGACTTTGGAAGACCCTAACCCTATCCACATCTATCAAAAGATCCTCTGGGAGTCTAATTATTAATCCAATTTTTATAAAATATGCCATTGAGCCATGTTACCTTTACATCAAGATGTATTTGGTGAAAATCCCCAAGGTTATCCAATGAAGCTAGAGATGATTTCACAACTATAGAAAAGTGGTTAGGAGAATATTTATTCACATCTATTAGGATTTTTGGTAGTTTAGCCAAGCCTCATGTTCTCCCACTCTATGTCCTAGACAAACTCTTAGCCCGAGAAATTGCTTGTCAAACTGTGGGAAATGGATTAACCAAAGCCCTGAAAGAAGCCAAGAAATATGTCTGGACATAATTTCCCATCCATTATGGCATATATGATTTGGATAATTTAAAGCACGCTAGGCTTCAAATTTACCATATGAAGTGTCTAAAATTTCCCACCATTCCCGATAGCCAATACAACCCAAACAAGTTGGCTCAAAATTTTACAGCTCAGGTTAAAGTGAGACAATTTTTACATGAGCCTGATGAATTTGATGATTTATTTGAGTCTGCCGAAGCATACCTATAGGTAGAAAAGTTAGTAGAAAATCGTCTCGGTCCAGAGCATGTTAATGAGTTCAAAGAATGCATGAAGAAAAGGTTGGAGAATCTCCCTCTTGACACATTGAGGGTTTCTCAACTAGTTTTAAAAACAGAACAAGAATCAACACAACCTAAAAGGACAAAAATGTAACACAGAGAACAAAAGAGACCACATATACAGAAGAAGAAGAAGAAAAAAACTGTTAAAATATTTTTTAGCAGTGATTTAGATAAGGTTTGGGATCATTTTTAACAACAAATTAAAGGATCGCAAGAGGATAAGACCTCAAGTCCAAAAGAAAAAATCGACACAAATGAGACTAACAAGCAAAGCCCAATTACTGTTGGGGCTTCTGATAAAGCTGTTAATATAGAAGACGTGGAATTCATCCTGACATACCCTTCTTCAGAAATTTTTCTTAGATTGAAGATATTCCTCCTCTCGACATATTTTACAGTCCCAAACATAGGGCTTTAATGAGGCGACAAAGAAAGAGGAGGAAAGCTGAGAAAACCCAGGCACTGGTTCTTGGAGATGTACTAATGGATGTTGTATGGAAGGATCCAAAAACCAACCCCTCCGATGAATTAACCAAGCTATCGCAGTTCGTAGGGGCCTATGCAACAACCACCATTAGAAAATCTTTAGAAGTGCAACAATTGATCAAAGATAAAGATGACAAAATTCAACAGTTGGAGCATGAATTATTAAAAGAGAAACATAACATTAACCATCAGTGACAAGTACAATTGTCACAACTGCAACACAACTTGAATGAAATGAAGATTCAATATGAAACCAATATCAAGATTAAAGAAGCCCAACTACAGGAACTCCAAGCTAGAATTGAGAAATTAAAGGACAATCCTAAGATTGGATATTTTAAGAAGGAAGCAGTGGAACTTAACACTCTCTTAGCCTAGCAACAGGTGGTCTTTTTCCAAAAAATTGCATTAATTAATGGTATATGTATTAAAAGAGATTCACTGATGAATCAATTGTCTGATATGAGGACAAATTCCGAAGACATTGATGAGAATATTTTTGAATTGATCACATGGCAAGATAATGCAAAGGGAAGAGAAACAAACCTTCCAAGAATAGAATATTCACACAGAGAAATACTTTTCACATATTGGGATATAAAATTAAAGCAAGCAGAAAGGGCCATCTTTAGAGGAAGGGATATTGCAACCCATATTACTGAAACTTTCAGTGATAACATGTTTGGCACTAATCTTATTTAGGAATTCCCAGTTGGTTCCCTCCTTGATGTTAAAATATTAATGAAATCATGGCAAGAATGGTCGAATTTTAAGGAGGATAACATTAATAAATTATCAAAGTTAAAATTGAAAAATATTGGCAATATCGGGTAAAGCCATATAGCCAATGGATAATGTTGCGATGCCTTACCAACACAACTTCTCACATGCTTCCTACGCTTTTAGATGTAGTGGACACACGATAGAAGTGCATAAGGCCAACTTAGCCTCATTAATGGAAGCCAATGATGGATATCTATGAACTCAAAGAATAAATGGGGGAGTAGCCATCGTCTCATTCTTGAGCTTATTATTCAAAAAAAATCTATTTTGTTCTTTTCTATCTTATTTTAAGGATGGTTGTTCAAACCTCTTCAAAATTTTATGTATTTTGTATTTTCACATTTCTAGTCTTAACTATATAAACCCTTTCATGTCTTGAAGAAAAGGGTTTTGAATTTTTGTAAGGAAGGCTTTGAAAAGTTGCATTACTGTGCTTTTTAAATCATCTTAATATAAAGACTAGACCAAGTCTATTTCTTTCATGAGAAGAGTTATGATATATCAGGTACTTCTATCTCTATATGATTACTGTGTTTACATGTGATTGATAGTCATACTTTAATTTTTTTTTTTTTTTGTTATAGATATTCTCTAAATGAAATTGAGCATGAAATTGAGCATGAAATTGAGCATTTTTTCACTTATGAACATGTGAGGTTTCCATTTTCAAATTTATGTACAAGACAGTTAGTTATTTGATGCAATATGTGATTAACCATTAATTTGATTAATTATTTAATCAAATTAATTATATTTATTTATTTTTACTCCTTTAAAGTGTTAGAAAATCTATATTATATTTCACTTATGAAAATCTTTGAAATTGCATACAAAGAAGAATTTTACTCTTGTGATATATAGAAATAGACATATACATAATTAGTTTGTCATTACTTCCATTTATCACACACATTTACTATTTCTATACCTCACACCCACTCAATTATATTTCAAAGGGAAACTAGTCCCATTATCCCCACTCGGAGCCACTATTCCAAGTGGAAAAGGAATGGTTTTCAAGTTACCGACCGGGTGGTTATCCCCGATGTTGAGGCAACAATTTTCGAGCCATCAACATTTTTGGCGCTAGAAGGAGGTCATGAATAATATGAATGGAATCAAGGTCTAATACTAAATCCATATGCAATCAAAAGAGTCAACCCCCCTCCAAATATCATACAACTTCAAGATATGAAGTTATCCAATCACCTCCTAAATCTCCTAGTACACTTCTAGAGGAAATCCCTCAAGATTATACTCCTGAGTCACCTGAAGTCTAGACTTTATTTAAGAAATTATAAGAAGTATATATTTGAAAAGAAAATCATGTTCAATCAGAACCCTCAGAAGGAAGTGTAACTTCCTCTTTACAAGCTTCTGGTGTACTAACTTGATCTCAAAGAGAAAAACTCGGAATTACTCCTTTTGAGTTACCACTTCATTCTCCCCGAAGGAAAAACATACATTAGAAGCTCAAACATCCACTAGTGAGATTAGTTCTTCCTCCCCTCAAAAAACTCCCTCATTCCTTCCTCCTTCATTTCCTTCTTCCCAACCAATCACTTCATCTATTCATATTCCTCAAACTCAATCAGCTAGTGCTTTCAGGGGTTATTTCTTGTACCACCATAACTCCTACAACATCTTCTATTCCTAGAATTCTTATAATGGAAGCTATACCATGGAAAAACCTAGGAGTTGTTCAAATGGTAGGACCTCTTCATGATTTACCTAAGCACCCTGAAATATGGCTGCCTAAGTATAATCACGATGATGGAATCCCTGCCAAAGAACACCTCCATAATTTTCTCTTAATTATGAATCTCAATGGAGTGTCTGAAGAAGATTGTATAGTTAGGTTATTTACCTATATCTTCGAAGGATTAGCAGGTTCATGGTACTTTTGATCACCATAAGGTACTATTACTAGCTGGGATGTATTTGAAGAGAAATTATTAACTAAGTTTGGTGATGATTGAAAAATTCCACCCTTATTAATGATCTTTCCAATCTAAAAGCAAATTCAGGTGAAAAAATCAAAGATTTGAATTCCATATTCAAAAAATTTCTAAACAAAATCCTAACTACCTCAAATACTGGTTTTGATGTGAAAATCAAATGGTACGTATTTGCTCTTCCTTCCAATATCACAATTTTTGTAGACAGAGCTAATAAAGCCACTTTAGTAGAAAACATGAAGGAAGCCCTGTCTATTGAGAAAATGACACTTGCATTGGAAAATAAAACTGGTCAAGAAGAAATAAAAACAAAGAGGGTCACATTTAAGGATGTACCAAAGAATAAAACTACCAAAGATCCCTTTGATATTGAAGGATTACAAAAAGTCCTTAAATCCATGTCAAATTAAATGGTAGAAATCAAAAAACAGGTAGTTGAGTCTTCTAAGAAGCCTTTTAGGCATTTTAAGAAAGCTCAAACATTAAATCCCCAACCTCCAAAAATCATATCCAATGTTGAATCTGATTAAGATGAAGATGAAGAGGAAATAACATTATCTACTAATGAATCCAAAGATGATGAATTATAAGTATGAGAGATTTCCGCAGTGCATTATATTAGATATCATGATGATTGACTAGTTTCACTAGTTTCAATCCCACTTCTTCACCCCTGTGAGCATCACTAGATCCAATGAGTGCTAAGTGGACTATTCACAAATCATGAGAAATTAGTCAGTTACGATTACCTCTCATGGAAATGGTCATAGATGAATGACTAAATTAACGCAGTTGAATCCCAAAAATGATATCTAATATAATGCACTCCGGAAATCCCTCATACTTAAAATACTAATATTAAAGGGATCTCTTCTTGAATGGTTCATGAGGCACAATAGTTGCTAAGGTTTTTCAAATGGGGTAGCAAGCTAAGTGGGCTTGATTGTGGGGAAAAAATCCTACGGGGTGATGCCGCTTGGAGCCAAAGGAGTTTTGGATGGGTGACCTCCGAGAAGTCCCGACACGGTGCGGAAGTCTCCGAAGTGATGATTGACGTCATGTGATTCATTTCACTAGTTTCAATCCCACTTCTTCACCCCCGTGAGCATCACCCCTGGGATGCAATGAGTGCTATGGACTATTCAAAAATCATGAGAAATTGTTAGTTACGATTACCTTCATGGAAATGGCTTGCGATGAAACGATCAAATTAACGTTAGCTTGAATCCAAAAAATGATATCTAATATAATGCACCTATGAAATCCCTCATACTAATACTAAGAGTAAAGGGATCTCTTCTTGAATGGTTATGAGGAACAATAGTTGCGAAGGTTGGAAAAGGTAGCAAGCTAAGGATTGATTTGGGAGTTGTACCATGCTTAAGCGTGATTGATTCAGTAGGAGTTTTGGGATGGGTGACCCCTGAAGTCTCGTTATCGGAAAGTTCTAAGTGATGATTGACGCTATGTGATTCATTTCACTAGTTTCAATCCCACTTCTTCACCCCTGTGAGCATCACCCGATGCAATGAGTGCTAAGTGGACTATTCAAAAATCATGAGAAATTAGTCGGTTACGACTACCTCTCATGGAAATGGTCATAGATGAATGACTAAATTAATGTAGTTGAATCCCAAAAATGATATCTCATATAATGCATCATGGAAACTTTCATACTTAAAATACTAAGAGTAAAGGGATCTCTTCTTGAATGGTTCATGAGGCACAATAGTTGCTAAGGTTTTGCAAATGGGGTAGAAAGCTATTGGTTTGACAGGGGAAAATCTACAGTTAAGTGTGCTTGAGCCACAGGAGCTTTGGGATGGGTGACCTCCTGCAGCCTCACACGGTGCAAGCCCCTGATGATTGACGCTATGTGATTCATTTCACTAGTTTCAATCCCACTTCTTCACCCCTGTGAACATCACCCGATGCAATGAGTGCTAAGTGGACTATTCAAAAATCATGAGAAATTAGTCAGTTACGACTACCTCTCATGGAAATGGTCATAGATGAATGACTAAATTAATGCATTTGAATCCCAAAATGATATCTAATATAATGCACTGTGGAAACCCCTCATACTTAAAATACTAAGAGTAAAGGGATCTATCCTTGAATGGTTCATGGGGCACAATAGTTGCTAAGGTTTTGCAAATGGGGTAGCAAGCTAAGTGGGCTTGATTGTGGGGAAAACTCCACAGTTAAGCGCGCTTGAGCCATAGGAGTTCTGGGATGGGTGACCTCCCGAGAAGTCCTGGTTACTGGGTGCAAGCCCCGGAAGTGATGATTGACGCTATGTGATTTATTTCACTAGTTTCAATCCCACTTCTTCACCCCCGTGAACATCACCCGATGCAATGAGTGCTAAGTGGACTATTCAAAAATCATGAGAAATTAGTCAGTTACGACTACCTCTCATGGAAATGGTCATAGATGAATGACTAAATTAATGCAGTTGAATCCCAAAATGATATCTAATATAATGCATTGCGGAAACCCCTCATACTTAAAATACTAAGAGTAAAGGGATCTCTTCTTGAATGGTTCATGAGGCACAATAGTTGCTAAGGTTTTGCAAATGGGGTAGCAAGCTAAGTGGGCTTGATTGTGGGGAAAAACTCCACAGTTCAGCGCGCTTGAGCCAGAGGAGTTTTGGGATGGGTGACCTCCCGGGAAGTTCTGGTTACCGGGTGCAAGCCTCAGAAGTGATGATTGATGCTATGTGATTCATTTCACTAGTTTCAATCCCACTTCTTCACCCCTGTGAGCATCACCGGATGCAATGAGTGCTAAGTGGACTATTCACAAATCATAAATCATGAGAAATTAGTCAGTTACGATTACCTCTCATGGAAATGGTCATAGATGAATGACTAAATTAACGCAGTTGAATCCCAAAAATGATATCTAATATAATGCACTGCGGAAATCCCTCATACTTAAAATACTAAGAGTAAAGGGATCTCTTCTTGAATGGTTCATGAGGCACAATAGTTGCTAAGGTTTTGCAAATGGGGTAGCAAGCTAAGTGGGCTTGATTGTGGGGAAAAACTCCACAGTTAAGTGCACTTGAGTTAGAGGAGTTTTGGGATGGGTGACCTCCCGGGAAGTCCTGGTTACCGGGTGCAAGCCTCGAAAGTGATGATTGACGCTATGTGATTCATTTCACTAGTTTCAATCCCACTTCTTCACCCCTGTGAGAATCACCGGATGCAATGAGTGCTAAGTGGAATATTCACAAATCATGAGAAATTAGTCAGTTACGATTACCTCTCATGGAAATGGTCATAGATGAATGACTAAATTAACGCAGTTGAATCCAAAAAATGATATCTAATATAATGCACTGCGGAAATCCCTCATACTTAAAATACTAAGAGTAAAGGGATATCTTCTTGAATAGTTCATGAGGCACAATAGTTGCTAAGGTTTTGCAAATGGGGTAGCAAGCTAAGTGGGCTTAATTGTGGGGAAAAACTCCACAGTTAAGCGCGCTTGAGCCAGAGGAGTTTTGGGATGGGTGACCTCCCGGGAAGTCCTGGTTACCGGGTGCGAGCCCCGGAAGTGATGATTGAAGCTATGTGATTCATTTCACTAGTTTCAATCCCACTTCTTCACCCCTGTGAGCATCACCGGATGCAATGAGTGCTAAGTGGACTATTCACAAATCATGAGAAATTAGTCAATTACGATTACCTCTCATGGAAATGGTCATAGATGAATGACTAAATTAATGTAGTTGAATCCAAAAAATGATATCTAAGATGATGAATTAGTTAAAGTACACGGGTTATGGTATTTTATTCTTCCAACTTTTGATAATGAATAAGATAATTAAGCTTTACCTTTTAGCACAAGAAGTAAGGGGTCTTTTGATTCATCAAAAGAAATTCAAAAATAGAAACCCTCTACCTCTGCTGCTAAAGACAAATTTATTAGTAAAAAATCCCCTTCCAAATCTTCTCAATTAGTTCCATATTCTTCATATTCTCCATCTACATCTAAGAATTTGGTGGTTTCTGACATCACTGAATACAATATAGTGGAGGATATGAAGAAATTCAAAGAAAACATTTCCTTTTATGAAGTAAGAAAATTGAAACAACAACATAAATTTTTACTTAAGGAATTAAATGCAGTCCCTGCATCTCCTTTACCTATTGTTGTCACATCTAAGGCTTCTAAAGGAAAAGTAAAACCTCCCAATGATTCTTCAAAAAAGATCGATACCACTAATGCTATATTAATTGGTGATAGATCGAATTCCCTTACTCCTCCTTTCCTACTGACTTTTGAGATATTCAATAAAAATGTGCATAATTTCTTGGTAGATTCAAGGGCGTCATCAAATATCATGCCTTATTCAGTTTGTTTGAAACTAAATATTTCACCTCAAAAATGTGTTGTTCACATTGTTCAAATTGATAGGACCTAAGTCAAATTATTGGGGGGAATGAATTATGTTCTCATAAGACTTTATTCCAACTCAAAAGTATGTCAAATAATTGATATACTAGTTGTTGATATTCCTGACTTTTACGATTTGATTCTAAGTAGAGATTGGTCTAAGAAGTTGCATGGTTATTTTTCCACATACTGTTCTCATATGTGGCTTTCTTACAATGGAAAGCATAATCAAATTCGAATTGACTGGGCAAATCATATGAAACAATCAGTGACTGATTTTGAAGAAGAGAATGATCTGATGACCTTCACCAATAATATCCTTGGAAACTACTTTTCTGAATCCTTTTTGGGTAGTTTTAATGCACACAAACCTCCTTTCTCAATAAATTCTATCACTTCCCAAATTGAAAAAAGTTCACAAACATATTCATCCAAATGTGTAAATATTATAGATAAACTAATAGTTAAATATTTGTTTTGGACTTTGTATTTTGATGGCTCTAAATCCAATGATGGTGCAGTATCAGGATGCATTTTAATAAGTACAGAAAGAGAAAAAAAATGTTGGAAATGTAGATTAGGGTTTGAATTCACAAATAATACTGTTGAATATGAAGCACTGATCCAATATTTGTACAAAGCAATAGGTCTTTGTGTGAAATACCTTCAAGCGTTTGGAGACTCAGAAATTGTTGTAAAATATGTAAGAAACACCATTCATTGTGTCTATGGTCATTTGAAACATTACCAATCTCCCATTCAAACTCTCACTTCACATTTTATCGCATTTAATATTTCTCCTATCCCAAGACTTAAAAATTCTAGTGTTGACCTACTGGCTAATGTAGCATCCAAAATCATTCCACTTGAGGATTATAGTTCATATATATTTTCAATTGAATTAATTTTTCACCCATCCATGCTTGACAATGTCACCAATTGGCATGTCTTTAAAAATGAAAAAGACATTTTAAGCTTTTTAACATCTGAAGGATCATACAATGATCAAATAATTGATGAATATGAGCACAATAGTCAGTTGAATCAATCAACTGAAGAAAATTCCCTTCCTAAGTCCATGGTTAAGCTTGAAGATATGTGTGACTTAAAGGATATATTTAAGAAGGTTACTAATTGAAAACTTCATAGTTCAACCTTGAGGTTTGGATTAGTAAACCTTGGAACAGATCTTAAACCCCAAAAAATAAATCTAGATCTTGGTCTCTCATCAGATGAAATATTAGCCTTTATTCATTTATTGAAAAGACACACACGTGTTTTCTCTTGGAGTTATGAAGATTTCAGAACTTATGATACCTCCATCATTCAACACACTATTCCAATGGTATATGATGAAAAACCTGTTGAATGGAAATTAAGGAAAATTCTTCCAAATTTAGAAAATAAAATCAAGAGTGAGTTGAATAAACTCCTTGAGGAAAAATTTGTTTTTCCTGTTTGGCATTCTAAATGGGTTCCAAACTTAGTTCCCGCCGAGAAGAAGAATTGTGTCATACACATTTGCAATGATTTTAGGAATCTAAAGAAATATTTTCAAAAATAAAAAATTTCTTGTGCCACCCATGGAACAAATATTACAATAAGTATCTGGTTCTGAACTCATGTATTTCCTTGATGGTTTCTTATGATATAACCAAATCCCGGTTCATCTAGATGACAAGTTGAAAACTACGTTCAGAACTAAATGGGGAACTTATGCCTACTAGAAAATTCCTTTTGGATTAATAAATGCCTGAGAAACCTTCCAAAGAGCCATGGACATCGCTTTCGGAGGTCTAATAAACAAAAATATTGGTGTTTACTTGTATGATATAACAATATATTCCAAGAAAAGAAGAAATCATTTCCA
The DNA here is from genome assembly GCA_034641835.2 of Pinus albicaulis. NCBI lineage: Eukaryota > Viridiplantae > Streptophyta > Pinopsida > Pinales > Pinaceae > Pinus > Pinus albicaulis. Next base: position 706,842,982 of record CM076583.1, on the reverse strand, counting down.
TGATTTAAAACATATCTTTGAACAATGTAAAGAGTATGGAATATCACTAAATCGCAAAAAGTCCTACTTCGCTCTGAGTGAAGGAAAAATTTAGGGTTTATTGTATCCAAGGAAGGAATCTGCATTGATCGTGATAGGATTAAGGAAATCTCTGAAATCTATTTGTCCCTTAACAAAAAATCAATGCAATCTTTCCTAGGACAAATTAATTTTGTTAAGGGATTTGTTCCTAATTTCTCTCAACTTTTTTTTCCTTTACAAGCCATGATCAAGAAAAACTTGTTTTTCAAATGAGGATATAATGAAAGAGAAGTTTTTTAGTCAATAAAACAAGCGATTATATATGCTCCCTATTTAACGAATCCTAATTTTTATGATCATTTTATTTTGTATACTTTCACTTCAAAATTTTCTTATGTTGTTGTACTAACACAACTCAATGATAAAAAAAATGAGGCACCTGTCTCTTTCTTCAGCTCAAACTTTCAAGGTGCAGAACTGAATTATTTAGAGGTGGAGAAACAAGACTTTGTTGTTTTCAAATCCATAAAGCATTTCAAGACTTTTCTTTTGAAAAATCACACTAAAATAATAGTTCCATTCCCAACAGTGAGACAATTACTTGTTCAAAAATAATTAGTAGAAAAGAGAGAAAATTGGGTCACAACTCTGCAAGAATATGACATAAATATCCAACTAGCTAAAACCGTCAGAGGACAAGGTTTTTGTAGATTTATTACTGGAGCTTCCAATATATTAGTTGATGAAGATTCAAGTAACACTATCCACATATCTAAGGTAAGCCTTACTGATACCGAGTCCCAATATGTTGATCTCATTTTATATTTAAAAAATGGTTATGCTCCACTGGACTCAATTAAAAAAGGAAAAGGGATTTAAGATTGAAATCCAATAAATATGAAATCATTGATTATGTGTTATTCATAAAAAAATATGATTATGTTTTTTTTAATATTCTTAGAAAAATCCGAAGCACAAAAGGTTTTGCAGGAGTTGCACGACAGATCAGCTGGTCGAAACTTTGGAGGAGATACCACCACTCATAAAATCATGCATGTTGGGTCTTGCTGTCCAAATTTGTTTAAAGATACCCATGCATATGTAAGAAAATGTAAAAAATTTCAGACTTCTAGAGGAAGACATAGAAAACCAACCTTGCCTCTTCAACTAGTCAACATTGAGAAACCTTTTAAATAATGGGGATTGGATATAATAGGTGAGATTTTTCCTCACTCTTCCAATAAACATAAGTATATCCTTACTGTTACATATTAAATCATCAAGTGGGTGGAATAAATTCCATTAAAGGTATCCAATTCCAACTATATTACTGAAGTCATCGATCAATTCATTATCACCAGGTTTAGCTTACCCAATGCACTTATGTTTGATAATGCATCTTAATTTTCAGGAAATAACATGACTAATTTTTCTTTAAAAATAGGGTTTAAACTTAAATACTTTTCCAATTACTATTCTCAAGGGAATGGATTAGCAGAGTCAACTAATAAAAACCTCATTAGGATTATTAAACGAACTATCAACCAAAGCCAAAATAATTGGCATAAAACTTTGATATTTTCTCTATGGCTGATTGAATAACCAAGAAGGCCTCCATAGGTACTTCTCCTTTTAATTTGGTATATGTGAAAGAGGCCATCCTTTCTCCTAACCTATCCCTCCCCTCATTAGACATAGTCCAATTCATCGAAGAAAAACCTTCATCTTCTCTGCAATTAAGGGTGCCCCAAATACTTAAATTATAAGAAGGAAGGGAAAAATCCAAGCAAGCACATGATCACCATAAACATATAGTAAAATATTCCTTTTATGCAAGCTCAATTGATAAAAAAATATTTTCAAATCGGAGATCTAGTCATCAAATGGGACAAGGCAGATGAATAAAAATGAAAGCATACCAAATTTAAAAAAATGTGGCTTGGACCATTTCAAATTGCTGAAAAATTCAGCCCATCAACTTTCATTCTGCAAGATCTGCAAGGAAGGAGAGATTCTCTTCTTGTTAATGGGCTTATTCAAAAAAAAAAAAAAGTCTCTTAGAAGAACATTTGTTCTACTATAAATATGTAATTATTCACATATACTTACTCATGTATTTTAGAACAAATAATCTTAAGTAACATGCTTTTGGATTTTTGTCAATATCTCTAATCATATTATGATATTTTTGCTTTGAAAGTAGGAATTTTTGGGGAAATTATTACAAAATTGAAAATTGGATAATCATCATAAAACTCTCAAATCTTTTATCCATGGAAGTTATAAGTTATTTTAACCTCAAATTTTACAAAGTCTTTGGTAAATTATAAGAAACTTAAAAGATAAGAGGTCTCATCATGAGCCTGCTTACAATGGTCATGGGAAAATAATAGGCTGACATTACCAATACTGGACACCAAGCCAGGGTGATGGATTATGATTATTCAACCATAAGACAAGGAGCCTCATCACGAGCTAGATTGTTTAGCTAAATTGCAACTTGTGAATTGAGTTTACACTATATGCCTACAAAACCAGGACAATGGCTTTCAAGTATCTTTAAAAAAAAAAAATGTATAATTTTATCTCTAAAGACTGCAATCATAAATGGATGGGATGCTTGATCATTGATGGTTAAAAGGTAACCCTGTCAAGGCTATGGATGCCTACCGAAGGCTGAGGCTCTACCTATGACAAAATGAGTATATAAAAAAACTAAGTTTCAAAAGACCCATACTTTATCTTTATAACTGATTAATGACTGATATAGATAGTTAAGATTTTCATCTATAAGAGGTTCTAAAAGAACTACAATAAACTGAGTTTTTTTTATTCAGAGTAATTTTATTTATCCAATGTTTCAAAGATAGTTTTCCTTTCCTAAATCTTTTTTACCTGTTAAAGTTTTGAAAATTTCATTGTTATATATAAGAGATAATTGGTTCTTCCAGTAAATCGCCATTTGTTGTGCTATTCAACAACCCCCCCATTATTTGTATATATTTAGCTTATTAAATTTTAATATAGGATAATAAAATAGGGTTTTTTATTCTTAAAAGGACACAAATTTGTTATCCTAAGTCAATCTTCAACTTTTATTCTCCGAAGGAATTAAACAAAGCTTATTAAAAGCTTTGTCGCATATCACAGTTTGAAACATTAGACCAAAGCACCCTACTAAAAAGAGTTGTGATGCTATGCCACCTGAATCATAAAGAAAATATGTGAAATACTTTAATAAACAATAACAAAGGAAAATACCTTCCGGTGATTATAAAGTTCGTAGTATTTCACTCCTATCTGCCGCGTCACTTATTGATTCCCCCCCATCACAATATTAATTTCGGTTTATCGTTGGTCATGCCCACTCCATTTCCACGATGCGATATATCACAATCGCAATATCATATCCCTTCTTTGCATACATCTACTCCTCGATCCTTGTGATCATGATAATTTTATTGCATTGGGAAGCTTCACACGAGTTTGGTCTTTTAATTCTCTGACGTGATAAAACTCTGATGCATTCTCACCTTTTTTTTTTTTTTTTTTAACATGATCACATATCGGCAAAAAATGATGTCACATGTTTTAATATGTATTCTTAAGAAAATCCGCGATGCGAAGTCTCCAACGAGGCGTTGAGATATCAGGTAAACCACGCGAACACACATTTTAATTTATTACGGAAGCGTAACGGTATTTATGTTATGAAGAAATATTTTGGTAATAATCACATTAAAATGAACAAAGTCGACATTAAAATATTAATATTCAATCTTGCTCCATAAAATTCACCATGGATTATGAGGTGGATGGTAGCCTTCCTTTCCTTGATGTTCTTATCTCTAGAAAGGACAATGGTTCTTTCTCCCATCAAGTCTTTCGTAAGAAAACCCATACTGAGAAATATCTTCACGCTGGTTCGCATCATTTCCCTGCTCAAAAATTAGGCGTCCTCAACACCTTAGCCACTAGGGCATTGAGAATCTCTGATGAGTCTCACCTTGAGGGAGAAAAGACCCATCTCCTTTCTGATAGGATTGCTAGGATCCTTAAGAAGCATAGCGTTTCTTCTTCCTTCAAGCCCCTTAACACGATTCACAACTCTCTTAAATCAGTTAAAGATCCGGTGAACCCTAGGGATGGAAAAGGTGTCTACATTGTTCCTTGTTCCTGTGGGACACCTTATATTGGTGAAACTGGTAGGTCTATCAGCCAAAGGATCTGTGAACATGCAGTTGACATTAGGCATGGAAGGTTCCGAACCTCTGCCCTAGCTGAGCATGTGGAAAATACTAACCATCATATCTGCATTGAAGAGGCTAAGCTCTTAGCCAGGATTGACCATTTCCATCATCGTAAGTTAAGAGAGGCCCTAGAAATTGAAAAAAGACTCGTAAATCTCAATATATATGATAGTTGGAATATAAGCAGGTGTTGGATCCCTGCCCTATATTCTTAATTGTATTTTTATTTATTTATTTATATATAGATAAATAATAATAATTAATTAACTATATTAATAAAATAAAAATATTTTTATACATAAATTAAACTATTAAATAGAACTAGCCGTTATTAATTTCAAAGTCAAACTAGTCGTTAGGATTTTATGAAATAATTAAATAAATAATTAAATTAATAGAACTAACCGTTATTAAATTTCAAAGTCAAACTAGTTGTTATTCTAGCGGTCAGTTATTTCATTTCTACATCTATTTAAACTCAATGACCAGATCTGATCTCTCACCTAGTCTTGATGATGAACCACATTGGTTTAAAACACGTCGACTTTTTTCATTTAATGTGATTATTACCAAAATGTTTCTTCATAATTTAACGATGGATCACAGAAGCCAAAAATATATAGGTATTTATGTTCTCGAGATACCAAATGATTTGATTTTATTTACTTAAAGTTTCAGTATTTTCTACATTAAAACATATATTCGCTATTACTTCCTGGTTTTTTCCTAAATCCTCTCGCATTCCAAGTGTGTTCTTCATTCTATTCTATTCCTCTTTACTGAAGGCTAGTCCCGACAAGCAAGACTTTAGCAAAATGTCTAAAGCTAAAAAGAAGAACAAGAAGCCTATGGTTCCACCACAGTTGGCTCCTCCTACTTTGGAGATCACTGAGATGCCCCCATTTTTCTCTAATACAAAATGCACCACATATTCTAGAACTTCTTGACAAGAAGCCTTGTACAAACTACTCGAGGATGAAGAACCCATAATAATTCAAAGGGAACCCATGAATGATGATTATTCGTCATCCTCTGAAACTACTTATAGTGATGTCACCAATTCCTTCCTTCATCACATTGTTGCTTGGCCTAAGATCCTACCATACACAAACATGGTTAAATGGGTTATTGATAATCTAAATATTATCGAAAGAATATTCCTAACTTCAAGGCAGACACCAGTTGGGTCTTTCATAGTTGAAGACTTGAAGAAAATGTATCATATGATAGATCCACAAAATATATATGATAAGAATTTCCTTCAGAAATTCACAGATGAAAACAAAGTAGAGTCACAACTGATAAGGTAGTGGAGAGACGATCTAAACAATCATAAACATGATGATAAGGGTACGCACTCCATATCTTCTCTCGCTGGTCCACATTGCTATACTGTTGGTATGATGTACAGGTTGTTTGGGCATCCTAATACAAATAAGTTTTCAGTTGAATGGGTTCCCTTCATTGATGGCATATCATATACCTACATAATGGATTGAACCACTATCCTTTCTAATAATATCATTGCCCAAATCCCAGCCTACTAAAAAAACCGAAAGGTCACTACCAAAATAGTGCCCCATTTTTATATGAGCACATACATCATGGACGTCATGTGCTTTACCTATGATTTCTCGTCTATGGGATGGAAATGGATTTTGCAATACCCTACCCCTATACACATCTACCAAAAGATCCTCTGGGATTCTAATTATCAATCCCATTTTTATAAAATATGTCATGGATTCATGTTACCTTTACATCAAAATTTATTTGGTGAAAAAACCCCAAGGTTATCCAATGAAGCCAGAGATGATTTCAAAGCTATAGGAAAGTGGTTCAAAGAAGAGTAATTCTCATATGTTATGGTTTTTGGTAGTTTAGCCAAGCCTCATGTTCTCCCACTCTATGTCCCAGATAAACTCTTGGCCCGAGAAATTTCCTATCAAACTGTGGGAAATGGATTACCTAAAGCCTTGAAAGAAGCCAAGAAATATTCCCAACCATCATTTCCCCTCCATTTTGGTGTCTATGCTTTGGATAATTTAAAGCACTCTGGGCTTCAAATTAACCATATAAAGTGTCTAAAATTTCCCACCATTCCCAATAGGAAGTACGACCCAAACAAAGTGGCTCAAAATTTTACAACTTAGGTTAAAGTGAGACAATTTTTACATGAGCCTGATGACTTTGATGATTTATGTGAGTTTTCCATAACATACATAAAGGTAGAAAAGTTGGAAAAAAACCATCTCATTCTACAACAACTTAATGAGTTCAAAGAATACAAGACTGAAAGGTTTGAGAATCACCCTCTTAACATATTAAGGGTTTCTCAACCAGTTGTACAAGCATAACATGGTTCAACACAATCTTCAAATGACAACGATGTAACACATAAAAAAAGAGACCACATCTACAGAACAAAAAAATGGTGAAACATTTTTTAGTAGTGTTTTAGATAAGGCTTGGGATCATTTTGATCAACAAATTAAAGGATCGCAAGAGGAGAAGACCTCAAGTCCAAAAGAAACAATCAACACCCATGAGACTAATAAGAAGAGGCTACTTAATATTGGGGCTTCTAATAAAGTTATTAATAAAAAATATGTGGGATTCATCCCGAAATACCCTTATTCAGAAATTGTTCTTAAGATTGAAGAGATTCCTCCTCTCGACATATTTTAAAGTCCCAAGAATAGGGCTGTAATGCATTGACAAAGAAAGAGGAGGAGAGTTGATAAATCCTAGGCACTAGTTATTAGAGATGTCCCAATGGATTTTTTATGGAAATATCCATAAACCAACCCCTCTCATGACTTAACCAGGCTATCATAGTTTGTAGGGGCCTATGTAACAACCACCATTGACAAAGCTTCAAAAGTGCAACAATTGATCAAAGATAAAGATGACAAAATTCAACAGTTGGAACATGAATTGTTAACAGAGAAACAAAAAATTTCCCATTAGTGCCAAGTACTGTTGTCACAACTGCAACAAAAATTTGATGAAATGAAACTTCAACATGAAACCAATATCAAGATTAAAGATGCTCATCTATAGAAACTCCAAGCTAGAATTGAGCAATTAAAAGAAAATCCTAAGCTTGAATATTTTAAGAAGGAAGAAATGGAACTTAACATCCTCTTAGCCCAGTATTAGGTGGCATTTTGCAAAAAAATGGAACTAATCAATGATCTATGTAATAAAAGCGATTCATTGATGAATCCATCGTCCGATCTAAGGACAAATTTGGAAGACATTGATGAGAATATTTCTGAATTTATTACATGGAAAGGCAGTTTAGAGGGAAGAGCAGTAAACCTTCCAAGAATAGAATATTCACACAAATAACTCCTCTTCACAGATTGGGATATAAAATTAAAACAAGAAGAAAGGGCCATCTTCAGAGAAAGGGACATTACAACCCATATTACTGAAATTGTCCATGATAACTTGTTTGGCGCCAATCTAATCAAAGAATTCCCAGTTGGTTCTCTCCATGATGTTAAAATATTAATGAAATCATGTTAGGAATAGTCAAAGATGAAGGAGGATAACATTAAGAAATTATCAAAGTCAAACCTTGAAAAATATTGGCAATATCTGGTAAAGCCACATAATCAATGGCTAATGTTGTGATGCCTTACCGACACAACTTCTCACATGCTTCTTGCACTTTTAGATGCAGTGTACACATGACAGATGCACATAATTCCATCTCAGCATCCTGAATTGAAGCCAATGATGGATACCTATGAACTCAAAGAACAAATGAGAGAGAAACCAATGTCTCATTCTTGAGCTTATTATTCAAAATACTCTATTTTTGTTCTTTTCTCTCTTATATTAAGGATAGTTGTTAGAACCTCCTCAGCATTTTTGTATTTTGTATTTTTACATTTCTAGTCTTAACTATATAAACCCTTTCATGTCTTGAAGAAAAGGGTTTTGAAATTTTGTAAGGAAGGCTTTGAAAAGTTGCAATATTGTGCCTTTTAAATCATCTTAATAGAAAGACTAGACCAAGACTATTTATTTCATGAGTAGAGTTATGATATATCGGGTACTTATATCTCTATATGATTGATGTGTTTACAAGTGATTTATAGTCATACTTTTCTTTAATTTATTTTGTTATATATATTCTCTAAATACAAAACATGTGAGATTTCCTTTTTCAAGTGTATGTACAATACAATCAATTCTTTGATGCGATATGTGATTAACCATTAATTTGATTAATCAAATTAATTATCTTTATTGGTTTTTACTTCTTTAAAGTGTTTGACAATCTATATTACCTTTCACTTAAGAAAATATTTCAAATTGCATACAAAGAAAAAATCACTCCTGGGATGTATAGAAATAGAAATATACATAATTAGTTTGTTGTTACTTCCATATATCACACCTATTTTACTATTTCTATACCTCACACCAACTTAAAAGTATTGCGAAGGGAAACTGGTCCCATTATCCCCAGTTGGAGCCACTATTACAAACAAAAAATGAACAATTTTCAAGTTCTCGACCGAGTGGTTATCCACGATGTCGAAGCAGGTATTTTCGAGTCATCAACATAGAGTAAAGAAAACTTTTCCTAAACCATTTATGCCTTTTTATTTACCCAATTACATAGTCTTGACTGAGGTGACCATAAGCATGGCATTGAGAACATTTGAAAGGTATGACTTCATGTTTGATGCTTTGTTTATGGGTGATATCTTCGAAGTTGATATAAATTGATTCAGGTAAACCCAATGAAATATTTAACCACACCAAGATGCATGAAATAGGAATATACCCTATTTTTTAAATGAAAGGTCAACCTCGTAGGAAAAAAATAGGTATTCCCTACCTATTTAAACACAATTTCAAACTAGAGAATAGATGGCAAAGTAGGGTGTCGAACTCAGAATGCAGTTAGTTCTAATTTCTTAGACTGAGTATCAAAGTTAAGAGACCATTTCCTCATAAAATGATATTTAGATCCCCATGACCAGTTACTATACATCATTTTTGAAGTGTCTTCCGCCGACGAGAAATTCCACCACATCCACCCTTTTTCCCAAATCATGAATCACAAGAGATAACCAAGAAGTGATTTAAAATTTTGTTCCAACCACCTTATTACAAAAAACATGGACATAAAATTAATGGAAAATCATCCTACAACCACTAAAATTTCCATATTATTTATGTTGTTGATTTGGATGTCCTTCCCAAGAACTAGGGATGGTCCTTCTGATCACATTTATGGTTGATTTTTTATGGGTTTCTGAGCAGAGGCCCTTGGGGGAGGGGGGGTAACCTATTGTTGTTGTAAACCAACACCGCTATGTATGTTTGGAGTAAGAAAAACATTGAGGAAAATATGGTGAAAAATAAGAATTGTGAGGTGTTGAAAAAGGATTGTAGTGGATACCCATCAAATCTTTAGAGATCTCGAGATAGGAATGTCCAATGATGGTTTCGATGAAGAGGGGGGTCGGTAGAAAAGGAAATTTTTTCCCAACTGGGATATTGAGGATTGAGGGGAGAAATGATGAATAGGAGGAAGGTTATTAAAATAAATGGAAAAGGTGGGACAAAGGGTCCTAGAGTTGGCACAGTTAAGGAGCTATGGGTTAGAGGGTGGTAGAGGGATTTGAGATACTGCTATCATGGTGGCCTAAGAAGGATTTTCAATAACGGATGGATGGAGTATTGAGGCAATAGATGTGTCTAAATAGATGTTTGTACCTCCCCACAGGTCTGGTGAGAAATAAACTAGGCCTTTGTACATGTTGATGGGTAGAAAATCTGACAACAAGGGATCATATATGGTGAGGTTGTTTAGGTAGTGTTACAATTATGGGAACCCAGAGACTTGAATAACAGAAACTATGGTTTAGATATCCTCCCTTATGTGATATATATATATATATATATATATATATATATATATATATACTATTAGGTAGTATATTAAATAGTAATTATTATATTCTAGTTATGAAACAATTTTATTATTTTACTATTACAATAATATTAATAATAGTAGTATTATAATGTGAGTAATAATATTAATAAAATAATAATAATAGTATTAAATTTTCATTTTTTGTGGAGTAAAAATTGTAATCTTATGAATATGAGATTACATGAAAATTGAAGAAATTTAGATTGGTTTTTCATTGAGGTAACCCAACCAAATCCAAAACCAAAAGACAAGCTAACCTGAGATTGAAAATACAAATACAAATACTAAGATTTTGTCTTTGAGGCCATGAATGATCATGGGGTTTCTAAAGGTATTTTCTTCCTTTTTTTCTTACGTACATCAATCCATCCTGAGAATTTTTCAAGGGTATATGGCATGGAGAAAAAGGATGCATTTCCTTTAGGAAATTCAATTTCTAGACAATATGCAACAAAAATTTCTTCCTTAACATTGTTTGAGTGTTATGATTCATGAGTGTGTTTCTTCCCACTCGTGGATGAAGCCAAGATCATGGATATGTCTCTTTCTTCTCCATTTTAGGGATCTAATCGAGAGTGTAGATATGAAAAAAGAGGGGGAGGGACCCCAAATTTTGAGGGATGAGATGTCACTACCCAAGGATGAGTTGACGCTAAAGGACTAGATTTGGCTACAAAATATTTTTGTTTTTGCATGTTGTCTTGCTTGTGAGCTAAGTAATTCTTAGGTCCTTTTGGATATTTTTGGTCTTTCCATCCTTGATTCTTTTTCCTGGCATCAAGGGGGTGAGAATTCCTTTGGGAAGAAGGGAAGCATTTTGGAGGTGACTTGGATTTTGATAGGAACTACAACGGAAAACTATGTTTTCATAGTCCATTGGATATGAAAAGGTTAGAACATTCCAATTGATGATGATCCTTTTAGGAAACCATTTTCTAAGATCTATTTTAACATATATGCATGCAAAGGTTACAATACCCTTCCAAACCTTGTTTGTATCTATCTTTTTATTTTGTTTGTTAAGTTGTCTATGATCCTACAGGATTGACCTGTGGTTTGAGGAGCCGCGACCTAGGGGAATTTAAGCCATCAAAGTCACTTAGGGATCACACCCGGCCTGGGACACACTAGGCCTTAGATGAATGGATTTTTTAGCATGTATCAGGGATCACACCCGACCTGGCACAACTACCCCTCATGAGGTTTGATCTTGGGTCACCTAGCTAACGAGGCCCATCCCCAACCGATTATGCTAGTGAGAATTGAATTGTTTGTATATATATTAATAAAAAACCAAGTGATTTTGCTATAGAAGCTAAGAAACCCTTTGACAATCCTTTAAATTTTAAAAATAAACCACAAAGAAACCTTGCGAAAAAAAATACAAAATTTTATTCTAGTACTGTTGGAATAAGGAATTACTGAGGGGGGGGGGGGGTGAATAAGTAATTAATGCTAATCTTAATAATCAATCTAAATTATTAATTCTATTTTAACTTGACACTCACTCATATGAGCATTCAAAACTAAATACATAAGCAATAATGTAAACCATTCACATGAAAACACACAATCAATCATGAACATCATACACACATGGCAACGCATATTTAATGTGGAAACCCAAAAGGGAAAAACCAACAAATATTTTGTTAGTATGATGTAATATAATATTCTGCTCAGTTACATCAAATTAGTTGTGAGCACCCACTCACAGGAGGCCCCATACCTCTTCAAATTAGCAAGCCACAACTTTCCAAGATGCACCAACCTCTTATGAATGTAGGCCACAACCTGCTTGAGCCAATTGTCCTATTTATCATGAAATGTTAAAAATTAAGTGTTGGAGATGGGATCCCCGCAAAGTAAGCAATAGAGAAAGACTCCACAGATTGAGGAGAGGAGCACGCAACATGAAGTCTATTTTGAGTCTTAGGGGCTTTGGGGTGGGTAAAAATCCCTCATTATGTAATGGGATGGGAAAATTTTGTGAACGTTGAACTCTGCCCATGGTTTTGGACCATGGTATTGTAAATTCCAAACCTATATAAGGAGTCTACATAGAGGTCACAAGTAATATGGAATGATAGATATAATGATATGCATTTGGATATGATACTGTTTTGAGTCAGAGTCTGTGTTTCGGTTATATGAAAGGCTCCTATAGCTAAGTGCCTGGAGACCTTAGGAAGTTTGTAGCTATGTGCACAGACCCCTATATTTGTGTGCACAAGGTGGAACTAAATGTATGAGAAGGATCTTGCTATTAATGAAAGAACTGTTGGATAGATATGAGTTTTACTGATGTGTTTTCTGTTACTTATTGTTTATGAATGTTTGTGTTGAATAAGGGCTTTGATCTGTAATTGAATAACACAATCTGGTTTACGGTTGTTTATTTTGATTAATGCATGAATAAGTAAGATTGTGTATTCCATTATTAAGTTCAACATATATGTTGAACAAAACCTGTGTTATTAGATATGACTTGTTAAGCTCTATTAAGAAGGACAATACCTAGAGCCACGATCCTCTATCCCTCTAGATGCATAAACCTAGTTCTAGCATTCCCCTATATTGCCTCGAGTGATACTATCTGTGCAAGCAGGTTATTCTCGAAAGGGTCGGTAATAGTGTGATTTGTTGGACTGCGTAGTCACATTGAACTTGGGTCTAGGCCCCATCAAGCCAACAAATGGTTCCATTACTAGGACCAAGGTCTGACTGATGGATAGATGGATGCAGAATTTGTCTAAGAAAGAGATTGAAGATTGGGTAGATATAAAAGAACATGAGTTTGTTGTGCAAGAAAACATAAATTTGTGCATCTCTACTGAACATTGGTTACAGAAGTATATCTATAGAAATCAATACGATATATTTTTCTCATTGTTTTCTAGTGTGTTGTATGAGTGGATATCAAGACTAGTAGCACAAACAAGTTATTTCAATAATAAGCCCTCTGCGTGGATCCCAGATCTGATTGAGAAGTTGAAAAAGACTGATAACAAGATAACGAGGGTTGTTGATTATTGGATAAAAATTATCCTTAGAGGGTTTATCACTAAGTTCACGGTTGAGAATTCTATGTCTTATAGCAAAGAAAAGTGCAAGTTTTTCAGATGCCCTAGAGGTCAGTACCTTAATTGACTAAAGTTCTGGATTAAAATGATATTGTGTGAAAATGGTATATTACGGATGCGCTCAGATTGATGTTTGACAAAATAGAACCTGGTGCTACGTGAAGTTGTAAAATATTAAGAAAAAGTTGGGTTACTTACATTTAAATTGAATATCGTTCGCTGTTTGGGTCTGAAAAAAGAGAAAGAAACACCACTACCCTGAGAAGTTTGTCGCTGAGATATGAAAGTCAGAAAAGTGCTGAGGAAATTCAACAAACTTCCACCCCCCTCATCACTCCATTCCATTATGTTCCTCCACAACCCCATTCACCATGGCCCAACCACCAAAGATGCCTGCCATGGTGAATTCTTTGGCTGAGACAAAGACCACGCTGAATGATGAATTCATGAAACCAAATTCGTAGTCCTAGTGTATCACAAAGATCAAATAAATTAAGTAGCTAACTACTGAGACTGTGTGGGAGGTAGAACATAGATTTAAGGCACTGCTGAGACAAGTTAAATTAAAGATCCAAAATGAACAACATAGACAATGGTTCATTGCTGCATTGTTTCCTCATCTCACATTTCCATTGTCACAACAGAAGATTTATACTCAGGATGAAGCACTGGAGATCGTAATGAATCTTGAAGCTTCGCCAATAGCTGATACAAGCATAGGAGTGCAATAGATTTAAACTCAGATGGTGAGCTTGCATATGGAGATACAAGATAAGGGAAAGGAGGTTCGATCTGATATAAGGTTGGAAGTATGGTGTATCAAGTGCAGAGAAGAGGGTCACTATAAAGAACAATGCCTTGTTTATAGAGATTATTTGAATGCTGGTATGTTGAGTCCATTGAAGCCTAGATTGAGCGCAAGTCCAAGTGTAGGGCCTAGTGTATGTTGTAGCATCTGTGAAGTTGCAAGCCAACGTTCTGAACTATTTTAACCAACTACAAAAGTTTGTGTGATCACCAAAGCAATTATTATGCAATTTTTGCACTTCGGTGGGACATGATGAGCAACATTTTAAGAGTTATGATATGATGTTGCTAAACAATCTTGGTGCATATTGAATGCAAGTAGAAGGGAACGAAGCTTCAGGTTTTCTGACTACGCAAGGAGGTTTCTAAGGCTACAGGCATGGCCGAGGAGGATGCACTGGTTGTGGATGATGATAGATCATATGTTACTACTGCGGATAGGATGGAAATTTTTACAAGGATTGTCAGAATCCAACTGCAGCTTCTTGTAAGTATTGTCAAGAATTTGGTCATGAAATTGAAGAATGTCCCATTTTATTAGCTAAAATGAAGGAGAAGTGCATCCAATAACTGGCTCAGAATATAAAAATGATGAAGGATGAACTGCACCAGGTAGATCCAAGTGTTAACATAGTAACGTGCAGTGGTGTGAGTACCGGAGGAGACCACACAGAAGGAAAAAAATATTTTGACAGAGACATGGGTAAGGAAAGCAGAAGATTAGAATGTTGGATTTACTATACACCACAAGAAAGAGATATTCATTGAAGCAAGGAATAAATTTATGCCTCCTAAATATTCGCCACCTACCGAGCGGAGAAAACTATTTCCATTAAAGAATAAACCTGAGGAAAATGCCAAAGCAAAGGAAGCTGATTAGTATATCTTGGCATCCTTTCTGGAGATGTGTATGAAATTTCTAACGGACCAGAAGGTCGTAGAAGGATTACATGAACTAATAGATAACTGCACTGGTAAGGAAAAGCCGCAACTGGAACAACACACAATAAATAGTGTGTACATGAAAAAGAAGAGAACCAACCGGGAGATGTGGTTGATTGAGTGGATCGAAGATTATGAGATGGATAAAGTCATTTTGGATCTAGGATTAGATGCCAACGTTCTATTGAAGAAGGCATGGGAAATAATGGGAAGGCCTAAGCTGCAATGGTCACAAATTCAGTTGAGGATGGAAATTCAGCTAAAGATCATTCCTATGGGCCGATTTCATGGAATCAGTGTAGATATTTATGGTGCAGGAATATTGGTCGACTTCAAATTTATTGAGAATGTTGATGATAGCAATCCTTATCCTACGATGTTGGGATTTGATTGGGCTTATGACTTGGATGCTATAATCAACCTGAAGAAGAGGCAGATGATATTTGAAAAGAATGGTACCCGAATTGTTGTGCCATTAGATCCTTCCCAAGGTGCGCGCTAGATAGAGTCTGTCCAACATGAGTATGGGGATGTTGAGATCAATCGGATATATAAGCTTACCCTGTAGGACGAATACTGGATCAATCCCATCATGGATGAAGAATATGTTGGGAGCGTGACTGTTCATGTGTTTTAGATTTTGAGGAGTAGGAGCACTTGCAGAAGAGTTTGCATGAAGTAACCACTAAGCGTTGTAACAGGGTTACCAAATCTCTACGCTGTGTCTGATTAGAAGTACACGAATTGCCTTGTTATGATGGAATGGGGAATTTTGTCCTTTTTCTGGAAGAATTTGAGAAAATTTTTCCCCAGGACTAGAGATATGAAGCTTTGGACTTCACATTGAGGTTTACTCTAGCCCGATGGTGGGGTGCACATAGAGAAAGTTTAGGAGGATGGAAGAAGTTTTTCAAGTTGATAATGCTGAGGTTTGGTCATGTTGATACGAAGATCATGGAGGAGTATGATGGTTAGAATGATCCTTGCAAGCATTTGGCTCACTGGACTATAGCTTGGGGCGCTGAACCTCAACCAGAATGGGTGCACATGTTATTTCATTCCTTGGAGACGATACCTCAGCAATAGTATCTAAAAATAGAGCTGTGCCATAGAACTAAGGATTGGGACACGATGATAGAAGGGTTCTTATTAACTTATAGCTTCAATGAGAGCTAGGATTTCATTAACGAGGCTATTCATAAAGTTATTGTGGGAGTGTTCCATATTACCAAGGAGCCAAGGATGATGGTACAACTTGATTGGGCTATAGAGTTGGAAAATAATCGAAAATGTTGTAAACAGTCTGCTTGGACAAACCCGACCAACATGTTTGTGTTGGGGGAGGAGATCTACGAGTGTCGAGGTGAACATATGTAGAATGATTCTAAGGGAGGGTGGCTTCATTTCAATCACAATACTCTGCAATTAACTCAATGTAGGCGCAGTTAGAGGTTACTGCGCTGAGGAAGGGAGGACTTCGCTAAGGGGGTGAGTCTCATGGATTAATTCATCCAAAATATGACCGTTCAAATAATAAAAGTTTATTGGACAATGACTTGGCCATTAAAAGGAGCATGAGGGATGAAATTAATGGGCATATATGGGCAGATTTTCCACCAAATCGAAATTTATGAGGAGTATCTAAAGGAAATGTTGTGATTTCAATTCGAAATTCGCTATAAATAAAGGATCTTGATCTCGATTCCAACACTTTGTGTGCTAAGACCTGGAAGAGAGAGTTGCTGTCTATAAGAGCGTTGAGCGAGCTATTTCATGTCGAAGTACATTTTATAATTATTTAGAGAAACCTTGGTCAAGGCATGGATCAACAACACATTCCTTCTGGGAGTAGATCACACCATGATGGCTACACCACCTGCAAGTGTCACAAGGCTGAGGTTGCCTAGAAACTAGCCCACCACAGGCACAACTCCACCCGTAAAGCCGAAGAAACCAGTGTTAAGGTCGTCTCCCCGGAAGAAACTCCCAAAGGAACAATGGAGTAAGGGAGCTCAATATAAACATAAAAAGTCCATGGAGATAGAATTAGATGATGATGAAGAAGACGCTCTAGAAGAAATTGATGCTGAGGAGGTTGAACCTATCTCTATGTTTCCTCCATATATTCCGCTAAAAAATGTGCATGATGCAAAAAAGGGAATTGAGCATAATATTTCCAAGAAGGTCACAAAGATATTTCTAAGAGAAATCAATGAATTTTAGAAATAATGCGCCAAAGCAATTCATCGTTGATGGATGCCTTGAGCAACATCAAAGCGAAGATAACAGGCACACCACCTTTGTGACTTGGGATGAGTCACAGTTTTGTGTTGGGTGCTTGTTGGAGATGGGATCCCCATGAAGTAAGCAACAGAGAAAGACTCCACAGATCGAGGAGAAGAGCGCGCAACATGGAGAATATTTTGAGTCTTAGGGGCTTTAGGGTGGGTCAAAGCCATTCATTATGTAATGGGACGAGATGATTTTGTGAATGTTGAACTTCCTCCTTGGTTTTGGACCATGGTATTTTAAATTCCAGACCTATATAAGGAGTCTATATAGAGGTCACAAGTAAGGTGGAATGATAGATCTAATGATATGAATTTGGATGTGAGATTGCTTTGAGTTAGAGTCTGTGTTTGGGTTAAAGGAAAGGCTCATGTAGCTGAGTGGGCGAAGACCTTAGGAAGTTTGCAGGTGTGTGTGCAAGGAGGAACTGAATGTATGAGAAGGATCTGGCTATTAGTGAAAGAAATTTTGGATAGATCTAAGTTTTACTGATGTATTTTCTTTTACTTACTATTTATGAATGCCTGTGCTGAATAAGGTTTTTTATCTGTAATTGAATAACACAGTATAGTTTATGGTTGTTTACTTTGTTTAATGCATGAATAAGTAAGATTGCACAATCTGTTAGTAAGTTCAACAGATGTGTTTAACAACCCTTTTGTTATTATATCTAACCTATGAAGCTCTGTTAAGAAGGAAAAGCCCTAAATCCATGATCCTCTATCCCTTTGGATGCAGAAACCTCGTTGTAGCATCCCCCTATATTTCTTTGGGTGAGACTTTGATCTACACAAGCAGGTTATTTCCAAAAGGGTCGGTAACAGTGGGCTTTGTTGGACTGCACAGTCACATTGAACCTGGGTCTAGGCCCCATCAAGCCAACATTAATATAATGGCCTATTATAATCACAAAAGGTATGAAGAATCTAGTTTGCTATCTCTTATAACTCCTTCCTCTTTGCTCTGCATCCACACTTTCAATTTCTCTCTTCTCCACTCTTTGAGCTTTGCTGAATGCACAAATACACGAATTTATACAAATACACCATGCTATACATACATCTCAACTCACTTATATATAACTCAGATGTTTCCTAAGGTTTTTTTCCATGACTACACAGTGAACAATGTAGACTGTCAGCTCAACATTCAATTTATGCGTCCTATAGTAGCTCACCAATATTTAATAAAAAAAATGAGTATGGGAACCTCTACCAACATAATCTTTGCTTAAAATCAATTACATAGTCCAAGAACTACATTAATTACATCTAGGCACATAGAGAAGAAATAATGCATTATGATATAAAAGGAATTAATTGCACATGATGGCTATCCTTCAATATCACATGTACAACTAGAAGGGACTCCCATATTGGTGTACTAAAAGACACCTACTTGATTTATTGTGATAAACACATTCAATCAAAGCCAGGTAGTCAACCTTAATTTCTTTGTGTGAGAGAATGAGTGTCGTGACCATCTTGATGCTCTGCAATTAATATCTAAGACAGTTCTGGCATTTACAAGCTTTATTAGAGTATTTCAACTATAGAAAACCTCCAGACTGAGGGCTTGTAATATGCTTGACTTGCAGAAAACATCATTAGTGCTAAATATTCTAGATATACCATATAAAATAAAACCATGAGATGAAATAAAATAACACAATACTTCCCTTACTATCTTCAACAATATATAGTTCCATGAGACCCAAAACCCTAACTACTTGTGGTACCTGGCATAATGAAGGTTAACCACTTTATTTAATAGCTATGGCCTGTTATAACTAATTGTGGTCCATTTTTTATAACACAGGCCAACCACTTACAATGCTTACATGATTTATTTATTAAACCAACTAATCATGACTCTTATGGGGCCCCTTGGGCTTATTGCATTAATAAAGTGGTTAGGGTCGGATCTTAAAAAGCCCTCCCCCTTTAGAAGTAGCCTTTTCATCAAGGCTAGAGCTATGGCAATTTCTTGATAATAGTTTTTGGTTCCAATGTCACATCTTTTGGTAAGGTGCCTTTTCATTGGATGAGGAATTCCTTGATATTGGACCCATGAAGATTTCTTTCTCGTCAATCTAGGACTAGTTCCGGTTGGAGCAAGATAAAACCTTCCTCACCCAATTTAGGAAGTATGGTATGGACCTTGAAATTGTGCCACATTAATTTCTTGAGGAAAGATACATGGAAGACGGGGTGGATTTTTTAAGTGGTTGGTAGGGCCAGTTTGTAGGCGATGGAGCCAATATGTTGAATCACTTGATAAGGCCCATAAAATTTTGGAGCTAATTTTTGGAAGCCATTTTATTTGAGAGACACCTACTTATAAAGCTAGAGTCAAAGAAACACTTCATCACCCACTTGAAAATACCTTTCTGAGTGATGTTGGTAAGATTTTTGCTTCATTTGGTTGTGTGCTTAATGGAGGTTATCCTTCAGAAGAGCGAGAGTGGCGACTTGGTTCTAAATCAACTTATCAACTCCGTGCAGTTTGGAAAATATTGGAAGGTAAGAAGTTGACGAAGGTGGGAGTTGGCCATACACCACCTCATATGGTGTCATCTTGGTTGCTTCATGATAATTATTATTATACCACCATTATGCTAAAGGTAACCACTGCACCAATTGATGTTGTTTGTTTGAAACAAAGTACCACAGGTAGGTACCCAAACATTTGTTTACCACTTCGATTTGACCATCCATCTTGGGGTGATATATTGTACTCATTTGGAGTTTCTTTCCATGTACCTTGCACAAATATTGCCAAAAATTGCTAGTGAAGGTGGTATCACGATCAAACAAAATAAAAGTAGGCATGCCATGCAGTTTGAAAATTTGATCCATGAAGACTTGGGCCATGAAAGCTGGAGTGAATGGGTGCGGTAAGGTGCAAAAATGGGTGTATTTGGAGAGTTTATCCACTACCACCATGATGAATAAATTTGTAACACCCAACCCACATTTACCCAGTTTAACATACTTACCAGGGTAAACATGAGTTCAGAGTTACTATGCATGAGCTAAATACCAAGTTGAAATTACGGAAATGGGGTCCACTTTTCCAAAATTGACTGCAAACATTTAGAGACACATGATCACACTGTCATCATCCTAAGTTTATCTGGTGATCATTTTCCCTAGGTTTAGACCACTCCTTGACCTAGATTACTTCTAAGTCGCACAGATAAAAGTCTGTCAGTGTTTCCAAAGGCCTCTAACCACACAGATAACCCATCCTCAGTGTGGCTATGGCTCAGATCTCTTAGTTCTAATAGTGTGACCATAGACCTTATTCCAAAAATTTAGTGCCAAAATTCAAGCCAACTGTCCAAACTTTTGCTAGACTTCGTCAATAATATGTATAAGTATTCATGTTATGTTCTTAAGCTCTATTGTGGCTCATGCTTTCCAATCACATCTTATTCATTTATACAAACACTTTGTGACTATGGTACCTGTTGGTCATGAATGCTTATTTTTTTCACTATTCTCATTAGTTTCATCAGATGTTCATCAGGAAGGCTTGCTATCCTCTCATACTAGTTGCAATAAATCCCATATTAGCTCATGCATCCATATAAATTATGCAAAAGCTGTTCAAACCATGAAACATATCAATTAAAAGAGCACTTTATATAACAAGAAATTCACTATGCATGTAAAATAAACTTAACCAGTAATGGAGCCATGACAAACCAGTCACATAATCAACACATCAAACCAAACTTTTGGCTCATTGATCTTCATTAAATAATAACAAATATTGACATATGCATAGTACCAACCAAGTCAAGAACTTCCACATTCCAATCGACCATATATTGGGATGAACCAACCCTTTATTATAACCCAATCACCCTCGTGCCATATTCCAAGCCTAAATTTGGGATTACATGGGATAAACCAAAACATAGCTAAACAAGGAATCCATAGGAAAACTAACTCCACCCAAAAGCCACAGTGATTTCACCTAACATTAGGTCCATAAATCACCAAAACCAATACAATATTGGATGCCTCAGACTTTCTTCACCATACCTAGATGATTTTTTCCTATATCCACCAACCTTTCAAGGGCTCACCTAGAGAAAACCATATCCACCCTCAACGCTAGGGATTTTCCTGAGACCACCTCAACGCTAGGGATTTTCCTGAGACCACCTCAAATAGGATCCAAAATCTATTGGCATCAAAAGCTCAACCAAATAGGGTACCCAATACATCATGGCTATCCAGGAAATGACATAAGGAAAGGATGTACATGATTATCAATCTAGGAAAACTACATGTCATTGACAACAAAAATGCCCAAAAAACCATTGCATGAACCATGCATTCAAATCGTAGTAAGATAATCAAAACATATAGACTATTGCTTGCAAAAATCCTCCTATTGACTGCTCTTTATCTATTATTTTCTCCCCTTTCTAGCTGTTGTTCAACCTTATTCTTGGCTTCCACTTGAATTCATCTAGCGTTGATTGTTTTCCTTGATTTTTTTTGTTCCCAAGTGTTGTTGTTTCTCTCTCTTTTTCCTCTCTTTTCCCCAATACAATGCTAGAATTTTCTCTCTCCAATTTTCTTTTCTTTTCCTTTTTATTAAATTTCCCTTGAATGCATATTCTTTTACTATTTTTATCCTTTTCTTTTCTCTTCCTCTTCCTTGCTTGTTGAAATGGGATTGCTTTCATTTTCCTTTATTTATTTATCATTTTTCCTCATGTCCTTGCTGGATTGTAATAATTAATCAACATTTATTTCCTTCCCCCCTTGCCAATTCCAATTTCCATAGAAAATAAATAATTAACCACAAGAGGATCCCAATGAAATTTTTTTCCTCTCACTCAACATGGAATATGTGTCCCATGACATTGGTTTGATTTTTTCTTTTATAGTTTCCATACATTATTTATTTACATGGGGATTTAACAAAGAGATGTTACAGGGCCTTCCCCTTTGGGGGAACACCATTCTTGGTGTTATATGATTCTTATAACAATAAAATTTTCTAAAAGCATGAAAAACACACTGATTATGGAGCTTTATAAAAAAATCTCGATACAATATTTACAATGATATATAAATATAAAAATATGCACATTTAATTCAACCAAGAAATAAAAAAGGATACACTATCCTCAATTTGAAACAAGTGAATCCGGAGGCTCACACCTCCACCCTCAACTAGAAACAAGGGAATCCAATGGTTGACACATCCACCCTTAATAAAGAAAAAAGAATTCAGAGAATCACACCTCCACCCTCAATCAACAAAAATGGAATCTAGAGGCTGAAACCTCCACTCTCAATCAACAACAAGGGAATCCAAAGGCTTACACATCCACCTTCAATAAACGATAAGGGAATCCAAAGGCTTACACCACCACAGTCAATCAACAAAAAGGGAATCTAGAGGCTCACACCTCCACCCTTAATCAACAACAAGGGCCCAAACATTACCATACCTTCCCGTCCCAACACATTAGAGGAACACATAAACATACACACGGTGTAGAACACAACACATTTAAATATACACATAATACAACACAACTAATATAGATGTTACAATAGAACGAATACACATGTTACAACACAACATGTACTCAATACAAATGGCATAGTACAACATGTAAACAACATCCAGAGACCACACCGTCTCTACCAGACAACCTTAACCCTAGTGTATTTCCCATGCCTTACTACATGCATCCACAACCAAAATCCTGGGTCTATGGTTTCTTCCATTATCCATGCTTGTCCTAGCATGCCGATGATCGCACTGCTTTCGTTCTAATGATGGATCCTTCAACATTCCTTATTCATAGCATAAACATGGGATAATTATAAGCACATAATATCAAAATTATAAATAATTTAGGGATACCTCTTTCCCAATTGATTCCTCCTACAACCAAGAATATTTTCATGCCATCTATACCATCATTCTCCCATAAGAATTATCTTTGACAACAACCTATCAATCACAATGGCTTACCATAACTTCAGTGATCAATCATCTTCATGAATATAACATATATTCACATACATATCAAGTAAGTTAAAGGTTTATAGAACCTCCTTTGTGCCATTTTCATGGTTGTCATTTAACTATCCATTATTTCTCATGGACCCAACCAACCTTTTAAGAAATTTATCAACCCCAAGGAAAAAAACTTAGTGCCATATATCTCCAATCCTTTGACCAAGGTTTCTAATTAGTGATTATTATACCTGTTGGCATCATAGTCAATATTCACCTTTTTATGTTGCCACAATTTAGTCTTATTATGTGCTATCACATTCACCCAACTATTAGTTATATTAGCATAAATAAATTAAATGTTACCTTTCTAGGCTAATACAAAGCATGTTCCTCTATAACTATTCCTAAAATACTTTATTTTTCATGAATTTGGGCAATATTCCATGAAGTGTCCACACAAACTGTTGAGAAAGAAGACCTCAGGAGGAGAAGCAGGTGAACCCTTGGCTTCGCAGTTCGAGCTTAACTTCACCCTTATCACATGCATCACCAATATGATGATGGGGAGTGTGTGGTACTTAGAATCTGGTGCCTCATGATGAGGCCCATCATTAGGTATATTTTAAGTTGTTAAAATTCCATACTTCAGTTATTAAGTTACCTCTCTCTCACATTTATTTACATTTTTGTCATATTATGCTTAATGAGAAGGGTGTAGATGTTTTTCATTTCTTGTTTCCTAATCTGAATTATTTATAGGAAATGAGGCCATTTTGACATATTTTCCACCTAAGGGCTCGGAGTATACAAAAAGGAGAGATTGTAGGAGGTTTGTCCACATCCTTAACTCTCTCAATTAGCAAAGATCACATCGAGATATCTCCCAAAAACTCGAAGGCAAAGGCAACCAAGCAAAGTGACAGTTATGAGGAGCCAAGATCCAGTACTCTTCTCGAGATCAAGGAGGACTTATTCCTACATTTTAGGGAGCTGTTGGTAGCTACCCATTTGTATAAATAAGAATATGCAAGAGCTCACTAGGATTCAAAATTTGTATTCAACTAGCTAGCTCTTGAGATATGATTTAGTGTTATTTTTTACTGGCATGTGATGTGCTAGACCTTTTTATGCAATGATAATAAGAAGTTGCTTCTTCCATCGCTAATTTAGTCTCAAGGGGCTGATGCTTTTGGGTTAGGGCCCAATCCATTGGCTAAGTCCCTCTTGTATATTTATATTCTCTCTTTATGTTTCAACATTTTTTTAGTCTATTTACATTTTAGTAGCATAAAAAATCCATCAAAACTGTGCTTGTAGCCTCTCTTCCTCACCTCTCTCATGGGAGCATGAGGAGAAGGATCTCCAACCATAGATCAAAATTAGTTTGTTTATGATATCTTGGAACTTAGTTAGATAGTGTTATTATCATGCTGTTAATATGCTTACTGTAAGCTAGGAGTTGGATTTGTGTTAGATTATATTTTAGCATAGATTAAGTAGGGTTTTACATTCAACTCATCTTTTCCACATGTTAACATATTAGTTTTTCAATAAGAAATTCATGAATATGTGTAGTGACTTCAGGGATGTCTACAAATTTAGGAAAATGATCATTTTCATCTTATTCATCCTCCTTCTCTCCAACCTCCAAATGTTCCATAAAAACCATGTTTTGTGAAACTACCTTCACCATCACTATGAGCAACCTCCCAAGTGCAAAAAAGCCCTCCCAAGGCTTTTGAGTTTGGATGGATCCATTGGAAATCCCTCCCTCACCTCATTCCACCTTCTCTCACCTTTCCACACCTTCCTTTCACCTCATTCACCCTTAAAACCCTCTCATCTCATTTCCTATATCACTTTAGTACATCCTATAGCAATTAAAGGACATCCTGTAGCAACATCCGTTAGCAGCATTATAGGTCGCATATTTACTCCGATTCAGCTTTTTTTTTTTCATTTTTAGCCTATAATAGGATGCATTTGACCCCCAACTCTGAATTCATGATTAGAATAGACTCTTAGGCCACTCAAAAGCTCCTTCCTTCCTCGTTGCAAAAACCGAGTAGGAATTAGGGTTTTATTTCATTTCATAATTATATTTAATTTTACATGCAAACACAAGTTGAATGAAAAAATGGATAGGAGTTGGTTTATTCTTTCATGAAGTGTGTGATGATGGAATAGTTTCTTTATTGAAAATGAGTAGATATCTAGATGAATGATATCCCATAACATAGTTTTCTTTTTCTTCAACTAGGTTAACTATTTATGCTTTGCTTCCACTGTTAATCACAAGTAGAAGTTTGATAGACCTTATATTTGTCTTAGATTAGAAAAAATTTCTTGCATTACATTAACTAGCTACAGTTTAATCAATTAGAAGGAATGGAATAGAAGTACTATTGAATAGAAGACCTAGTTGAGGGTGGCATGAGTAGAATCCATCTGCTGTGCGTATAACACTGTCACCTCTAAGTTTTTACGAACCCCAGGTTGATAAGTAAAGCTGAGTATCCCTTGGGAGTTGCAACAATCTTGGTGCAATACCAGGGCTCACCACCTTTTTGGCACCGTTGTCGGGGAGGTGTCTAAGTAGATGATTGTTTTTTGCTTAAGCATTGTTTTCTAATTTTTTTTACATACAATTTGAAAAAGTGAAAAAGAAACAGAAAAGTTGTCCAACAAAGAGCTTGTAATTTTCTACTTGCTTATCCCATATAACCATGCTAGGCAATGTATCCATTTGATGATAATGACTGATGGAGTGAAGAAAATGAATTCTTCTTCTTTGAAATTTTCCTAGTCCTAGTACCCATTTAACAGTGCTTTCACATATCTCAGAATCATAGAAGTATTTATGGTCTCAGAATTCCTTTTCTTCCAAATTGAGGATTTATTTTCTGACTTCAAGAGGCACAGCATCCAAAACATTTTCTATAGATTCCCACCTAAAAGGGTGTTTGTGCCTTGATTAGGACGCAGCTGATGTGCCACCTCATCGCACTGGTAATATTCATCGAGGAGCCATGAAATAACTACAATCAAAATGATTGCCAACAAAAAAAAAGAAAGGAACAACTTCCCAAATGGGGTTACGACAAGAGAGTAAAATCACTTGAATGTAAAGGGAAATTGTGGATGTTGGGAAGGAAGATAGTGAACAAGGGAAAGAAGGAAGTAATTGATACTCCCAAAAACCTCAATGAGATATATGTATCACACTAGTGATCGTATTCAAAGACTGGAGAGGGAAGAGTCTAAACCTAGATTCAGAACCAAATGGAGAAGGAGCCAAAATACCAAACCTTGCAAACAAGTACTGGGAAATTAAAAGAAACTCTGGATGGTTCAGACGCTTGAAAAGAGGCATGGGGTAAAACCACCACTAGTTTGAAGGATGGAATAGTTCCCATATTATGCAAAAATAACAAAGAAAATTGAGGAAAGACCCAACTCAGGGATATTACATTGTGATAAATTATACGTCGAGAGAAACTACAAATGAGACATGGTGACAGGTTAAGAGTGGGGGTATATAGACACTGGCCTTTAAAACTATGACACTGTTGTGTAGTCTCCACTTAAGCTGGGTGGAAGAGTCATGGAGCCAACATATTAGCTCTCCTTTAACAACCAAACTAACATATTTATGCCAGGAATTTGAGCGCCTATATAATAAAATTCACATAAGGAAACCTGGTACGATAAAAGGAGAGTAATCCATGAAATCTGCATGGCATTTTCCAAGTGTCTCGATGGATCCTGAACTTTACAAAGCCAAGATGATACCACATGATGAGCTCATAAATGAGCATAAAACTCATGTCAGAGCAATCGAACCATGTAATCAATCCACCATTGAAGGATATTTCCATATCTAGGTTGAAAAAAGGAATGACATCACTTATGATCCCAAGATGTATGAAATCCTTGAACTAGGGATGTGGGCATTTAATCAGGGAAGGCCTTGACAAGTTAGCCTTCATACAAAGCCATGGCTTTTCCATGCACAAGACATGCGGGAAACGACCTAGAGCCAAGTTTACTCCTCAAGGACCACCAAAAAATTTTCCTTTCTAGGAGCACACATGTAATGAATTAGTTTTATCAATGAGGCATTGTGTTTTGTGACACATATATGTATCCTTTTATAAACATTGTTGGAGATTGATGATCAGGATAGCACCCCCATCAGGGAAGGGATAACAATGATAAAAATACACATACATTTTCCATATTGTTATGAAACCAACTCCAAAAATAGAAGAAAATAGAGATCAACGCCTTAGAAATAAGCCACTTCGAGGGGGCAACCTCCTTTAAATTACATAAATGAAAAATTCTTGGATGATACAAATGAAAAAACCTCCTTCTATATATAGGATTCTATGGGGCCAAAATATAATCCTAGACAACCTAACAATAATAATGTAAGGGCACAATAATAACAATATTGGGGTTACAGGGGTACAACAATAACAATAAGGGGGTTACACTAACAAAAATAAGGGATTATACTAGTAATATAAGGACCTAACATGCCCCTCTCCTTCAAAAAATTGTTGTCCTCAACGGTTGAATAGCTCCGGACGCTTCTGTATAAAATTCTCATCCTCCCATGTAGAATCTTTAGTGGGTAATTTCTTCCATTTGATGAGATACTCTAAAATTGATCGATTTCGTAGCCGTCGAGTTCTTGTTTCTGTGACTGCTTTAGGTTCCAATATGATTTTTCCTTCCTCATAAAGTTCTAGCAATATTGTTTTAATTGTAAGTTTGTCCCCTATAACCTTCTTTAAGAATGAAACATGGAAAAATGGATGCACTCATGAAGAAGTAGGAAGCTCCAATTTGTATGCCATAGTACCAATATTTTGCAACACCTTGTAAGGACCATAGTACTTTGGCAATAATTTATTATCCTTCTTAGCTTGCTTGAGGGAAATTTTTTTGTATGGTTGTAGCCGTAAAAATACCCAATCTCCTACATCAAAACTTCTCTCGTTGCGATCTTGATATGCCTATTGTTTCATTCAATTTTGTGCCAAATTTAGGTTATCCTTTAAGAGTTGGAGAAATTATTGTTGATGCTCGATGTGATCTTCCACTTCTTGAACCTTAGAATTTTATCTTAAAGAAGATGTGATGAATGGTGGGTACATATGAGAAATTTAATAGTTGACGTGATCAACTGATAATTCATCTAAAATATTACTTGATTTATTTCTCTTTAGATATACATTAAATGAAGCTTTTAAGTTAGGATATTTTTATTGATCTGTGGTACGCTGAAGCATATCAATGCACGATGTTGAATGATTTTGTTGCACTTATCATATGAAATATTATTATGTATCAATGATATGTGTTTTATTTTTTATGGTTATGTTTTTCTCATTCCCTATTTTCCTCTGTTTTTAATTCCTTCATGTATTTTTCTTGTAAGTTCAATTATAACACTATTAACATTGATTTCATATTTGAAGTTTTCATTCAAGTCATTGATTGTTAGTTTTATACAAGTTTCACTAATTGTAAATCTTAATCTTTTATTATTTTCAAGATCTCTTTATTTATAATATGGCCATATCTATAATTTATCTCTCTCCCTCTCTCACACACACACGCACACACACACACACACACACACACACACACACACACACACACACACACACACACACACATATATACACACAACAGACACCCCTTGAGGTTGAAGAAGGCCATTCTTACAACCTAAAGTGGGAGGATCATAGATCCTCATTGAATTCCTTTTTGGATTGTTTATGTCGCCTAAACAATATGAGAGACAACATTTTTTTTGTGCCATCGCTAGCGATTCAAATTTTTAAGTAATGTTTAATTAATGACTAACAATAGTCCTATTCAACCTCATATATTTTTTTGGTTTAGATGACTAGTGATGTTTTCTTAATGGATTATACTTTTTTACTTTTCATATCTCCCAAACATGTGAAGTGCTACAAACCAGCCTAGATCCATCTTAAATCTGGATCTATCAAGCGCCGAGAGGGATCAAATCTCTCGAGGTGAAAACCTTATTTTTTGAGTGAAAAACTTGAGGAAAGGTTTGCACCTCGAGAGATTTGATCCCTCTCGGCGCTTGATAGATCCAGAGTTAAGATGGATCTAGGCTGGTTTCAGTCGTGTGTGGCCACGGAAAATCTATCGAAAATATGATTAATTTTATCAATAATATGTAAATACAGATAATATAAATATAATAATTTTATATATGCTAAATATGTCTGATATTTATTTGGTCATTTTAATTTTAAAATTTTCTTAGTTACCTCAGTTTTTTGAGATGATAAATATTGTTAATAAATTTAATGACGAAATAATTTTTTTGAATGCAAAGTGACAATGTAATAGTGTTGAATGATAGAAAATAAAAATAATAAGAATGTAGTCAATTACAAATAGTCTTCATTGTGATCAATCTCAAATTATTTTCTTTTTCTATTCTTATTTTCACCCTTGTTAGTTTTGTCATCTTTTCATATCGATTATATGAAAAGGACAATTGAAATAATAAACCATTTAAATATTTAGCTTCAACTACTATACTAAACATCATACATTGTCTCTCTTTCTCTTCAATATTAATAGGTTGATTTACTATAACACAAATATTAATGTACATTTTTAATATCTTTGTGTGCTTAAACTGAAATCAATGCACAATCTTAATCCAATCACTTTAAAATTAATGTACCATCAATGTACATCAAATCAAAAATCAACGTCTACACTAAAATCAATGCACCTAATGCAAACAATCAAATAAGATTACAAAACAACATCTACACTAAGATCAATGCATCTAATGCAGGTAATCAAATAAGATTAGAAATCAACATCTATATTGAAATCAATGGATCTAGTGAAAGTAATAAAATAATATTAGAAGCCAACATCTACACTGATATCAATGCATCTAGTGCAAGCAATCAAATAGGATTATTAATCACCATCTACTTCCCTATCCCCCCCTCAAACTACATCTCTCTTTCCCTCCATCTCTCCACTCTCTCACATCCTCCCTCTTCCTTCCTCTCTCTCCATTTCTTTCCCACATATATATCTCCATCTCTCTTCACCCTCCAACTATGTTTCTCTCTCTCTCTCTCTCTCTCAACATCTACACTAAAATCAATGCATAGAGTGCAAGAAAAATAGGATTGTAAATCACCATCCACACTGAAATCAATGCATCAAGTGCAAGAAATCATATTCCCTATCTCCCCCCTCCAACTACATCTCTCTTTCCCTCCATTCTTCCTCCTATACACTAAAATCAACATCTACACTGAAATCAATGCATCTAGTGCAAGTAATCAAATATGATTATAAATCACCATCTACTTCCCTATCTCCCCCCTTGAACTACATCTCTCTTTCCCTCCATATCTCCACTCTCTCACATCCTCCCTCTTCCTTCTTCTCTCTCTCCATTTCTTTCCCACATATATATCTCCCTCTCTCTTCACCCTCCAACTATGTTACTATATCCCTCCCTCTCTCCTTCTCTCCATATCTAGTGTAAGCAATCAAATAGGATTAGAAATCATCATGTTAATGTAAATTGTTAATAATTTTGTGTGCTTACACTGAAATCAATACACAATCTTAATATAGTCACTTTAAAATTAATGTACCATCAATGTACATCCAATTACATCAAATTAGAAATCAACGTCAACACTAAAATCAATGCACCTTATGAAAACAATCAAATAAGATTACAAAACAACATCTACACTGAGATCAATGCATCTAATGCAGGGAATCAAATAAGATTAGAATTCAACATCTATATTGAAATCAATGGATGTAGTGAAAGTAATAAAAAAATATTAGAAGCCAACATCTACACAGATATCAATGCATCTAGTGCAAGTAATCAAATAGGATTATAAATCACCATCTACTTCCCTATCCCCCCCCTCGAACTACATCTCTCTTTCCCTCCATCTCTCCACTCTCTCACATCCTCCCTCTTCCTTCCTCTCTCTTCATTTCTTTCCCACATATATATCTCCATCTCTCTTCACCCTCCAACTATGTTACTCTCTCTCTCTCTCTCTCTCTCTCTCTCTCAACATCTACACTAAAATCAATGCATCGAGTGCAAGAAATTATCTTCACTATCTCCCCCCTCCAACTACATCTCCCTTTCCCTCCATTCTTCCTCCTATACACTAAAATCAACATCTACACTGAAATCGATGCATCTAGTGCAAGTAATCAAATAGGATTATAAATCACCATCTACTTCCATATCTCCCCCCTTGAACTACATCTCTCTTTCCCTCCATATCTCCACTCTCTCACATCCTCCCTCTTCCTTCTTCTCTCTCCATTTCTTTCCCACATATATATCTCCCTTTCTCTTCACCCTCCAACTATGTTACTATATCCCTCCCTCTCTCCTTCTCTCCATATCTCCTTCTTTATCTCTTTATCTCACCCCAAAACATATACACACTCTCCCCATATCTCCCTTGTCACTTCATCTCTCTCTCCACTTCTCACTCTCTATGTATTCCTTCTTCCCTCCCTCTCTCCCCCTCCAACTCCATCTCTCCATCCTTCCATCTCTCCTTCTATCTCCCTCCCTCTCTCCTCCTCTCTCTCGTCCTTCCTCTCTCTCCCCCCTCTCTCTCTCTCTCTTTCTTTTCCCTCCAATTTTCTCTCTTCCCCCATAACTCTCTTCCTCTCTCTCATGTCCTCTCTCTCATGTCCTCTCTCTTGTCCTTCCTCTCCTACCTTCATCTATCTTTTCCTCTCTCTCTCTCTCTTTGCAATACAATTATCTCTCTCTCTCTCTCTCTCTCTCTCTCTCTCTTTTCCTTCCAATCCTCTTTCCTCCACCAACACACACACAGACACTCTCTCTCTCTCAACATCTACACTAAAATCAATGTATATAGTGCAAGAAAAATAGGATTATAAATCACCATCCACACTGAAATCAATGCATCGAGTGCAAGAAATCATCTTCCCTCTCTCTCCCCTCCAACTCCATCTCTTTTTCCCTTCCTCTCTCCACTCTCTCACATCCTCTCTCTCTTCCTTCCCCTCTATCCCTTTCTCTCCCAAATCTATCTCTCTCTATATCTCCCTCTCTCTCCCTATCTTCACCCTCCAACTATGTTACTATATCCCTCCAACTCCATCTCTCTTTCCCTCCCTCTCTCCACTCTCTCACGTCCTCTCTCTCTTCCTTCCCCTCTATCCATTTCTCTCCCACATCTATCTCTCTCTATGTCTCCCTCTCTCTCCCTTTATTCACCATTAAACTATGTTACTATATCATTTCCTCTCTCCTTCTCTCCCAATTCCCTCCATCTCCCCTTATTTTTCTCTTTATCTCACCCCAAACATACACATACTCTCTCTATTTCTCCCTTGTCACTCCCTCTCTCTCTCCACTTCTCGCTCTCTCTATGTATTTATTCTTCCCTCCCTCTCTCACCCTCCAACTCCATCTCTATATCCCTCCCTCTCTCCTCCTATCTCCCTCCCTCTCTCTTCCCCCATCTCTCTTCTCTCTCCCTCTCTCTCTCTTTTCCCTCCAATATAAAATGGAAGAGAAATAGAAAAATATGGTATTTGGCTCACTGTGTTAAATTTATATATGTAGGGAGAGAAGTGATTTTTTATTAGGGCCAACATTAGATTAATTATATTAAATTTTAAATGTTAAATACTAAACATTATTTTTACATTTATGTTTACATGTTTATTGTTACCTGAGATAGGCAATGCATATAGTGTACTTTAATTTGGCCCATGGTATTTAGCTGAGGATTCACCTAAATAAAACCACATTTTATGTGTTCCTAAATATAAATAGGATTATGGAGTAAATATAAAAAGACGTTTTATTTATTTACCATACCTATGGTTTATTTATATTCTATTTATTTACCATACCTCTTTTATAAATATGGTATTTGGCCCATGGTATTCAGCCCATGGTATTAAGGTGGTACATTTCTATACACTGAGACATATCAAAAGTTTACATTAATTAAATTTAATAATATTAATATTGTAATATAATAATGTGAATATTAGAATTAATAATAATATTAATATTAATATTAGGGTGAATAATGTTTTTTTGGCATGTATTAATAATAATTTGGCCCATGGTATTTAGCTCAAGATTCACCTAAATAAAACCACTTTTTGATGTTCATAAATATAAATAGGTTTATAGAGTAAATATAAAGAGCCTTTTTATTTATTTACCATATATATGGTTTTTTTATATTTTATTTATTTACCATACCTCTTTTATAAATATCTTTTATAAATATGGTATTTGGCCTATGCTATTCAGTCCATGGTATTAAAGTGGTAAGAATATCAAAATTTTACATTACTCACATGACATCTACACATCTATATACACTCTGACATATCAAAAGTTTACATTACACAGATTACATCTACACATCTTTATATATTGGGCCGACATATCAAAAGTTTACATTACACACATTACATCTACACATCTCTATATATTGGGCCCGACATATCTTACACACGTTACATCTACACATCCCTATATACTGGGCTGTAGAGCGCCTCTCGGCACAATGAATTGGGAAGTATTATCCCATGAGGACCAATTAGCGCATTCTAACCCCAAGGGCCCTCAATGACAAGAAATAAGATGAAGGTGAGCATTTCCTAGCATTTTATTTTCTTATAATATTTTATATCCGAGAAATGTTAGCCTCTAGGAATCAAGTATGCCTAAAATTTGATTTTCTGAAAAAATTGTTAGAACAATTTCATGAAACTTGACCTTAAAGTTATAATTGTTAAATTTTTTATGGTGACTCTAAACTAGATCCTCCTGGGAGAATAACTAAGTTCAATCCAACTTCATCATATCTAGAATTACAAAATCTAGAGATCCTTATAACTATAGCAAATATGAAAAGGAAAATTGAGGTGTCCAAATAAAGGATTACACAACCTAGTTTTCAAAATTCTGAAGTAGAAGAAATTGTTCTACCTTTGACACCTACTAGGGAACCTATAAATCCATTGCATCATGGATAAATTAAAACCCTAGCTAGTTCTTCATTTATCCATGCTCCCTCAATACAAATAGTAACTCAAAATATTTAACATTATTCTCATGTTCCTCCTCAATTACCTAATATGAATTCTTGGGTGAATGTTCGTTATAAGACTTTGGCCTTATCTAATGTTTTACATGATCTTCCAGACAAAAATGATAAAAATATCCCAAAAATTGAGGACAGGGAGAGCATATATTTGAAGGTCATGTAATCAAGTTCCAATATTACTCTGATAACTTATGAGTGGAATATGACGATGTTTGTATGAGACTATTTGTTTAAATTTTAGAAGGGGGTAGTCGTAAATGGTTTAGGAATTTACCCCATGTTTCTATTAATTATATTGACAGGTTGGTAGAATTATTTTTGAATAAATTTGGAGTAAAGAAAGACAATCAACGTTATCTAACAAATCTTTCTACCCTAAATAAAAAGTCAAATGAAACCATTACATAGTTTAATAAAAGATTTAATAAATTCTATAATAAGTTACCTGAAACTATTAAACCATCATATATTGTGGCTCTAATTTTTTATGTTGTCATGTTTGATTTCAATTTATCCATGTTATTAAGAGAAAGAGAATCTCAAACACTAGTAGAATCTCAAAGCAAAGCATGTGCTATGGAAGGGAATCTCATGGCTTCAAGCAAACTCAAAGAGAGAGAATATAAAAATGAAGGAAAAAAAGAAAATTTTTGACCAAACTCCAGAAACTTCAAATACAAAAAACTCTCAAGACAAATTTTTTGAAGAGATGATGAAAATTGCAAGATCCCTCTCGACTAAAATTCAAACAATTGAAATGGGAAACAAAGTTTCTAATAAGGTGCCTCCTAATCAGGAACCACAAAGAAATTTTCAAAATAATAAGAATATATCGAATAGAAATCCCAATATATTAGAGACATTTTAATCCTTATATTAGAGACATTTTAATCCTTATATTTTACAAAGGGGTCAAAGAGGATAAGGTCAACCTCCTATCTAACCTCATTTGAGTAATAATGCAAATATTTTGGAGGAGTATGATGATGAAACAATCAACCAACAGATGATACCAAACAAAGAGGATTATCATGATATTAATTGTCTTGGTCAAAGTATGATCAATATGATGAAAATTAAAATGAAAATCATATTCATTATGTTGAACAAGAAATTTTGGTGACTCAAATTTGGCGTTTCGCCAAAATTATAGAGACTTGAATGCAGGAAAATATGATTTTTGGTCTTGAAAAGATAATATGAAAGCATAAACATCTCATCCTAAATAATGTGAGATCAAAAAATTAAATAAAGAAAATCAACTTGATGGTCAAAAGGGAATTATAAAGGAGTAGAAAATTAAGAAAATGTACCACGGAATTTTCCCCAAATTGTGACAGATAAAATGAATTGACCAAGGTTAAGATCCATGTCCCATTAGCCAAAATTGTTAAAATACCCAAATATAAGCATGAAATGTAAAAAATTATACAAAAAGATATTAATCATAATAAGAAAATGATATCCTTATGGCAATTATTATTCATGAAGACTCCCCCAAAATTAGTAATAGACCTCACATACAAAAAAGAAGAAAACTTGGTACCTCCATTTTATATAAATTTGAAGATACACGATGTGACACTTTACAATTGCATGTTAGACTCAGGTACATCACATAATTTGATGCCAAATTAAATAATGGATAATTTAGGTCTCGATATTACAAGAGAATACAAGGATTTGTATTCCTTTGAAATTTAAAGAGGCAAATGTTTAGGAATGATAAAGAATTGGTGGTTGTGTTAGCACAAGTACCAGTCAAAGGTGTACTAATGGATGTAGTGGTGGCTGATGTTCCATCAAACTGTGGTATTCTCTTATCAAGATCATGGGGAGTTAAATTAGGAGGGTCACTTCAGCTAGACTTATCATACACCAACATCCTTGTCTTTGGAGGATAGACACAAAGATGATATTGAGAGTCTTGATTGACATACACTTTAAGCTCTAAAAATAATCCAAACAAATTTCTTTGCATTCCTTTGATGACAATCTACATAACTTATTTTAACGTCTTCTGATGAGGATAAAACCTTTGTAGATAAAAAAGTTAAGAAAAAAAATAATGTACATAATGTAGATACAATTTGGAAATTTTTTTATGATCACGCTTCTTCCAAAATTGCATTTGGATTTGGGGTAGTTTTTATCTCCCCATAAATACAAGGTTCCACCTTCCCTTTCAAATTAAATTTTGAAACCACAAATAAGGGCAGAATATGAAACTTTGGTTTTAGGGCTGGAAGCAACCCATAAATTAAACATTCATATCCTCTTAATATTTGGGGATTTTGAGATTTTGATTAGATAGGTCACTGATAAGTGCCTGACCAAGAATCCATGGCTAAGAGCCTACAGAAATCAAGTATGGGATCTGACCAAAAACGTGTTTTCTACTATCAATTTCAAGTATGGGATAAAAACTATTTAGAAAATTCACTGGAAGTAAAAAAATTTCAATGTTTGTTCCTCTTGAGGAAACGAAGTTGAAATATGAAATTGAAGTTTTATACCAGCCCTTTATTTTTTATAATGTAAAAAAATTACAAGTTTCGAAGATGATTGGGTTATTTAGAGGTTTATTGAAATGGTTGGTGAATTTCACGAATCATGCATGGAAGTGGATGAAAACCATTATGGAGAAAATGTTAATTCTTCCAAACTAAAAAAGAAAATTGGTAAGCATGATATAGTACAACTAAAAATAATTATATTACTAGAGAAATCATTCCGCTAGAGAAACTTTTTTATCATAAAAATGCTACATTAGCTCCTATGTTAAAACCTTTAAATGAAGATGTAGAGAAAATCAACTTATGAAGACACAAAAATATTAAATTCATAAATTTATCTAGATCTTTGTTCGAACAAGTAAAAAAAAAAGTACATTGTTCTTGCCATTTTTTCTTGGAGTTATGACGACCAAAAACTTATGATAGAATTATTGAACATTGAATTGACATTTTTCTTTGGAGTTATGACGACCTAAAGACTTATGATAGAAAAATTATTGAACATTGAATTTTTTAAAAGGTGTCAAACCTTTTATGAAGAAATTGAGACAAGTCAATGCCTAATTAATACTAACTATAGTCAAGGAAATAAAGAAGTTATTGGACACTAACATTAAAATAATAGTACCTTTAAGATATTTTGATTGGGTAGCCAATAGTAAAAAAAAGCAAAATATGACTTTGTGTTGTTTTTATAAATTTAAAAAGGGTTTCACTTATAAATAATTACCCCTTTCTTATGATGGATCATATCCTTCAGAAGGTATTAGGAGCCAATTGTATTTCTATGATGGATGGTTTTTCGGGATATAATGATATCACTCTACAAAAGGATGATAGGTATAAAATCACCTTTACCATCCCTTGGGGAACTTTAATGTACAGGAAGATGCCTTTAAATCTTATGAATGCAGGGGCCACCTTCCATCGAGCTATGGATATAGCCTTTTATGATGAAAAAGATTGATTTATTGTGATTTATTTGGATGAAATGACCATATTTTCCAAATTTGATTCCCAACGTCTGAAACACCTTGAGAAAGTGTTTTAGAAATGTCGAAGATATGGTTTACATATAAATCCTCGTAAATATTATTTTCCATGATGGAAGGTAATTTGCTTGGGAATATCATGTCTAAACATGGATTCTAGGTAGACCCTCAAAGGGCCGGGTCTACGCTATTGAAAAGATACTCCTCCCTAAAACTAAAAAGGAAATCCAATATTTTTTTAGCAAGAATTAATTTTTTAAGATGTTTTACACCGAAATTTGTTGAACTTATTAAAGAAACTTCTAACATGCTTAAAAAGGGAAAATACATTAAATGGATTGAATCTGCTCAATAATTTTTCACCCAAATTAAGAAATCATTAATTTAATCTCTAGTTCTCATGAGTCTTAACTATACTAAAGATTTTATAATTTTCCTTTTGCATCGAACACACTATAACAATTGTTCTCCTTTAGAAAAATCAGCAAGGGTTTGAACAAATTATAACTTTCTTTAGTAAAGCTTTGCAAGACACTGAAAAATATAACATAATTGAAAAGCAAGCTTATGCTTTAGTGAATGCTGTAAAAAAATTTAGAGATTATGTTTTGTAGTCTAAAATTATTTTTATTTGTCCGCTTCCACTATAAAAGAAAATTTGATTCAACATGATGTTGAAGGTAGAAGAAGGAAATCAATTGCTAAAATACAAAATTATGATCTGGAATTGAAACAAATAAAAAAAGTTAAAGGGAAAGGTTTATCCAAATTGTTATCATAAACTAACTTTGAAGCATTGGGTATCAATCAAATAACTCACGATTCTGATTACACAGACTAAAGGTATAAAAAAGAATAAATAACCAAGGTTGTTGTTACCTTACAAAGACATTGCACCCATTGATGAAAGATTTTGTTCATCTAATTGGTATGTAGATATCATCACCTACCTTTATACTTTGCCATGCCCAATTCATTTGAGTAAATCTCAAGCACGTTCTTAAAATTAAAATATGTAAAATATCATATTATATGAAATAAGTTATATTGGAAAGATTTTGTAGGGGTTATTCTAAATTGTTTATTTGTTGATGATGTTTATTATATTATCAATAAACATCATAGTGGAGTGTGTGGCGGGAATTATGCGTGGAAGAACACTTCATACAAATTTTTGAGTGGAAAACAAAATCACTTAATATCTATTCTGAAACAGTACTGGTTAAAATAACCTCAGATGGATATTTTTAGCACTCTGCCAGTTCTTTGAAGGCTGATAAGGAGACCAAAAAAGGTAATGACATACCACTTTGACCTAGTAGCTAGCCCTACTAGGCTGAGAGGGTTCTCTCAATGAGATTCACAGCCAATTTGACTAGATCATGAAGTATTTAGGCTAGGTATGAAAATTGGGGTTTGATTTGATTTTGAAGGTTTGTGTTGGATGGTGAATTAGGTCTAGGAAAAACTAGGTCAGGGCTCTGAAAATTAGATTTGTAAAGATGTAATGGGGCAAGGTAGGCACACACTTTAGCACTTTAAAGGTATCTTGATGAATATGGTAGATTTAAAGGGTTTCAAAATGAGCATGAACATCATAAATTCGTTTATATCAGAAGAAAATGAATATAAATGTGAAAGCTTCTCCAAAACAGAGCATTGAATCAATGAATTTGTTGAAAAATACTGAGAGGGGGGGGGGGGGGTGAATCAATATTTAGAGCTGACTGACAAATTTATAGTTTTCATTTCTCTTAAAACCATATGCTACATTACTGCATCCAACTTGTATGTCTAGAGATCTTATTATGTATTTACTTAGATCATTGCATCATTCATTCATTAGATAAGCAGTAAGTATGAATAGAAATAACAGAACAAATCATCAAACATAAGCCACACATATGAACACCAGTATTTAAGGTGGAAACCCAATTCGAGAGAAAACCACCGTTGTTGTTATCTCAGTCTTCAATATTAATTATAAAGAAAACTTTTTACAATTTATGTTGGTGCAGGCTTATACCAGCACGCAAGCACCCACTTGCAGAAAGGCTACAACCTTTTCTCGTTCTCCAGCCACTACTGGAAGGGAGCTCCAACCCCCTGATTTTAACTCCAGCTTTTACTGGCAGGATACTTCCACTTTCATACAGAAGGCTTCAACCCTTAGATCCACCAGATTTCTTCAATTTCTTCATCAGACTTATGTCAGGTCTTCATCATTTCTTTTACCGATCATCGTAGAGATTTTTCATTTCTAGATCATATTAATCGATGCGTCATATCTGTAGATATCTCTTAAAGATATTTATTTATTAACAACCCTTGCACGCGCACACATCATACTATCATCCTCTTCGCCTTATATAGTTTAGCCTTCATCATTACCATGAGTCAAAACCACTCAACCGCTAATGGTATTCACATTAAAAGTCGAACCAATCCAAATTAGAATCCCAATCTTCATTCTTCCATGCACGAAATGTCCTAAAGATAATCTTTATCTTCCGCCAAATAATACTATAACCAAGGTTAATAAACATTATCGTGTCGCTGACTCAGCAGTAATATATATATCCATATAGCCTTTCGGGCCCTTCAATAATATTTAATCTTTGACTTGGGAGTTAAGATCTCGACATAATGTATATTGAACCAATAATGTGAAGGGAAATCAGGTCCCACACCCTTAAAACATGACATAATACTTTGGGTAAAAACCCACAAACCTCAACATATGCGTATGGGCCCCAACGTTAACGGTCATTTCCAATCGACGGCTGTAATCGTGTCGCACCGCCTCACTTGATCGGACGGATATCGCTCGTCGAAGATGTGCAAACAATAACGCGCGATGGCCCACTGTACATTTGGTTAACCTTCGTGCATATTTATCAAACGACCACCGTTCGATGGCTTCTTCCCAGATCAACGGCTTGTATCGATATCGCTGGGCATCCTGGATCGAAAAATAACGCGCGATGGCGCGCAGTGAGAAGCGGTTTGTGGAGTCGTACAGGGACGCGTGTCGAGCACTCTATGGAATCGCTCCCCAACCAAGAAATACCTCTTGCCCGTCGAAAGCAGTGTGATGAAAACTGGAATCCGCTTTCACTGTTTATTCCACACGTGATTCCTCTCCTTCGCTTAAGGTTCCGTCCATCTTTCGGAGTTTACGTTAAAAGCTGTGTGGTTAACTAGGATCAATGGTACTGTGAGGGGCACAACCAGTCCGATGATCTTTCTGTACTGAGGAGTGCCTCCGCATCGCATATTCATTGCTCTGCCTCTCTGTTTCTTTCACCGATTGCGATATGCGATCATATGTATCACATCGTTGTTGCCTCTACATCTATTCACTGTCTCTGCGTTGTCTGTTGCCTCAGTTCCTTATCTGCCTTGCTTCCTCTCTGCATCTTTTCTCTTTCTGCTGGTCTCTTTGCTGCTTCTGCTATCTCTCTGTTGCTATCTCTGCTTCTTGTCTAATGCTGCTCCTTGCTTCTCTCTTTGCCTTATTGCTGTTCAGATGCTCCTTCTTTGCCACTTCCTTTGCCATCAATGACAATATTTCCAACAGAATTATGCTTATCAAACTTAGAAATAAATCACACAAGACATGGAAATGAATATGGAAGGTAAAATACATTGAAACATGCGATAAAAGAAGAATAAACACTGGTAAAACATATACCACATGAATCCCACTACAATAGATGCAAATTATGTCTATTATTTCCTGCCAAAATCACAAAATGCACTAGTGTTCCAAGCTAAATTCCACATAATCCAACCTTTGGAAATGATTACCAACTATTTCAAATAGGAAAATACAACATAGGAAAGCTCATCAAGTCAAAAATTCTAATCAAGGCTCATCATAAATGCCTTTGATAATTCCTCACCTAAAGACTAGG
The DNA here is from genome assembly GCA_034641835.2 of Pinus albicaulis. NCBI lineage: Eukaryota > Viridiplantae > Streptophyta > Pinopsida > Pinales > Pinaceae > Pinus > Pinus albicaulis. The sequence goes on along the minus strand of CM076583.1, from coordinate 706,801,017 downwards.
ATAGTTGAAACATTTTCCATGATTTTAGACAAAGTTTAGGAGAGCTTATTTCCTCATAAAGTGAGGAAAACCTAACTAATAAGCTTAAAATAAACTAAATTGATTACAATATATTAAATCTTCTATCATTTGTATCTCAAAGGGTTTTTAGACCAGATGGGTCACACCAGGAACAAAAGGGTCACACTAGCATGCACCAAAACGGGAAATTTTAGTAGAAGGGTCGTGCCAGTTAAGAGCTAATTTTGGTTAAATTTTAGGAGTCCAATATACATTATGAAAGCTGGGTATGGTATCCCCACATTTTTAATTTCGAATGAGCCATCAAGTTCCAAAAAAGACCCACGAGGAGGCATCCAAAAATTGATTTTTCCAACCTCACCCAAAAGTGCCACGCCAGTCAAGATTTAGTGGCAGAAGCATGTAAAAGGTGAGGTTTTCTGAGTTTCTAATACAAATATGAAGCCTTCATGAAAAAATAAGCTGGTACTTTTCATGTACTCATAGTTGTGCACTAATCCATGTGTTGTACCTTAAGATAAAATCCCTTAGCCGTGATAAGGAATCAGTGCTTAAGACTACATGAGGTCCAAAAGTAACCACTGGTTTCTCTTCTTGCAAATTCACTATATCACCCACCTCATCAGACTGAGATAAATTTATAAACTCCGCAATTTCTTTCTTATAACCAAGTGTTTTGACCAACTCAAGAAGTGGCACTTGAATCTTTACTTTCTCTAATTCTTTAGACAGGCTGAAAGTTTGATTTTATTTTGTTAACTTTTCATGTTCTTCTTGGTTTTTAATTGGATTTACATGTTGATCAGGAATAGTAACAATTTTCTCCAAAATATTTGGGTCATTATATTTTATTTGAGGAGCTTCAGCTTGCTACTTCTCTTTCTCTTTTTCTTGATTCATTGGTTGTTTCCCTTTATCTGATTTTTTAATAGAATTCTTTTGTAGTGGAGTTTCCATTGAAGTAGGTACTGATTCTAATTCCTCTCCTTCATCATCCTGAGTTCTCAATCTCTTTTTTGACCTCAAATCATATTTTTTTATGCAACTTTGCTTGCATAAAATCAGCAAATTGTTTTCAATAATCATCCATTTCTTCCTGATCAAATGAGATATCATCTTCTTTACATTCTTCTGCATATTCTTTCTCACTCTCTTCTTCTGTTTCACCATCTTCCATATATACAACATAAATTTGATCTTCATCTTCTTTCTGATCATTATCAGCAGAATGTGATGGCGTTGCCTCTATATATAAAGGTGTTTGGATTTGATCTTGATCTTTTCTTTCTCTCTGTAGAATCTGTAGGGGCTGTTTTCTGAATTGGGGATTGAAAACCCCTCTGTTTTGTTGTGCAAGTTTCTTGTTATCTAATTCCAACTTTACTGATTTATTTGAAATTTTTTTAATGAACTTAGTCATATCATCTATCCTTTATCTTGTGATGAATCTTCTTCTTTAGCCTTTCCCTTGTCTTGAACCTTTCCAGCATTAGTCATGTTTGCCTCAATTTCTAAGGCATCAGTTTGAATTTGTTCAAGAGTAGAGGCTCTTCTTTCTCTCAAGGTAAAACTGAAATATGATGCAAATGCACCAACAAAAAAAACCCTTGCTCTAATAGGAGGAGGTTTCATTTCCACAGGCAAACTATTGTACAACTTATTAAATCTTTTGACAAAATCACTCATAATTTTTTGATTTTTTCTTTATAGCATTAAATTTTGTTAAAGAATAACCATGGTCTCTTTTTTCACCCCATCTTTAGCTGAATTGTCTTTCTAATTCATCCCAATCATTGATTGAACCATTAGGTAATCCTTTAAACCATTTTCTTGCCTCTCCACTTAGAGACTATACAAAAAGTCTCATTACAACATCAAGATGTTCTACATTAAAGTTTTCAGCAAAAGTGAAAAACAAAGGCAAGTGTTGTTCTGCAGTTATTTCATCTTCACTAGTAAATATAGGGAGCAACTTAAGGTACTCCTGAGGCATTGCATTCATTGGTTGGGGTAGATTTAATGGTGCATATCTATTCATCAAGAAAGTAGGGGCTGCCATGTTTATGCCCTGATTGACTGCTCCTTGAGCGGGGGTAAAATGAATACCAGTTGTAGGTGGGGAAAAAAGGGGTGGAACAACTGATATGGGAAGGGGTATATGAACGATAGCAGAAGAACTAGTAACTGAATTGGGTTGAGATTCTGTGAATCAAAATGATACAGAATCAAAATATATTTCTTCTAATGTTGGTTCTTGGAAGTGAATGGGTGATGAAAAGGGTTCTTTTTCTGGGAAAATGAGTTTTCGAGAAATTTCCTTGGATGGAAAAATATGAGAATTGCTGCCTGGTGCAAGCAATGTGGCATCAGGTTTAGAAAATATTTTTGATTTCTGGCCCTTCTTTGAAACTAAATTCTCTGGATCTAACAGAATAGGGAATTTTTGCTGAGAGGTATCTGACCTCGTGTGAGGCCTCTTAGGAGCCAAAATTATTTAAAATAAAACACAGCTTAGTATTTCCTCCTCTCTGATAAACCAGAGGAAATATGAACAAAACCCAGGGAAAACCTTCGAATATTCAATCCCTGGCAATGATGCCAATTATTGTTGTACCTTAAGATACAATCCCTTAGCTATGATAAGGAATCAGTGCTTAAGACATTTTATGATTATATCACAAATTTTTATGTCTCTATTTTATTAACCCTCAATTATTTATAATCAAACTCTTAAATATCAAATAGTATGAATGATTCACAATGTTACCATATGTTGATGTTGAATGAAGTGCCTAGAAGAAAATGTAAGAAGTCCAAAATGATACGTTGTTTTATACAGAAAATATCATTCCAAAACCCAGAAGAAATATGTGAAAGAAATAGTTAAAACAAAGGAGCGCCAATTAAGGTTTTTTAACTCTTATACACAAAAGTAAGAAGAGACTTGCTGCTCATAACCTTGTTTTATTCATAGATAGAAATACATAATGAAAACTGGGATACATTTCAACATAAACAAAATGCCAGAAACTTGCTTACTCATTCATTAATCTTTGAATCTTTGAGTACAAAAATATTTGTGTGGAGGTCCAGAACTCAGAACCTTTCTTCCTCTTTAAAATTACATTAAATACAGTAAAAAGCAGTTTGGAACTGCTGTAACCAATCCTAACTACCAAAACTACTTCAAGACTTCAAAGGCTGTCTATTACATGCCTTGAAAATGTCTTATTACAATTACATTGTCTTCAGAAAATAACATAAAATAAATATCCTAATCTATAGGAATTTTTGATGATGTGGCTTCATTTCCTTGGTCAACTGATATGTCTTTCTTTGCTGCTGATCCTTTTAGTAGGTCAATTTTCCAAGCTCTGCACTTTTTCCATATTTCTACCTTCATCCTGGATGAATGTGTCAGATTGTGATATTCCAATATGAATGCAGTAATTAGGTCATAAGAAGGCCTTTCATAGAAAAGAGTTTTTACCATCCACAAGAGTTGAAAATGTCTCTGCAAGAAGTTGACCATTGTCTCTCCTTTAAGCACCTGAGTCTTTTCATGTCTATTATCAATCTTGCTTTTTGTCATCACTTGTAAATTCTCATAAGAGCTCCATGGAAAAATATTTCCTTCATCTCCCCAATATGATGGAAAGCCTACCCTTGTCATTTTATCAAAAGATTTATCAAATTGACTTACTGCTTCTTTGATTTCCATTAGTTTCTTTTCTGCATCCTTTCTGAGATCATTCTTGATAATCATTTTATTAATTTCCACTACATATAACATTCTGTCTTGCATATCATTCTCCTCTAACTCCTGATCTGATTTGGAATTGATAAAATCAATAAATCTTCTGGCCCAAATGGCTCTGTTAATCCCTTTTTTCTTATGAGACATAATTGGTTCTTCACACTCCACAATAAGGCTTTTTACTTTTGCAATTATCATCAGGAAGCACCAATTGGATTTCATTTCTGAAATGACATCAGTCCAAATGATATATTTAGCTTGTATTAGTGACATATTACCTTTCATTCTTTCTTTGAGATTCTTAATCTCAACTTCAACATTTTGGAAATCCATTTTGTATTTACCTGTTTCATTTTCTATGACCTTCATCAATTTTGTTGCAGTCTCTAGATCTGTTTGAGCTTTCTTTCTATCTCTTTCAGCCATCTGCAACTCAGTATTTAATTGAATAATTTGTGTTTGTGGGTCTTCATCACCTATAGGAAAAATAAAAGTATAGTTATGATTATCAATATGATTTTGTAATGAATTTTCAATCTTCTTTACTTTGGAAAGTTCTTCATCCTTCTGCATGAGTTGCAGCAACAACTTTTCCTTTTCCTTCTCTACCTCTGCAACTTGTGTAGCCATTGAATGTTCACCAATAGGTAACTTCAATTTCTTCCTTAATGTAGATATCTCTACCTCAGCACCTTGCATGAATTTTTGCATAGGAGTCTTGTCACTAGTGTCTACTCCAATTTTTATAATAACCTTCTTCAATTATTCATTTTGCACTGTTAAGGCTCTTGAGTTAGCCTTTTCTAACTTCACCTGTTTAATTACTTTTCCCAACATATTCTCTGCCTTTATTTCCATTGCATTAGTCTTTGTGAGGTCATTTACAATCAATTGACCTGTTTGCATATGCAATTTCATTTTATCAATTAGAGGAATCTTCTTTACATCCACAGTCACATTAACAGTGTTGAAATTGCTGGAAGGACCAATTGACATATCTGTAGGATCTGAGAGGGTAATTCTAAACTGATCTTTTTCAAGATCCATTACAGTTAAAAACCTTGTTTGTTCAGTAGTAATTTGATGTTCAGCTTGGGCCTCCATGTTGGCCTTCATCCTCTGATTTCTTTCTTCAATTTGTGAAAACATCTATTTAATCAAGGGCACCTGTTCATGAGAAGCTTCATGATTCCTGGGTGAGGCAGGAGCATTTTTTTCTTCTCCAAAATGCAAAGAAAAACCAGGAGCAGTAGATGCAGGCTCTTCAGTAACTTTTGTTCTTTTCATGGCTCCCTTCTCCTCATCATCTAGATCAATCACCATTTCCTTGGTTCTTTTATTTGATTTCTATGCTATAATAGGAGTTTGAATATTAGCATCAACTGAGTTCTTCACATATTTACATGCTATCTTCTCTTGTTCTGGCCTACTTTCATGAATGAAAGCAGAATATCCATTCTCAATCCTTTTATTTGAAATAACACTATATGGGTCATAAGCCCAACTTTCTCCTAACAAAATTTGCATTGTAGAAATTTGAATAATGGATGAGTTATTCACCGAGATTCTCCTGATCACACACTATTTTAGCTTCATGCATAATACATAATCTCTTCTACCATTGATCATCACATGCGGAAATAAAATCAATTGCATGCACACATTAAAGCCATAAAAATTCACACATATGAACACAGTATTTCATGGGAAAGCTTAAATCTGAAAACCCCCAACTATTTGTATATTATACATGTCATGGAGATCATGTAACAATCATAGTACAAAGCTCTTTGCAAGCTCTCATGCACTACCTCCCTTGCTACACACTATCAAGCTAGATCTAGCAAAACTCATGCTCCAACCTTTAGCCACTTGATAGCCAACATGAATTGCGTGTTTCAATGCTATGGGATGGTCTCTTTATATAGATAAACCACCTGGATTGAACTGCGCAATCCTCATTGATTACTCCACCTATCTGTGTGTTGCAAATAGCAACAGTATAGTCACAACTGATAGTTAACCTACTCTTTCACCTATTTCTGCATTGGTCTCCACTGAAACTGTCCATGCACTGAAGTTAACTGATGTATTCTTTAGTTGATTTATGAGTTTATAATTAGTGAATTAATTAATAATTAATTCACACCACTCTCACTAATTGTATCTATTAGTTAACTTGGATACAAAAAGCTCAACTATGTTTAGATTATTTAAACTGAATACAACTCCACTAACTTTCTCAATCAACTCCACCAAACTCTGTCACATGAGTTCTAATTGAAGTCTTCATGCAATAGCTTCACTTAAACCCTAGGAAAAGCGTATTTCCTTCTGTCAGCTGCATGTGCCACATCCAGGCATCAAACTGAAGTGCTTCAAGAGAATAAGATAATGTTTATAGTCCAAATATTATTAAGAGCTAATAACATCTAGGCATCAAACTGAAGTGCTTCAAGAGAATAAGATAATGTTTATAGTCCAAATATTATTAAGAGCTAATAATATTCGACATATCTATTTTTAGACTGGCAATCTAAAAATAGATTCCGCCCAATATGTCTAAAAATAGAAATCCATCTATTTTTCCAACTTGACCAACCATCCATAAATAGCATCCCGCAAATTATAGAATATGCTCCATATGTCTAAAAATAGACATAGTCTAAAAATAGACTTTTCGACAAAAATCACATGTGTGGTCCCCACCTAGTTTAGGTGATCACTTTCCAACTAGGGTCAGGAAATATGTTTCAGGAGGCCTCCTTCACTGTTTCTTGTTGCCATTTTCAACACTCCCTCTCAACAAGAAAGGACTGTCTTTGCATGCGACATGCAACTCCATGCATTCGCCCTGCAACCTTCACAAGCGCCATGCAACTCCATGCATGCGACATGCAACTCCATGCATTCGCCATGCACCCTTTGCATGTGCCATGAAAACTCATGCATGCACCATGCAACTCCATGCATCTGCTCTGCAACTTCTCTGAAACTGAATAGGCTCCAAACAACTTGATCAGTCTGATGCATCTAGCATCTATCATCAAAGTCTTCGACTTCTGCTTGGCCAACTGCACATGTCATCAGGAACCACTGCGCTGTTGAACTCTTTGCACCCATGCACTCTTGCACTTGCTGTCAACTCTGATACGCGCTCCAATATCCAACACTGTCACTTTGATCTGCCTGCATCACTCCAACTGATCTACTACTGCTGCGCTGTGGGCACCTCGTAGCCAGGTTCAATTCATGAGATCCACACCATCTCAATGAATCTGCCCAGAAATCTCCTCATGGGATTAATCATGCATGTCGCCCCACCTTACACCTGGTGGTATAGCTGCATGCACTCCCTCTGCCCGTCTGGCACGAAATCTCTCTGCATGAGTGGTTTCTTCCACTCCATGATCCTCTTGTGGCTGCTCCACACTCCGAGGTTCACTATCACCTGCATGCAAAACTTTCTCCCTCTCAAGCTTCAATTGCATGTCTTTCTCGCCTGCATGCAACACTTGCTCCCTCTCAAGCTTCAGTTGCATGTCTTCCTTCCGCTTCCCAACAGTTGGAAGCTTCGTAGAAATCCCATCTACATCAAATCTATAAAGATTCTTGTGCATCTCCAGTTGTGGCTGCTCCACAACCTTCTGAGACTGCTTCTCACACTGCATGTTGAGAGGCTCCCTCTCAACCACCAAGTCACTAACCTTTGATTTTCTCCTCAAAGCTTTGCATGCATCTTGTACCTCAGTGCATGTAGATTCTTGGCTCGCGCACATTGCAATTGTCCCGTCGTCGCAAAATTTTCTAACAAAAGAGCTGATTTTAAATCGATGATATCTCCCTCATCCGAGCTCCGATTCGACCGATTTTTTTTTTCAATTTGGGTATTTTTTTCGCAAGGAATCCAAATATGCTATTTGTTTCTGAAAATATTTCACCAAAAATTTTCAGATATTCCCTACAAACTCGCGCACCAAAAAAATTCTTGCTCTCATTCCATGTAGAAAATTATATACAATATGCATGTATATTTCCGGCTTTCTCCATCTTTATGTTTCTTGAGTTTATCCTCAAACTCAATCGCTTCAATGCTTTGCAATTGCTTCAATGATCAATATCGCTCTGATACCATGTAGAAATTTGAATAATGGATGAGTTATTCACCGAGATTCTCCTGATCACACACTATTTTAGCTTCATGCATAATACAGAATCTCTTCTACCATTGATCATCACACGCGGAAATAAAATCAATTGTATGCACACATTAAAGCCATAAAAATTCACACATATGAACACAGTATTTCATGGGAAAGATTAAAGCTAAAAACCCCCAACTATCTGTATATTATACATGTCATGGAGATCATGTAACAATCATAGTACAAAGCTCTTTGCAAGCTCTCATGCACTACCTCCCTTGCTACACACTATCAAGCTAGATCTAGCAAAACTCATGCTCCAACCTTTAGCCACTTGATAGCCAACTTGAATTGCGTGTGTCAATGCTATGGGATGGTCTCTTTATATAGATAAACCACCTGGATTGAACTGCACAATCCTCATTGATTACTCCACCTATCTGTGTGTTGCAAATAGCAACAGTATAGTCACAACTGATAGTTAACTTGCTCTTTCACCTATTTCTGCACTGGTCTCCACTGAAACTGTCCATGCACTGAAGTTAACTGATGTATTCTTTAGTTGATATATGAGTTTATAATTAGTGAATTAATTAATAATTAATTCACACCACTCTCACTAATTGTATCTATTAGTTAACTTGGATACAAAAAGCTCAACTATGTTTAGATTATTTAAACTGAATACAACTCCACTAACTTCCTCAATCAACTCCACCAAACTATGTCACATGAGTTCTAACTGAAGTCTTCATGCAATAGCTTCACTTAAACCCTAGGAAAAGCGTATTTCCTTCTGTCAGCTGCATGTGCCACATCCAGGCATCAAACTGAAGTGCTTCAAGAGAATAAGATAATGTTTATAGTCCAAATATTATTAAGAGCTAATAACATCTAGGCATCAAACTGAAGTGCTTCAAGAGAATAAGATAATGTTTATAGCCCAAATATTATTAAGAGCTAATAATATTCGACATATCTATTTTTAGACTGGCAATCTAAAAATAGATTCCGCCCAATATGTCTAAAAATAGAAATCCATCTATTTTTCCAACTTGACCAACCATCCACAAATAGCATCCCGCAACTTATAGAATATGCTCCATATGTCTAAAAATAGACATAGTCTAAAAATAGACTTTTCGACAAAAATCACATGTGTGGTCCCCACCTAGTTTAGGTGATCACTTTTCAACTAGGATCAGGAAAGATGTTTCAGGAGGCCTCCTTCACTGTTTCTTGTTGCCATTTTCAACATGCATGTCATCTAAAATTTTGTCACTTCATCAAATGCCTGTCTCATATTTACTATGAAAGGGCCTACAACCATGGGTAATTTGTACATGTGACCTTTCTTCATAAGCACAAAATGAACCTGATCAACATTTATACTCTGTCTAATGAATTCTAAAGCAAAAAGCTTCATTGGCACAAAATTTGGGAGTCTATAAGGCTCAGCACTTGCTCCATATAGCCTTATTTCATAATATATCTAAAAAACAAACCAGTCTCCATATTTACAATTGTTTTCTAAATGCAAAAATTATTGAGCTTTCGGTAGGAAACATGGAGGAGGACTTCCATTCAATTTTTTGTATGCAATTGGCATGTAATAACTAGCAAAATCAAACAACCCAGCCTCATTTTGCTCCCTTATAACTACATATGTCCATAATATCACTAATTGTCTTCTTTTATTTACATCCATAAAATTTAGGCCTAAATGCATGAACTCTTCCACATTTTGGTATAAGAACAAATATACAATTAATGAGGGAAATTTAGAGGAACCTGTTAATGAGAGGCTCATCAGCTGTGAGTTGACTGCTTCCTGCCAATATTATGGAATATCCAGCACCATTTCTGGCTTCATCATCATGGAAAAAATTCCTAGAACTGATTTATCAACTGCATTATCATCATCCTTACCCAGAATTTTTGCAATATGACTCAATAATGGACGAGTCTCAGTGTCAAAAACCCCCATATCAAATTCCTTGCAATTTGGCTGAAACTGCTTCATGTCAGGTTTCAAATGAAACATGAATTGATTGAATTCTTCTCTTGCAAGATTATCATAATACTGAACCAGTTAATCGTCAAAAAATTGAATGGATGACTTTGACTCAGGATAGCACAGGGCTTGGCAGATTAATAGGGTAGACACTTGCAAAACATTTTCTCCTTGGGAATTCATGACAAAACACTTCTCAGGATACATAACAGATACCAACCAATATATGAATTCAAGAAAAAGGTGGTTTTTAGGAATGCATGCAGATAAGACTCCAAACTTGATCATGGTAGAATATTTAGGAGAGGCATTAGCATTCAAAATAACTTGTTGGTAAAAAGGGAGGTGAATTACTGAACAAAGGGTATCTTGAATATCCCTCTCAGTATCCATGAGAGGGATATGGATGGTTGAACCTGACAGGGATGACCTTTTAGCCATGGTTAAAATCTTACGTGGAAAACTGTTTACAGGGTGGTCAAATTTTGTAGGTGGCAGAGAGCTCAAATGTGGTGCAGTGCAGCAATTCACAAGTAAATTTGAAAAATAGACAAAACATTCTTTAAATAGGTGGCGCAGGTTTTGAATTAAATGATGACAAGACGCACCAGCAAGCTGTTAACTCTGCTTGACATGGAAGACAACTGTGACCAAATCAGCATCCTATGTCACTGCGGGGGCTCTCAGGGTATGGAAGAAAACTTTGGCCGGTGTCCCCGCATTCGATCTTTGCCATTGATCTCCACTATCCTCACAGTTAACCCGGTCAACTGCGGAGGCACTCCTCATGTTATTTGTCATGCTAGTTGTGCCTGCAGGTTGGGTTTTTCGATAAATATTTTGATGATCAACGCTTTCCGCCATTCAAACCAATCACTATTTAACATTTAATAAGGACCCACAATCATAAAGTTTGAATATTTAAACTTAAACTTTAATGAACATAAATCTTTTCTTTATGCTAAAGTATAATAATTCAATACTTTAACATATTTTCTCACATTTTATATTTTTATTTTTTCAAATATTTGAAAAATAAAAGGATACGACTATGATCCACAACATCTGGCTCCACCTGGGGATAGTGTTTTTTTCCACGAAACACTAAGAACCCGCAGATCAGTGCCTTCACTTTGGGCATGAAGTCAAAAATTTCTTGATGAGAAATATACAGTGAGTGGAAACTGAATATGTAAAATAGTAAACTAACTGCCTTTAGTGCTGGAAATAATGTTTCAGATACTGCCCATTTACAGGCAGTTCTACTGATTCTCCATCAAGATTTTCCAACATGAAAGTGTTGTTTGATCTGACTTCAGAGATTTTGTAAGGATCATACCATAAAGGATCAAATTTTCCATGTTTCCCTTTCTCTTCCCTCTTGGTATCCCATCTTAATACTAGATCTCCAGTATGAAACATGATTTCTCTTGCCTTTCTGTCAAAAATAGATTTCATTTTCTCCTGATAAATGATCAAATTGTCTCTGACTTTATTCCTACTTTCATTTAATTCTATCGCCTGGTTTAGTCTTCTAATCAAGGCATTAGGTTCCTCTTGAAAGTCTTGAAGAAAAGAAATTACTGGTCTTGCTAGCTGAGTAGGAAACAGAGCCTGAGCACCATATACCAATTCATATGGAGACTTACCAGTGGATCTTTTAGTAGTCATCCTTACTGCCCATAAAGCAAAAATCAACTTTGAATCCCAATCCTTTTGATTCTCATTGATTATTTTCTTCAACATTTTCACCAATGTTTTATTAGATGATTCTGCTAATCCATTTCCTTGAGGATGATATGCTGTAGAGTGGGATAATATTACATTATAAGACCGACAAAAATTTATGAACCTGGCTGAATTGAAAATCTGAGCATTGTCAATTACAATTTTTACTGGACAACCGAATCTACTGAAAATATTCTCCAAAACTTCATCACAACCAAATCATTTTCCTTTCTAGTAAGAACTACCTCTACCCATTTTGTAAAATAATCAGTAGCGTTAGAATCCACTTAAACTGCCCACTTTATGGTGGATTAATCTCTCCAATGAAATCCAATCCCCATTTTCTGAAAGGTTCTTAAATGAATATAGGAAGAAATGGTAAAGGAGATAGTATTTTATTTTCTGCAAACAATTGGCATTTCTGGAAACTTCTAACAGTTCTGTATACATCAGCAAATAAAGAGGACCAATAAAAACCTGATTTAAGAATCTTATGAGCAGTTGCCTTCCAGCTGTAGTGACCTCCACACAAGCATTCATGATATTCTTTAATCACCTCCATGGTTTCCTCTTCTGTCAAACATAACATCAACACACCAGCAAGATCTTTCCAATACAACTTAGCTTCAATTATAAAATAAGGTTGAGCTTTGAGTTTCAAAGCTCTGTACTTAGCTCTGTTTATTGAAGGAGGACAAGAAAAGAAACAGAGATAATGAATGACATCCTTATACCATCCTGAACAGAGAAATTTGTACTTAATTGCTGACTTTGTCTTAATCTGATATGTTTCTTGAGTTACTTCATCTAAAGTGCAAGTAAACTAATTCCCAAAGCTTGGAAATTAGATTCTGTCAGCAATTTGGCTAGTCCCTGTCATTTGACTAACTTTGTTGGTTTGATATCCAGGTCATATTCTTGGATTTTGGCAATCCATTTTCCTCTTTTTCCTTCCACATCACTCTGTCCTAGCACATCCTTTACAGCAGAATTAGGCACATATGCTACTATTTGAGAATGAATTATATAAGTTCTAAAAGCCTTTAATGATTTTACTAAAGCATATACCTGTTTCTCCAAGATATTATACTTCAGTTCTACATCTCTGAGGACTTTGCTGAAAAAGGCTACAGGTTGTTCACTACCTTCTTCATTTTTTTGTGATAATACAACAACAATAGTAGAAAATGATGCAAATGAGAAGACCTGAAAAGGTTTCAAGTAATCTGGACTGATTAAGACAGGAGCTTCTTGGAGAGCTTCTTTAATTCTACCAAATGATTCTCTTGCATCTTTATCCCATTTTACTTTAGAATTATTCTTTAACATATCTGTTATTCTCCTAACAATTTCAGCATAATTTGGAACAAATATTCTCAGAAAATTGATTTTTCCCAGAAACCTTTGGATGTCCTTTTTACTTCTAGGCAGTGGAATTGTCTGCATAGATTCAACCCTTGCAAGGTCAATCTTTACTCCTTGTTTTAAAACTATATGACCCAATAACTTAGCTTCTTCTAAAGCAAACAAAGATTTCTTGGGATTTAATGATAATCCAAATTTTCTGCATTTCAAGAAAGCTTTCTTCAAGTGTTCTAAGTGTTCATCATCAGACCCTGAAAAAATAGTAACATCATCAAGATAAATAACTACAAATTTATCACCCACAAAAGAAACATCCATTACTCTTTGGAAAGTTTCTTCTGCATTCATGAGGCCAAATGGCATCCTGGCATATATGAATGTTCCCCAAGGTGTGGTGAAAAGAGTCTTCTTTTGATCTTCCTTCTCCACAGTCACCTGATTATACCCAGAAAAACCATCAACCATAGATAACCTGAATGCTCCAGTTACTTTCTGCAGAAAAAAATCCATCTTGGGTAAAGGATAGTTATCTTTTAAAGAAGCCCTGTTCAAATTTATGAAATCCACACATAATCTTATCTCTCCATTTTTCTTCCTGACTAGTACTAGATTCGAAACCCAATCTGAATATCTTAGTGGAACTATGGTTTTGGCTTGCAAATTTTTTTTCACCTCTTTTTCAATTGGGGCCAACAATAGTGGGTTAATTTGTCTGAGTTTCTGCTTATGTGGTTTAAACCCATCTTTCAGTGGTATTTTATGTTGAATAATATCCAAATCATAAGTTTTCAAATCTTCATATGACCATGAAAATACGTCCATGAACTATTTAAAAAGGTTTACATACCTTTCTTTGTACTCCTTGGGAACTCCTCTAAACAATTTGACTAATTTAGGCTCATGTTGAGTCCCTAAATTACAGTCCTCCATTTCTCCATCTTGGGATACTTTTTTCTGGTTCATTGACACATCATTAGTATCAAACAATCTTTCAAGAGGTATCAGGCATCTGGGAAAAATATTATCTTTCAACTAAATTATCTTCTGATCACCAATTGAATGTTTCAAATTTTTGGACATATCACTTTGACCACTTTCATCAACTTCTAAATCAATTTGACTATCTTCAAAACTTCCAATCATTGTTAAAAACTGATTAATTTTTTCATCATCCTCAAAAACCTGCCAATGTTTTACATTATTAGGGATTGAAGGCCTGTATCTTAATTCAATTTCATATCTCAATCTTGGATTAATTGGTGGTTTAAATTTGCTAGCTGCAACTGCCAATGAATCTGCCATTCTATTATATTCTCTTGGAATAAACTGTAAATTAAAAGCCTCAAAATTATTCTCAACTAAATCCCAAACTTCATTTCTATAAGATCTCAATCTGGGATGTTTAGTCTGGCACCAATTCTTAATTTGTCTTATGATTAATTCAGAGTCACCAAAAATAGATAAAAACTGAATTCCCATCTGTTTAGCTATCTGCAGACTTAGAATCAGTGCTTCATATTTAGCGACATTGTTAGTAGATTCAAATTCCAATTTGAAGGAAAAAGGTAAAAATTTACCTTCAGGAGATATAAATATGAATCCAGCTCCAGTGCCCTCCTTAGAGAATGCACCATCAAAATAACACTTCCAAATTTTATTTGAACACAACTCTTCATGTACATTGGCCAAAGCGAGCTGCTTTTGTGAATCTTCAGCAAATTCTGCATCTTCATGCAGCATGAAACAAGTGAGATCCTCCTTCTCTTGGCCATAAATGGGGGAAATACCTGCATCTTTCTTCGTAGTAGTTTTCAAGAATCTAGTTTCTTTGTATAACCTCCTTTCCTCCCCATTAAAAATAGGAATGATAACATATGTGAAATCCAATTTCAAAACTCCTCCAAGCTTTGTCCCCCAAGATCTAGACAACAACATACCAAATATGTCTGGGATATCTGCTACTACCACATCCATCATAATACTCTTAGCTAGAATTTGAGCCAGGGAAACAACCATATCCTTAATAAGACCCACACACTTCATCTTTTTTTAATCAAAAGAATAAAGGTCTCTATATGGTTTGGTGATTTGTAAATTCAATTCTTTCATCACAGACAGTTGCATTAGATTATGTGATGCTCCAGAATCTAGCATACAATTATGTAAAATGAAATCATGCAACAGAACTGATATATAAAAAGGTGGAATAGAAGAATCTACCTCTTCAACATGAGGTCCAAAAGTAACCACTGGTTTCTCTTCTTGCAGATTCACTATATCACCCACCTCCTCAGACTGAGATAAATTGATAAACTCTACAATTTATTTCTTATAACCAGGTGTTTTTACCAACTCAAGAAGTGGCACTTGAATCTTTACTTTCTCTAATTCTTTAGACAAGCTGAGTTTGATTTTGTTTTGTTAACTTTTCAGGTTCTTCTTAGTTTTTAATTGAATTTACATGTTTATCAGGAACAGTAACAATTTTCTCCAAAATATTTGGGTCATTAGATTTTATTTGAGGAGCTTCAGCTTGTTTCTTCTTTTTCTCTTTTTCTTGATTCATGGGTTGTTTCCCTTTATCTGATTTTTTAATAGGATTATTTTGTAGTGGAGTCGCCATTGAAGTAGGTACTGATTCTAATTCCTCTCCTTCATCATCCCGAGTTCTCAATCTCTTTTTTGACCTCAAATCATATTTTTTATGAAACTTTGCTTGCATAAAATCAGTAAATTGTTTGCAATAATCATTCATTTCTTCCTGATCAAATGAGATATCATCTTCTTTACATTCTTCTACATATTCTTTCTTGCTCTCTTCTTCTATTTCACCATCTTCCATATATACAACAGAAATTTGATCTTCATCTTCTTTCTGATCATTATCAGCAGAATGTGATGGGGTTGCCTCTATATATAAAGGTACTTGGACTTGATCTTGATCTTTTCTTTCTCTCTGTAGAATCTATAGGGGTTGTTTTCTGAATTGGGGATTGAAAACCCCTCTGTTTTGTTGTGCATGTTTCTTTTTATCTAATTCCAACTTTACTAATTTATTTGACAAATTTTTAATGACCTTAGTCACATCATCTATCCTTTGATCTTGTGATGAATCTTCTTCTTTAGCCATTCCCTTGTCTTGAACCTTTCCAGCAACAGTCCTGTTTGCCTCAATTTCTAAGGCATCAGTTTGAATTTGTTCAAGAGTAGAGGCTCTTCTTTCTCTCAAGGTAAAATTGAAATCTGATGCAAATGCACCAGCAAAAACAACCCTTGCTCCAATAGGAGGAGGTTTCATTTCCATAGGAAAAATATTGTACAACTTATTAAATCTTTTGACAAAATCACTCATACTTTCATTTGATTTTTTCTTTATAGCATTAAATTCTGTTAAAGAATAACCATGGTCTCTTTTTTCACCCCATCTCGAGATGAATTGTCTTTCTAATTCATCCCAATAATTGATTGAACCATTAGGTAATCCTTTAAACCATTTTATTGCCTCTCCACTTAGAGACTGTACAAAAAGTCTCATTACAACATCAAGATGTTCTACATTAAAGTTTTCAGCAAAAGTGAAAAACAAAGGCAAGTGTTGTTCTGCAGTTATTTCATCTTCACCAGTAAATCTAGGGAGCAACTTAAGGTACTCCTGAGGCATTGCATTCATTGGTTGGGGTAGAATTAATGGTGCATATCTATTCATCAAGAAAGTAGGGGCTGCCATGTTTATGCCCTGATTGACTGCTCCTTGAGTGGGGGTAAAATTAATACCAGTTGTAGGTGGGGAAAAAGGGGTGGAACAAATGATATGTGAAGGGGTATATGAATGATAGTAGAAGAACTGGTAACTGAATTGGGTTGAGATTCTGTGAATGGAAATGATATAGAATCAAAAGATAGTTCTTCTAATGTTGGTTCTTGGAAGTGAATGGGTGATGACAAGGGTTCTTTTTCCGGGAAATTTCCTTGGATGGAAAAATATGAGAATTGCTGCCTGGCGGAAGCAGTGTGGCATCAGGTGTAGAAAATATTTTTGATTTTTGGCCCTTCTTTGAAACTAACTTCTCTGGATCTGACATAATAGGTACTTTTTGCTGAGAGGTATCTGACTTCGTGTGAGGCCTCTTAGGAGCTAGAATTATTTAAAATAAAACACAGCTTAGTATTTCCTCCTCTCTGAACAACCAGAGGAAATATGAACAAAACCTAGGGAAAACCTTTGAATCTTCGATCCCCGGAAACAATGCCAATTAATGTTGTACCTTAAGAGACAATCCCTTAGCTGTGACAAGGAATCAATGCTTAAGAAATTTTATGATTATGTCACAATTTTTTATGTCTCTGTTTTATTAACCCTCAAGTATTTATAATCAAACTCTTAAATATCAAATATTATGAATGGTTCACAATACTACCATCTGTTGATGTTGAATGAAGTGCCTAGAAGAAAATTTAAGAAGAAGTCCAAACTAATATGTTGTTTTATACAGAAAATATCATTCCAAACCCCAGAAGAAATATGTGAAAGAAATAGTTAAAACAAAGGAGTGCCATTTAAGGTTTTTTAACTTTTATACACAGAAGTGAGAAGAGACTTGCGACTCATAACCTTGTTTTATTCATATATGGAAATACATAAAGAAAACTGGGATACATTTCAACATAAAAAAAATACCAGAAACTTGCTTACTCATTCATTAATCTTTGAATCTCTGAGTACAAAAATATTTGTGTGGAGGTCCAAAACTCAAAACCTTTCTTCCTCTTGAAAATTACATTAAATACAGTAAAAGGCAGTTTGGAACTGTTGTAACCAATCCTAACTACCAAAACTACTTCAAGACTTCGAAGGCTATCTATTACATGCCTTGAAAATGTCTTATTACAATTACATTGTCTTCAGGAAATAACATAAAATAAATATCCTAATCTATAGGAATTGCTGATGATGTGGCTTCTTTTCCTTGGTCAACTGATTTGTCTTTCTTTGCTACTAATCCTTTTGGTAGGTCAATTGTCCAAGCTCTGCACTTTTTCCATATTTCTACCTTCATCCTGGATGAATGTGTCAGATTGTGATATTCCAATTTGAATGAAATAATTCGGTCATAAGAAGGCCTTTCAGAGAAAAGAGTTTTTACCATCCACAAGAGTTGAAAACGTCTTTGCAAGAAGTTGACCATTGTCTCTCCTTTAAGCACCTGAGTCTTTTCATGCTTGTTATCAATCTTGTTTTTTGTCATCACTAGTAAATTATCCTAAGAGCTCCATGAAAAAATATTTCCTTCAGCTCCCCAACATGATGGCAAGCCTACCCTTGTCATTTTATCAAAATATTTATCAAATTGACTTACTGCTTCTTTGATTTCCATTAGTTTCTTTTCTGCAGCCTTTCTGAGATCATTTCTGATAATCATTTTATTAATTTCCACTGCATATAACATTTTGTCCTGCAAATCATTCTCCTCTAACTCTTGATCTGATTTGGAATTGATAAAATCAATAAAGCTTCTATCCCAAATGGATCTATTAATCCCTTTTTTCTTATCAGACATAATTGGTTCTTCACACTCCACAATAAGGCTTTTTTCTTTTGCAATTATCATCAGGAAGCACCAATTGGATTTCATTTTTGAAATGATATCAGTCCAAATGATATATTTAGCTTGTATTAGTGACATATTACCTTTCATTCTTTCTTTGAGATTCTTAATCTCAGCTTCAACATTTCAGAAATCCATTTTGTATTTATCTGCTTCATTTTCTATGACCTTCATCAATTTTGTTGCAGTCTCCAAATTTGTTTGAGCTTTCTTTCTATCTCTTTCATCCATCCACAACTCAGTATTTAAATGAATAATTTTTGTTTGTGGGTCTTCATCACCTATAGGAAAAACAAAAGTACAGTTATGATTATCAATATGATTTTGTAATGAAATTGCAGTCTGCTTTACTCTGGAAAGTTCTTCATCCTTCTGCATGAGTTGCTGCAACAACTTTTCCTTTTCCTTCTCTACCTCTGCAACTTGTGTAGCCATTGAATGTTCACCAGTAGGTAACTTCAATTTCTTCCTTAGTATAGATATCTCTACCTCAGCACGTTGCATGAATTTCTGCAGAACAGTCTTATCACTAGGGTCTACTCCAATTTTTATAATAATCTTCTTCAACTCTTCATTTTGAACTGTTAAGGCTCTTGAGTTAGCCTTTTCTAACTTCACATGTTTAATTACTTTGCCCAACATATTCTCTACCTATATTGCCATTGCATTAGTCTTTGTGAGGTCATTTAAAATCAATTGACTTGTTTTCATATGCAAGTTCATTTTATCAATTAGAGGAATCTTCTTTACATCCATAGTCACATTAAGAGTTTTGAAATTTTTGGAAGGACCAATTGACATATCTGTAGGATGTGAGAGGGACATTATAAACTGATATTTTTGAAGATCCATTACAGTTAAAAACCTTGTTTGTTCAGTAGTAATTTGATGTTCAGCTTGGGCCTCCATGCTGGCCTTCATCCTCTGATTTCTTTCTTCAATTTGTGAAAACATATGTTTAATCAAGGGCACCTGTTAATGAGAAGCTTCATGATTCCTGGGTGAGGCAGGAGCATTTTTTTCTTCTCCCAAATTCAAAGAAAAACCAAGAGCAGTAGATGCAGGCTCTTCAGTAACTTTTGTTCTCTTCATGGCTCCCTGCTCCTCATCATCTAGATCAATCACCATTTCCTTGGTTCTTTTAGTTGTTTTCTCTACTATAATAGGAGTTTGAATGTTAGCATCTACTGAGTTCTTCATGTCTTTACATGCTATCTTCTCTTGTTCTGGCCTACTTTCATGAATGAAAGAAGAATATCCATTCTCAATCCTTCTATTTGAAATAACACTATATGGGTCATAAGCCCAACTTTCTCCTAATAGCATCTGCATGTCATCTAAAATTTTTGTCACTACATCAAATGCCTGTCTCATATTTACTATGAAAGGGCCTACAACCATGGGTAATTTTTACATGTGACCTTTCTTCATAGGCACAAAATGAACTTGATCAACATTTATACTCTGTCTAATGAATTCTAAAGCAAAAAGTCTCATTGGCACAAAATCTAGGAGTCTATATGGCTCAACACTTGCTCCATATAGCTCTATTTCAGAATATTCCTAAAAAACAAACCAGTGTCCATATTTAAAATTGTTTCCTAAATGAAAAAACTCCTGAGCTTTAGGTAGGAAACAACGAGGAGGACTTCCATTCAATTTTTTGTATGCAGTTGGCATGTAATAACTAGCAAAATCAAACAACCCAGCCTCATTTTTCTCCCTTCTAACTACATCTGTCTAGAATATCACTGGTTGTCTTCTTTTATTTATATCCATAATATTTAGGCCTAAATGCATGAATTCTTCCACATTCTGGTATAACAACAAATATACAATTAATGAGGGAAATTTAAAGGAACTTGTTAATGAGAGGCTCGTCAGCTGTGATTTGACTGCTTCTTGCCAATATGATGGAATATACAACACCATTCTTGGCTTCATTATCATGGAAAACATTCCTAGAACTGATTTATCAACTGCATTATCATCATCCTTACCCAGAATTTTTGCAATATGACTCAATACTGGACGAGTCTCAGCATCAAAAACCCCCATATCAAACTCCTTGCAATCTGGCTGAAATTGCTTCATGTCAGGCTTCAAATGAAACATGAACTGATTGAATTCTTCTCTTGCAAGATTATGATAATACTGAACCAGTGAATCGTCAGAAAATTGAATGGATGACTCCGACTCAGGATAGCACAGGGCTTGGAGGATTAGTAGGGTAGACAACTGCAAAACATTTTCTCCTTGGGAATTCATGACAAAACACTTCCTGGGATACATAACAGATACCAACCAATAGATGAATTCAGGGAAAAGGTGGGTTTTAGGAATGCATGCAGACAAGAATCCAGACTTGATCATGGTAGAATATACAGGAGAGGCATTAGCATTCAAAATAACTTGTTGGTAAAAGAGGAGGTGAATTACTGAACATAGGGTATCTTGAATATCCCTCTCAGTATCCATGAGAGGGATATGGATGGTTGAACCTGACAGGGAAGACCTTTTAGCCATGGTTAAAAGCTTACGTGGAAAACTTTTTACAGGGTGGTCAAATTTTGCAAGTGGCGGAGAGCTCAAACGAGGTGCAGTGCAATAATTCACAAGTAAATTTGAAAAATAGACCAAAAATTCTTTAAATAGGTGGCGCAGTTTTGAATCAAATGCTGACAAGACGCGCCAGCAAGCTGTTAACTCTGCTTGACGTGGAAGACAACTGTGACCAACTCAACGTCCTACGTCACTGCGGGGGCTCTCGGGGTACGAAAGAAAACTTTGGCTGGTGCCCTCGCATTCAATCTCTACCGTTGATCTCCGCTATCCCCACAGTTAACCTGGTCAACTGCAGAGGCACTCCTCATGTTATCTATCATGCTACTTGTGCCTGCGGGTTGGGCTTTTCAATAAAGATTTTGATGATCGGTGCTTTCCACCATTCAAGCCAATCACTATTTAACCTTTAATACAGACCCACAGTTATAAATTTTAAATATTTAATCTTAAACTTTAATGAACATAAATCTTTTTTTTATGCTAAAGTATAAGACTCCAATACTTTAACATATTTTCTCACATTTTATATTTCTATTTTTTTAAATATTTGAAAAATAAAAGGATACGACTATGATCCACAACACCATGTATAAAATATTTCATTTGGATTCACAGGAAAAAGGGTTGCGCCTCTACGCAATGCTTCTGTGTGCCATTTTCTGCAAAATTTCAAAAAAATTCAAACTTCTCCAAATTTTCAAAATTTGTTCCTTGAATGCTATGGATGATATGCTAAACATCCAAGGATGTTTTAGCCACAAATTTCATTCCTTGACCCCTTTTTCTTGACTCCCTTTGCTTGTCTTGGATTTCTTGCAGTTTTCTTTTCAATTGCTCAATTTTGATTTGTGCAATGTGATTTCTTGTTTGGTAGTAGGAAACCATGTGTTTGTGAATCTTGTTATCCATGTTTTCATTCTCCAAGATATTTTCCAAGTGAATTTTTACCTTCTCAATCCAAAAATCCTTGTCCTCGTTGATCTCTTTAGCCATCCTCTCCTCAAAAGTGAGTTGCTCATCTATAGGGTTTTTTTCTTTCTCTTTCTGCAGTGCTTTCTTGAGACCCATAGTTCTTGGCCTCTTCCTCTTCACTTGGTGTTCATGTTCATCATTTTTAGCCATTTTTTTTTCCCTTTTCATGTTTGTTTGCCTAAAAAACCCTCTTCTTTAAAATCAATTGATTTGTCTTCATTTGATTGTTTTCCTACTCAAGAAATGAAATGATAAATTCAGCCCTTGCTAATTTATTTTGGAGCTCTTTGATTTGAGAATCCTTGTCTTTGATTGCACTCTGCAAGTTTTCATGGTCATCATGGTCCTCCACGTCAACCAAATCAAAATCATGTTCCTTCTCATCATGTATGGATGTCTCATGCAATGCTGATGGTAGTCCCTGTAATGAAATAGGCTTGGCCCCTTCCTCTTTCTGACGACAATACACAAGCCTCCTACCTCTCTGATAGGTAAGAGTAACCTCAGGCCTAGGACTCTTTGAAAACTCAACATGTTTTCTTGATGAGTCAAATACCATTGGTTGTGTAGACATTGACCCTGATGGTGTTTTTTTGTTAGGAGAAATAGTGGGACTAATACCAGGAGAAATTTTTAGTTTATCCAACATGAGAGAAATTTTATCATTTCGTAACTTTTTATAATTAGTGAATCATGTAACATTGAATCATAACCATAATCAACAACTAATTAGAAAGAGTAATGCATCATAAAGCCACCATCACATCATTAACACATAAATAGGCCATAATACCATAAAGAGACACAAAAGTTTTATATGGAAACCCATACGGGAGAAAATCACAAATATTCTTCTTATTTATTTTCAATTATTTTACATGGAATCACAGGATACAACATGTTGGAGGAAACTACCCTCAACATATGAAAACTACCACTTGTGGTAGGATACAATCTCATTAAGGAACCAACCTAAAAAATATGCAAGAAAATACTCACTATAGGCTACAACCTGATTGATGCACCAACCTAAAAAATATGCAAGAAAATTCTCACTATATGATACAACCTAATTGATGCAACAACATCGATGATGAATGTGGTCCAACTTGTTGAGGCTACAACCTCAGTGATGATAGAGCTCCAACCTATTCTAGGCTTCAACTTGATTGAGGATCCAACCTCCTTCTTCATCTCCTTCCTGGACCATTATTTCATGTCATTTTCATATTTTATCCATTGTCATCATATATGGATAACAATCATTAAATCATAAGTTTTTTCATAACCTGCAAGCCCTTCCACGACAACCATAATCACTTCCACAACTTGCAACCATTTCCACTCATGTCACTGCAACCTACAACCATTGTAACTACAATCATTGTCCCAGACATTTCCATAAACCATTGCCACAAGTTGTCACATTGCTTCTCATAATTTACTTCACCTTATCCATTAATCTAGTCACACATACCCTTTCTTGGAACTTGTTTTCACCATATATATAAAATCATTGCAACCTTATCATAGATCCTCAAAAACATACACAAGATATTCTATCCATCAAATAAGTGTCAAAGAAGCATCACACACCTCTGGTTACATCCACCTCTAATCCATGATCACTCAACTTCTTTTAGAATCCATTTTGAACCAATAATGGCTCCAAAAACTCATTAAAACCATATGAAAGTATACAATAAATTAAATTATCTACAAAAGACCTTTTCCAAGAGCCCTTCTACAAATTTTCCATATTTCAACACCTAATCTATAGAATTTCTATTAGCAGTTTGTCTATTGATTAAAAAAATTGGACCATTCATATAAAAAAAAAACAATTTTGACATGCCAAACTGTGCCACTCGAACCTAAGACCAAGGGAATATCACAAGAGCAGCTTACCAATCCTGCTAAACAATGTTTCTTGTTATACAGTACCTTCCCATTCCTTTTTTAATGTGGTTAATTCAACATTGGTCGAGAATGTGGGCCACCCTTGCGGCCATTCCTCGTCATACAAACAATTCAATGTACTCATGATTGGGCTGAGGGCATGAACCAATAACCAAAAATGTCTATGTATGCGTGGATTTTCCTTATCTAACCAAATGAATCCACTTAATTTGTGGAATATCCTCATCCAACCAAATGACTCTACCTATTTGTGACTACTCTCCACAATTCATGCCAATCTAAAATGACTCAACATGCTTATGAATTAGCTCCATGAGCTGATGGCATGGACCTCATCATGCAAAATCAAAATGAGTTAGGGTTGAACCAATTTGACAAACATGTATTAGAATAGAACCATGATCTCATGGTGGCCTATCATTGGTGAGTTATCGTCTCCACAAGAACCATGATTTTATGTGTATTCCTTCAAACTGCAACAACTGTTCGGGCTCTAGTGAAAATGAGAACTAAAAAAAGTAACAATATGAATCAAAGGTTAATGAAATTAAAACTAGGGAAATGAACCATAAAAAACCTCATGAACCATAAACCACAACCAAAGAGAAAACCGAATTCAGAACTTTGAAGTCTCACATTTTGAATCAAATATATGTATTTTCATTTCATCAATGTTTGAATTTGAGTTGTGATCTCTTGTATATATATATGGATGGGTGGAACCATGGCTCATGAGATTTGAACAAGGGTTGAGAGATTCCACGATAATTCTTGTGATTACATCATTAAATCCTGTGCCATGGTCCAAGTGACCTCATCATGTAACCAGGGATGCCAAGTATGCCTTGAAAACTAGATATTAAAAACATGTGACTGTGCCCATATGATAGGGTCCCAAGGGTCCCAAGGGTCACTAGTCATCCGTGTGATGACATAAACATGAATTCATCATGCCATGTGGCTCTCCATAAGGGGTGCCACATGACACTCATCTTCGGGCTTTCAACCAATACAAAATTTTCATTTATTCCTGCAAAATTGTATTCTGAGGTGGCACCACATCATTATGATGATTCCATCATAATGATAGTGTTGGAATCACACATGTCATTCATTCAATGGGTCCACATCATCATCGTATGAGGTGCTTCCATGTTTCATCATTACATTGGGGCAATAGGACTAGTTAAATGTTGAATATATTTGATTTTGTTAGGTCCCTATATTACTAGTATAGTTCCTTATTGTTGTTAGTGTAAACCCCTTATTGTTATTGTTGTACCCCTATAACCCCAATATTTTTATTATTGTGCTCGTATATTATTAATGCTAGGTCGGCTAGGATTATATTGTGAACCCATGTACTCCTATATATAGAAGGAGGTTTTTTCATTTGTATCATCCAATAATTATTCATTTATGTAATGTAAAGGAGGTTGACCCCTCTAAGTGTCTTATTTCTAAGGCGTTGATCTCTCTTTTCTTCTATTTTTGGATATGATTTCATAACATTTGGTATCAGAGCTTTGATTCTATGGTTTCTCTTCTCCAAATAGGTCATCATGGAATTTTCACTATAACTTTGTTTCCACAAAGGTTCAGAAGCTGAAATTTTTACAGAACGGAGCCAAAATCATGAGGAAAGTCGTGTAAATATTTTAGATCTTGGTTCCCAATATTTTCGAAGATATGATCTGTGGAAGTTAGGGTTTTTTCAGGCTCCCGAATTTCACCTAAAACAGTTCATAGTGGAATTTGCACTATAACTTCTTTTATACGAAGGTTAAAAAGCTGAATTTTTTACAAAGAGAAGCTGAACTCCTGAGGAACTTCCTGTAAAAATTTTAGATCTTGATTCACAATATTTTTGGAGATATGATCTATGGAAGTCAGGATGTTTTCAGGCTCCCAAATTTCATCTCAAAGAGATGACCATGGGAAAATCATCATAACTCTCTCTCTGAGTGTCAGATTGGAATTCTATAAAAAGTGGCCACAAGCACACAGCATGTGTATCAATTTCAGAGCCGAATGAGGAAACAGTGACACATGGCACATCATACAAGTTTGATCTACTGAACGAGTCCATAATTAGGTCATCGTGGGAGATTGGGAATAACTTTTCCTTGAAGAATCCAAATTAGGTCAGACCTGTGGCATTCGAAAGAAGATTCAGAGGGCTACTACAGGGTCAAATTTAAGATATTGAAGATCTGAAATCACAAATATAATTCAGTTTCAATATAGAGCTCTTCAAAATCAAGAAAAATGTGTGTATTTTGTTTTCGAATTGCATAAGTCTTGTGTGAAAAATCAGTTTGAAGTGATTCCAATGGCATATTGAAGTAATTCCAATGTCATATTGAAGCATAGATATCAGTATTGGGTTCTAAAATTCCACCTAAAAATAATTCAACACCCATTAAGCCTTCAGAAGGCTCTACTATGACTCATGAAGAGGAAAACTACAACATGACATCAATTGCAAGGAGTAGTGCACAGAATTTAGCTCTCGCAGAACGATAAAAAATGAGATGGAGAGTTTTGAAGAAAGGTGTGGGGCTAACATGGATGGTTTGAAAGAAAGCATGGATGGTTTGAAATGGCATAAACTAAGATGGATGGCATGGAAGCTAAGATGGATGACATGGAAGCTAAGATCGATGAAAAAATGAAAGACAACATGGAAGACATGAAGAATGATCTAAAAGCAGACATGGAAGGTTTGATGACAAGGTTAATACAAGAAATGATTCCTAATGGCGGAAATATATAGAGGAAACTCATTTTGAGAACAAAATAAATGTTAATCGTGATTTCATAAACTCTAATGTTGGATTGAAGAACCACCATATTCCAAAGATGGATATGAGGAAGTTTGGTGGCAAGGATTCCGTAACATGGATACTACAGATGGAGAAATATTTTGATCTCAATAATGTGAAAAACACACAAAAGGTACACATTGCAACTTTAAATTTAGAAAAGATACATTTATATGGTATCGATGGCTTTGCTCCCGTAAAAAAATTGTCACTTGGTCAATTTTTATGAAGGAAATGATAACACATTATGAGGATACAAAGAGCAACACCTTCTTTAGCCATTTGATAAATCTCAAACAAAAGGGTTAAGTGGTGGAGCACATTGAGGACTTCAAAAAATTGAATATAAGGGTAACTAATATTCCAGAGGAACAAAGGATTGATGTCTTCATAGGGACTTTAAAGGATAACATCCAACATGAAGTTCACGTTTGGGAACCTGATTCACTGGAGAAGGCATTAAAGCTCGCAAGAAAAATTGAATGTAAAATTATGGCGACAAGGAAGCCTAACACTCACATCTATAAAGAGGGAAGTGTTGCTACTCCTAGAATCCCAAAACGTACAAGGTTGACACCAGAACAATTAGAATAAAAAAGAGCAAAAGGGATTTTCTACAGTTGTGATAGCAAATACACTAAAGGTCATAAGTGTGCTGAGAAGAAATTATTTTACATAGAATGTGAAGAGGAGTAAGAAAATGAACAAGGAACTTCAAAATAAGAGGATATACACTAGGAACCAACCCTAGAAGAAGAAGAATAAATGAGTTCGACCATATCGTGTAATGCATTGGCAGGAATTAACACTCCTTAAACTCTCAATATAGAAGGACATATCAAGAAGAAAAATGTAACAGCGTTGATTGATTCGGGTAGTACCCATAATTTTGTTCATTGTAAGGTAGCCAAGGAATTGAATTGTTTCCTATACCCAACACCAGAATGTCAAGTGATGGTTGCAAATGGAGGAACTATAAATTGCTCTGGAAAATGCCATAATATCAAGCTAACCATGGGGGAATATGTATTGACTAGTCCAATGCTTTCCATTCCTATGGGAGGTGCTGATGTTGTACTAGGAGTACAATGGTTACAATCTTTGGGGATAGTAGCTTTTAATTTTCAAGAACTTTTCTTGAAATTTTTTTCAGAAGGAAAGGAAGTCGAATTACGGGGTATTGCGGGGAAGCCAGGAAGGATAATAAGCTCTAATGTCATGACAAAGCTTCTAAAGAAAGAACAGCGAGGCGTAATTGCACAATTATGCTCAATAGAAGTTCCAACATCAAAATCATCTATTTCTGCAGATCTCCAACAAGTCTTGGACAATCATTCCAAGGTGTTTGAAACTCCCAAAGGATTCCCACCTATTCGTGATCATGATCATGCTATTCATTTGATTCCAGGAAGTGTTCCTCCAAACATCAGGCCTTATAGATATCCTTACTTCCAAAAGAGTGAAATTGAACGTATGATTGCAGAAATTTTAGAGGCGGGTATAATTCAACCTAGTCAAAGTTCTTTCTCTGCTCCTGTAGTATTGGTACACAAGAAGGATGGATCATGGCGAATGTGTCCGGATTATAGGGAGCTCAATAAGCTCACCATTAAAGATAAATTTCCCATTCCTGTGATTGATGAATTATTGGATGAATTACATGGAGCAATTTATTTTACCATGTTGGATCTTCGTTCAGGATATCATCAAATTAGAATGAAGACTGAAGATATTCCGAAAACAACATTTCGAACTCATGAGGGTCATTATGAATTTTTGGTCATGCCTTTTGGCCTTACCAATGCACCTTCTACATTTCAAGGGTTGATGAATTCCATTTTCAAACCCTTCCTTAGAAAATTTGTGCTATTATTTTTTGATGACATACTAATCTACAACAGGTCTTGGAAGGATCATGTTCAACATGTTGACAGGGTGCTCAAACTATTGGAGGAGAAACAATTATATGCAAAAACATCCAAATGTTTCTTTGGAGTACAAGAGGTGGACTATCTGGGTGATATTGTATCTCATGAGGGTGTTAAGGTAGACCCTAACAAAATTAAATCCATTAAGGAATGGAAATTCCCCACAACCATAAAGAAGTTGCGAGTTTTTCTCTGGTTAACTGGGTATTATCGCAAGTTTATTAAGAATTATGGGAGAATAGTAGCACCTCTAACAACATTATTGAAGAAAGATGCATTTTCATGGACTCTTGAAGCAACTAAGGCCTTTAAACATCTTAAAGAGGCAATGTTCCTAGCACCAGTCTTAGCGACGCCAGACTTCACAAAAACCTTTATTATGGAATGTGATGCCTCAGGAAATGGAATTGGTTTTGTTTTAATGCAAGAAGGAAGACCCATTTCTTTTGAAAGTCATCCAATCAAAGGAAAGTATTTACAAAAAGATATTTATGAGAAGGAAATGTTGGAAATACTACATGCACTAAAGAAATGACAACCTTACCTAATGGGAAGACACTTCAAGGTAAAAAATGATCAAGATAGTCTTAAACACTTTTTGGAACAAAGACTATCTTCAGAAGAGCAGAAAAAATGGGTCACAAAGATTTTGGGTTATGACTTTGAAATCATATACAAAAAAGGGAATCTAAATGTTGTTGCAGATGCACTTTCAAGAAAGGATGAAGAGGTGGAAACATTGCTTTTTGCCATTTCTATTATCCAACCAAATTGGATAACCGAAGCAAGGGATGAATGGAAGAAGGATGAAGAAGTGTGGATACTCATTCAAAATTTGCAGCAAGATCCTAGTACATCTGATACATTTAGTTGCAAAAATGATTCCTTATGGTACAAAGATCATTTATATATTTGCAAGAATTCCCAACTAAAACAAATGATTCTTTTGGAATTGCACACTTATCCTTTAGGAGGACACTCGGGATTTTTAAAAACTTACCACAGGGTGAAGAAAGAATTTTTTTGGGATGGCCTTAAATATGATATTCAAAAGTTTGTGGTGGAATGTTTGGTTTGCTAGAAAAATAAAGTTGAGACAGCTAAGACCCCCGTCATCTACAGTCTTTATGCATTCCAAGTCAACGTTGGGAGGATATTTCAATATATTTTATCACATGTTTACCTAAGTCCAAAGGAAAGAGTGTCATCATGGTGGTAGTTGATAGACTTACCAAGTATGCATACTTTTGTGCATTATCTCATCCATTTAAAGCAAGTAAATTTGCTACTGCATTTATGGAAACAATTCAAAAGCTACATGGAAACCCAAAGATTATTTTAAGTGACAAAGATCCCATTTTTACTGGAAATTTTTGGATGGAATTATTTTCTTGTTTGGGTACTCAAATAGCTCATAGCTCATCTTATCATCCTCAATCTGATGGTCAAACTGGGATAGTGAATAAATGTTTGGAAGGATATCTTCGTTGTTTTTTATCTGACAATCAAACACAATGAGTCAAGTGGTTACCTATTGTTGAATGGTGGTATAACACTTCCTTCCATACTGCAACAAAAATGACCCCATTTATGGAACTTTATGGATATCATCCACCGTCCATCACATATTATTTAAGAGAAAATTCTAAGCTTCAAGTAGTGGAAGATCACATCGAGCATCAACAACAAGTTCTCCAAATCTTAAAGGATAACCTAAATTTGGCACAAAATCAAATGAAACAGGCAGATCAACATCATAATGAGAGAATTTTTGATGTAGGAGATTGGGTATTTTTATGGCTACAACCATACAAAAAAATGTCCCTCAAGCAAGCTAAGAATGATAATAAATTATCGCCAAAGTACTATGGTCCTTACAAGGTGTTTCAAAAGATTGGTACTATGGCATATAAATTGGAGCTTCCTACTTCTTCGCGAGTGCATCCAGTTTTCCATGTTTCATGCTTAAAGAAGGTTATAGGGGAAAAAATTCCAGTTCAAACAATATTTCCATAACTTGATGAGGAAGGAAAAATCATATTGGAACCTGAAGCAGTCACAGAAACAAGAACTCAACAGCTACGAAATCGATTAATTTCAGAGTATCTCATGAAATGGAAGAACTTACTCACTGAAGATTCTACATGGGAGGATGATAATTTTATATAGAAGCATCTGGAGCTACTAAAGCATTGAGGAAAACACTTTTTTTGAAGGAGAGGGGCATGTTAGGTCCCTATATTACTATTATAGTCCCTTATTGTTGTTAGTGTAACCCCCTTATTGTTATTGTTGTACCCCTGTAACCCCAATATTGTTATTATTGTGCCCTTACATTATTATTGTTAGGTTGTCTAGGATTACATTGTGAACCCATGTACTCCTATATATAGAATGAGGTTTTTTCATTTGTATCATCTAATAATTGTTCATTTATGTACTGTAAAGGAGGTTTCCCCCTCAAAGTGGCTTATTTCTAAGGCGTTGATCTCTCTTTCCTTATATTTTTGGAGCTGATTTCATCAATCTCTTGAAGTGTTATGGGTTTCATTGATTGGTTTTAGAGTTGCACATCACTTAATGACATTAAAAAATGCATAGGTTTGTGTGCCTGATGTTGTGGTTGTCTCTTTTAATGGTGGATCATCCTTCAACATGTGAACTTGTTAACACATTTTATATTTTGGGTTTTGTCCTAAATTTTTGGTCCCTTAATTAATATTTAAACTTCAATTGGCCATAGCTTCTCATCCTGGTGGATTTTTTCTAAGTAGGATATAACGTTGTAAAGGTATCGATGGTACCTACACAAACATGATATTTATAGGATCATAAATTCATCAAAACTCAATCAAATTCAAACTCCTTTTAGCTTAACCTTATGAGAGTATGCATGATGTGCAACTGTCATACTCCTTCCTAGGATTCATGAGTGATACAACTTCTATCTCAAACATTCCCTTTGACATTAATGATATCTTGTGGTCATCAATGAAAATAGAATGTACGATAGTATCCCCATTTCTCATTGATGTAAACACCACTAGATATTGATATTCATTTGATGTCAAACCTAAAAAAAAAGTTCTTCCCTTGTAAATATGCACCATTTTTTGATACTTGAATTCGTTCCTTTATATCAATTTCTCTGCAAACTCTCCCCCTTTGACATCAATGGAAAGGGGTCATGGATATCTATTGAAACTTCCATGCTGATGATCAGACAAAAATATATGTTAAATATTCCATAACTTGTTCCTGGATGATCTTATAGACCTAACTAAATCATGTTTCCTTCCTATTGCCATGATGTAAATTTGATTGAGTCTCTCACTGAGACCACGCTTGTAGTGTTGCTCATAATTGTTCTTGTACTCCCCCGAAGCTCATGCTTCTTCCTATGAACCTAATCTAAGTCTCCGGGTACTCATGATTTTTCTTCAAAATTCTGCCCCTAATATCATTCTTTCTTCATCTTCAAGTACATTCCATTTCTTCATTCTTTGATTGCCCCTTCACTTATCATTTGAGACCAATTCATGCTAACAAATGTAATATTTATTTTCCTAAGGACCTGTAGATAGAACATGCATGCTACAAAATTTAATTATCCTTTCTTTAAGTCATGTTAGTCAATGTAAGATTCATTATCCTAGGGACTTGTATATTGAACATTCCTACTACCAACTTCACTTATCCTTTCTTTAAACCATCATAATTAATTCTAGTTAATTTAAGATTCATAGTCAATATACTTCCCTCATACATGTCGTTTCTTATTCAAGTTTATATTTTCCAAATTTATGGTCTTGAATAAGCTTTAACCAAGGGATTAGACTCAAGGAATTAAACCTAGTTGAGGTCCTCCTTAACCTCTCCTCCATATTCTTACATTTCTAGGAAGTCCCTCTCTATTTTACCATCTTGAGTTGATTCTGAAATCTCATACTATATGACCTTCATTGTGACATATGTGAAATTCATCATTGGGCTTCAACAATTGCGAAAATGGTTGAGGAATTATATTTATTTTTCCTACATGCCTCTATCTAGGTACTTAATCATAGCCTTTATACCTTACCACATCATAGGTTCTGTAATCCCACACTTTGTGCTCAAACATTGTGCATCAGAAACAATAGCGGAAAAATTTATTTTGGTACCTAGATATAGAAGGATATATTGATCTTGTGAAGTTTATTCTTGGAGGAGCCATTTTCCCTTGTTGATCAATACCTACTTGGTTGTTTCTTATGGAGGCTTTGTGAGGATCCATACTCATTTTTTAA
The DNA here is from genome assembly GCA_034641835.2 of Pinus albicaulis. Classification (NCBI taxonomy): domain Eukaryota; kingdom Viridiplantae; phylum Streptophyta; class Pinopsida; order Pinales; family Pinaceae; genus Pinus; species Pinus albicaulis. Next base: position 706,767,882 of record CM076583.1, on the reverse strand, counting down.
TCTTCAATACCTAATTCATTGTTTCTTGTGAATTCTTTGTGAGGATCCATATTCATTTGTTGATATTCAATACTTGCATTATTTCTACTTGTGGATCCTTTCTCTTCATTCTAGTTCCTTGCATTTTTCCCCTTCCTGGGATTGTCTTGAGTGTCATTTAAATGAAAATTCTTAGTCTTGAGCACTAATTTCTTTGGATATTCTAGAGAATTGTTGTTAGGTGCTACGAATGTATAATCAAGGTTCTTGTAGTGATCCATATTTGATGATATTAGGAGGCCATTTTTCTTGGTTTCCTCACAATTTCCTTGATAACCAAGACCTGTATTAATAAGTAGGGACCTCTTCATGATGAGAATATGATATAAGGATTCAGTCCCTTTGTGGAACCTTGAATTGAGTTCCTCCAATTCTTCTCTCAAGAGGATAACTTCCTCTTCTGGTATTTCACATATTTTATCCTTCTCATTTAGTTGTTTGGAAAAAAAATTTCCTTACCCATTTTGATTCTTCTAATATGACTTTGAGATAAATAACAATGTCTTCATTTATGATTTTGTTTTGGAGTTGTTACAAAAATTGAGCTCCCTTATTTCTAATAATTATTATTTCCTTCAATACAATTTTAAATTCTCATTCATAATCAACTTTTGCTTCATTTTCTTTGGCATCAATGATGAATAATATTTCACTTCTTTCTTCATCATTTTCACTTTTATTGATCTCACTATCACTTTTTTATTTTGAATAGAAATTATTTTTCTTACTAGCTTGCATTTTATTTTGATGCTTGTATTTGAACCTTGACTCATCATTACTATCATTTATCTTAACATAATGACATTTATATGCATAATGATTTGTCCTTCCACATTCAAAACATTTGAAAGGAAGATTACCTTTGAACTTGTTAGTTTGTATTTTAAAATTTTGGACAAACTTGGCTTCTTATTCATCAAAGTTAGAGTCTTCCTGATGTTTTTTTTATTTTTCTCTTCTTTTGATGCCTCAAAAGTTGCTTCCTTGACTCCTTATTTGTCTTCCTCGATTATTAACTCATATGCGAAGAGTTTTCCATGATGTTTAACCACAAACATATTGTTTACTTCTGATAGTTCCTAGAGAGATGATAGTTTGAGATTAAATATTTATAGAAGTGATCTCAAAACATTTTGGAAAACATAACTATTTAAGACTTCTTCATTGATACTTGCAATGGATTTAAATATATTTTCTAGTCGAAGGAAATATGAAGCAATTTCCTCATCTTCTACCATCTTCAAAGTTTCAAATTGGACCCTAAGAGCTTGAAACATGACTTCTTTAAATTTTTCATCCCCTTCATAATAAGTTTTCATCTTATTCCATACCTCATGAACTGACTTACACTACATTTCTTTGAAAATTCTTAAACTCTGCTAAGCCATATAAGATATCATGCTTAGATTGTGATTATATGTGTATAATTCCTTTTCTGGTGTATCTATCAAAATAAAATTAGGGACCTCGTATTTTGTTTCCACAATTTCCCGAACTTATGCTCCCAAGGAAATGAGATAAGTCTCCATTCTTATTTTCCAAAATGCATAATTGGTCCCATGAAACATAAGGGGCTTAACCACTACTCTGGTCATGTCCATCTTCCTTAGAACTTCATCCTTCTAGTAGTTAATTTTTATGGAGGTAACCTTCTCTAATACCACTTTTTTTCCCAAAGGTCCCACTTAGAGGGGGGGTGAATCCGTGTGAGAACAATTTTATCATTTCATAACTTTTTATAATCAATAAATCATGTAGCATTGAATCATAACCATAATCATCAAATCATAAAAAATATTAATGCATCATAAGGATGCCATCACATTAATAAAAAATCAAGATGTCATCACATCACAAATAGACACAAGTTTTTTATGTGGAAATCCATACGAGATAAAACCAAAAATCATATTATTTATCTTCAGTTCTTTTACATGAATTCGCGAGCTACGACCTACTAGAGAAAACTCCCCCCAAGATATGCAAGCTTCCACTTACAATAGGCCACAACTTGATTGAGTCGTCAACCTCAAAAATATGCATATAGTTTTTCACTGTAGGATACAACCTGAGTAAGGAAAAAAACTCAATGATGAGTGGGTTCCAACCTCAACAATGAGTGCGCTCCAACTTGCTATAGGATTCAACTTGATTGAGGCTCCAACCTCCTTCTTAAACTCGTTTTTGTACCTTTATTTCATATTTTTTTCATACTAGATCCATTATCATCATATATGGATAACAATAATTAAATCATGTGTTATCACAATATGAAATCCCTATCACTATGTAACCATCCTTCCCACATTTACCTAGTTTCGCCAGTTTTCGAGGGTAAACATGAGATAAAGAGCTACTATGACATAAACTAAACTCTTAGGCCCCATCAAGGAAGTGAGGCTTACTGCAAATGAAAAACTTACATCTCACCACATCTTACAGGGGCTACAAGTTACTCATAGGTTGAGCAACCACCCTAGGTGGAAAAATCCCGAGCTGGAATATATTTTCCTTGCCCTGGGCCCTCAAATGCTCCCACAACAAGGGCTTCATGTGGTTGGAAGCCTCCACAAGCATGCATAGTCTTGCATCCCACTAGTTGCAACCCAAAATGTCCAGTTCAGAGAAAGCCGTCCCAAATTATCAGCCTAATTTTAGGGTCATCCTCCAAACCATTGTCGAAAACTTAGTGAGAATTTCTAGAATCATTTATAACATGATGAAAAATATATTCACTCAAACTTGAATCAAAACTTTACCTAGACAGACCTAACCATGACAGTATTTTCGTCAAACACATTGAGAACATGTAATCTATAGGTCATGAATGCATATCTAAACATAGGGGTCTAATGATTATCTGAAAATGATCAAGAAGGTTTATTTCCCTCTCATAATCGTTGTAATACCATGTATTATATCATACATTCAATAACCATTGATCAACTAATCAAAACATACTAGGAGGCATAACTAAAACCTATTACGAAACCATGCTTATAACCAACATATAACCAGAATAATAACCAAGATATAAAAACTATTAAAGCCACATAATAAAAATTACAAGTGCTCATGAAATTAAAGAGGAAATATATCTTATTAACATATGAAAAATCCAATCAAGTCAGGGACTTCCACGTCCACCCGACCATAGATTGAGCTAAACCAAATATTTCTTTCAACCAATCATCCCCATGCCATATTCTAAGAATGAATGTGGGACTCAATAAAAAAAAAACCAAGGCTTCCCAAATATTAAACCACCTTCACCCTCAAGTTTTACCGCAATCCCACCAAAACCGGTCAAGGGAATCCTAGGCCCAAAATAAGCACATAAACTACCATGATATACCGTAATCCTACCAAAACCGATTAAGGGATTCTTAGGCCCAAAACATGCTTGGATGCCTCAGAGTTTCTTCACCAATACCTTGAGGAATTATCTCATCTCCACCCTCAGTATCTCCACCCTTGAGTTTGTCCAACCAAGGCTTCTAGGAACTAATAACTCAACCCACAGCCAAAGGCACATGAAACCAACCAGAAAAAAAGAAGTAAAACCCACAACACCATGGATATCTAGGAAATGGAAATTCTAGGAAAAACCATTGTCAATCCAAGAAATCCTCCATGCTATTAACATATCATAAACCAATAACCACATGCATATGCTATGCATACCAAAACTAGTGAGGAAATCATACATGCAACTCGGTACCTGCAATAAAAACCTGTTGTAGCTGTTGATCTCCATGTCATCTTGTGCTTTCCTGGTCTTCCTTTTTCTTCTTACTCCAAAATTCCAAGTATGCCACACTCTCCAAGCGTGCTCCAAGAAACTCTAAGTGTCCAAGAGTATGAGAGATAAAGAGAATAGAATGAGAGCTCCAAAACTGAACTGACAAAAGTCTACCAACTGATCCTCGAAAGCCTTTTTATCAATGAGGCATATATTTTCTTCAGTTTCCATTATTTTCCTTCATTTTCCTCCTCACATGAAACCTATGACCTTTCACCTCCTTTTTATCCTATTTTCCTTTATTTTCATAAATAAAATTCCAATAATGCCTCTTTGCCTTTCCAAATCCGTTGTCATTGCCTTTGCCGATTTCCATAGGCATAATAAACCAAATGAACACCCACTAGGATGTTTTTACTACCATTAAGATTGCAATAGGTGCCTCATGACCTTGGTCTTATATCTTTTTTACATGAATTACTTAACCAGGGTTGTTACACACCCCTTGCTTGATACACTAGGATCAACATTTATTTCACTGTGTTGGGCTTCACTAAAAGTGAAGTAGATGCAAACCCTTACCACATTTTTATTGAAGATCAATTTTTTATTATAATATTATATGTTGATGATTTAATTCCAAAAGGTGATTAGAAGCTCATAAAATCTTGTGAATAATAGTTGGAAAGAGAATTCAAGATGAAAGACATGGGGCTCATGCTTTATTTCCTTGGTTTGGAAATTTGGCAAGGAGATGGGGAACTGTTTGTCTCTAAGGGAAAGTATGCCAACGATATACTAAAGACGTTTTGCATGGAGAGTAGAAAACCCATGGAGTCTCCTCTAGCAGTGAATTGGAGGAAGGAAGATGCTACTTCAGGTGAAGTGGTAGAGGCTACCATTTACAGGCAGCTCATGAGTTCACTTATGTACTTGGTGAACACATGACCAGACATGTGTTAAGAAAGTTACTTACCTAGTCAAGCAGTGGTTAAGCCAACCAAACTCTATCGGAAGGTGGATAAACATGTGTTGAAATACCTCAGAGGCACCACTTAGTTTAGTATTTAGTACAAAAAAACAAATGGATTGAAGATTTAAGGATTCGCAAATGTAGATTAGGTAGGGAGTTCATCGTACATGAAGAGTGCACTAGGAGGAATCTTCAATATTGGGTCAACAACAGTTTCTTGGTACAATAGGAAGTAGATATCAGATGCACTCATTTCAAAAGCAAAGTACATGGCTGATATTCAAGAAGCTTGTGAGGCCATTTGGATGAGGAAGATCCTTGTTGGGTTATTTGGTTAGCAGATGGATCCTACGGTCATTTACTATGACAATCATAGTTGTATCAAACTCTTTGTGAATCCTTTTTTTTTTCATGATTGATCCAAGCATATTGAAATCTGCTATCACCATATCAAATATTGTGTGCAGAGGCAGATCATGTTGCTAGAGTACATTCCTACAGAGGAACATGATGCATATATATTGACTAAGAAATTTTCAAGAGAAAAATTCAAGTTCCATATAGGCAGGATTTGGGTATTTGATAATCCTTTTCTTGCAGAGAGGGAGCGTTGAAAATGGCACCAAGAAAGGTCCTAATTTAATTTTCCCGTGAATTTAATTAGGATAAAATTGTAATTCCGCATCACATGACAACTTGAATGAGTTAAATAATTTAGTTTGACTTAGTTGGTTTATTTAATTCGAGTTAAGGGCCTAAATTGAGTCGTGTAGAGTGTATCCTACTTTATAGGATCATAGGTTGAGTTTATTTTGAGTTGTAATTAATTAATTCAGTAAAATTAAGTCAAAATTAGTTAAACTAGTTCCAACTGTTAGAGGAACTAGTTCGAGGTCAGTAGTGGGGTTTGTACTCTTTGATCAACCAGTTAAAAGATAAATCAACCATAAATAACTCATGCATGTGTGATCTACGAGTTACCCAATTGATATTGGAGTTAAAGGGTAGTGTATTATCAGTTGTATAATCATCCAAATTGTATAGGTGGTGCATGCAGTCATAGGAAGGCCTATGATGGATTGCGCATTTATGGATGAGTAATTTCCATAATTAATATGTGCTAATTCCCATGGAAACAATGCAAGAAAAGAGGGACTTGGGCAAGCATAAAACTAGTTAAGTATTTGCCAAGGCTTGTCTATGAGGTAGTGAGATAAATTGTGATAGTGCAGAGGTTGCTCAGGGTTGAGAAAAGCATTGTAATCTTCTCATATTTTTTTGATTAATGCAATATACAGATAGGAGGGGATTTTAGTTGTGGTTTTCCATAGGAAATAATTTTGTAATGTGTTTCTTGAATTCTTTCTCTTGTATGCTTCATGATTTTGTGATAATTTAATTGTTGCCGTAGTTGGTAGAGTATATTCAACTCTATTGTTTTAGTAAATTACAATTAGCATTTTAAATCTACAAGAAATTTCTACACCCATTGTATTATACTTTATTTTGAATTGATAACTACCCTTAATGTAGCGAAGGGTATGCTTTACTACCTTTTGATGAATCTCATGAAGATCTTGCATGAAGCATGAGACTAAACCAACAATGAAATAAATGATTGGCTGGGTATGGGTCTAGTACAAAATAATTCCTACTTGTTGACTATATAAAGTGGGATCAAAATAATAAGTTGAATAATTAGTAAAAAAAATGACATCTTACTAATAAGGAATAGGGGTAAATTTTGTTATTTCATGTGAAATTGATGAAGAAGGTTAATTGAATATGTAGGCTAAGAGGTAAATATTCCCTTGTTGCATTGTTGGATTTTAATACCAAAATAAATAACAAAGGAATCCTAAATCAGATACCTTGAATTAGATTGTAAGACTAGACATCCCATGGTTGAGTTTATAATGATAACTCTTAACTAATGAGTAGGTTTTCAACATAAAATATAAGGATGATAAATTCATCATTTCTATGTTGGGTGTAGATATTTTGATTATATTAACACCTAGAGAAACTGAAACCAGGAGGGAAACTATCGATCATTTCACACCAAGCTCGGTCATCTTACTTTAGAACATAAATTTAGTGACTATTTGAGGGGAAAAGGGAGAAGTTATCTTGTCGAAAACTTGAATTTTGTTCAATGTGAATTTAATCATTAAAGTCCCCATGTAGAAAAGTGATTTTGATATTCATCTAATGTCCTTCCCAACCTTGATAAGAACAAGTGAAATAATGAGATAGATTGAGGGCCACCTTTAGAATGGGTACAAAATTTTGTGGGTAATCAATACCTTCAACATGTGAGAAAATTTTGGCAACAAGGTAGGCTTTAAACTTATCCATGCTTCCATCTATCGAAATTGGGTTCTATAGACCTACTTGTAGTGTAAAACAAATTTCCTCAAGAAGATCCAATTTTGTCACTTTTCATTAAGGAGTTTATTGATTTTTTCTTAGTTTCTTCCCAATAGCAACTACTTACACTTCTATAAGTCTAAGGATCTCTACTCACAATGTGTCATGCCACAAGAATTAATCTGCCTATATTGATTTGAGAGAGTGTCATGCTAGGATTTAACAAATCTCCAACTAAAGTACTAGTATATTAACTTGTTTTCTAGACCCATTTGAAAAGTGGAATTGATGGAGGTATAAGATTTGAGAAATAAACTATACAAGAAATACCTAAAGGTGTAAGACCAACATTTTGAACTACAGGAGGAGTAATTGGGGGTGATAGTTCAGGTTCATCATGTAAAGAAGAAGAATTATCATTTGAAAATATAAAATTATAGAAAAATAAAATAAGAAGAGAGAAGTGGTGAAGAAGATGTAGGCACATGGGTCAATGAGAGCTCATCAAATAAAAAATTCATCCAAAAGAGAACTTATGAAGAATTATGAGCAAATATCCAATCATATTTTACATCTTAAACTTAACCAACAAAAATACATTAGCCACTTTTTGGTTGCATTTCCTTATGATTTCCATCTAGAATATGTTCCCATGATTCACAACCAAAAAAATTAAAGTGACGATTGTAGGGTTGATCTAAGGCACGAAGTATTCTTTTAAATTTGCATTCATTACAATTTTCTTAGGATTACAATTCAATATGTAGTTAACACAATTTATAACTTTTCTATGATTGAACCATATAATTATTAATTGTTTGATTCTTATATTTAGATATTATATTATATAGTGGAGGGTAAAGCATTGTATGTCACATTTGAATGCCATTTTTTGAGAAAAAAACAATGAAATGTTTATTAACATATTCTATGGCATTATTAGTGTAAATTCACTTGATTAAATGACTTTATATATTTTAAACTTTTTTTTTTTGAAAGAAATTAAGAGATTGAAATTTTCACTTTTGCATTATGAAAGGTACAACAAAGTGTTCCAAGTTTTATCATTAATAAAAGCGCGAGTTTAATTAGATCCTAAAAATCATGCAGTGGGGAATGATCCACTTATGTTATTGTGAACAAATTCAATTGGTGCAAGTTCCTTGCATGAATGACCAAAAGGAAAGGGATATTTATGATGATTACCTAAAACATGAATATGAAAAATATCATCATTACATAATATATGGGGTAAAATATGCACCATTTGGTGCTTTGAGAGTTACTGCAAGTGAAGTAATGGAAATATCAAACTGATCACGACAAAGTGAGCTCAAGTCATTAGAATTAGCAAGAAGGACAATGATAAGTGATGAATGTTATAATTTTAAAAAGTATACACCCTTGAAGAGTTGTCAAAACTTCTTAAAGTTGTCACAATATAAGGATCCCTTATGTCTCTAGTTATAGCCCTGTGAGGAAAAAATATTGTTTTTCCATAACCTAAATGAGTAATTTGAAAAATAGAAAGAAAATTTGAAAAAATATTAGAAATATAGATTACATTTATGGATACGTTTAAGGATGTAAATTTACCTTGAATTATTGACACCGTTGATGTAATTATTCTAGATCCATCGCATCGAGCAATTTAGGGTCAATATTTCAAACCAGCTAGTGTGGTTCATCATTGGGGAAATGATGAGAATATGATTAAGTATGTTGAATTTTAGTAGTCAATATGAAAACAATAATTTTTTGTGATATTTTTGTAAAATATTCGAATAAATAAGGATTTTGGGTAGTTTCTCTAAAATTTTGATGATTTATAAAGTAAAATGATTTTAATAGAATTTGAGTGAATCTTGTTTAGAAAAAATGGAAAACAATCAATCTTTTATTTGAAAATTATCCCATGGATTAAATGTAACCCCTAAAAATTTCCCTAAATATATTATTAAATTTCCCATTGAGAAGATATTGTATTCTTGATCTTACAACATCTAAAGGAGAGATATCACTAATAAAATCATATCGCAATTGTACACTCATCAAGATAAGATATAAGATCCCTATGATTTTACATATGATTAGAGATTCTTGAATCTAAACTCCATGCATGAGATGGTTGACATGCATTTGTAGAAAGAGCATAGGGTTTGGAATAAATAGAAGAGGAGGAAGTATACAATTGAATATTATGTTTTTTCATGTAAGATTTGAATGTTTGCATATTCTTTTAGAAATCATATTTCTAAAAAAGGAAGAGTTAAGTGAATTTTTCTCCTTGACTGGGTGACTTGTTAATATTTTGGATGAGGAAGTCATTGTAGGTGGCTTGCTGATTATGGGTGGTTTGGCTTATTTGAATGGCTTATTGAAAGGTTTGGAGCCCTTGTGATTTTTTGTAAACATTTCTTTTTTAATTAATACCTATATCAACTACACCCATATGCAATAACTTGTCATACTCATGTGTTAATTGATCACAAAATAATTCAAAAATAAGGATTTTAGAATTGATTCTTAATGCATATTTAGTTGAATGAAAAATAGAGATAAAATATTAAAATGATCTTTGGATTTAGAAATAATAGCCATTATTTCTTGATCATCATTCTCAATTACCAATTTGTAGTCTCAATATTTTAAATGTTATGATTTAGCCTTTAATTCAAGGAAATTATATTAGATCAAATAGGTATGAACTTATCTTCCAACTAGAAATATACCTTTTTCGTAGCATACATAATCATTTTTCCATGAAACCAAAGGAATTTTTAGCTAATTTTACCACTCTAGATGTAATTTTGTTATTCAAATTTTCAAAAAAATAAAATAATAATAATAATTATATATATATATATATGTATGTATGTATGTATGTATGTATGTATGTATGTATGTATGTATGTTCAAATTTGAGAAGTGATCACATTATTGGTTTAGAAAAAGACTAGTAATCAAGCTTGAGAAAGAATTAGAGTTTGTCCTAAATTGATTTAATAACATGTGAGAAAATGCGCATGGCCACAATATCTTAACAAAATAACATACTAACTCATGAATTCATGATATACATGGGAAAAATCCTCAAGGGGAAATATCCATACATACTATGTTTGCATGAAAACTACATGCTTCTTGTTCTTTTATTTCTAATTCCCTGAGCCAATAAATTGGACTTCAAAAATTCTCTAAGTTGAGATTACCTAAACATGAGATTTATTGGACAATTATGACTTTGATTTATTGTGTATATGTAATTTATTTTCATATGAACAGCTAATTAATATTGCACACATAATTATATACCAATAATTTTTAACCTTCATATTGATATTAAAAAATTACAATTCTAAAATATATTAGGGAAATTTATAATTCTAAAATTGACTATGTTTCAAATTGTGATTTCAAACTTGTTGGTTAACTAGCTTTAAAGTTGATTAGGATAGTTTTTATGATGATAGTAAATATATAATTGGGTATGTGCTTCATCGCATTTTAGGTGTCATGTTTTGCATAGCAAGAAAAAATCAAATATTCCATTGTTTTTGTTGGACATGTTGTCTCATGGTGTTGGCATTGTTGTCAACCTAGTGGTCTCATGATTCCAACCTAGTAGTGGTCATCCTTGAGATGTTATCCTAGTGGTGGTGGCCCTCAGGATTTTATTGTTTTAAAGAGGTTTTTGGATATAGATTCAGCTATGGAGTCAATTATTGATGGCATTCAACTTAGGATGTCAACCTAAGTGTCTACCCAAGGATTCAGATGATGAGTTAATTTTGTTGGCCTTGTTGTCAAAAATATTAGAGGCCTTGACATGAGGATCAAAGGCTTGATGACATGAGTTTGAGTTTTTTCTTATGTTTTCAAAGGCTCGACAGGTGTTAGAGAAGCATTGAAAACCACTGGAAAAATTCTGAGCAGAGAGGAGGTGATTTGTATAGTTATGCTATCGTCTCTGTGAAGTAGTTGTGCTTTGAGTGAAGATATTTATAACATTGCAGGGATTCCTATGTTATCCTAGCAATGATCATCTCTAGGAAGAGGTTATGCTCCCAGTGAAGGTAAATTTTCAGGCGAAAATTTAATTTACACGTGCACATCAAATAACATAAAATGTATTTCCCAAGGTATTTTCCTCTTGTTATTAATTGTTTAGCGTTGATTTTAGTTAATAATTATCTAGAATGTTTTCAAGTCAAATATGATTAGGATTAGCGATCTGTATTGATTGCATCTTCCATCAATCTGTTGTGTAACCAGCTCCAAAAATAGAAGAAAAGAGATGTAAACGCCTTAGAAATGAGCCACTTCGAGGGGGCAACCTCCAATACATTACATAAATGAACAATTCTTGGATGATACAATTCACAAACCCTCCTTTCTATATATAGGAGTCCATGGGGCCATAATGTAATCCTAGTGGGCCACAATGTAATCCTAGCCGACCTAACAATAATAATTTAAGGGCACAATAATAACAAAATGGGGGTTACAAGGGTACAATAATAACAATAAGGGGTTTACACTAACAATAATAAGGGGATATACTAGTGATATAGGGACCTAACACAATCATAAAATGTTGGAGTGTGAAACACAAGTAGTTGGATTGAGATTGAATGTTAGCTACAATTTTTCAAAGTTAGAGAGAAGACCAGATCTCAGTTTTGGGGTATATTTTAGAGGATGATGGAGTTGTATTAGATCTACATGTTTAACATATTTTTGTTTCATTTTGTGGCTCCTAGTTGTATGGAGAGGAGATAATTTTGTATAGCTATTGCAGTAGAGATTTCAAATCAGAGTTAATATTGCTAATGTATTTGTGTTGTAAGGGTTTTATTGGAGATAATTTTATGGTAGCTTCAATGCTTAAGTTTGTATGGATTATTGAGCTTTTGATGGCTACACATGAGAATCATATTGTTATAGTGTGTTGTTGCAAGGTTTTATTTTTATGGGAAAAGATAGTTTGTGTGAGAATATGTATTGAGTGTGGTTGAGATTGTGTTGCATAATTTTGTATGCAAATTGGTGTTTGTGTTGCAGTTTGTATTCAGTTGTTGCTACATATTGTGTTGATATTGATGAGAAAATTTATATTATGATTCCAATATGAAAATGGAATAAATGAGTCTCACAAGTGTTTGATTGCAGAGATCGTGGATCTAGTATGATAGATTGGGAAACATAGTCCACGAGAGACCTTGAAGGTTGGGGACTTCAATGCTGAAAATGGTGGCTTATATATTCAGGGTGTGGCAGAATCCTTTAGGTAGTGGCTTGAGAACTTGGGAGCGGTGGCTTCCATCCAGTGGTGGATGGGTGAGACTTATTGGGAGTGGAGGATTCTAATAGGTGGTGGCCTACAGAGTCGAGGAATTGGTGGCTTCCTATAGGTGGTGGCCTGCAAATTTCATACAGGTTGTGGCCTAGAGCGAGTAGTAGCTCACATGATATGAAATTTGTGGCTTGCACATTGGTGGTGGCCACCGACTATGTAAAAGAAGATTTTATAATAATATAAGAAGAGTAGAGCAGAAAATTTGGCGATGGTTTTCTACTTTTTGGTTTCCACCTTACATTTGGTGTCTCTTATGTGTGATGTTGTGCATGTTATTGATTGATGTGTTGTTTCTCATGGTTATTTGTTTATGTGTTAATTTATTTATGCATTGATTAATCTATGATTATGCAGAAACAAAATAGAATACATATATAAACATAAACACATAGATGCAACAAAAATATATCTCCATTTAATTCCTATCAAAGAACTGAAATATTCTTACATAAAGAATGGAAATAAACTAGCTCGAGAAATGGTAGCTTATATCTGAGAAGATATGTGGTAGCTACATGTCTTTGAAATGTGTTATAATGAGGCTCAAGGGCCTTTTTATTATTTAAAAACAAGGGAAAACCTTAAACAACGAAAAACCTAACCCCAGGAGATGGAATGCTAAGAGTTTGTGGGCCCCGTTGGGGTTAGTTGGGAAACCAACTTCCCGGGGTCGCCACTTGGTCATATTATCTTTGTTTGGTGCGTACAATACTGTTAAGGCGTCAGAAATTTGTGGCAACAACAAAGGGGGATAACCACCTTGTCCGGACCTTAAAGCAGCTCCTTTTTCGTTTGGGGTAGTGGCTCCGACTGGGTGTGATGGGACCAGTTTCCCAGTTTTGGTTTTTAGATGATAAATTGTTGGGTTTCTACCAAAACATTTTGGAATGATGAATTACTAAAAACTAAGACAAATTTAACTCTAAATGCAAGACTTTGAATTAAATTTAATCTAACCCAGGATATAATATCTCAATGCGATCTAGAAAGATATCTATTGAATCTGTCATGAAATCAATTCAGATTTAATAGAATTATTACCATGTAATATGATTCTCTTGAAAAATTAGTTAATAAAAAGAAAATGAAACATATATCACATTGTCTAATGACCATATATAAAATAAATAATCTCTTTCTTTATACTATACATTAGTGCAACAGATATTTCAGACATAAACAATTAATTTCATATATGTTTCATGAAAGCTGTGTTCATCACTAATTTTCAGAAACAGAAATAACATACATGATATTAGTACCAGTTGTGTATTACCCTACCAATCACATCAGTGATAATAGGTCGTATCCAATCCTTCAATCAAATAGTTGTTCAAAGAATACAAAATTGCACCAAGCATTGATCTACAAAATGATGTTTATAACTGAATAAGACCGTGTTCCATTATTTCATCAAGGCATTCACAAACCTACTTATAATTAAGCATTTTTTGCAAATGTTCTTAATAAAATTCTAGGCCCCTCTCTAAATGCATGAGAAGGGCTTAAATACTAAAACTAACTACAAACTAAATTAAATATTTTACAAAAATGTAGAGGAGGTTTCAAACAACCTTCCTCTAACTTGAACAATAATCTAGGAATTAAAAACTGATAATCCTTATTCTAAGGATTTTGCATCTTTTGCGGAGTATGGTCACGCAATTTGCAGATATCTAGCATTGTCTTGAGCTGAGGTGGTTGAGATAATTGTGACCGGATTTGATTCTTGAAGATGGAATTTGAAATTGTTGACTGAGACTTTTTAGCTGATTTTGTGAGAAGTAGACGATTTTTTTGCTAATGGTAAGGTTTGATCAGAAAATTCCAAGAATTTTCTTGATCAAACTTATTAACTTTCCTAATTACTTCTTCCTATTGTTCTGCTCTCCATTTCCATTTCAATTCTATTTCTTTTGTCAATGAAAACACATCAGACGTGTTTTCTTCAATAAGTCCTGTTATGAACAATTGGTCACATAAAAGCTGTATGACCTCATTTGATTTGCTGAATGTTTTAATCGCTGCTTTTTTTTCTCGGGAAATCTGTGTTTTCCACTCTGCAAATAATAATTCTCCATGAAGCTTATCTATCTGAGGTAGATTAGCTTGTTTTCTCATATCTGAATCTTGCCATTGAATATGTTCTTCAATTTGTTTTTGAAGTTTCTCACATTCAAGTTTTTGAATGGCAATTTGTTGAATCATTATTTTATTGGAATCATAGTAAGAATCAAACATAGCAACTTGATGACAAAATACCTTTTGTTTCTTTTTAATCATTGTATTTATCGCAAATGCTTATTTAATGAACTTTTCTAATTGTGATTTATTTTGTAATTCTGCCATGGTTCTCTCCAGCTGTGTCTATTTATCTTTAAGCTCTGTATGATGTTCCAACTTAAGTTTTTCAAAATATTTATGGAACTGTTCTAAATTTGCTCTGATCTATTCTGTAGACTTGACTTTCTCTGTATCTAACATGTGTTCCAATTCCTTTATCCCGCATTCCTTCTGCTTCAACAGTGTTTTGATTTCACTTGCTTTATCTATAGTAGCTGTAGCATAAGCTCCTGCATATTGTGACAGTTTAGTGAAATTTTCAGTGGGATCCTCTGATGAATCTTTCCAGTATAGGTCAAATGATTCATCTATAGATTTAAGAGTTGTTTCATTAGTCCTTTTTCTCTTATTTCTTTTGACCATAGCTCTATGGCTGGGACTGTAGAAGATATCCAATGATGGAATGTCTTCTATTTGCAAAATGATTTGATCTGTGGAGTAGGCTGGAATGATTTCTTTGCTCTATGCTACCGGGATTGTTTGTAAAGGGTTGACAGTCTAAATTATACTTTGGGAAGGCTCTGGCATTTGAAAACCTACTACTTGATCAGTATTGACCTTTTCTTTAGAAGTCTTTATCGCTTGGGAAAATTTTTCCCATCCAATTATTAGGTCTTTTCCTTCAGATGATTTAGATTTATCTTCTATTATCTGATCCTTTGGAACTGCTTATGTATTTGATTCAATGGCATTGTTGTTTTTTTTTTCTTGCAACTCTATGTCTTGAATAATCGGGTCAATTTCCAAATTGGTTTTTGTAGATTCAGACTCATCTTCATATTGATCTATCTTATCAGATCGTTGTTGAGACTGACCAGATTCATTTTCAGAATCATCCTTCATTTCTTCATCAAGACTAACACTTGGAGTGTGTTTTTCTTCTTCCATGCCTAGCGAATTCAAAGGGACATTCTTTAATCTCTTAATTTTGTATTCCTGAAAAGCTTCGGCATCTTCTTGACTTGATTGATTGGAAACCATTTTAATAACATCTGAAAAATCTTCGAATCCTTGAAAGAATTCATCAAACTGATCTTATTCTTTTATAAAAGGCTTTGTCTTAAGTCTTGCCATGTAATTCTTAATTTCATCATTGTGATCATACAGTCTCCCTGGCATAAATGCTATATTTAACATCTGAATATTAGGAGCCTCTTTGTATGTATGGCTAATATTGGCCAAAGAAAAAGAACCGCACTGTACAGGGAATGAAGGCCAAATAGCCTTTTTTTCATCCTTTAACTGTTTGGTGACACCATTAATAATTTGATAAGCTATTTCTCTCCCAAACAATCTATCTGGAACATAATATGGCAAAAAGTGTGGAAGAGCGGAACTTCCAAATACTCCAACATATGTAAATTTCTCTTTAGCAAACCATCGGGTTGTAGGAACAATATCTCTTCTGACTTCCTTGGAAACCCTAGGGATCTTTTTATTGAAAATAATTTGATACATAGGTAGCATAACTCCATAACTGACTTTATAGAAATGCAAGTGGTATTTGGAATCCCATAGTTCTTTATGGTAAATATGGATTGGTGTAGGGTCTGTAATGGTCCATTTCCAGCCCATTATTGGAAATGTAGAAGTATAACAAATGGAATCCATAACATAAGTGGACATAAAAAATGGTGAATTTTCTTGAGGTGAAGCATTCCTTTTATTCCTATATTCAGCAATGTGTTTGGCTAAATAATTAGATAAAAGGTCTGCCCAGTTCAAAATGGATGAATTGACGATTGCGTCAATTAAGGGAACCCAATCTCTAGAGAACCTAGTACTATCAGGTCTAGCAAATGACCTACACAACATACCAGCAGCAAAGCAATAGGGATGAGAGATTTGTGCAATGGGGTACATACAAGATTTGTCTTGCTTCAGTTTTTCCCTCATTTTCCTTCCACTCATGGATGACCTGGATGAGATATGGATGTTTAGCTTTGAACATTTGCACATATCTATTGTCATAATTTTGTTGCGGAGATGGTAAATGATACATGGCTGCCAAATCTTCAGCTTTAAAAGAACCCATAGTCTCTCCTCTGGAATTCTTAAACACTCTGTCTTCAATATTCATATTTTCAACTGCCCACTTGATCATATCCGTGTAAGGCATAATCTTTGGTATTGCGGTTATCTTATGAATAAACGAGCATGCAACGTCAAAAAGGGTTGCATCAGAAGTGATATCAGTGCATGTTGCAGATATCTTTGTTATCACTTTTTGCCCTTCATTCTCAAATAGTTTGTACATAGCTTTCCATGATGAGACACTGCAATCCTTGTTACAGACAGTGTCTGAAAATAGCGAAGGCATATATGTATCTTCTGAGGATGATTCTTGAGACACTTCTTTACCTTTCTTACTCATCTCAAACTCTCTCAATTCAATAACTGATTTCCTAATAATGAAATGAAATATATCATATAACAAGTATTTACAAATATGTATCAAAAAATTATTTCAAACTCACTCGAAAGACTGTCAATCTTATCAATCATCTCTTCATAATTCATTATGATTTCAAAATTTAATGCTTGACATGGCTTCACTTGGCTTCACATGCAATACTTATTAATCATTTAAAGCTGTTAAGATCTAAAATTCAATCTGATATGACATAAGTTGCTTTTCACACGCTGAGATTATTAAATGCGCAAATCACAATGATTTCTTATAATATTTCGTAATTGTCTCGTAAACATTGCGAAATGCGATCGGTGCAAGTCGTAGATCGCAAGATTTAAAATATATATTTAAGTCTATATTATAAGTTGCGCACGATGCGATTTGCGAAAGTGAAAGTGGATGCGATGCGAAAAGGATTTATATTTTTGAGTTTATTTGCTTCGTCGGGTCCGCGGTCATCGCAACTTTTATCACTTTGTTCTTTGAAGTATTAATTAAATCAAGTGCGATGTGAAAAAGGAAAGTAAAGCTTTCTAAAGAGCGCATCTCACTGTTCATATATTTTATGCTTTAATATTTCTTTTTGAAAAAATAACATATATGATGAGCGATGCGCTTTTTGGGCAGGAATTTTATTTCCTAAGTGTTTTTTGAAAGGATTTTTTAAAAAGGATTTTCCTATTTATTTCTAAAGGGTCCCTATTTATAAAAATAAATGGAGGGTTGTTGTATAGTACAACAATTGGTGATTCACTTGGACGAACCAGATATCTCTGATAAAAAATTTTGAAAACTCTAAATCCTTCTATATAAAAATAAAATATTTAAAGAAATGATATTTCAAATAAATAATATCTTTTTCCAAGTAACGAAAATTTCATTTATTCACTTATTTCAGGAGAATTTCTCTATAAATATATAAATATAAAAATCAATATCAGTCTTTACTTAGTTAAAAATAAGATAGGAAATAATCTTTACAGATAAAGCTTTTTATAATTTTACTCTTTTCTCATAGATAGAGCCTCTGTTCCAAAAGACAGTTTTAAGCTTTTGGCAGGGTTATCTTTTAACCGGCTATGATCCATTTTTCCATCCAGTATTTCTCATTATTTTCATAAGTAAATAATTTTTTTTATTTTTTATTTTTTATCTTCTTAAAAGCCATTATCTTGGCTTGGTAACCAAATAGTGACAATGCCATTCACAAATAGTAATTAAACTAATCAAGTTGGCTCGTGATGAGACCCTTGTCTATATGATATAATCTCTACTCATTAGACTATTTTGGTAGACAATATTAGTAATGTCAGCTCAATTATTTTTCCATGAACATGGTAAACAAGCTTGTGATGAGACTTATTATCTTTTAAGTTTTATATAAAATTTTTCTTTTTTTCTATTTTCTTTTTAAATTTCTTTTGAAAATTATAATATTTACTGGATGGGATGAATCATATTTCTTTCTAAGATGCCAGATGATAATTTCGAGTTGTTAGATTGCTTTTCTGAAGAAGATTTCTTGCTATACTATAATTTTCTTTTCATGACTAACAAAAGAATTTTCATACTAGATAAAAATGAGAGTTTTCCAAACAAAAAAGTGTTTTATTGGAATTCCATTTTTCTAGAAAGATAAAATGAATCTGTTTTTTCCTAAATCTTTTTATTTTTCTTTAACAATTCTATTTTTTAATAAGTGGAAGAAAAAAAAGCAAAAAGAATTTATCTAAGACTTATTTTGAAAATTCAATTGTCAGTACTAAATAATTTTATTTCTATATGAAATCAAAATTTTAATGTACAAAGATAGAAGGATTGCCTCCTATGAAAAACATTTTTTCAAAATTTTCCCATTAACACGTAAAAAATCTTTCTTACCTGATAAATCCTGTAACAGAAATGTTGATGAGCCAATTTTTTCGATTATTTGAAATGGTCCGTTGACACCTAATCCTTAGGGTTGGGTGAGAATATTCAATATTGTATATTATTTAATATTAGGAAATAAGGAAGGCCAAGAGTCATTGGGAGATGAATCCCAATAGCCTCACCTCCATGTATAAATACATGTACATTATTCATCTAATACACATTCTGATTTGCAGAGTTACCTCCCGGTTTGACATGGTATCAGAGCCAGTCCCACTATTGGCATTTTTGCCTGTGGTGTAACTCCCTCATTCCTTTGCTCAGTCAGTTTTTATGTATAGTTTTGCTGCTCCATTAAATTGATGCTATATATTGTAATTCTGCATTCTTTTTTAATTTATCTCTGCAAATTTTGCACAGCTCTGATTTTTGCAGATTTTGAAGATTCTACAATCTGCAGTTCTTGCATTTCTGTAGTCCTGCAAATATCTGCATTTCTGCAGCCCTTGAAATATCTACAATTCAAAATTTTCAACAGCCTCTCAGCCTCGACTCCCCATTCTCCAACACCCTCACATCTCCCTCAATTCCCTACCCGTCTCCCCTCTCCCCACGCGGGCTTCAATACACTACTCCTACGCCTATCCAATAACAGACCCTTCTCTACGCCCTCCTGGTTATAATAAACCCACTGCCCCCCTCCGCGCTGCTTTTAACACTACTCCATTAATCCACACAACACCCTCTACACCTCCCTATACAACGCTCCTCCCCACCCTATACAATTCTCTCTCTGTGATTAAACACCCCGTGGCCTCCCTATACAACGCTCTCTCTGCGATTAAACACCCCATGGCCTCCTCTCATACACTGCTCGATCGATACACAACGCATACACCGCTCTATTATTCAATACATCATTCCTGTCTGTCCCATTTAATATAACATCGATCCGTCCCATGGATGTATACATCGCTCTGTCCCATTTATACATCGCTCTGTCCTATTTAATAACACCGCCTGTATACTACATCGCTCCATTCATATCACAGCCATGTCATTTATATATCCATTATGCCCTCTACAGCATTTTATTCCGCCCCTCTAGCCTGTAATACGTTGTCTCCATAATATGTCCCTTCCCTCTGCAATACGTCCCTCCTCCCTGTAAAGACTTCCACCCTCGACCCTCTCCGTGGCCTGTCGGCCCTCCTCCAGCGCTATCTGTCATTTAATAACACCGCGCTCTGTCCATTATTCAAAGGTAACGCCCCACAGTCATAATACCGCCCTTCCCACATATTCCATAAGATATTCAATACCGCCCTTCATATCATACGCTCTGTCTGTATAATACCACTATTTCCAGCGCTGTCTGTATTATTTCTGCCCCCCCCCCCCCCCCCACTATATAATACCACTATTTCCACCCCCCTCACTATATAATACCACTATAACCCCACTATACCGCCCTCCCTCCACATTTTCAATACGCTCATCCATATAAATTTTATCTCTTCAAACACAAAAAAAATATATATACATATTTTTTGGTGCAGAATTCAGTATTTTTAGCAAAGTGTTTTTGTCCCCTTCAATTGAGTACATTTCCAGAATTGAAGATTTTCTAGCAAAATTTTTTCCTCTTCAAAATAATTTTTTCCAGCAAACTAATTATTTTTTCCCTTCAGAAGAATGCATTCTTTCATATCTATTGTAGGGGTGGTTCTCTCCGGCAAAGAGAACTATCTTGAATGGTCTCGGAAAATCAATCACACACTCATTTTTAATGAGTTGTGGAAAGGAATCTGTGAAGGACAAGAAGTAAATCCACCAGCAAAGCCCACTTCAGACAAGGAGCTCGCCATTTGGGAAAACAAGAACTGCAAGGCCTATGCCTTGATTGCAGCTTCCGTAAATGAAGAAGTGAGTCACCATATTTCATCATTCTCAAATGCCTATGAAGCCTTGAGCAAGCTAAAAGAACTCTATGACTCACATTCAAAACTAGAGATTGTTCAATTGATGATTAAGATGTTCAGTCTTGAAATGAAGAATAATGATCCCCTTGCTTTAGCTTCAGAAGTTAGATCTATAATGCATGATATTTACAGCACTGGTATAAAAATTGACATACCTCTCATAGCATATGCTAAGGCATTATATCCGACTTACTCACATTATCTTGAGTCTTTGCAAGCAAGTGGGAACCTTGAGCATATTTAATTGGAGCACTCCTTGAGAAAGTTTACAGAAGAGAAAGTTGGTGGAGAAGATGGTACCATCTCCCTAAAGAGTGAAGAGAAGAAGAAGAAGAAATTCAAAACAAAAATGGTATTATTAATC
The DNA here is from genome assembly GCA_034641835.2 of Pinus albicaulis. Classification (NCBI taxonomy): domain Eukaryota; kingdom Viridiplantae; phylum Streptophyta; class Pinopsida; order Pinales; family Pinaceae; genus Pinus; species Pinus albicaulis. The sequence goes on along the minus strand of CM076583.1, from coordinate 706,746,425 downwards.
ACGGCAATCCATTCTATTGCAATATCGCCAGTAAAGATGGACATGATGCATCCAAATGCAGAACACCTTGGGAGAAAATTGAGCAGCAAAGAAATCAAGACAAAGGTAAAACTAATGACAAAGACAAAGTTAAAGCACCTGAATCCGCTCATTATGTTCTAGCACATTGTAACAATGGAGTAACTGAAGACTTATTTGATGTTTCATTTACTTCATGGAGAGATGATTGGTTGCTAGATTCAGGAGCAACACGTCACATGACATTTAGAAAATATTTTTTTGAAGAATTCACTGACAAAGTTGATGGAGCAGTATATTTTGCAGATAAATCCAAACTCAAGCCATCAGGGCTTGGCACAGTCAGGCTTAAGTTGCCTGGTCTTCCAGATCATATCCTACATGAGGTTCTATACCTCCCTGAGTTGAGGAGAAACTTGTTGTCCTTGGTCCAAATCCGCCAGCAAGGACACTCCATTCACTTGTTTGATGGCAAGGCAGAGGTCAGAAAAGCATCAGATCACTCACTTGTCATGGAGGGAATAGAAGAAGGGAGACTCTTGAAGCTCAAAGGTTCATCTGCTCATGCTCAAAACTTTGCATTCAGTTCACATCATGATGAAGTTGGGTAACATTCCCGCTTGCCAAGTCTTTTCGTAGCATGTTAGGATTTATTGACTTTAAACCATGAAAGCCTTTGCTTGTTGAAGCAATTGAAGCAGCTATGTTAATGGACTGTCACAATTCCTTTGTGTGGAAACTTGGAAGGAATGTGATGTCAGGTTCTAGGAAAGCATAGAACAATGTATTTCATGATTCACACCTGTGAGCACATATAAAACTTGAGCTTGTTCATTCAGATTTATGTGGCCCTATGCCTATTTCTTCTGCAAATGGAAATAAATACATGATGACATTTATTGATGACTACACCAGAATGTGTTGGATTTACTTATTGAAGAACAAGTCTGATGCTTTTCAAACATTCAATAATTTTCATGCATGGATTGAAAATGATGCACAAACTCATATTGGCTCTCTACGTACTGATAATGGAAAAAAATACACTTCAAACGAATTTGAAAATTATCTTCGTCAACATGGAATCAAACATCAAACAACTGTGCCATATAATCCCCAACAGAACGGTGTAGCTGAAAGAATGAACAGAACTATTTTAAATATGGTTCACTCCATGTTATTCTTCAAGAATGTAAAATTGATGTTTTGGGCTGATACAGTTCTATGTGTTGTTTACATAAATAATAGGTGTCCTTCAAGTTCAATTAGAAACAAAACTCCTTTTGAAATGTGGCATGGCCACATTCCTTCGGTAAAGCATTTCAGGGTCTTTGGGTCCACCTGTTATGCCTTGATACCCAAGGGTCAAAGGAAAAAATGTGGTGCTAGAAGTCGAAAATGTATCTTCTTGGGGTACTCCAATACCTCCAAAGGATATCATCTCTATGATGAAGAAAATAAGAAGTTTGTAATAGCAAGAGATGTCATATTCCTTGAATCTTCCAAGAGTGACAAGGTTTTTGAGCGGAAATTTGATCGCCTAGATAGATTCACACATGCAAAGTCTTTCCAAGAATTTGATAATCAGATTCCACATCTTGAAGGGGGGATTCCGATATTGAATCAAACTGTGGAATCATGTCCTGAAGCACTCTCTCCCCTACATGAAGAAACAACCACGGATGACACATTGAATGATGTGATTGATATAATTGGGAGATTGAATCTTGAATCAATCCCAACTCATTCAAATGAGTAGCCTGGGCCATCTCAGAAAGGTCCTCCCAAATGGCTGACAAAGACACTGGAGAATGTTCATCCTGATGAGGTTGGAAAACAGGAACAAGAAGTTCCACTAAACAAATCGAAGGTGATGTAGATAATTCTGATTCTCCTGTTGATATGGATATTGCTTATAACTGTGAATTGAGTTTTTCTACAGATCATGAACCAACTTCCTTCAAATAAGCCACTTCTCATGATGAATGGAAAGAAGCGATGCAAAAGGAGTATGATGCCTTGATAAAGAATGGCACTTGGAAGCTAGTTGATCTGCCTTTGGGAACAAAACCAATTGGCTGTAAGTGGGTCTACAAGAACAAGTATAAAGCAAATGGCTCACTTGACAAACACAAGGCCAGGCTTGTGGCAAAATGTTTTGCACAAAAAGAAGGAATCGACTATGAAGAAAAATTTTCTCCCACAGCAAAATGGACCACCATCCAGACTCTCTTTGCCCTGGCAGCTTAGAATGGATGGAAAGTCCATCAGATGGGTGTAAAAACCGCATTTTTGAATGGAGATCTAAAAGAGAAAGTTATATGTCCCAGCCAGAAGGATTTTTTGTAAAGGGTCAAGAACACAAAGTTTGCAAGCTTATAAAATCCTTGTATGGCCTCAAGCAAGCACCACGAGCCTGGTATGAGAAATTAACCGAGCATCTTCTGAAACTTGACTTCAAACATTTTGATCTTGATGATGCAACTTTGTTTATTAAGAAAGTTGGAAAAACAATTGTATATCTTGTGGTATATGTAGATGATCTTTTGATAACAGGGAACAATGAGAGCTATATTGCATCCATGAAGAAAGAATTGAAGAAAGGTTTTGAAATGACTGATTTGGGTCATGTTCATTACTATCTGGGTATTGAAGTAATTCAACATTCTAAATTTATATTTCTTTCTCAAAAGAAGTACATTGGAGATCTCTTGAACAAGTTTGGCATGGATGAATGTAATCCCTTAACCACTCCAATGGAACAAAACTTGAAGCTCACATCTATTGAAGGGAAGGAATTTGAGGATGCAACCAAGTATAGACAGCTTATAGGAAGTCTTATCTACCTGACCACCACCAGACCTGACATTTCATTTGCTGTTGGAATCCTCTCAAGGTTCATGCAAAAACCTTGTGAAGGACATTGGTTTGCTGCAAAAAGAGTGTTAAGGTACTTGAAGGGGACTCAAGACTTTGGACTCAAATATACACAGGTAGGCGACTTCAGCTTGATCGGATACTCTGATTCAGACTTTTATGGTGACAAAGAAACAAGGGTGTCTACTACAGGTTACACCATGAGTATTGGATCAGGAGTTGTCTCATGGAGATCACGCAAACAGTCAGTTCTAGCAGATTCCACGACCGAGGCAGAATATGTGGCAGCAGCTGAAGCAACAAAGGAAATTGTGTGGCTCCGGAAAATCGTGGAAGATTTGCAGATGAAAAAAATGTATTCCACGCCACTCATGATCGACAACACTTCTGCAATAAAGTTGGCCAAGAACCCAAAGTTCCATGATCGAACAAAGAACATCAATACAAAATACCATCTAATTCGACATCATGTTCAGGCCAAAACCATCCATCTACATCATTGTTCCACAAATGAGAAAACTGTTGATATCTTCACCAAAGCACTTGGAAGAGAAAAGTTTGAAAAGTTCAGATCGATGCTTGGGCTCACCAACATCCCTTCGAATTAAAGGGGGGAATGTTGACACCTAATCCTTAGGGTTGGGTGAGAATATTCAATATTGTATATTATTTAATATTAGGAAATAAGGAAGGCCAAGAGTCATTGGGAGATGAATCCCAATAGCCTCACCTCCATGTATAAATACATGTACATTCTTCATCTAATACACATTCTGATTTGTGGATTTACCTCCTGGTTTGACATGGTCCTAGCCGAGTTTTTGAAACTTTGTGTGTTTACCCTTTTCTTCATGAGCTTTATCCCATTTTAATACCAAATCACCAATTTGAAAATCTTTTGAACTAACAGATGTTAAATCAAATGAGGCTTTTATTATTTGTTGATGATGGATATGAGTTTGTTTAGCTTTTTCTCTTTCTTCTTCTAACTTAAGGATTTGATCTTGTCTAAGTTGGAGAGAAGAAGAAGGATTTTCATCAATAAATTGTACTAAATCAAATGATTGTATTTTTACATTTGAGGGTAGAATTGCTTATTTTCCATAAACTAACACAAATTGTGAAGTCCCTATTGAAGCTTTTTAAGTGCTTCTATCTGCCCAGAGAGAAAATAATAATGCTTTATGCCAGTTCTTATGATTTTGCTCCACGGTTCTTTTAATGATTCTGATAAGGTTTTTATTCATAGATTCAGCTAATCCATTTCCTTGTGGGTAATAATTGGCTAATTATTTTAATTTAAAACCTCTTTTCAAAGAAAATTCTATCATTGCATTTCCAGAAAAGTAATATGCATTATCAGATATCAAAGCTGATGGAAGGCCAAACCTGGTAATTATGAATTGATCAATAAAATCGGTAATATTCTGTGTATTGACCACTTTCAATGGGATAGCTTCTACCCATTTTGTGAAATAATCAGTTGCAGTTAGAATATACCTGTGCTATTTTGAAGAGTTTGGCGTTATTGCACCTATAATATCTAACTCCCATTGTTCAAATGGTTGTTGGATATTTACTGGTTGTAATGGAAATGCTGGTTTTTTTTCTCTTCCTGCTGTAGTTTGACATGTTTTACATTTTCTTGCATATTCATGTACATATTTAAACAAAGTTGGCCAATAGTAACCAGCATGCAGTATTTTATGAGCTGTGGTATTTCCTTTGAAATGACCTCCAGCTGGTCCATCATGTAATTCCTGCAATACCTTTTCAGCTTCAGTTTTCTCTAAGCATCTTAATAATACAGAATCATAATTCCTCCTAAATAAGATATCATTTATGAGTTGATATTGATTTGATTTAAGTCTCAAAGAACGTTTTGCTGTATAATTGAGATTTAATGGAGCATGTCCATTTTTTCAGAAAAATTTCAGATCAACATATTGTGATTGAGAATCGTTTAGGCTTACCTCAGATATTTTTATTTATTCTGATTGATCTTCATCTTTAGGCAAATGAGAAGATCTAGTAAACATTTTGCAAAGACCTTACCCTTTAAAAATTTTAGCTGGATGTATTTCTACATCATATTCCTGGAGTGCAGTGACCCAATTTTCTCTTTTCTCTCCTACTTCTCGTTGTATTAATAATTGCCTTACTGCTGAGTAAGGTACTATTATCTTGGTGTGTGTTTTTAAGAGAAAAGGTCTAAAATGTTTCAAAGATTTAAACACATCATAAGCTTGTTTTTCTACATCTGAATAATTTAACTTAGCACCTTGAAGGTTAGAGCTAAAAAACGCAAATGGTGCTTTAATGTTTTGATCATTTAACTGTGTTAAAACAACTGCATATGATGTATCCGAAGAAAATGTGTATAACAAAAAGGATTTGAGAAAATCAGGAGTTGTTAAAGAGGGAGCTTCAACACTAGCTTTTTTTATTAACTCAAAAGAATTTCTTTCTTCTTTTCCCCATTTAAAAATTGAATTTTTCTTGATCATTGATTGTAGGGGTAGGACAATTTGGGAGAAATCGGGAACAAATATTTTTACAAAATTAATTTGTCCTAAAAATGATTGCATTGTTTTTTTGTTATGTGGTAGAGGAATATTTTTAATCTCTTGGATCCTATCAGGGTCTATATGAATTCCATTTTTAGAAACAATAAATCCTAATAGCTTACCTTCTGATAAAGCAAAATAACATTTTTTAGGATTGAGGGAAATAACATATTTTCTGCATCTTTCAAAAATGTTTTTTAAATGATTAATATGATTGTTTCTATGCTTAGAATAAACAGTAATGTCATTTAAGTATATAAAAATTGAGCTATTGATTAGTCCTCTGAAAGCTATATCCATAGCACACTGAAACGTAGCTCCAGCATTAATCAGTCCAAAAGGAATTTTCTGATATGCGTATGTTCCCCATTTTGTTCTAAATGTTGTTTTTAATATATCATCAGGATGAACCATGATTTGATTATACCCTGAAAATCCGTCTAGAAAAGACATCATTTCAGACCCTGCAACTGATTGTAATATCTGTTCCATGGTAGGTAAGGGAAAATTATCTTTCTGACAGGCTTTATTCAAATTCCTAAAATCTGTGCAAATTTTAATGTCTCCATTCTTTTTCCTAACTGGAACCATGTTTGACACCCATTTGGAATGTCCAACAGGGAAAATGATTTTAGCTTTGAGAATTTTATTCAGTTCAGATTTAATTTGACTTTCTAAATTTGGATGAATTTTCTTGAGTTTTTGTTGGACATGTTTATTGTCTGATATCATAGGAATGGTATGTTGAATTATGGAAATATCATATGTTTTAATATCTGAATAATCCCATGCAAAGATATCTTTATATTTCTTAAACAATTTAATGAATGATATCCTTTCTTCATATCTTAGACCAAGACCTAAGTTGATATTTTGAGGTTTTTCTGAAGTACCAAGATTAATCAATTCAAACTTTAAAGTAGAACTTTGAATTTTTGAATTGGTCACTTTTTTAAACCTATCTTTCAATTCATAAAGGTCTTCCATTTTGACTACAGATTTGGGAATTGAAATATTGTTTGTTTTATCTTTAATCTGTAAATCATGTTCATTTTCATCTAAAATTTGACCTTCATAAGCTCTTTCTGATGTAAGAAATTCTACTCTATCTATATCATCATTTAATATTTTCTAATTTATTATATTGTCTGGAGTGGATGGTCTAAAAATTATCAATTGAAAATCTATCTAGGCTAAATTCTTCAGGTAGTATAAGTCTAGATGCTACATTAGCAAGTAAATCAGCGCTCGCATTTTGTAATCTAGGAATTGTAGAGATATTGAATGTTGTAAAATGAGAAATGAGATTCTGAGCTAGAGTTTGATAATGTCTCAAGTGTCCAGAAATACAATGGATCATGTTCTTGACTTGTTTAACTATTATTTCAGAATCTCCATATACTTGCAAATATTTGACATTCAATCCTATAGCTTTATACATACCTTGTATCAATGCTTCATATTCAGCAGTATTATTTGTGCATTGAAACTCGAGTCTACAAGCTAGCATCGTTTTCTCTCCTTGAGGATTGATTAAAACGTAACCTGCTCCTGCACCATCTTCTGATTTCAAACCATCAAAAAATAGAGTCCAAAATAAAGATTGTTCTGGAATTTGATTGCTAAAATTAACACATCTAGAAGAGTCTGTTTGAGAAAAAATTTCAACTTGAGAAGTAACAGTATTTGATGAAAAAGGTGAAACCTGAGCGTTAAATGAACCAAGGGATGATTCTGCTAAATAATTCCCTATGATATTATTAGTAAAATCTATAGGTTCATTCGATCCCTCCAATTCAGTAACTGTGTGTTTCATAAATTTCTCACGTTCAATTCTGATTTGATTTGGTTTGCCATTATATGGTAACCACATATGTGACCAGTCAGTAGAAAAATATCTATGTAATTTCTTAGACCAATCCCTACTTAAAATAAGGCCATAAAACTCAAGAATGTATGTGACCAAAATATCAATCACTTGTGATACTTTTGGATTACATGATAATCTAATAGATACTGATAACATTTCTCCAATAACTTCAACTTTTGTTCTATCCAATTGAAATATATGTACAGATGTTTTTTGAGGAGTGATATTTAATTTTGTACACATTTTTCTTGGCATAATGTTTGAAGAAGCTCCTGAATCAATAAGACAATTATGCACATTCTTGTTAAAAATTTCATAAGTCAAAAGAAAAGGAGGAGTTTTAGAAATAGATTTATCACCAATTAAAACAAGATCATTGGAATTTACTTTATTGATAGATGATGGAGGTTTTCCCATATCTTTTGAAGCTTGTGCTATAACTGGTGGTTGTATCGGTTCTACAGGAATTTCTTTGAGTTCTCTAAGAAAAATCTTTTGTTGTTATTTGAGTTTGGTCATTTCATGTAATGAGATATTTGCCATGATATTTTTCATATCTTCTACTATGTTGTATTCGAATGTATGTGATACAATCAAAGTTTTGGAATTTGTAGAAGGATCTGATAAAATCGGATCTGTTTGCACAATTTTATATTTTTTGATTCTTTTTTTCGCAGGAACAAAATTTTGTTTGGGATTTGACACAATTGGATCTAAAGAAGGTTTACTTCTTGTAGATACAGGAATAGCTTCATTTTCTTCCTCTGTTGGAAGAATGAAATCCCATAAACCATTTAATTCAACTTCTTCTTCAGATTCTAATTCATTTTCAGAAGGTGAGGGATCTTCAGTGTCTTGGTCAGATTCAGCGTTTGAAATTTCATTTTGAGGTTGAGATGTTGAAGAAGGATTTTTCTTGAATGGACGAAATGATTTTTTAGCGACTGAAGTTTCAGCAACTTGTTTCTTTATATCAATCATATCATTTGACATAATATTTAATACTTTTTGAAGACCTTCAAGATCAAATGGATCTTTTGAGATTTTCTTTTTTGGAATCTTGACTAAATGTCACTTTCTTTGTTTTCCTTTCTTCTATCTCTGATCGTTTCTCTAATGCTAAAATCCTTTTCTCTACTGCGAGAGCTTCTTTCAAGTTTTCTAAAAGAGTAGATTTATTAGCTCTATCTACAAAAATAGCTATATTAGAAGGTAAAGAAGAAATATACAATTCTATTTGTACATCAACAACAGGTTTAGAAGTAGTTGGGATTTTATTTAATAATATATTGAATCTGGAGTTGAAATCTTTAACCTTTTCACCTGAATTTACTTCGAGATTAGAAAGGGCATTGATTAAAGATGCAACAGTTTCGTCATCTCCAAATTTTGCAAGAAACACTTGTTCAAAAGTTTCCCAATCAACAATAGATCCTGCTGGAAGGGAAAAGTACTAGGATCCTGCAGATCCTTGTAAAGTGTATGGAAAAAATCTAACTACAACATCTTCATGAACAATTCCATTTAAATTCATGGCCAACATAAAATTATTGATGTGTTCTTCAACAGGAATACCATCATCTTGATTATATTTAGGTAACAATTTCTCTGGATGATCTGGAAGAGCGTTAGGATTTGCTATTAATACAACACTAGGATTTGTCCAATGATCTGGAAGAGCATTAGAATTTGCTATTAATACAGCACCAGGATTTGTCCAAGGTCGATTAGCCATAATTGGAATTGGATTTTGTGAAGATGTAGAAGTAGGTCCGGAAGTAGAGGTAATGGAAGAAGAACTTACAACTGGAACAATACTACTTGTGACAACACTGATTGTTTGAGTGGAAGAAATGGAAGATAGAGAAGATGTGGATTGATTGGAATAATATGAAGGAACAACTGAAGGAAAATTTGATGTGACTTCACTTGTTTCATATTTTGATCTGTATATAGAAATTTTTTTGCGATGAGATTCTAATGGAAAATCCAAAGGGTAAATTCCAAGCTTCTCACTTCTAGATCGGGTTAAAATACCAGTGTCTCTAAATAAAGAAGTAACAATTTCCTCAGATGTTTCTCGGTTAACAGGCTTTTCAGCAGAGATAGATATTCCTTCTAATTACTAAATTAAAGACTAAAATTCGGGAGATTCGGGAATGAATTTTGAAGTAGATGGACACGCGATACTTTAGGGGATGATGGAAATGTTTCTACTACTTCCGATTTCTGAGTTGGTGATCTGGATTGTGATCGGGAAATCGTAGAATGCTTTTGAGGATATTGACTCTTATGAGGGATTTGAATTTTAGACTTATCTACCATTCATAAGCAAGCCCTCCTTCTAGTGCCAAATATGTTGAGGCCTCAGAAATTCGTGTCCACAAAAAAGGGGGATAACCACCCGGTTTAGACCTTAAAGCAGCTCCTTTTCCGTTTGGGGTAGTAGCTCCGACTGGGTGTGATGGGACTAGTTTCCCAGTTTTGGTTTTTGGATGATAACTTGTTGGGTTTCTACCAAAACATTTTGGAATGATGAATTACTACAAACTAAGACAAATTTAACTCTAAATGCAAGACTTTGAATTAAATTTAATCTAACCTGGGATATAATATCTCAATGCGATCTAGAAAGATATCTATTGAATCTGTCATGAAATCAATTCATATTTAATAGAATTATTACCATGTAAGATGATTCTCTTGAAAAATTAGTTAATCAAAAGAAAATGAAACATATATCGCATTGTCTAATGACCATATATAGAATAAATAATCTCTATCTTTATACTGTACATTAGTGCAACAGATATTTCAGACATAAAAAATTAATTTCATATATGATTCATGAAAGTTGTGTTCATTACTAATTTTCAAAAACAGAAATAACATACATGATATTAGTACCAGTTGTGTATTACTTTGCCTATCATATCAGTGATAATAGTTCGTATCCAATCCTTCAATCAAATATTTGTTCACAGAATACAAAATTTCACCAGGCATTGATCTACAAAATGATGTTTATAACTGAATAAGACCGTGTTTCATTATTTCATCAAGGCATTCACAAACCTACTTATAATTAAGCATTCTTTGTAAATGTTCTTAATAAAGTTCTGGACCCCTCTCTAAATGCATGAGAAGGGTTTAAATACTAAAAATAACTACAAACTAAATTAAATATTTTACAAAAATGTAGAGGAGGTTTCAAACGGCCTTCCTCTAACTTGAACAATAATCTAGGAATTAAAAACTAATAATCCTTATTCTAAGGATTTTGCATCTTTTGCGGAGTATGGTCACGCAATTTGCAGATATCTAGCATTGTCTTGAGCTGAGGTGGCTGAGATATTCGTGATCGGATTTTATTCTTGAAGATGGAATTTGAAATTGTTGACTGAGACTTTTTAGCTGATTCTGTGAGAAGTAGAAGAGTTTGTTGCTGATGGTAAGGTTTGATCAGAAAATTTCAAGAATTTTCTTGATCAAACTTATTAAATTTCCTAATTACTTCTTCCTGTTTTTCTGCTCTCTGATTCCATTTAAATTCTATTTCTTTTGTCAATGAAAACACATCAGACATGTTTTCTTCAATAAGTCCTTTTATGAACAATTGGTCATATAAAAGCTGTATGACCTCATTTGATTTGTTGAATGTCTTAATCGCTGCTTTTTTTGCTTGGGCAATCTGTGTTTTCCACTCTGCAAATAATAATTCTCCATGAAGCTTATCTATCTGAGGTATATTAGCTTGTTTTCCCATATCTGAATCTTGTCATTGAATATGTTCTTCAATTTGTTTTTGAAGTTTCTCACATTCAAGTTTTTGAATGTCGATTTGCTTAATCATTATTTTATTGGAATCACAGTAAGAATCTAACATAGCAACTTAATGACAAAAAACCTTTTGTTGCTTTTTAATCATTGTATTTATCTCAAGTGCTTCTTTAATGAACTTTTCGATTATGATTGATTCTGGAATTCTGCCATGGTTCTCTTTAGCTGTGTCTTTTTACCTTTAAGCTCCGTATGATGTTCCAACTTAAGTTTTTCAAAATCTTTATGGAACTGTTCTAAATTTGCTCTAATATGTTTTGTAGACTTGACTTTCTTTGTATCTAACATGTGTTTCAATTCCTTTATCCTAGATTCTTTCTGCTTCAAAAGTGTTTTGATTTCACTTGCCTTATCTACAGTAGCTATAGCATAAGCTCCTGCATATTGTGATAGTTTAGTCAAATGTTCAGTGGGATCCTTTGATGAATCTTTCTAGAGGACATCAACTTATTCATCTGTAGATTTAAGATTTGATTCATCAGTCCTTTTTCTCTTATTTATTTTGACCACGGCTCTATAGTTGGGACTATATAAGATATCCAATGATGGAATGTCTTCTATTTGAAAAATGATTTGATCTGTGGAGTAGGATGGAATTATTTCTTTGCTCTGTGCTACTAGGATTGTTTGTAAAGGGTTGACAGTCTGAACTATCCTTTGGGAAGGCTCTGGCATTTGAAAACCTGTTGCTTGATCAGTATTGACATTTTCTTTAGAAGTATTTATTGCTTGGGAAAATTGTTCCCATTCATTTATTAGGTATTTTCCTTCATATGATTTAGATTGATATTCTATTATCTAATCCTTTGGAACTGCTTCTGTATTTGATTAAGGGGCATTGTTGTTTGTTTTTTCTTGCAACTCTATTTCTTGAATAATCGGGTCAATTTCGAAATTGGTTTTTGTAGATTCAGACTCATCTTCAAATTGATCCGTCTTATCAAATTGCTGTTGATACTGACCATATTCATTTTCAGAATCATCCTTCATTTCTTCATCAAGACTAACACTTGGAGTGTGTTTTTCTTCTTCCATGACTAGCAAATTCAAAGGGACATTCTTTAATCTCTTATTTTTGTATTCCTGAAAAGCTTCGACATCTTCTTGACTTGATTGATTGGAAACCCTTTTAATAACATTTGAAAAATCTTCGACTCCTTGAAATAATTCATCAAACTGATCTTCTTATTTTATAAAAGAATTTGTCATAAGTCTTGCCATGTAATTCTTACATTCATCATTGGGATCATACAGTCTCCCGGGCATAAATGCTAAATTTAACATCTGAATATTAGGAACCTTTTTGTATGTATGGCCAATATTGGCCAAAGCAAAAGTACCGCACTGTACAAGGAATGAAGGCCAAATAGCCTTTTTGTCATCCTTTAACTGTTTGGTGACACCATTAATAATTTGATAAGCTATTTCTCTCCAAACAATCTATCCAGAACATAATATGGCAAAACATGTGGAAGAGCGGAACTTCCAAATACTCCAACATATGTAAATTTCTCTTCAACAAACCATTGGGCTATAGGAACAATATCTCTACTGACTTCCTTGGAAACCCTAGGGATCTTTTTATCGAAAATAATTTGATACATAGGCAACATAACTCCATAACATACTTTATAGAAATGCAAGTGGTATTTGGAATCCCAGAGTTCTTTATGGTAAATATGGATTGGTGTAAGGTATGTAATGGTCCATTTCCAACCCATGATTAGAAATGTAGAAGTATAATAGATGGAATCCATAACATAAGCGGACATGAAAAATGGTGAATTTTCTTGAGGTGAAGCATTGCTTTTATTCCTATATTCAGCAATGTGTTTGGCTAAATAATTAGATAAAAGGTCTACCCAGTTCAAAATGGATGAATTGACGATTGCGTCAATTAAGGGAACCCAGTCTCTAGAGAACCTAGTACTATCAGGTCTAGAAAATAACCTACACAAAATACCAACAGCAAATCAATATGGATGAGGGATTTGTGCAATGGGGTATGTACCAAATTTGTCTTACTTCAGTTTTTCCCTCATTGTCCTTCTACTCATCGATGACCTTGATGAGATCTGGATGTTTAGCTTTGAACATTTGCACATATCTATTGTCATAATTTTGTTGTAGAGCTGGTAAATGATACATGTCTGCCAAATCTTCAGCTTTAAAAGAACCCATAGTCTCTCCTTTGGAATTCTTAAACACTCTGTCTTCAATATTCAGATTTTCAACTGTCCACTTGATCATATCTGTGTAAGGCATAATCTTTGGTCTTATGGCTATCTTATGAATAAACGAGCATGCAACATCAAAAAGGGTTGCATCAGAAGTGATATCAATTCCTGTTGCAGATATATTTGTTATCACTTTCAGCCCTTCATCCTCAAATAGTTTGTACATAGCTTCACATGATGAGATACTGCAATCCTACAGACAGTGTTTGAAAATAGCGAAGGCATATCTGTAGCTTCTGAGGATGATGCTTGAGACACTTCTTTACCTTTCTTACTCATCTCAAACTCTCTCAATTCGATAACTGATTTCCTGATAATGAAATGAAATATATCATAGAACGAGTATTTACAAAGATGTATCAGAAATTTATTTGAAACTCACGCAAAAGACTATCAATCTTATCAATCATCTCTTCATAATTCATTATGATTTCAAAATTTAATGCTTGACATGGCTTCACCTAGCTTCACATGCAATACTTATTAATCTTTTAAAGCCTTTAAGATCTAAAATTCAATCTGATATGACATAAGTTGCTTTACACACGCTGAGATTATTAATTGTGTAAATTGCAAAGATTTCTTATAAAATTTCGTGATTGTCTCGTAAAAATTGTGAAATGCGATCTGTGCAAATTGCATATTGCAAGATTTAAAAGATATATTGAATTCTATATTATAAGTCGTGCGTGATACGATTTTCAAAAGCGAAAATGGATGCGATGCGAAAAATATTTATATTTTTGAGTTTATTCGCTTCGTCGGGTCCGCAGTCATCGCAAATTTTATCACTTTTTTCTTTTAAGTCTTAATTAAATCAAGTGCGATGCGAAAAAGGAAAGTAAAGCTTTCTAAAGAGCACATCTCGATGTTCGCAAATTTTATGCTTTAAGATTTCTTTTTGAAAAAATAACATATATGATGAGTGATGCGCTTTTTGGGCAGGAATTTTATTTCCTAAGTGTTTTTTGAAAGGATTTCTTAAAAATGATTTTCCTATTTATTTCTAAAGGGTTCCTATTTATAAAAATAAATGGGGGGTTGTTGTATAGTACAACAGATACCTCACTGGAAAAATCTATCTGAGTAGTATACGATTTTCCACAAGCGCTTTCCTATAGCTATGGGATTGTTGCGAACCTAAAAAAAATGTCATTTAGGGGGTCAAAATTGCTTTGGAAGTTCAGGACCCAAGAAAATACTAAAAATAGTAAATATTGATATTAACAAGGAAAGGGATCAAACCAACTAGCATTATAGGTTTACTAGGTAGGTGGACACCAATATCCACCTCGATCAATCCTCACTCCTTAGGAAGAAATTTTCCCCATTATGTGCAGAGCCTCCATGAGCTGAGGAAATTTCTGTTGAACCTAGTCCCTGGTGAATCACTTCCCCTAGTGAAGATGTTGGCCTACTTTGAAAAATTTATATAGTTGGATCCTGTATTGGAAGGTGTTCTTGTTCTACATGTCCATGATATGATCAATTATGGCATGTTCCATGTAGCCCAGGTTTAAATATTTTGGTGTGAGTTGTTCTACAATGTCAGATGTGTCTAGTAATGGTGGAAAGTATGCTCGAAGGTGGTCCACATTAAACACTGGGTGCAAACGAAGGAATGATGGAATGTTGAGCTCAAAGGAATAATACCCTACATTCTTGGTGATACTGTATGACCCATATAAAAGTGGGTGAAGCTTGCGATGGGGCCCAAGGAGGTGCTCCTTCTATAAATGTAGTTAAAATTTGTCATCGACCTGGAACTTGTGTGGCACCTGATGTTGATCATGTAGTTGCTTGTACTTTGCATTGGCTCTATCCAATATGGCATGGACTTGCCGAAGTATGTGTTGAATGTGTTGAATGAAGTTGTTCGCCCTATTAGCTTCAGACTGGACATGAGTCGAATCTGCCTGAGTAGCTACAAATGGTATGGCCACATTAATGAGACATAGTGATTGGAATCCCAACTCCACCTGAAATGGGTTGTGGCTAGTTGAGCTATGGATAAATTTTGTTGTAGTTGTGTTGGACATAGGGGATGCTTTCATCCCATATGTGTGGATGCTTCAATTTGTACATGCACATAATGTGTATGATCATCCTGTTGATGACCTATGTTTGGTCATCAGTTTGGGGGTGGAAATTTGTGGACTTAGTGAGCTTGGTATTGTTGGTCAAGGTTGTCATTGATGTCAATATGGCATTGTTGGAGATGACAAACTCTTGTGATACTTTATGTTTCCCTAGATTCCCATGAAACCCTAGCTCTAGGTATCTCATTATTATTAATCATAATGCCCTAGTCCTAAATTCTTGATGCAATCCCTAGAACTAATTCTTGATATGAGATGTTCTAGCCTAGGTGAAAATTCCATAGCCCTTACAAATAAAGAACACATGTAAAAGAACCTTTAACTTGTATGCCATATTCATTGATAAAACCCTAGTTATATGACATCTTTGTTCTTGATGAATAAGCCCCAAAGCCCAAATTCCTTTATTCATGATAATGTTGATTGTTCAAGGTTTTTTAGATGCCCTAATCCTTATAAATAAAGAGCTCTAGTGAAGAAACCTCAGATTCCCTAATTCAAATATTTGAAGGCATAATGTATATAAAGAAAGATACCTAGACATAAAATACTAAGAGATGCCATGAATAAAATTAGAATGACAGTCTCACAAATTAAATTTTATTGATGGTAAAATGACCTTAATTAAGGATGAAATTGCCATAGGCTTGTAGAGGGAAATTTTCCCTTTCTAACGAGTTATCACTTTTCCCTTAACTCCTCTTGGTCTGTGAGAAAATGATTTTTCAAGTTTAATTAAAATATTCCGACATGAGCTAGCATGACCAATTCATATCCTCTTAGGGACGTGTCTTCTCATTGAAAGGTCTCAAAAAATTGTATAAATAGGAGTTTGAACTACTCATTTTGATTATTCAGCTCAGTGAAAAACACATTCAAGTAGACAAAGACAATACGGAGGTCAAGGAGATCTTAAGATCTTGATTTTTTGGGTTAAAATATGTTGGGTTATGAGTGGAGCTCGCACTTAACATCTCAGGCTCGGATAAATCAATATTAGCTTCAAGACTATGTAATATCATAGATCGTATTTGTGTGAAGGCTTACTACAACTTGGATTAGTGGATCTGTAATATTCCTAGGTTCAGATTTGTGGGATCACTACTATGAAAACCTCATAATAGATAACAAGTTTGTCCTCTAATCACATCAAATTACCTTGGATTGTAGGCTTGTTAATTCTTGAGCCTTGGACCTATGATCAATCTCGTGGACAGTGGCCTGGATTATTGAAGACTGAGGTTTTGACAGAAAACCTCGTGGAGGCTCGGGTGAAGGAGCAGTGGGCAGTCATCCTTGTGGTAGTTCTATTTTTGTTGTTTTCAGATTATGATTGCAATATTTTCATGTTGAGGATCAGTGATACCTCACCTGTGGAGCTCAGATCAAGAATAATTATTTGTAGAAGCCTTATAACAATGGTTTAGACCAACTGAGATATAGTTCAGACTTGTGGAGATAAGGCTCAGGTCAGGCAACACCTTAGACCTTCTCAGAGGAATTTTAAAGTGATCCCTTGAAGTCTTTTAGAGAAACCTTTAAAGTACATCCACGCATTGCCTTGAAATATTTTATGCAGACCTATGCCAATTATTAAAGAAGTTTCTAAAATATATGTACATCAAATATTTGAGATACCTTGACAAAATATTGAAGTTATCCTTGAGGCATTTGTGGAGCAATCCTTGGAGTAATTCTTGAAGCAGCGATTGAATATTTTGAAGCAACCTTTTGAAGACATTTAGGAACAATACTTGAAGAATATTTGAATCCATGTTGAAGTATATCTTGAATAATTCTTGAAGTAAGACTTAAAGCAAACTTTGGTGAATCCATTGGAGTTTTTCTTGTTACAGCATTCCCAAGGTCATAAGTTGCAAACCTTCGTTGGGAATTTGTATCAATGTTTGAACATATTTTGAAGACCTAAGATATAATTCTTAAGCAGTTTATCATAGATCATTTTGAAGATCAACAGTTGAGCCTTAGAGCAGTAAAGTGTTTTGGACAGTGGAGTATTAGGAGACTTAGAGAAGTGAATTATTTGGAACCCTTGGAGAATTATTGTGACAACATATGGAAGACACTTTGAAGGATTCTTGAAGACATTATTGGAGACCATGATGCATTGAAGCCATCATGAGGTATCCTTGGAGAATTTTTTTTGGTTCCATGAAGAGCAATGGTGACACCTTATGAGAAAACAAGTTGTCATTGATGAGCTAAGTTCCTTGGAGATTGTTTGAGGGCACTATTGTAGGTGAGTGATTGAAAGGGCTCATTCAAGAAGATATTGAGAACCGTGAAGAATCACTAAACTTATCTTGATGAATTGAAGTTATGGGTTGGAGCCCTAGAGAATATAAGTCCTCAAGAAAACTAGGTTGGTGCATGTACAAGAGATAGGGTTGGAGCCCTAGAGGTTAGAGCCTCAAAGTGGAAATGTTGGAGCCCTAGAGGTCGAAGCCTCGTGAAGTCCAAGTCGGTGCTTGGAAAAGTACAATTTTGAGCCTGGTGGATTGAATATTGGTGTCTTCATCTAGGGTTGGATTCCTACACATTATTATATTGGATTTATTGTAAAAAATTGGATAGAAGTCCTCATTATAACTGAATAATAGAATTATTTATTCTACATTTTTCAATTTTTGTTCTAATTATAAGTGATCTTAGCTAGTAAAAGTAACAATTGAAAATAAATATTGCTTCACCCCCCTCTTAGTATTTCCAACAATTGATATCAGAGCCAGTACCTTTGCTCATAAGCCTAACAACTTGAAGGTATATCCTTAGAACACAAATGGAAAACCAAGGAAGAAAGCCTCCAATCCTTCTAAAGATGTCTCTTCTTCAACCATGGAAGTAGAAGATAATCAAATTGTGAAAGCTCCATTGTTCAATGGAAACTTTGATATATGGAAGGTGAGAATGAAGAATTTTTTCATGGCCCAAGGCTTTGAATTTTGGGAATTAGTGATTACTGAAAGAACGATGGAAAAGAATACAATGAATATAATGCAAGAGTGAGAAAAAAAACCTTGATTGGGCTACCAGATTCTATAAAGGCCAAAGTGGAAAAATTTTCATCGAAAAAAGGTATGTGGGACAAACTTCAAGATATTCACTCAAAAGAATCATTGAATATGACCTCTAGTCAAGAAGTTGATGGAAATAAAGAATTAAATCTAGAACCCGGTAAGGAAGCTAAAAAGAAGAGAGAAGACATCAAGACCAAAGAAAACATAGAAGATGAAGAAAATGAAGAGGACTTCACAAAATATCTAATCGAAAAAATTGTAGCTACCCTAGAAGAGATAATAATTTTAAAAAGGGGAAATGAGGAGCTCAAGAAGAAAGCACAAGATGGTGACCATGACCTTGAAAAGACAATGATGGAAGTTAACCTATTCAAGCTTCAAGTACAAGAAATATACAAGGAGCTCACCAAGCTTAAGAAGGAATTTCGTGAAAAAATGATAAGGCATCATGAAGAAGTCATATCCACGAAAAATAAATTGGATAAGGCAAAGAAAAAGGAAGACAGTTTGTAAAGCCATCTTGAATAAAGACATAAGGACTTGAAAAAAATTGAAGCGAAAATTGGTCAATACAAGGAAGAGGTCTCCTCCCTTAAATCTCAACTAGGAGAAGCAAAGAAACAAGCACAAGGAGCTAAAAAGGTGATGGAAGCTTTGGTCCTCCTGAAAGGATAGGTCGATGAAGTAGAAAAGGAAAAAAATTCCATGGTATGCCAACTTGAAGAAAGAGAAGAAGAGATCCTCAAATTAAAATAAGATATCACCTCACTTAAGGGCCGATCATGTGAAGTGACAAGAATGAAGGAATAAATGGAGAACCATCTATCAAAGAAGGATGAAGAATGAAATATCATGAAAGAATAAATTTATCTCCTAAGAAAAGATGTTGGTCATTTGAAAAAGAGTTTAAAGAGCTCTCAAGCCCTAGATGACATCGTAAGTCATCAAAGATATCTCCTCGATAAATCAAGTCTTGGATATGCAGGTGAACCCTCAAACAAAAATGATGCAAACCATAATTCTTCAAACAAAAAGGATGTGGAAAAGCTTGGAAGAAGTATTTATGCCCCAAGTTCTGACAAAAGTATTGATAAGGAAGAAAATTAGATCAAAAAGTCTCTTAAACACTCAAGCCAACAACACATGTTGTTGATTTTATGAGCACATCTTTGGAAGATATGATAGTCCAATTTTTGATGATGAGACTCTGCCAAAAAGGATACCATGCATATTTTTAGGGGTAGCTTATTATTCTTAATCATTCTTGCGGAAGTTATCCATGAAGAGCCCTATGAATCCCTTGATGAGTCACACATTGATAATCATCTCTTCATAGAACACCTCTCGGGAGTAACTCCATTGAAGAAAATCATGATATTGAGAAGATATATTTCACTTTATCACAAGGCAACAATATTTCTTATCTTAAGCAGAAATAATTAGAGCTAGAGGAGCTTATGTAAGCAGGCGGAGTTGGTTAATTATCTACCTCATCCATTTCCATGACGGAATGCATAGGCTTAAGGTGAGAAAATACATTAAAGAAGAACACTATGGCATGGGGAACATAATATTTATCAAGGAGAACTATCATTGATGAAGAAAATATGATGGAGTTGCATGTCAAGAAGCAGCTTGATAGGGGGAGTACTTGGGCACCCCATTTTCCATTGATGTCAAAGGGGGAGAGAACGTTTAAAGAGAAATAATATTTCCATCAATGAAAAAGGGGGAGAATATTGGTCAAGGTTGCCATTGATGTCAAAATGGCATTGTTGGATATGACAAATATTCTTGTGACGCGTGATGTTTCCCTAGATTCCCATGAAACCCTAGTTCTGGATAGCTCTTAATTACCGATCATAATTCCCTAGTCCTAAATTCTTGATTCAAACCGTAGAACTAGTTATTTCTATATGATTTTCTAGCCTGGTGAAAATGCCATATCCCTTACAAATAAAGAGCCCATGTAAAATATCCTTTACCTTGTATGCCAGAGTCATTAATGAAACCCTAGCTATATGACATCCTTGTTCTTGATGAAGAAGCCCCAAAGAATAAATTCTTTAATTCATGATAATTATGATTATTGAAGGTTTTGTAGATGCCCTAATCCTTATAAATAAAGAGCTCTAGTGAAGAAAACTTAGATGCCATAATCCAAATATTTGAAGGCCTAATTTCTATAAAGAAGGAGCCCTAGACATAAAATACTACCAGTCGCCATGAATAAAATCAGAATTAAGGTCTCACAAATTTAAGTTTCTTGATGTTAAAATGACCTTACTTAAGGATGAAATTTCCATAGGCTTGTAGATTCCATTTTTCCCTTTTTAAAGAGCTATCACTTGTCCTTCAACTCCTCTTGGTCTGTGAGAAAATGATTTTTCAATTTTAATTATAATATTTTTTAAGGCCAACCGACATGAGCCAGCACGACCATGTCGAATCCTCCAAGGGATATGTATGTTCATTGGAAGGTCTCAAAAAACGTGTATAAATAAGAGTCTGAACAACTCATTTTGACTATTAAACTCAATGAAAAACACAGTCAAGTAGACATAGAAAGTAATGAGGTTGAGCAGGTATTAAGAGTTTAATTGTTTGGGCTAAAATATGTTGGGTTATCAGTGGAGCTCGGACTTAACATATCAAGCTTGGACCAATCAGGTTTAGCTTCAAGACTGTGTCATCTCACAACTTTGGTTTTTATGAAGGCTTACTACAACTCATATTATTGGTTCTATAATATTCCTAGGCTCATATCTATGGGATCTCTACTGTGAAAACCTCATAACATAGAACACTTTTGTAGTATTTGTGCACCTCTAATCACCTCAGATTACCTTAGATTGCAGGCTTGTTAATTCTTGAGCCTCATACCTATGAAAAATCCCGTGGGCAGTGGCCTATATTATTGAAGACTCAGGTTATGACAAAAAATATCATGGAGGCTTAGTTGAAGGAGCAGTGGACAATCATCCTTGTGGTAGCTCTGTTTTTGTGGGTTTCAGAATATGATTGCAATATTTGCATTCCAAGGATCGATGATACCTCACTTGTGGAGCTCGGTCAAGAACAATTATTTGTAGAAGCCTCATAACAGTGCCTCAAACTCAGTGATATATAAGTTGGACTTGTGGAGTTAATACTTAGGACATTCAACACCTCAAACTTGCTTGGAGTCATTTGAAATTGATCTCTTGAAGTATTTTATAGTAGCCTCTAAAGGAAATTCAGGAAACATCTTGAAATACTTTATGCAAACCTAAGACAATTCTTGAAGAAGTTTCTAAAATATATGTAGAGAAATATTTGAGATACCTTGACAAAATATTGAAGTGATCCTTGAGGCATTTGTGGAGAAATCCTTGAAGTAATTCTTGAAGCGGCTATTGAATATTTTGAAGATAGTTAGGAATAGTTCTTGAGGCAGCTTTGAATCCGTCTTGAAATATGTCTAGAATAATCCTTGAAGCAAGACTTGAAGAAAACTTTGGTGAATCATTAGATCAACTACTTGAAGACTCTATATATAAAATTTTAAAACAACCAATGTAGAAATCCTTGTTGCAAATCCTTATTGGAGGCACACTTTGAAAATAATTTATGAGAAAATACTTGGAGCACCCCTAAAGATATCTTGAAGTTTGTCTTGTTGCAAATTCCCAAGGTAATAAGTTGCAACCTTTGTTGGTAATTTGTAGCAGTGTTTGAACATATTTTGAAGAACTAAGATAGACTTCTTAAGCATTTTATCATAGATAATTTTGAAGATCGGTAGATGATCCTTGGAGAAGTGAAGTTTTTTGGACATGGAGTATTAGGAGCCTTAGAGCAGTGAAGTATTTGGAAATCTTGGAGAACTATTGGGATAGCATATTGAAGACATTTTGAAGGATTCTTGAATACAGTATTGGAGGTCATGATGTGTTGAATACATCATTAGGTAACCTTGGATAAAGTGTTTGGGTGCCATGAAGATCAGTGGTGACACCTTCTGAGAAACAAAGTTGTCATTGATGAGCTAAGTTCCTTAGATATTGTTTTAGAGCACTATTTTAGGTGAATATATTGACAACAATCATTGAAGAAGATACCGGGAGTTGTGAAGAATCACTAAACGTATCTTGACAAATTGAAGTTGTGAGTTGAAGCCCTAGAGGATAGGAGTCCTCAAGAAGACCAGGTTGGTACTTGTACTAGAGATAGGGTTGGATCCCTAGAGGTTGGAGCCTTGGAAGGTAGGGTCGGAGCCTCATGAAGTCCAAATCAGTGCTTGGAAAAGTACATGTTGGAGCCTGGTGGATTGAAGATTGGTGTCTTCATCTAGGGTTGGATTCCTACATATTGTTGTATTGGATTTATTGTAAACAAGAGGATTGAAGTCTTCATTATATATAACTCATAAAATTATTTATTCTACATTATTCAATTTGTGTTCTAATTATAAGTGATATTAACTGGTAAAAATAACAATTGAAAAGAAATATTTATTGACCCCCCTCTCAGTATTTCCAACAAGTATCCAACATCGACTAGAGACTTGACCAAGATGTACTTAGGAACTTGTTATCCTGATCTGAGATAATGGATTGTGGGATCCTAAAGTGTACCCACACTCATTCAAAGAGGAGATTAGCAGTGACTTCTATTGTGATACTCTTCTTACAAGTCGCCAGAATGGCCATCTTAGATAATTTTTGACGACCACAAAAACACATTTGTTTCCATGGTTGGTAGAAGGAATGCCCGACATGTAATCCATGGAGATGGATTCCCAAGGTCAACTAGGAGTAGGTAGAGGAGTATATAGGCCTTGTTTCTTGATGGTCAGTTTGGCAATGGTGTAGGTAGTGCAGGATCCGATGTACTTTTTAATATCTTGTCAAAGGTTCATCCAATATAAATAATGATGTATCACTTCCACTGTTTTCTATAGCCCGAAATGTCTAGTGTCCTGACTATAGTGCGCTTATTAAATAATCTTATCACACTCGCTTGAAGGAACACAAAGGTGTCCCAGGTGCAATAACATTGCATCCTAGAGGTGAAAATTTGGAGCTTTCTTTCCTTCCAGGAGCGTCTGGTATGTGTTGTCGAATTCCGTATCGCTCTTGTAAAGATGCAGCCAGTTCGAAGTCTTGTGCCCACAAGAGTCGAGAACAGTGGTCAACACCATGATAGACAGTCGGTTGAGGCAGTATGAAACATTTTTGGTACTTCCCTTCTTGTACTTAATGTCCAATTGGAATTGTTTCAGGTATGTGAACCATTTCTAATGGAGAGCATTCTTCAACTTCACTTGTGTCTATTTGACTACATGGGTCGGTGGTTTGTGTGGATGACAGTTTCCTTCCTCGGAATGTAATGATTCCATTGTCGGTAGGCCTTTATAATGGAATATATCTCTTTTTCATAGGTGGGATAATTTCAGACTATGTCTAAAAGTGTCTTACTAGGATATGCCACTGGATGCCCCTACTAAGTAAGAACTGCACCAATAGCATAGTCAAAGGAATCTATCTCAATCTAAAATGGTTGTTTCAAGTCTAGTAATGTGAGCACTCGTGCATAGAAGAGGCAATGCTTCAACTCAAAGAATGCCTTCCTTTGGGTTTCAGACCAAAATAAATTTGCTTCTTCTCATCCCTTGGTGACTTGACTTAAATTCTAAGTGATATGAGTGAACCCTAACATGAACCTGGAGTAGAAGTTGGCAAGACCCAAAAATTTGCGAAGATCTATTAGAGTGATTGGGGTTGGCCAATCTCGAATGACTTGTATCTTGGTTGGGTCCAAATGCACACCCCTCTTATCAATGATGTACCCCATATGTTGAACCTAGGTCGTACCAAAAGTGAATTTCTCCAAATTGGCACACAACTCATGTTGTTGCAGTTTTTGGAGGACCCGTTGAATATGGTCGAGGTTTTCGAGGATCTGTTGAATATGGTCAAGATGTCTTCCCAACTCTAGATGAAGATCAAAATGTCATTCAGATACAACACCACGAATTAGTTGGTGAAGGGTCAAAATATGTCATTCATCTTCCTCATGAAGGTTGTGGGGGCATTCATTAACCTGAAAGGCATGATAAATGATTCAAAAATTCCTTCCTTGGATTTGAAGGCAGTCTTCTAGACATCGGAAGGTTCGATTGGTACATGGTGAAAACCAGACTTCAAGTCAATCTTGTTGAAATATTTGGCCCCCTTTATCTGGTCCAGAAGGTCATTAATATTTGGGATTGGATACCTATTCCAGACACTAATCTTGTTTAATGCCCAATAGTCAATACAAAGTCTCCAAGTCCTATCCTTGTTATGTACCAACACCATCGGGCTCCCACATGGTGATGAACTTGGCCTGATGTGCCATTTTTGCAGCAAATCCTGAATTTGCCTCTTGATTTCATCGTTATATAGAATAAAGCATTGATATATTGTTCCATTTGGTAGCGGCACGCCCAGGGTCAGATCGGTGGAGTGCTTGACTTGATAATGTAGATATACCCCTGCAAGTGAGGTGAAGATGTCCCTGTACTCCTCCAAAACCTTTTCCATATGTTGTTTCCATGTGGAGGATCCTTGTTTGGAGGTCGTGGATAAAATATTCTTCTTTCCCTGAGGGAGAATAATAAGGAAAACAAATTTCCTAGTATGGGAAATGATCTTACTACATTTATTCACAGTGATCAAAACGATAGGAGGTGCTACCTCTGGTATCATGTACAACTTAATGCCCACATCAATAATAAAAATGTGAGGCTTAGAATCATACACAACATGTCATTTCCAAAAGTATGTTTGGCCTAATAATACATCACAAACTTCAAGAGGAGAAACATCACATAGTACCACATCTCTGAAGGGATTGATGTTGTAGGGGAGGAAACACTACTGGTTGACACAAAGATATCATCCTTGGTGAAGTCACCTGATGGTGTACGATTGTAGGTGTGTTGTGGTTGGTAGGCCCAACTGATTCAAAACCTTATCAAAATCTAGATTGGGGGAAACAAATTTCAAAACTTCAAAGTGCTGAAAATCACACCAAACTAGAACAGCCAGATTGGGCCCGTCACCAGGAATCCAACGCACTTTGTTTCACTCAAACAGACTCCATATGTGAAAGTTAGAGCATGCTGCTAGTCGTGCCAAACAGGATAATTTTAAAAAAAAGGGTCAAACAGGGTCAAAGGCCAAGAATTTTGGTTTTTAAAGGCCAATGAGGTTATGATACTTGTCAATTTCTGAGTGGCCTAAATTTCTAGGCACATGGCACAATTTCATTGGTTTGTGGAGGACCAATTGGGAGCTGATGCATGGCTAGCCCAGAGGCCACCACGTGCCCCCCCCTCAAAGGCCGAAATTTGGTAATTTAGGTCAAAATTCATATTTTGAATGGGCAGAAATTTTTTTATTATATGGTTGGGCGGAGGTCAGGGTCGAACTCGCGACCTCCCCCACACAAGCGCCACGCCTTACCACTTTCTCTACGCATTACATCTTAATAACAATGGGGCACAAATTATATTTGTATCTATACAAAGGTTCAGGCAGATTTAATGGGGACCAGCCTAACCCATAAGACCACGCAACTATGACAACAGTGGAGCGCTCCGAACTAAACATAATCAGTGCATTAAGCCCACGCTTATTTAACCTTAATCACAGTTTAAAGTGTGCTTATCCATAATGGCAGAATTAGCACTAAACCTCCATTAAGGCTGCACTTATCCCTAATTAATCTCTATTTAAACTTTAAGTGCGGATTAGCACTAATTGGCAGAGTCCGCTAATTTCGGAGGAACTCCACATTTGGTCACAGTAACTGGAGTTTTTCCAGATTTGGAGGATTTTTCCTAGGGAAAACTAAAGAAGCCATAACTTTGGCATATTTCGACCAATTTTGGCTCAGGAAGAGTCATTCCTAGATGATTTGGATGCTTTGAGCATAATGGTGTAGGTTTCAGAGGCATTGGAGCACTTTTGTAAGTGATTTTTCCACTTTTAAGTTTAAATACGCTTAGGGCCACCAGGAGAGGAGGTCATGCCTAGATCTCCTGAAGACCATTTTCAGAGCTTGATTCCATTTTGAGGTTTTTGGGTCTTCTGAATCAAATGGAGCAGGTTTCAAAGACATTGGAGCATTGTAAGTGAATGTACTGATTGAATTTACCATTAATCCAAAGAGGGCCTAGCTATTGGAATCAGGTCCATGGAGATGTAGCCTAGGAGGGGTGAACTCCATTATTAGCTATTGTGTAATGTGTTTGATGTGTCTTATTTCCGTGCAATTATTTTGTTGTACATTTGTTTTTAACAACTATTTTACTTAATAAACTTCTCATTAAAGACACAAAACTTGACACATAAATCCTTACATAACTGGCTAATTTGAGATGATCCTAAACACATTTATTTAATATTTATGAGGGAGCTATTACAACAAAAATAGTTTTCCCATATTCAGATCTAGTTGGTATCAGAGCACAATTTAGCTCATTTTAGCCAAGGTTAGCTAGAATAATTAGCCATTGGTTTTGAATTTGTGCAAGGAGAATTTAGCAGTGTGCAAGTTTATGTGTATCCCTTCTCTTCATAAGAAGTCAATATTTAGAGCTCAGTTATCAAATCAAAACAAAGAAGCTTTTATGCATTACAAGTGTGATGGAAGCTTCAACGAGCATTGTTTCTATTCAATGTTCCTTAGCAAGACTCTTTGGTGAAAGATATATTGCAGAAGCTCTACATCATGAATGATATGGTGTAAGAGATGTATGAAGATAAGAGGGAGAGCATTATACTTCAAGAGAAGTTGATTACCATGAAGGAGGAGAAGCAATAGCTTCTTGAAAAGTTGCATGAGATGGAGACTCAGCTCCATATTGCAAATGAAAACCTTGCAAGGATGCATGAGATGGAGACTCAACTCCATGATGCGAAGGAAGCCTTAGCCATGTATGTCCATGAAAAAGTGGTATGAAATTCAAGTTTATCTCCTATTTCTTCTCAAGATGAATGTGTAGGTGCTTTTGAAATACACACTAGAGTAATAGGGTCCAAATTATTGATGAAGATGGGTTATGAAGGTAAAGTATTGGGAAAACATGCACAAGGCATTGTTGAGCCAATTTTTGTTGAGGAAATGCCCAAGTATTTGGGTATTGGTTATGGACAACATGATGGAGAATGCTCCAAATCCAATGAGGTACATGAAGGTGTTCCAAGAAGTACTTTCATTACATGTTCATTACCTCAAGCTTGTGAAGTTTGTTTTCATGAGGAATGCAAAAGTTTTACACCCACTTTGCAAGAATATGCTCATAAGCATGCAACTAATGAGAATGTCAAACAAGAGGATGTTGAAAGCTCTAAATTCATTGAAGCCATTGTTGGTATTTAGAAGAGAGCCACTACTTCATCAAATTCACCTCCTCAAGAAGGCAACAAAGTTGAATGTGCAAGGTATAAATATTAATTTAATTAAAATTCTTTTTATTATGATAAACATGGTAAATATTCACATAATATTTGGAGAAAGTTTACATGTTCCTTTTGTGTTTTGAATAGCCATAATGTTTCGAGGTGTTGGAAGAAGATAACCATGCATGGGAAAATTTCAAAGAAAAGGAGACAAGAAGCCAAAGTTCCATTAGATAATGGAAACCATGTTGAAAAGAAAATGCAATTGTTTTGCACTCATTGCCATAAGCAGGGTCATCTTGTAGACAAGTGTTGGAATTTGTATCCAACAAGTCATCCATGACATTTGAAGAAGGTGGAGAGAGATATTGACAAGAATGGAAAGGAGGATTCCATAATTGATGTGGGTAAGGATGATTCACATGATGAAGTGCAGCTGAAAGAAGCACCATTGAAATGGGTTGGTAAGAGATGGTTAGATTTCTTATCCAATTAAGGCCTTGCATGTATTTTGATGATTGACGCATTTCTTTACCAATTGAATACATTTATTTTCTCTTGAAAGGTGATGCATATTGCATGAAGAAAGGTGTTTGAAAGTATATTTATGTTGACTCACTTAGATGCAGCAAAGATGGCAATCTGCACATGCTTTTGTTTGACTTGGGAGTCAGTTGTTTTAAGAGGCATGTTTTGTCGAGTTGTATTTGGTGGATGGTTTGTACACCAAGATGTAAGAGTACATGGTGATGTTCACAGGATGTGACATTTGTTGCTTTGAAGGAGCAAAAGGATATGTCATCAAGTTATGTTTCTTGCATGATGTGTTTTTTAGATTGAGGGTTGTGTTTGTGACAATATTTTTTAGGATGAATTCTAATCGCAAGCGTATGAAAAAATCTCACTTTATTTGTGCATAAAAAACAACCCTAACATCAAAGATGGCTGCCAATTTCTTTAGATCTGCAGTTAGTTGACCAAGATAAATGCTACAAAATCCAGATCTATGCAGTAAAAGACATTAAGTAGTAAATAAAAGCAAGAGTTGCTCCATGCATCCAATAGACAAGATAAGAATATTTTTTAAATAATTTTTGTATTTTTGACACCTGGGAAGGGAACATAGAAAAATGTTACCGGTCCCCCTCAATGGGATGGGTTCTTGTATGTCCTCAACATTTCAGTTCTAAGATCTCTCTCTCTTGATGGTGTAGAAAACCCAGACAAAAAATGGAACTCAAAGGGAGCTCACAAGAAAAATGGTAACAAAATATGACAATGATGGAGGATCAAAGTTAGACCAAAAGTATAGATCCAGAGTGATCATTAGGCAACAAAAGGTAGTAAATGAATGGAAAAACCCTTTTATTTATAACAAAATATTGGGTTAGTCTAGATATTGGTGCATAATTAAAATATTATTAACCAAATCTAGATCCAACTTTTATGGAATATTTTATTATTTTTGTTGGAGGGAAAAAAGAATTTGAATTTGGTCAAATCCCTTTATTTGTAAATAATAAATAAATAAATTATTTATTTATTATTTTAAGGATGTGGTTGAGTAATAATTAAATAAATAGTGATTTATTCAAGTATTTATAAATGATTTATTCAAATTTAACAAGGAAAATTATTTAAATAAGGTTTAAATAATTATTCTTAGAAAATAATAAGACAAATAATGATTTATCTAATTAATTTTTCTATTTTGGGTTAAATATGAATAGGAATATTAATAAAATAGTTGTTTAACTAATTATTCCTTGAGGAAAAACAAACAAATATGGATTATTCAATATTTCCTTACGGGGTTTCCTGTTTAGACCATAAAAAAGTTAATAAATTATGGATTACTAAGTTATTTTTCATAGTGAAAGCAATTTTACTTAGGGTAAAATTGGTCTTACATGGTGTACTTTGGTCCATCTAATAGTAACAGGTTAGATGACCAAAAATTGGTGTAACAAAGATGTTGCAAAATTTTGGGAAGGTCCACTCTTGAGCAAGAGGCTCATGGTTAGCCTTCGTTCCCAAATCATGGCATGAACATCATATCAACACTGGAGGATGATGGAAAAGAGGGAGAAGATTCCAAAAAGTTTGCAACCAAAACAAAAACCATTGTAGACCATTTGATGTGTTGACGCCAAGAAGCGAAAGAGATGGCGAATGAATTTTTCCAGATGTGGAATTCGGTACAGTGGAGGTAAAAAGAATGGTCATTTCTTTTCTTGTGATTATTTATGTTGGAACTCATTGTTGTAGTTCAATCAAATGGGCTTAACTTGGAAAAGTGGTTTCGAAGGAGAAGCTTGCATCGAATGCATGTTTTTGCAAAGGAGGAACATGATTCTCAGTGGGAAGGCCATCAGTTAGTTTTCCAAGGACCGAGGGATTGATTTGGTATAGAAAAGTGTTTAATTAGTCAGCAAGCAACTAACAAGTATTGGATTGGGTGAGCAGCAAAAGGAGGACATTGGTTGAAGTTTCAAGCCATTTGAAAGGCAAAGCATGTCAGTGAACCCAAGTGGTTGTCATGGCGATTTTTCCTAGTAGAATTAAGTTGATAGAACTTGGGAAAGAGAAGAGTATTCAACTCTTATCAGATAAGCAGATTTTGTGGGTCCAAAATCCTGCCAGTGGGAAGGAGCAATCGGAATTTGGATTGGGGGCAAAAAATTTCCAAAAATTAAAAGTGATTGGAATCACACCAAACTAGAACGATCGTATCGCACCTGTTGCCAGGAATTCGATGCACTTCGTTTCACTCAAAACAGAGTTCACATATGAAAGTTAGAGCCCGCTGATCGCCGTGCCAAACAAATGAATTTTTGAAAAAAGGATCAAATAGGGTCAAAGGCCAATGAGGTGATGACACTTGTAAATTTCTGAGTGCCCCAAATTTCTGGGAGCATGGCGCAATTTCATTTGTTTGTGGAGGACCAATTGGGAGCTGACACATGGCTAGCCCAAAGGTCGCCACGTGCCCCCCCTCAAAGGCCGAAATTTGGTAAGTTAGGTCGAAATTCCTATTTTGATTGGGCGGAAATTTTTTTATTATATGGTTGGGCGGAGGTCGGGGTTGAACCCACGACCTCCCCCACATAAGTGCCATGCCTTACCACTTGCTCTACGCATTACATCTTAATAACAATGGGGCATGAATTACATTTATATTTATACAAAGGTTCGAGGTAGTTAATGGGGGCCAACCCAACCCATAATACCATGCAGCTATGACCATACTGGAGTGCTCCGAATCAAACACAATTAACACATTAAACCTGCACTTATTTAACCTTAATCATAGTTTAAAGTGTGCTTATCCATAATGGCGGAATTAGTGCTAAACCTCCATTAAGACTGCACTTACCCCTAATTAATCTCTAGTTAAACTTTAAGTTCAGATTAACACTAATTGGCAGAGTCCTCTAATTTCTGAGGAACTCCACATTTGGCAGTGTTAACTAGAGTTTTTCTAGATTTGGAGGAGTTTTCCTAGGGAAAATTGAAGAAGCCATAACTTTGGCATATTTCGACTAATTTTGGCTCAGGAAGAGTCATTCCTAGATGATTTTGGATGCTCTGAGCATGATGGTGTAGGTTGTAGAGGCGTTGAAGCACTTTTGTAAGTGATTTCTCCACTCTGAAGATTAAAGAAGCCCAAGGTCACCAGGAGAGGAGGTCATGCCTAGATCAGCTGAAGATCATTTTCAGAGCTTGAAGAGTCTATTTTGAGGTTTTTGGGTCTTTTGAATCTAATGGAGCAGGTTTCAAAGCCATTGGAGAAATATAGGTGCATGTAATCATATAATTTACCATTAATCCAAAGAGGGCCTAGCCAGTTGAAGTAGGTACATGTAGATGTAGGCTACGAAGGGTGAACGCCGTTATCAACTATTGTGTAATGTGTTTGCTGTGTCTTATTTCTCTACAATTATTTTTTTGTAAAATTGCTTCTAACATCTAATTTACTTAAGAAATTTCTCATAAAATACACAAAACTTGACATATACATCCTCACATAACTGGCTAATTTGAGACGATCCTAAACACATTTATTTAATACTGATGAGGAAGCTAGCAAAACAAAACTAGTTTGTCCATATTCAGATCACGACCTCTACTGAAATGAGGTTCTTTTGGCTCCCGTTGTCGAGAATGAACTACAACAGAGCATTAGGGGAATTTTGAGGTCTAAAATGGGCCTCCTAAGGAAATTATAAAATAATAGTTGAAATAATAAAATAATATTAGATTACATCACGAAATTTTAGAGGGAAAAAAGAAAAACTACTTTTTCAACTCGCATTTTCAACTTATCTCCCTATGGGTTTACTCAAATTTTGAGTGAGAACACTCGTTGGATGTATAAATTGATTCTTCATCCAAGGAGTACCCATGTTTCATACTTTCTATGGAGCCTACTACACTAAAAATGAGAAATACATGATTGCAATAATGTTTCTTCATGTATTTGTTGTTTTTCATGTAGTAGGGTCCATCGAAAGTATGAAATATGGGTACTCATTGGATGAGGAATTAAATTTGCATCCAAAGAGTACTCCTACTCGAAATTTAAGTAAAAACTTAGGGAGATAAGTTGAAAATACAAGTTGAAAAAGTAGTTTTATTATTTTATTATTTTAAAATCTTTTTACTTTTTTACCCCAAAAATGGTGAATCATCCTACATGGTTGACATCATCATCTTGAATCCTATTGGTTATTATTAATTTTATTTTTGGTTGTACATTTTCTTAGGAGGCCCATTTTAGATCGCAAAAGTTTTCTAATGAACCCTTCACCCATATCTATGAGTGGAAGAGACGCTCCCCCTCCTATGGATCTTTGGGCTCATACTTTTGCATCTTGGTGGTGGAAATGATGGCAGTGGGATTTGCATTAATAATCTTCTTCCCTTTGTCATTCCCCTTGTTGGGTTCTGACTCAGATTCAGAACATGCATATGATTTGGAAGTCTTGAGGTTGACCACCAATGACTGCCAGTGACTGCTTGGATCGACACTCACTCGTGTTATGAGTGGGGCTCTTATGGAACTCACACCACTTTCTTGTGTCCTTCTTTGTCTCTGTGGTGTTGTTCTTTGCTTGCAGCTTCGAAGGGTTTTCCTGGGTCACCCCACCATGGCTTTGTCCTTTGTTCTGCGGTTTGGGGGCGCCTTTCCCTTGCTTCGGATTTGTAGATCCAAAATCTTGTTGCTTCTATTTAAACTTTTACTTAATCTTGACAACATATTGATAGGAGGCACCGAGTGAGGAAATTTCCAAGAAATCAATTTTATCCTGAATGCACTTATGTAAACAACCGTGGTATTTGAGTACCAAATTTCACTCAAAATCCTTGATACCCAGCTTCATGCAAAGGGAATGAAAACCATTTGTGAACTCTAACACATATTGGTCCCTTCCCTGTCGCAACGTGGTCCACTTTATGTATTTATCTTCATATCTCCCGACAGGGTAATATTGTTACTTGATGGCGTCTCAGAAATAATTCGAAGCGGGTGCGGCTAAAAACAATGAGGATTCCTTCTCGTATTTTTTCTCACAGTAGGTTTCCCACCAGTCCTTCACATGGGTGGTGACTTTAAGGAGTGAAAAAGTAAAATTTTCTCGATTAGAAAAGTAATGAACCGAAAAATATCCTTCCAACAGATTTATCCATCTATCTATGACATCTGCTTCTATTTGGCATTCAAATATAGGAATGTAAAAATTAACTTGTATCTTAAAAGAATTGGCACCTCCAGAGTGGTTGATGGAGGAAGATGTGTCGCATGTGTGTAGCCATCGAAAGATATCGGAAAAGTTATCCATCATCGCATTCCTTTATTTCTCGAGGGCCTCCTCAAGCAATATTTTAAAATGATCTCCTTCTCTCTCGTCTTTCTTTTCTTCTGCCATGGGAGGTCGTCAGGGTTTGAGAGGTTGATCTTGCAAAGGTTCAACCGGTTTGAGCCCTAACTCCTTATACTCTGACCTCGTTGGGGACATGCAAAGAAAAACAGAGAAAGAGCAAACTGCTCTGATACCACTGATCTAGGCTTATGCAGGAACACAATAGAATACGGATATAAACATAAACACAGAGATGCAACAAAAATAAAACTTCATTTAATTCATATCAAAGAACTGAAATATAGTTACATATAGAATGGAAATAAACTATCTCAGGAAATGGTAGCTTATCTTTGAGAAGAGATGTGGCATCTACATGCCTTTGAACTGTGTTACAATGAGGCTCAAGAACCATTTTATTATTGAACAACAAGGGAAAAACATAAACAACCAAAACCCTAACCACAAGAGATGGAACGACAAGGGTTTGTGGGCCCCGTTGGTGTTATTTTGGAAGCCAACTTCCCAGGGTTGTAACTTGTTTTTATTATCTCCATTTGGCATGTATGATACCTCGTTGGAAAGATATCTCCAATTAATACAAGATTTTCCGCAGGCCCTTGCCTATAGCTATGCGCCTTCTGTGGACCTAGAAAACATCGTTTAGGGGTTCAAAACTGTTCCAAAATTTCAAAACCCGAAAAACTGCTAAAAATATTAAATGATGCTATAAACAAGGAAATTGATGAAACCGATTGAAGGTCTAGGTGGAATAGGCGGGTGATCACCAATATCCACCTTGATCATTGATCTTGGTATTGTTTAGATCTGTTGATAAATATACATTGTGATGTGTTTCTAATAGTGAATGAATTAGGATTTGTAAAAAAGGCAAGAAATTAATAAAAAATGATCATAAGACACAATACTGATTAACCCCCTCTCAATATTGTTCAAAGTTTCTAATAGTTTTTCATAGCTAGAAACAAAAAACTATTACATTGTTTTAAATTGAATATAACTACAAAAGTTCTATTATTATCAAGAAAAATATGTATCTTTCAGTTAACACTTGGAAGTTCTATACTTTCCTTGGAATAAAGGTGTTGTAATATTATCAAGATCGACAATTTGTTTTCACATTTTGAAGCACATTTGATCACCAAACTACCCATTGAGCCCAATTTGTCAAATTAATGAATGTAATGTAAGTAAAAAATTGTAATTAAAGGGGAGTGCGTATATGATGTTTACCTCCTCTTGAAATTGAGGAACATGACAATCAAAATTTTCTATCATGGGGGTATGTACGTGATGTCATATTTGTCTTCCTCCTATAAATGTACCCCTCATTGAAAATACTCTATTATCCTCGCATGATGTATATGTTAGCATGAATTTCTCTTTTTTCTCACTATAAAATGTTTTTTCTCATATGTATAAAGTGTAGTGCCTCCTTTTATTTGATCAGTATGAAATATATTATGGCAAATGTTTTATTGTTTAAGGACAATAATTTATTAATGACGCAACTTTATGTTATTATTTATGGAAATATTTGATATTTCATGATATCACAGATGAGTAGATTTGATCAATTATATTTTTGTGAGGATTTATCTTAATCATGCTATTAGATAACATGTTATGTGTTAATTATATGAAATGAATGATCATAATAATATGATAAATAAAATAATGTTTAGACATGTTAAATTCCATTTATTGCTAATAACATGTTTAAGAGTTAAAGGAAAATATGAGGGTCTATTGATGCAAATTTGGTAAAAGTATTGAATTTTGGTTTGAATCAAGGGCCTTAATTGTTTAGTGAATATGAAATTTTTATTGTTTAACATGATTATCAAAATTACTAATGAAATGAATTAGTGAATGCAAGCATGAGGATTGTTCTTGTTGATAAGCCCACACAGAGTTGATGGATTTGTATGAATATTTAAAGAAAAATTAAGGAGAGGTGAACAATTTCACCTACTGGTACTCCAATCATGGCTAGGTTGAGTAGTTGGAATACTTTTACCTTTAAGTTGTGCAATGTCATCAGAGTGGACCACATATTTGATCACTCATGAGGCCAATCAAGGAACACATAATAAAGTGAAAACTTTATCCACATATTTGGTCACTCATGAGGCCAATCGAGGGACACATAATAAAGTGAAAACTTTATTCCTTAGCCCTTAGTCCGTTGATGATGAAAACATTGTGAATTAACCATTATCTACATGATATTTCTTATAACCATTAGTATTTTTGGATAAGAATGTAATGAAATTAAATATTGAAAATATTTTTTTCTAAATGAAACTAGTAGTTATGCAACCTATATATATAAATACTTTAGATTGATGTTTTAGTAATTTTAACTTAAGTGTAACTAAATAAATTATGAATTCATAATGAAAATTCCTTCTAACACCTCTTTGAATTAAAATTATTTTTTTAAATAAATAAAACCAACCATACCTAACCAATGTCTAATAAGAAAATAATAAATTATAAAAAAATTATAGAAATTAAAATTATAACCAAAATTTGAAATTTAGAAATAATAAAGTAGATAGAGTCAAAGTAATGAAATCTACTAGTTAATTAGAATGTAGTCCAAAATTAGAGAATATAAAGAAGATCGTACAATGAGTAAAAATAGAAAACAAAGAAATAGACGAGTACATATATTTTATTTTTAAATTTGAAACTATAATTTAATTGTGCATGTGTAGATGGATGATGGATGACCCATGTAGTGGTGAATAATAATGAATTTAGTAATTAAAATTTTATAATTTTCATGAAAGGAACAAGTAACACAAACCAATTTTAGTATAAAAAAGAAGATAATATATAAGAGAAAACACTTATTATGCATCATATTACTAGATGGATGTTGTGAAAATTTGTAATAAAATTGTGATTTTGTTGAGGATTTGATATTGTGGAATTGTGAATAGGTAAGAACTAATTTTCAAAGAGAGAGCTACTTTTCACATTTGATAGAGATATCGTTTTCCTTCCTACAACCCTGTTGCATCTTGGGGTTCAAGGTGAAAAAGAGTACCTACTGAATAGGCAGTGAGGTTGGCCAATGGGTTCGTAATATTTGGCAAGCTTCGTGAGAAATTCAAGGGTTTATTATTGATAAATTGGATATTTATAGTAAGTGATGGTAATTTTGGAAATTTTTCATTTTGCATAAAAGTTTATTATTTTAGTGATGGTAATAATTATTATTAGTGTTGTTATATTGAGATAAATTTCATTGTGATTATGGTTGATTATTTGTTGTTGATATTATATTTATATCAATATTTATTTTTATGTGCAAAGGAATTAGTGGTTGGATTGGTCTTCTACTTACATGATATGCACTGGACGGGTAAGCAGAGCAACTGGGGATTTGAATAAGGGAATTTTGTACTCACAATTATTTTACATTTTCACAAGCTTGCCAAAAAAAACTTCCAAAAAACCTATTTTAATTATTACTAATACTTTTCACAATTTACAAAATTATTAGTTAATTGATTAAAATTCTAACAATTCATTTACGCTCTTTATATATAATTTGAAAATAATCTAGACAAAATAAATTAACAAAGTATCTTTGATTTATGTAAGCCTTTAACATATAGGAAAAGTCCCTCATCTTGTGCACACTTTATATAGATATCATAATTTTCTAGTTTATTTATTTTTGGTGATGCCTTATTATTATTTATTTTTTGTAAACTGATGCAAAGGATTTTCATTAATAAAATAATTTTTACATTGAGTTCACAGGTCTAGATTTTGCAAAAGATGCATGCTTGAGAGTGGCGGCCTCCGCAAAAATACATCAAACATAAACATAGTGGTCGTTAAAGGCTTAAAAAATAAGAGACTAAAACTAAACTGAAATGAGAGATCTGAGCTATTACTTCCTTAACCACGAGGCAAAATTACATTCATCACAAAATAAACATTTTCCACTTTCAAACACGACAACAGTAGATGTGAATAAGAACCGTAAATCTCCAACACCGCCCTTTTTCCAAGCCAAAAACCTGTCGAGGACTAGTAGGAAAACTTGCCATATATGCACCTAATAGTTATTACTTCAATCTTGCAACACAAGGGAGCCATTTCCTACAACGATGTACCATGAACCAAGGATCCAGAGCGATAGCCTGAGATGTAATTCAAAATTAATATTTGTGTCAACCTGAAGAGGATTGAATAGAAGGAAACATTGTAAGCAATAACATTACCCAATAAACCAGAAAGCACACCACCACTCTCCATTGTTGAACCAAATTCATTAAGGAAAAATCACATGGAGCAAAACAAGTGAAGACCTAAGAAAATATCATCACCAGCTTTTAACTTCCATATATCACCACAGGAAGGACCATAAAAAACAATAGAAGCCTCAAAATTATGGAACACAAAGATGTCAAAACTGCAAAGGCAGAGACCCACCTTAATCATAAGAATAACTGTAAAATCAGGAGTACTGTCAACAATAGGGTCATTAGGGTCTCTTGGAGGATCCGCAAGATCTCCTGAGGCTGAATATGATTCCAACACCACATATTTTTCCACACGTTTTAGACGAGAAATGATATAATCAAGGCATAATCTTATATTCCAAACTTTT
This sequence comes from Pinus albicaulis, assembly GCA_034641835.2. NCBI lineage: Eukaryota > Viridiplantae > Streptophyta > Pinopsida > Pinales > Pinaceae > Pinus > Pinus albicaulis. The sequence continues at coordinate 706,707,927 of CM076583.1, read as the reverse complement.
TCGATTCCAACAACATAATTTACCTTTGAACTTCAAGAGGGATTGAATCAAAGTCGGAAGCAACTGAATCCAAAAAAATGGCCAATGAAAATGAATACCAAAAGAGCTAGCTCCTCTGCGACTTGCCATTCGTTGATGAGGAGACATGGAAACTAGAACAATATAGCAGTTATGACAACTATAGAAAGAACCATAACCAATGAAACTAACAAAAGGACAAACCAACGACTCTTGAAAGGCCAACTAGAACACAATCAAATCATCCGCTAGACTCCACATCCGAGACCCAAATTGAAGGGATACTTGTAATTCGGTACACAGTAAAGGCATAAAAATCTAAAAAATGCACTAACAAGACACCATAGTGACACTCCCTAGACTCAACCACTCCTTTGAATCACATTGAAAGTGGGGACCCAACAAAACCTTAGTCACAACAATTCCAATTGGAAAAGAACAAAGGGCATTCTGAATTATATAATCAAAACCCCAATTCCTCACAAGAGGAGTTAACAAGGACTTACAAAGGAGAAACATATGAAACACTTGATTATATATTTCACCTCCAAACTGAAAGGGAAAACCTTCAAAGTAAAACCACACAAAGAAATTATTGGGATACCAACAACCACCAACTAGAACAGGATAGGGATACAAAATACTTGCAAAATCGTTATCTCGGAGGGCTGAATTCGAAAGGACAACAACTAATTTGAAGACAGGTCCACTCATTGAAGTGTGAAGGAAAAGGATGAAAAACATTGACCCAGATTAGTCATCAGCTTGAGGAAAAACACAGACAAAGGTGTCTCTATACCACCAAAGAAAAAATGCCACCAACCATACCAAGGTAATAAAGAAACGCTCCCAAACACACAAAACTCACAACCTCAAAATACCAGAAGCAACAAAATGAAGATATCACCTCAACACCACCACACTACCACATACCTTCACCACCCTAAATATGCCCCATGAATTTATAATGAAAAGACATAAAATTACAAAGCCAAGCCTACGAATTAAATTTATGACATGACAAAAACAAACCAACAAAACAAAAAAAAGAAAAGAAAAAAGAAGTGTGAACCTATCACATCCTTACATATAAAACATTCCCTCCATGGATCACACCCCATCGGAGTGCATAATTATTTTATCACTAATATGCACACTTATATTTATAGAGTTTACATACTTTGGTGAAAATGCAGAGGCTATAGTTATTATTCATTTTTGTTGGTGTAGAGGCTATAGTTATCATTCATTTTTGTTGGTTCTCATTTTCAACGCAACAACTATTCATTTCCATGCACGTGTCTTCATAATGATACCATACTAAAACATAAACTTTCTACTACATAAAAATAAATCGTTGACAAATTTGTCGTGCATATAACTGTAGTAATGTCTATTGCTACCGATGTGTAGTAATAGTTAAATAATTTTTCATAAGATATTGTTGGTTAAATGAGGCACTAGATTGTGACATTATAGATTTTCATGTATTTTTTACTTTTCTTATATTTAATAGTGACGTGGAAGGTAAATACCTCTGAATTTATATAATGACGGAGATAAAAATGGGAAATTACATGAGAGACAAAAATTCATCGAAATTATATCTCGATGTTGAAATCGCATCTCATATGGCATTCAAAATTATGAGAAACCCATTACTACAACCCATCAATTAAATATTTATGTGCTAAATTATTTTTCGATGTTTTTGCAATGTGGCTTCTAGTATTTTATTTTATTTGCTCAAAGATTATTTTGGGAAATAAGCAAATATAGGCATTTTTAGATACAAATTTGTGTGGAAGGTATTTTTGTATATTGATCGTTTTTGAAAGGTATTATTTACAAGATTTGAAGTTTTTGTTGTAGATTTTTATGGTTTTGGGGCATATGAGTAGACAATTTCTTTGTAAAGTGGTCTTCCATCATTATACCTAAGTCTTTGGGTGGATGGGGTTTTAAACATTGCTTCTATTTGGTCAATAGCTACAAAGAGTTTGTGGAGAATGCTAAATGACATTATGATGCGGGGACATACCATGTGATTGAGATAATTTAAAGTTCAGTATGTTATCAAATGGATTAGGAATCCTTCCAAACATGTTCCAAATGCATCAATTGTTCGGAAAGCCTTGGAAATTATTTTCTGTTGATAGGCAAGTGGGTGGCATGGAAAATTAGAAATGGTTTAAGTGTGTGCATTGGTCTCGACCCGTGGATAGGTGGTGGAAATTCATATCAACTCTTAGATAGACTTGTTCACTCCTTACATCAACAAAACATAAATTGTTTGGTCAATGCAAAATTTGATTTAGAATAAGAGTTGGGCTCTAGAATTTGGAAATCGATTGAAGAATTAGGCCTGACAGGTGACAAAGCGTTTGAATGTAAAAGCTTCATTGATCTTATGGTTTCTACTCTTATTCAACTAGACCTTAGCAACAAGGATATTTTGGTATTCTCAAAAAATGTTGCTTATGGAAAATTCATAGCTAAGTTGGGAGATGGAGGAGGATTTTCATGGCTTTAAAGAATGGTGGTGGCACTGGATCTAGAAGCATGATGGCCCACTCAAGTCGAAGGTCACCCTATGCCTCGCTCTAAATAGTAAGCTATTAACGCGAGATAATAGATTGAAAAGAGGTTGGATTGGCCCCAGTAGGTGTGCAGTGTGAATCCTTATCACTTCTTTTTATTTTTTTTTGTAACTTTACAAAAACTGTTTGTCAACTGATTAGGAATCAATACAAGCATCAGTCAACATCCTAGAATAAACCCTTTCTCATAAAATTTGTGTTGGAAAAGGTGAATGACCCTAATGTAAAATAAATTCAAGTTCTACAAATTGCGTTTGTATAGTCAATTTGGTGGGAGAGGAATTAGTTTATTTTTCATGACTCTCTTCTTTTACTAGTTGTGGTTAGTATCATATATTTGGTGGTTAAAAACTTCGATACCATTCCAAAATGAAAAAAGGAAAGGATCCTTGTTATTCCTCATGGTATCCCTCATATTCCATGGGCATTTTCTGATGGAGTTAGCCAGGGATATCCTCTGCAATTATCCACTTTCATCAAAATCGCCATACTCTCCAAGTTTGGGAACAAATACGAAGGAAAAATTCATTTCTTTGTGGACCTTATTACATGTGGAAAAAATGAAAGAGATTAATGAAATTCAAGTCAAGGGAGACTCCAAGTTGGTTACAGAATGGGTGGAAAACAGGGAAAATTTTTCCATGCCACGAACACATCATATAGAATAATCAAATTGTTTTGGGTAGGTTGGAATGGTTCTCCATAAAACACATCTATAGAGAATTGAACGCAAAAGCATACCAACTCTCAAAAGAAACCTTACAAGTTCCATCTGATTCACTTAGTATCTATGAGCTCCTTGATGGTGAGAAAATTCAAGCTATGGAGTTCCACTTCTAGTGTTTTATTCACAAAATATTTATATTTTTGTGGTTCAATTTCTACTTTTGTAAGTTTTTTTTTTTTTTTTTTTTTAATTGTCTGAAGAATATTAAGATCAGGCATCAAGATTAATCCAAAAATGCATATTTCATCATATTTGGAAATATAAATTCGTTTCTTGGAAAAAAAATCATTTGTAGGTAAAGTTTGGATGCGTTTTTGGCTTCTTTTGACTATATAATGTGGATAAAAGAAGTTGAGGTGCAAAAACCGTTTTCTACACTAATCTAAATGAGAAGAATGTGTTAAAAATTTCAATTTAGATAGTTTCAAACATATGAAATGAAAAACAAACCATTAACAGTAAGATATTATGAGAAAACTCTTCACTAAAAAGCCTACATTCTGTGTTATCCAACAAGAAATGGTTATCATACAATTTTTTTGTGCTTTCTCCAAGAGTGTTCAATAATCGTTTAATCCTAGAGAAAATTTGAATCCATAATAATGGTTTAAGCGTAGAGAAAATTTGAATGCATAATAGTAACGGAAATACATTCTCATTCTTTCATCTACTTAATTTATAATGCATAGTAAAACCATAAAATGTATAAGGTTTTCTATTATTGCTTAAAAAAAACAGCTAGCACGTTATTCTTTGTAGTTGCTCAATGCCAAAATAATTATCTCTAATTAGATGAAATATTTCTTGCAACATTGTTAAAATATTTATGGTATTGTTGAAATTATTCTATACACATTGCTAAAATATTTCTTACAACATTGTTCAAATATTTAGTGCATATTTGCTAAAATTATTCTCAGCCGATTTGCTGAAATATTTATTGCAAATTGCTGAATTATTCCTTACACATTGATGAAATATATCTTACAACATTGATGAAATATTTACATCAAGATTAATAGAATTATTCTTTGCACATTGCTGAAATATTTGCTACACATTCGTTGAATTATTGGTTATACAATTGCTGAAATATTTGCTATACAATTGTTAATTTTTTCTTTGCACATTGCTTAAACTATTCTCTATAGAATTGCTAAAAATATTCTCTATATATAAAATATTTTCAACCCAACATTGTTAAAATATTATCTTCATAATAACCCAAAAAATTCTTAACATAACATTGTTGAAATATTTTTTCACAACTCTTGAAATATTATCTTCCCAATCACAAAATATTTTATACATAACTATTCAATTTTTTACCATTACATAAATTCTTTGAAATGTTACAAAAATCCTCCACATCACTATAAAATTCAAAATATTATTTACAACACTATAACTATAATATTTAAAAAAAAAAATACTTCATAAATATTCTACAACATTATAACATTCTCAAAAATACTATAAAATTTCTGTACAATACTCATCTCTCTACCATACTAATATTTTCAACAACTCTACATTATATTATTTTCAACAATATTCCATAAATTCTTTGCAACACTATAATGTTCTCTACAATTTTTTTCATGACTCTTCACAACTTTCTATATTAACCGATCAAATATTAACATACTAACTATTACACTAAACCCACATTTACTTCATTCATGATCTTGTGGTCTCTGTGTTATAAACAAACCTGCAATGTTTTTAATTAATTGATGATAACGAATTAATTAACTACTGCATACAGGTCGATCTAATAGTATTAATAATTGATTTAATAATTGATTTAATTTGTAGATGCTATTCACTTAGATGATTACTTGTATTTAGTTTAAAGAGTAAGATATATATGACTATCAATTTAATTATTAGTTAAAAACATATATATATGTGAGACTATAAAGTTAGTTATTGATTAAAATATATTATATATATATATATATATATATATATATATATATATATATATATATATATATATATATTCAAAGGTGAGATTTATAAGACTATGAATTTTGCGATGGTAGGTGATTAAAATGTTTGAATTTAATATGAAATATTTATTATTAATAATAATAATAATTATTATTATTAAATATTTGTGTATAAATATTTTTAAATTTATGTAATTTTTATTTTATATAAGAATTTAAGATATTTATAATTCATGTAATATTGATATTATCAACTAAATTTTGGTAAGAATAAAATAATTGAATTCAAGAAATTATTTAACATTGTTTCTCGTTATAATTAAAGTAATATTATCTATTAATGTTATTGAATATGTTTGGTGTACTATATTTATATTGATACTTGTTCTTCTATTGAGATTTTAGTAAAAATCATATAGTTAATCCTTACTCGGTGTAGAATCGTTGCAATATGTTATAATTTTTATAAATATAAATTAGATATTTAATAGATAAAAATAAATTGAATAGTAATTATGTTAATAAATAAAATATTGTGTTAATAGATAAAAACTTGATTTACTCGATGGTTGTTAATGCACTATCAAATTAGTAATCTTATAATTTTTTTGAAGTATCATAAAAAAAAAATTAAATGCTTTAAATTAATCCTTTATTTAAGTATACCTTGATACATAAAAATAAATGTATTAATATTATAGTTAATAACATTAATATATTATTTTAAATAATTAATTTTGTATTATAAAAAATGCATTAAATTGGTTCTTTCTTTAAGTATACCTTGATATATAAAAATCAATGTATTAATACTATGTTTAATAACTTTAATATTATTTTAAATAATTAATTTTAGAAATTAGTAGTTTAACAAAAGAATTCAATAAGATTGCCTACATCGAAATTCATGTTTAATTAGATAATTAAGGTAATATTGAAATTTCAACATTTATGTGAAATAATAAGTACAATATATATTTTTAAAGTTATTATTATTTTACACTATGATAATTTATTAAAATGTTAATAGAAACCTAGTTATTTCGAATTTATAAAAGAAATATTTATTATTATATTTTAATTTAATTACTAAATACTAATAATAATATATTATATTAGAAAATCTATATTAATTTCAAGGAATGAGAATGTATAATTATAAATAATATTAATAATGTTTATAATATAAGTATATATTAAATATGAAGTTGTTCTTTTTTTATTATAAAATAATATAAAAATTAAAAGTAAAATTATTATTATTGTGATTAACTGGAAAGATTATATTCAATGATTATATAAACCAATGTTCTGGTTAGAGAGAAATACATGGTAAGTCTTAAAAAGGGTAATTATAAATTCCACTGAAAAGGACAAATTGAAAAGTATTGTGGCTTTAAAAAAAAAACACATTGAAAAGTATTGTGTCTGAAGCTCGATAGATTAGTGTTGTGGATTAAAAAAGTTGAAATATAATTTTTGTAAATGGAGATTATATGTATGCACAATATTTTTGAAAATTGTACTAGTATTTAATATAAATCAATATTTATTTCATATGAAAAAAATAATCCATATAAATAACTAACTATAATCACTAAAGAGAAAAAGTAATCCATGTAAATAATTAAGTGTAATCCCAATTAAAATATGTAAACTAAGTTTATTGTAAAACCTCAAATAAAACTAGTTAGCAATGTCCGTAGTAGTAAGCATTAAAGGAATTTAAAAAAAAAAAAAAATTATTATAGTTATGAACTATTTAATATTGAAATTGAGTATATAAAAAGAAAAATTAATATAACTATATTACATTCAATACATTATACTATATTACATTCAATGTATTAGTATTTTATACTATATTACATTCAATATATTATGCTAATACGTAAACTTTTGCTTATTTAAATATTTTAATATCAAATTTATAATATTTTAAAATTTATGTATTATTAAAAAATAATATTTAACAAAATAAAAAATTTAAAATTATAAAAATAAAAATGATAGTAGATTTAATAATGAGAATAAATATATTTTATATTTTCACTAAGAACTCTTTTTAAATATAGAAATAAAAAAATTTGAAAATTCTCACACCAATTTCCAATATTATTATACCATATAAACAACCTGAATAATAATTTGATTATATATACTTTATACTAAATTTTAATAATACCTGCGCAGCAGGATAATAAATTTTCATACTGGTGATGAGTTTTCACCTCAAAGTCCATAAATTTCCATACCATAAATTTTCATATGGTGATGAGACATCACCTTAAATTCCAACTTCACATATGGTAGGTTTATAAAGTTATTTTTTTTAATATTTTATTTATTTATACTAAATAACGTCGTTGTTGTGAATGCGATTTACTAAAACTTTGAAGACATTTTGATTCTAGAAGGTTGATTATATATTCAACCTTCTAGAAAGACACTTGTTAAGTAAATTCAACATTAAGACACTTGTTATATGATCACCTTTTCTTTAATTTCTTTGTGAAGTAATTTCAACATTAAGACACTTGTTACTATGATCACCTTTTCTTTAATTTTTCTTTGTATTTGTCTGAGTTATGATCAATCACAAAAGGTATGTGTGGTGTTATTTAAAATATTATAATTTAATTGCAATTCCTTTCCATGTGTGGATTGTTCTTTAGTATATAATTATAATTTAATGGGTGGATTTTTGTGTGTCAGGTTATGCAGACACTTTCCTGGTACATCCTGAAATAAACTTTCACAATAATCCAAAATATTTTTGGTTTTAGTGCTGGCCTTTTCTTGGTGTTATGATTTCTGGTACCCTTTAAGAGGTGGACCTCCACTTTATGGCGTACCAGCATTATTGTACTTGCCTTTCCATTGCCAAATTAATTGATGCCAACAATATTTATTTGATAATTCAATGACCACATTAATGGATGCCCACCAGAGAATCAGTCTAAGTTTATTTATGAGCGGTTTTTCACTTTAAGAGGTGGACCTCCTCTTTCTACCATACCAACATTATATATATCATAAAAGTAACAATTTAAAAGAATAATCTATTGGGAACTTTATTTCAAAATTTTATTCTTGGGGTACCTCAACCTTGCAAGTTAGACCAGGAAAACTCCTTAACTAATATAAGGTATCACTCACGGAAGAGTAAAGACAAATATTTTTTTGACAACTGGGAACTTTTATTCCATTATAGTATAATGGATTGGATTTGTGTGAACTAAAACATCATTGTACCTCTCAGCAAACAAAAAAAAAATTCAATTTAAAATTCAATTTATTTCCCTTAAAGCCCAAGCTACATTGAGGGAATAAAAAAATATCATGTACCTAATCTAGCTCTATGAGCTAAAAAAAAAAAAATTCAATTTATTCCCCTTAAGCCCAAGCTACATTGAGGGAATAAAAAAGTATCATGTACTTAATCTAGCACTATGAGCTAAAAATAGAAAATGATCACTGTGCTAAATGAAAGATGACCTATATTTTTGCCATCAAATAAAGCTTTGAAGAAATAAGTTCACTTAACATTTAGTTAGTTGTGACATATTGAAAACTAGGTGTAACATACTTATATTGAAATTGATACCTAATTATTTAAATGATTTGGTTCTTGGCTTAACTTTTAAGGGGAAAAATATGAAATGTAACATATTAAATGCTTTTGAGGGAAATATATTTGGGTAAATAAATATTGAGGGAAGAAAATAGGTCATTACATGTTGAAAGTTAAATAAAATATTGGGGGAATAAAATCATTCTTAAAATATTGGTATAATTTGAGGGAAAGAAATAGATAACCATATCATTCACCTCTTTTCTTAGACATTTTTAAACTTAAAATAAGGTGATATTCTTTAAATACATAGTTTCGGATAAGGTTCTTTTGGATAATTCTTGAAATTGTTGGTAAAGAGACAACTTACAATCAAGGAGATCTTAAAATAAAAGACTAAAATCACTTATTATAATTACTTTGATTGGTTTCCTTCTTAGTAGTTTAAAACCTTGGTAGTCATCAAGGCCTTTCTTTCTTTATCAGTTGCATATCTTATTATGAAGGCATATGATTTTTCATTGTCCATTGAGATTAACTATGTCTCCCAAATACGTGTAGCCCCTCAAATAACCTTTATTTTCACTAGGTATACTAGGTATCCATTTATTTATAACATTTCTCATGGCATTGACTATGGGGCACTCAAATCGCCCCATTTCAGATGAACCCCATTTTCCCTAGCAAGCCAAAGTCCCATGCATTTTATTTTATTTAAAAAAAATTCCACAATCCATATTATGTTAAAATTGGTTATAACCCCCAAGGGAAAAGTTCCCATTGCAAGGGTGGACATTTAACTTTTGACATAGTTCTTACCAGATTTGGGGCCAATTTTTCCCAAAGAAGGAGAGTGATACAAACAACCCTTATCCCATCCTATGTTCATATCCTTTTTTATTTCCACCCCTACTATGTTGGGCTTGATATATTATCCATTTTTTTATCTACTAATCCTCATAATGATTCTTCCTTTCTCTTTTAAACTATCACAAATATTCTTGATTATTCCACAATCAAGTTGGCTCAATCCCCTTCCATCCTCTACTTGTAGAAAAAATATTTCCATATCCCTTGGAAAATAAAAATATAACACTCAAACACCACCCATCCACTAAATACCTATATCCATTAGCAAATTAAAATACCACTTTTGTCATTTTCTTACCATATATATTTCTCGACCTTTGAGTATTTAGGAAAAAAAAACCATTGCTAATGATGTGTTAGTTATTTACTATTAGTTAACCCCATGGTAATAACATATAAATTTTCATTACCAAAGTTGATAAATTTATGATTATACTTTAAATATCTAATCACTAAACCCATCAAACGTACATTAAAATTCAATTAATAGAATTGGGTAAAGAGCATTGTATTTGATTTTAAAATATTAAGTTATGGAATGCATATATGTGTATAGAAGTTGAAGGATAGCTATGGTTTCGTGATGCTGCAGAATTTCTAAAGCATACGAAATTTTTTTAGAAATTTCCATTAAAATATAGAGTGAAAAGATTGTCGAGAAAGAGTTTGACCACATCAATGAGTGGATTGGAGGGGTGGGGAACAATCCCCTCCAAATAAATTTTACATGGTGAATCTAGTAAAGGGAAAGCAGGTGAATGAATGAGTAAAAATACAAGAGAAGCTTTGAAAACCCCAGTTCTTGGTGCACAGTGGAAAACCAAAACAAGGGGAAAATTCCTTCCAAAAGCAGAGCAAAATCCAAAATTGGTAATCCCGCAAAACAAGTTGGAGTGATACCATAAATACATGAAAGACCATGCTCTCATATGTAAATTCATAGGGTATTGGCCTTTTGAGTGAGATATGATGAACTAGATCAATTTAAAGTGGAATCCCAAGGGGCATATAGATTTGATATAGATCTAAAGTTGTGGGCTCGAGGATTTTTCATGGTAATTTTTATGAATCTGGTGGATGAAGAAAGAGTATTTGAGAATGTCCCTTATTTCCTCAATAATGTTAGTCTTTTAGTGAGAAATTGGGAAGAATGTTATAGCCAAGACAAGGAAAAATTTATGGCAACACCAATGTGGGTGCAACTTTTATCATTACTAGTGGATTTTTGGGATTCAAAGATCTTGGAAGGTATTGGAATTGCAATAGGAACTTTTGTCAAAGTTGCAGAATCAACCAAAAGAGGATGATACACCTCATACACAAGTAAATGTGTATATATGAATATCAAAAAAACCACTTCTAGATTCAATAGAGTGTCATGTTGAGATATGGTAGCAACCCCTAGACTACGAACATGTGCCTTTAAAATGTCATTGCTACCGCAAAAATGGCCACCTCTTTTGAGATTTACCGCTCAAACAACCATATATTGAGGTCAAAGAGGATAAGACACCAGAGTAATTAGATAAAAAAGAGGATGAGGGATTTCAACAAGTGGTAAACAAGAAGAAATCTACCAAAAAAGTGCAAAAAGTGGTGCTGACAAGAACGAGTAATAAAGAAAGCCCCTTTGAAGTCCTCTCCACTGAGGAAGATACAATATAAGAACCATCAACAACATTAGAAGAGGTGAAACGAAAAATCCAACCAAAACAAAAATCAAACCCTAAGCATAAAGTAAAGGGAAATCCTGAGGTAACCATTGAGAGGCAAAACTCGAACCCTAGGAAAAAATGGACCTTGAAACAAACAACGAACATCTGAGAAGTGAGGAACAAGTCTTGCAACATCTACTGACAGAATGTATAAATCTATACTTATGCTTCATCCCTGAGGATCAGAAGAGGCTATATCAAGAGATATTTGAAAAGATGAAAAATCAACAAGTGATAGAACTGGATAATCCAGGAGGAATAGAAAAATATCATACTTTGAACACCAGCAACAACCTTGAGCCACAACCAACCTGAAAGAGAAATAGAAAGATAGGTCGCAAGACAATACAAGAAACCATCTAGAAAATGGGTGATTATTTGGTGAATAATGAACATGTAATACTACTCTGATCAGTGGTACATTCCTGCATGAAAATATTTAGAATGAAGATAGCAATGTGGAATATACATGACCTCAATAATAGATGAAAACAACACTATTTTAAAGAAAGAATGACCAAGGAGAGACCGAAAACAATGCGAGAAACTAAAGTGTCAGAGTTCAAGCTATCCTTAATAAACCGAAGATTGACTATGAAATATTTGCAAAAGATGCCAGTTACACCACCAATAGGATCTCAATATTATAAAACCCCAAAGAAATCGAGTTTGTAGATTGGGTATCCTACCCCCAACATTTTTTCAGGTAGCTTCTAATACATTGGCACCAGCTAAATTTTTTTATTGTCAGTGGTATATAGGCTTAAATCCCTGGAGGAAAATGAGGTTTTCATGTAGAACATCAAAAGGATACACCATCTATTTATAGAGGGTTTGTGGCTTATAGGTGGGGACTTCAACATGATAACCTCACTAGGGGAGAAAAAGGGGGGTGTCTATCCGCTGGACCTGGAATCAGAATCCTTTAAGGATTTTATCAAGGATCTTAATCTAGTGGACTTCCCTACGAACAACGTCATCTATACTTGGAACAATCATCGAGGAGGCTCACACCAGGGGGCTAGCATGGTGGATATATTCCTATCATCATAACACTTGGTAGAAAAAGTTATATAATGGGAGACTTCAATCCTGCCCTGTATGGGCTCAGATCATTGGTCACTCTAGTTGGAAATGGACTTGAAAGTAATTTTATGAAATAATCCTTTCAAATTTGAAGCATTTTGGTTAAGAGACCCAAAATTCATGAATAAGGTCTGAAGCAATGGTGGGGGGAGATGCAGATCTAGGGACGTAACAAGATGCATACTTTCTATCTCAAATTGAAGGAACTCAAGTCCTAAATCAAAATTTGGAAAAAAAAATGAATTATTGGATATCTTCAAAGAGAAAAATTTTCTACACGAAAGGATGGCCCATATACAACAACAAATCATAACAAATGGAGAACTGAATATTTGATACAATAAGAGGGGTAAGTAATAAAACAACTAGAGGAGCGGTGTTGGGTGTGTGTTATATTCTTTCCACGTCTAGATTGAGCCAAGAAGCGGGGGTAAGAGGGGGGTGACAAGCCACCTTACGCTTGCGCCAGGTTCAACAGGGGGGTGGTAGCCCCCCTCCATAGGGTCCGGGGAAAGGCCTCAGGAAAAATTTAAATGGACCCTATATTAGGTGGGTGGACCTGCATATGGTTTTGTGCATGGGTTTGCACATGGTTTTGAGTATCATGGTTTTCTGTCCATGGTATTTTGTAGATCTGTTCAAGGAAAATATGGTTATGTTCTAATCCAGGGTTAATGGATTGGGTTTTATGAATGCTTCGACATGTATATATATGTGTTGTAAAATTGAAAGGAATATAATGAAAAATCAAGCTAGTAGTCCCGGTTTTGGGATATAGGGGAAAATATCTATGTATATCTGTTTTATGTTTTATGCTCTCATTATTATTTATTTTTTGTTTTAAATGTTCATTTTCAAATCATTTCTATATAGGGTTAAAACCTACATTTGGTATCAGAGTTGTTTCGGCTTCAAGGGGACGACTTTGTTGCTGAGGGTTTTTTTTTCTTGGGCCTGTCATAGACCATGTTCAATGGGAGATCTGTGGGGTCGATTCTTGCAGTGAAAGAAGATAGCGAGCAATGGAAAATAGAGATCGAGAAATTTAATGGTCAGATTTTTGAGTTGTGGAAGATTAAGATGGAAGATCTGTTGGTGGATAAAGATCAATGGATTGCAGTAGGTCCGAGTACTAAACCAACGACAATGTCAAATGAAGACTGGGTGAAGTTGGATTGAAATTCAAAGAGAATGATAAAATTGTGTATCTTAGATTCAGTATTGCTGACTGTGCTTTGTGGGACAAGTTAGGGACTTTGTATCAATCTAAGTCTCTGGTGAAAAAATTGTTGTTTTGAAAAAAATTGTATAACCTAAGGATGAAGGATGGAGACTCGGTGATAGGGCATCTAAATTCCTTCAATACTATGGTAAGTTAGTTGTTATTTATTTATATTAAAATATCAGATGAAGATAAGTGCATCAGTTTTCTGTCTTCTCTACCAGATTCGTGGGAAATTCTGGTTGTTGCAATAGGTAGAAATACAACTACCTTGAAGTTTTATGAAATTTTCTCAGCCTTGTTATTGGAGGAAATGAGACGGAAAAATATGGAGGTCGAGAATGTAGATTCCTTGTCTATACGAGGATGGTCCCATAAGAGAAACAAAAATAATTTCTCGAGTGGAGATCTAAATATAGAGGGATATATAAATCTGCTGGAAATTTTGTAAAGGTATGTTGGAAATGCGGAAAGGGAGGGCACTTCAAAAGTGACTGCAAATCTAAATCTCTTAAGAAAGGAAAGGGATTTGATGATGCTCCTTCTATAGAGGTGAAAACCGCCTCAGATGAAGGTGGGGATGTGTATTTGGATTCTTCTTCAAATACACATCTATATCATGAGGCATGGTTGATTAACTTAGGTTCATCCTTTCACTTCACTCCCCATAGAGAGTGGTTCTATGAGTATGAGAAATATGATGGTGGTGATGTGTTCCTAGGGGATGATAAGAAGGCTAGAATCATTGGAGGCGAAAAATTAAAGTTAAAGCTACAAGATGGAAGGATTAGAACACTTCCTGGTTTTCTGCATATTCCTACATTGGCCAGAAATCTTATTTATGTTAGCAAGATGGATGATGCAGGTGTAAAAACAATGTCCGAGAAAGATGCCTGCAAGATGGTTCAGGGAGCACTGGTATTGATGCAGGGATTTTTGATTGGAACTCTGTACAAGCTTCTGGGTATCACTGTTATTGATGGGTGCAACCATTCTTTGGTTCTTGAAAGTGGAGTGGAAATCCTCGCGGTCTCTGGAGAAAAGACCATGCTATGGCATCAAAGGATTGGAAATATTGGAGAGAAGTGCCTTCGGATGCTACATGGTAATGGTATGGTAGAAGTTATGTCTAATTTCTCTATGGATTTCAATTTCTATGAATATTGTGTATATGGGAAGAAAAATCAGGTGAGTGTCCCTTCTAGTGCTAAGAGTGCAAACAAGATATTAGAGCTTGTGCACAGTGATGTGTTTAGAACTGTGTCGGTTTAATCATTGGGTAATTTTGTGTACTATGTTTCATTTATAGATGACTTCTCAAGGAATACATGGATATATTTCGTGAGGAAGAAATCTGATGTCTTTGACAGATTTAAATAGTTTAAGGCTCTGGTATAAAACTAGGCAGAGAAGAAGATAAAGAAGCTAAGGACAGATAATGGTGGAGAGTTCCACAAGAAGGAGTTTGAATAGTTTTGTAAGAAGTGAGGTATATCACGGCAGAAGAATACTCCATACACACCTCAACAAAATGGATTTGCAGAAAGAATGAACAAGACATTGATGGAAAAGGAAAGAAGCATGCTCAGTGGTACCAGACTAGGACATGAATTTTGGGCAGAGGAAGTGGAGACTGCATGCTACCTGGTTAACAGATCACCTTCATCAGCGTTGGAGGATAAGACTCCACATGAGGTATGGACTGGTAAGAAACCCTCTCTTTCACATCTGAGGCTATTTGGTTTTGATTCATATGTGCATGTTCCAAAGGAGAAAAGAACCAAGTTGGGTAGTAAATTTGAAAGGTGCATCTTTTTTGGGTATAATGATGGTTTAAAAGGTTATAAGATTTGGAACCCAGAAACAAGGAAGGTTGTGTACAACCAAGATGTGGTGTTTAGAGAGGTGAAATATGTTGTTAAAAATTAAGTCCTACCAAAGGAACTTGAGAAGATAGAGTTTGAGATAAATGAGGAAGTATTCGCCTCTATAGTAGAACAAGATTTAGAAGAGGAAGAGCCACAAACTCCAGCTATGAGAAGATCAATTCGAGAAAGAAGGCAACCGGAAAGGTATAGTCCATCTACTTTTTGTTTAAATTTTTCTTTATCTATCATTAATGATGATCCCAAAACTGTTAGGGTGGTAGTGGATTAAGAGCATGGAAAACTCTGGAAGGTGGCCATGGTTGATGAAATGGAATCCTTGCACAAAAATGAGGCATGGGATTTGGTGGAGTTGTTGGCTAGAAGGAAACCGATTGGAAGCAAATGGGTGTTTAGGAAGAAGATGAATGCAAAAGACAAGGTGGAGAAATACAAAACTTGATTGGTAGCAAAAGGTGATTCCCAGGTGTCGGGAATTGATTTTGGTGATATTTTTTCTCTTGATGCCAAGGTAACTTCTATTAGATTACTTTTATCCGTTGCTACTACATTTGATTATGAGGTAGAACAGATGGATTTGAAGAAATCATTTACTCACGAGGGTCTAGAAAAGGATATCTACATGAAGAAACCTGAAGGCTTTGTGATGAAGGGTAAGAAAGAACTGGTATGCAGGTTAAAAAAGTGTACGTATGGGTTAACACAGTCACCAAGTGTGTGGTATTATAAATTTGATACATATATACGGGTACTTGGCTTCACTAGAAGAAAAAAGGATCATTGTGTGCATTTTAAATTAATTGGTGACCGTGTTATTTATTTGGTATTGTATGTGGATGATATGTTGCTGGTTGGAAATGACAAAGAAATTATCCAGGATTTGAAGACCCAATTGTTCTCTAAATTCGACATGAAGGATCTTGGTGCTGCAAACTATATTCTGGGCATGTAAATTAAACAATATCAGGAAAATAGGAATCTATGGTTAAAGTAGAGGAAGTATGTCAAGAATATATTGCAGAGGTCCAATTTGTAGGATAGTAAACCGATGAATGTTCCTATTCCTATAGGTGTAAAATTATTTGTTGAACGGTGTCCCAAGACACAAGAAGAAGAACATGGCATGTCCCGTGTTCCATATGCAAGTGGAGCGGGTAGCATGATGTATGCAATGGCCTGTACTTGACTATACATTGCACATGCAGTGGGATTTTTGAGCAGGTTTATGTCAAAACTAGGGAGGGAGAACTAGACAATAATGAAGTGGGATTTCAGGTATTTGCATGGCACTAGTGATTATGGCTTGTTTTACCAGGGAAGACCAGGATTGCACAGTGTTTTGGATATTCTTGGCTCTTTTGATGCAAACTAGGCCGAAGATCTGGATCAAAGAGGATATAGTACAAGTGGGTATTTGTTTAGCCTATTTGTAGGTGCCGTCAGTTGGATGAGTAAAATACAGTCAGTAGTGTATCTTTCAACTACAAAGGTAGAATACATGGTAGTCACTCATGCAAGAAAGGAGGAATTTTGGTTGCAGAGATTGTGTTCAAGTATGGGGTTGGTGCAACGAGCTATAACGATATACTGTGATAGACAAAGTGCAATTTTCTTGGCTAAGAACCTTTCTTATCATTCAAAGAAAAGACACATTAATTTTCAGTATCACTTTGTGAGAGATATGGTTGAGGATAAAAAGGTGTTGCTAGTAAAGGTGGACACTTTGAAGAATGTTGTAGATGCATTGAAGAAGTCATTTAGCACTGAGAAGTTCTCTTTGTGTAGAGAAATAATGAGCGTTGTAGGGCTAGACCAATGACCAAGCTCTCTTGTGGCCCCATGTGGAAAGAAAACAACAAGTGGGAGAATGTTGGGTATGTGCTATATTATTTCCATGACTAGCTTCAAGAGAGAAGCATGGGGTAAGAGAGGGGAGCTAATGTTGAAATTTGCAACAAGAAACACTGAAATTGGAAACCAGAAAGGAAAAAAATTCACCCACATTAGTAAGAAATTTTTGATGCACATTGGTGAGGAAATTTTGATGCACAATGGTGAGGAAACATTGATGCACACTTGTGAGGAATTCAGGGCATCTAATGTTGAAGATTGCAACAAGAAACAATGAAGGAGTCATCCTAAAACATCATCCTTGATCCTAGTTGGAAAATAATCACCTAAAATAGGTGGGGCCCACACAGGTGATTTTTGTCGCAAAGTCTATTTTTAGACTATGTCTATTTTTAGACATGTCGATCATATTCTATGAGTTGTAGGATGCTATTTGTGGATGGTTGGTCAAGTTGTAAAAATACATGGACTTCTATTTTTATACATATTGGGCGGAATCTATTTTTAGATTGCTAGTTTAAAAATAGATATGTCGAATATTATTAGCTCTTAATAATATTTGGACTCTAAACATTATCTTATTCTCTTGGAGAACTTCAGTTAAGTGCACAGATGTGGCACAGCAACTGACAGAAGGAATTAAGCTATTCTCGAGGGTTAAGTGGAGCTATTGCATGGAGACTTTAATTAGAACTCATGTGACAGAGTTTGGTGGAGTTGTAAAAGAAGTTGGTGGAGTTGTGTTCAGTTTAACTCAGTTAGACTCAGTTGAGCTAGTTGTATCTAGTCTAAATGATTGATACACTAGTGAGACTGGTGTGAATTAATTAATAAATAATTCACTAATTAATAAATCATTAATCAACTGAAGAATACATCAGTTAACTACAGTGCATGGACAGTTTTAGTGGAGATCAGTGGAGAGGTAGGTGAAAGAGTAAGTGTGACTATCAGTTGTGACTATAGTGTTGCATTGTTTGCACCACACATTAATTGGAGATGCCAATGAGGATTACGTAGTCAATATAGGATGGATTCGAGTTCATTCAGAGCCATTCTTCAGCAGGGATTGCACAGTAGAGGCAGGCTAGCAGGTGGCAGAGATCGGTGCATGGATTTGCAAGATTAGGACCTAATTAGTGTGTAGCGATTGTACTGTACTGAGAGCTTGTGAGAATATTTGTACGAGGATTGTTACATGATATCTATGACATATATTATATACATATAGTTGGGGTTTTTAGCTTCAGGATTTCCCGTAAAACAACTGTGTTAATGTGTGTGAATTTTTATGGTTTCATGTGTGCATTGTAATCTTGTTTATTTCTGCATGTGACGATCAATGGTGGAATAGATTTTGTATTGTGCATGAAGTTAAAATAGAGTGTGATAAGGAGAATATTGGATATATAATGCATTAGTTATATAATTTCTACATGGTATCAGAGGCATTGATCATTGGAGCAGATTGCAATTATTGAAGCAGTTGAGTTTTGTGCTGGTGGAATTCGAATTTGCTGCAGTGTTTTCTTGGTGTCGAAGTTGAGCATTCATTGAAATGTATTTCAACGGATTGTGATTGGAGTATGTCCTTGAGGGAAGCTCGAATTATATTGCATGGAAGGACAAGATGGAGGCGGTGCTGGAGGATAATGGGTTGAAGGAGTTCATAGATGTTGATATTCCTAAACCGGGTTCTAGCGATGCAGCCGCACTTGACGCATGGAAAAAGAAGGTAGCAAGGTGTCGAAGGATTCTGTTGGAAGGTGTGAAGGATCACATTGTGTCCAGTCTTCATGGTAAAGCCACTCCATTCTTTATGTGGAAGGCTTTGACAGAATTGTTCCAAAGCATAAGTAACCAGAGGAAGTTGGCACTTAAAGACAAGCTCAGGAAAATAAAAATGGAGAAGAATGACACTATTCTGGTATACTTGACAAAGTTTGTCCACTGCAGGGATGAGCTTGGGAGTGTAGGAGTTAGTGTGGATGAAGAATACTTGGTAAGCTTGGCTCCTTTTGGGCTTCTGAAGAGTTGGCATAGCTACGAGGACTCTGTCAATGGTCGGGAGAAACTGCTAGGATGGGAGCGACTTTGGTCAGATCTTGTGTAGGAGGAGATAAGGCGGAGTACCAGGGATGGCTCTTCATCAAAGAATGATGATGAAGAGGATTTCAATTTGGCTGCCAAAGTAAGGAAAGGGAAGGGGAAGAAAAATCCTTCTCAATTTGGTGCGGATGGAAAAGAGCGTGACATGTCAAAAGTGAAGTTTCTTCACTGTCACGAACATGGGAATTTCACCACATATTGTCCACAGAAGAAGAAGAACAAGCAGGCTGCTAGAGCTGCAGTTGGTGAGGCTCTTGCCTCGAAATTTGAGTTGGACTTCTCATTGATCGCATGCATGGTGTCTAGTGCATTGGGATTGGGGTGGTATTTTGATAGTGGCGCTTCCTTTCACATGACAGGAGATGTGAACCTTTTCAGTGACTTGGTGGATAAATATTTCCAGTTGCATGTTGAGTTGGGTGACAATGGACGATACAATGCAACTGGAATTGGTACCATTACCTTTCAGAGGGAGTAAGGTAAAATCATTCTTTTACAAGATGTAGTGCATGTTCCAGGTTTAAAGAAGAATTTAATCTCAGTCGCAATGTTAGAGGATAAAGGGTATGATGTTGTCTTTAGTGAAGGAAAAGTTTTCCTTCGGCATAAAGCAATAGGAAAAGTCAAGAAGGTTGGGATTCGAGCCAATAATCTCTATAGACTTCAAGTAGATGGGATTTCTACGAAGCTTCCTACTATTGGGAAGTGCAAGAAAGACATGCAATTGAAGCTTGAGAGGGAGCTGGATTTGCATGCAGGTAAGAGTGAACCTTGGGATGTGGAGCAGCCACAAGATGAGGATCATGGAGTGGAAGAAACCACTCATGCAGAGAAATTTCATGCCAGATGGGCAGAGGGAGTGCATGCAGCTATACCACTAGGTGAGAGGTGGGGCGACATGCATGATTAATCCCAAGAGGATATTTCCGGGCAGGATTCATTGAGATGGTGTGGATCTCATGAATTAAACCTAGCTACGAGGTGCCCATAGAGCAGCAATAGCATGATCAATTGGATTTATGCGGGCAGATCAAAGTGACAGTGTTGGATACTGGAGCACGGTTCAGACTTGATAGCAAGTGCAGAGTGCATGGGTGCAGAGTTCAACAACGCAGTGGTTCCTAAAGACATGTGTAGTTGGTACCAGCAGAAGTCAAATACTTTGATGATAGATGCATCAGATTGATTGAGTTTTTTGGAGCCTTTTCAATTTCGGAAGAGTTGCAGAGCAGATGCATGGAGTTGCATGGTGCTTGCAAAGGTTGCAGGGCGAATGCATGGAGTTGCATGTCGCATGAAAAGACAACCCTTTCTTGTTGAGAGGGAGTGTTGAAGATTGCAACAAGAAACAGGGAAGGAGGCATCTTGAAACATCATCCTTGATCCTAGTTGGAAAATAATCACCTAAACTAGGTGGGGCCCACACAGGTGATTTTTGTCACAAAGTCTATTTTTAGACATGTCGATCATATTCTATGAGTTGTAGGATGCTATTTGTGGATGGTTGGTCAAGTTGGAAAAATAGATGGACTTCTATTTTTAGACATATTGGGCGGAATCTATTTTTAGATTGCCAGTCTAAAAATAGATATGTCGAATATTATTAGCTCTTAATAATATTTTGACTCTAAACATTATCTTATTCTCTTGGAGCACTTCAGTTAAGTGCACAGATGTGGCACAGGAGCTGACAGAAGGAATTACGCTATTCCTGAGGGTTAAGTGGAGCTATTGCATGGAGACTTTAGTTAGAACTCATGTGACAGAGTTTGGTGGAGTTATTGAGGTAGTTGGTGGAGTTGTGTTCAGTTTAACTCAGTTAGACACAATTGAGCTAGTTGTATCTAGTCTAACTGATTGATACACTAGTGAGAGTGGTGTGAATTAATTAATAATTAATTCAATAAATAATAACTCATTAATCAACTGAATAATACATCAGTTAACTACAGTGCATGGACAGTTTTAGTGGAGACCAGTGGAGAGGTAGGTGAAAGAGCAAGTGTGACTATCAGTTGTGACTATAGTGTTGCATTGTTTGCACCACACATTCATTGGAGATGCCAATGAGGATTATGCAGTAAATATAGGATGGATTCGAGTTCATTCATAGCCATTCTTCAGCAGGGATTGCGCAGTAGAGGCAAGCTAGCAGGTGGTAGAGACCGGTGCATGGATTTGCAAGATCAGGACCTCATTAGTGTGTAGCGATTGTATTGTAGTGAGAGCTTATGAGAAGCTTTGTATGAGGATTGTTACATGATCTCTATAACATATATTATATACAGATAGTTGGGGTTTTTAGCTTCAGGCTTTCCCGTAAAACAACTGTGTTAATGTGTGTGAATTTTTATGGTTTCATGTTTGCATTGTAATCTTGTTTATTTCCGCATGTGATGATCAATGGTGGAATAGATTCTGTATTATGCATGAAGTTAAAATAGTGCGTGATCAGGAGAATCTTGGATATATAACACATTAGTTATATAATTTCTACATCTATTTTTTTTTCCCTTAAATAAATTAGACAATAAATTGTAATTTCATCTCATAAAAACTTGTATCAGTTAACTAAGTCAAGATGACTGAGTTAGCTCAAGAAATTCGAGTTGAGGGTCTAAGATGAAGCATGTAGAGGGATTATTATATTTTGGGGATCCATTTGTAGTTGATGCATCAATGGGGTGTAGGTGTGAATTAGTTAACTCAATTAATTGAGTAAAAATAATTTTAAGTAG
The DNA here is from genome assembly GCA_034641835.2 of Pinus albicaulis. Taxonomy (NCBI): domain Eukaryota; kingdom Viridiplantae; phylum Streptophyta; class Pinopsida; order Pinales; family Pinaceae; genus Pinus; species Pinus albicaulis. Next base: position 706,685,576 of record CM076583.1, on the reverse strand, counting down.
ATCTAATTGAGTGATGAGATAGTGAGAGGTCTAGTGAATTAAATTAGATTTAATTCACAATGAGTGATCAATCAGATAATTGATTATTCACTATTAACAATTTCATGCATGTCATTTCTAAGGAAGACCTAGTTGAGACAGATGTTAAAGGGAACATAACTATTAGTTGTATTTATAGAATATTTTCCATGTGCAATTATTAAGTCACATGGATGTCATGATGGATTTCACAATCAAGGAAGGCTATTTTCATGAGTAAGGTTAGGCTAAGAAAAGGTTGAGAATTGGCTAAGTGTTTTTCAATTTTTCCTGAGCATTGTAAGCCAGTTTTGAGCAAGGTTAGAGTGTGAGACAGTTGGTAGAGTGCTGGAGAATCTCATGAGAGATTAAGCATTGTATTGTTTCATGATTCTTTGAATTAATAAAAAATATATAGAGGGGTTTTGAGCAGTTTCTTTCCCCAAGAAAATATTTTGTTGTGCAATTGATTTACTTCGTTCTCTTGCTTATATGTGATTGTACGATCGTGTGTTATATTCTGTAAATATTGTAGAAGTATTCAATATCTTTTTTTAGTACATCACAAGATCGTATTGAATCCATTGGTATATTTTCAAAATGGTATCAGAGCGATATTTATACATGGTATCAGAGCACCAGGAATCACAATAGAAGAGAATAAATTGAGTTTGTCTTGAACAGGTTCAAATTTACAGATTTATTCTTCAGCATCCAACAACAGATCAATACGTATTTCAATGGCTTGAGACTCGAATATGTTATTGATGGAAATTCTAATTATATAGCATGGAAGGACATGATGTAGGCAATGTTGGAGGAAAATGGGTTGAAGGAATTCATAGATACTGATATTCCCAAGCCCACAACAGTAGATGCCCAACTTCTTGATGCATGGCAGAAGAAGGTAGCAAAGTCGAGAAGGATCTTGTTAGAGGGAGTTAGACGATACCAACATACTTTTCGAAGTTTACTCAATGTCGAGATGAGTTTAGAAGTGTTGGTGTGACTGTAGCCTAGGATGATTTGGTGAGCCTAGAACTTCTATGCCTTCCCAAGAGCTGGCATAGTTACCATGAATCTGTGAATGGGAGGGAGAAGTTACCAGACTTGGGGCATTTGTGGTCCGAATTGGTAATAGAATAAATTAGGCGGAGCACCAAAGATGGGACCTACAAAAAATACAAATAAGAATATTGTGCATTATTTGAAAAAGGAAATAAATCTAAGGGAAATAATTCCCAAGGTGAAGAGGGATCAAGTCTTTTCATTGTCACAAGCACAGGAACTATGCCGCGAATTGTCCACAGAATGTGGAAAGCAAGAAAGAGCCTACGGTTGCAGTGGTTGAAGTGTTGGATTCAAAGTTTGAGCTTGATTTTACTCTCATTGCGTGCATGGCCAACAATGTATTAGGATGCATGTGATATGTTGACATCTTTTACTCATTCAATATGAAGGGAGATAGAGATATCTTCAGTGACTTGGAGGAGAAGGACCTCCAGCAGAACATAGATTTTGGAGATGATGGGAGGTATAGTGTGACTGGCATAGGTACAATTACCTTTCAGAGGGATTTTGGCTCCCCTCTTAGACTGGAAGATGTTTTGTATGTTTCATGCCTAAGGAAGAATCTTGTCTCCATAGTGGTATTGGAGGACTGTGGTTATGATATGGTGTTTATAAAAGGAAAGGTTTTCCTTAAACACATTGTTGTGAAACTAGCTCCAAAAAGAGAAGAAAAGAGATATCAATGCCTTAGAAATAAGCCACTTCGAGGGGGCAACCTCCAATACATTACATGAATGAACAATTATTGGATGATTCAAATTACAAAACCTCCTTTCTATATATAGGAATCCATGGGGCCACAATGTAATCCTAGTCGACCTAACAATAATAATTTAAGGGCACAATAATAACAATATGGGGGTTACAAGGGTACAATAAGAACAATAAGGGGGTTACACTAACAACAATAAGGGACTATACTAGTAATATAGGGACCTAACATGCCCCTCTCCTTCAAAAAAGTGTTGTCCTCAATGATTGAGTAGCTCTGGGTGCTTCTGTATAAAATTCTCATCCTCCCATGTAGAATCTTCAGTGGGTAAGTTCTTCCACTTGATGAGATACTCTGAAATTGATCGATTCCGTAGTTGTCGAGTTCTTGTTTCCATGACCGCTTCTGGTTCCAGTATGATTTTTCCTTCCTCATCAAGTTCTGGCAATATTGTTTGAACTGGAAGATTTTCTCCTATAACCTTCTTTAAGCATGAAACATGGAAAACTGGATGTACTCGCGAAGAAGTAGGAAGCTCCAATTTGTATGCCATAATACCAATCTTTTGCAACACCTTGTAAGGACCATAGTACTTTGGCGATAATTTATTATCCTTCTTAGCTTGCTTGAGGGACATTTGTTTATATGGTTGTAGCCGTAAAAATACCCAATCTCCTACCTCAAAACTTCTCTCGCTGCGATGTTGATCTGCCTGTTGTTTCATTCGATTTTGTGCCAAATTCAGGTTATCCTTTAAGAGTTGGAGAACTTCTTGCTGATGCTCGATGTGATCTTACACTACTTGAACCTTCGAATTTTCCCTTAAAGATGATGTGATGGATGGTAGATGATATCCATAAAGTGCCATAAATGGGGTCATTTTTGCTGCAGTATGGAAGGAAGTGTTATACCACCATTCAGCAAGAGGTAACCACTTGACCCATTGTGTTTGTTTATCAGATACAAAACAATGAATATATCCTTCCAAACATTTATTTACTATCTCAGTTTGACCATCAGATTGAGGATGATAAGATGAGCTATGAGCTAATTGAGTACCCAAACAAAAAAATAACTCCGTCCAAAAATTTCCAGTAAAAATGGGATCTCTGTCGCTCACAATAACCCTTGGGCTTCCATGTAGCTTTTGAATTGTGTTCATAAATGTAGTAGCAACTGTACTTGCTTTAAATGGATGAGATAATGCACAAAAGTGTGCATACTTGGTAAGTCTATCAACTACCACCATGATGACACTCTTTCCTTCGGACTTAGGTAAACCGGTGATAAAATCCATTGAAATCTCCTCCCAACGTTGACTTGGAATGGATAAAGGTTGTAGAAGTCCTGGGGTCTTAATTGTTTCCACTTTATTCTGCTGGCAAACCAAACATTCCGCCACAAACTTTTGAATATCGGATTTAAGGCCATCCCAAAAAAATTCTTTCTTCACCCTGTGGTAAGTTTTTAAAAATCCTGAGTGTCCTCCTAAAGGAGAAGTGTGCAATTCCAGAAGAATATTTTGTTTTAGTTGGGAATTCTTACAAAGATATAAGCGATATTTGTACCATAAGGAATCATTTTCCAACTAAATGTATCAGATGTACTAGGATCTTGCTGCAACTTTTGAATGAGTGTCCATACATCTTTGTCCTTCTTCCATTCATCTCTTGTTTCGGTTATCCAATCTGGTTGGATAATAGAAATGGCACAAAGCAATGCTTCCACCTCTTCATTCTTTCTTGAGAGTGCATCTGCAACAACATTAAGCTTTCCTTTTTTTTAGATTATTTCAAAGTCATAACCCAACATCTTTGTGACCCATTTTTGTTGCTCTTCCGAAGATAGTCTTTGTTCCAAAAAGTGTTTAAGACTATCATGATCAGTTTTTACCTTGAAGTGTCTTCCAATTAGGTAAGTTCTCCATTTCTTTAGTGCATGCAGTATTGATAACATTTCCTTCTCATAAATAGGTTTTTGTAAATACTTTCCTTTGATTGGATGACTTTCAAAAGCAATGGGTCTTACTTCTTGCATTAAAACAACACCAATTCCATTTCCCGAGGCATCACATTCCACAATAAAGGTTTTTGTGAAGTCTGGCGTAGCTAAGATTGGTGCTAGGCACATTGCCTCTTTAATATGTTCAAAGGCCTTAGTTGCTTCAAGAGTCCATGAAAATGCATCTTTCTTCAATAATGTTGTTAGAGGTGATGTTATTCTCCCATAATTCTTAACAAACTATCGATAATACCCTGTTAACCTGAGAAATCCTCGCAACTTCTCTATGGTTGTGGGGACTTTCCATTCCTTAATGGCTTTAATTTTGTTAGGGTCTACCTTAACACCCTCGTGAGATACAATATGACCCATATATTCCACCTCTTGCACTCCAAAGAAACATTTGGATGTTTTTGCATATAATTGTTTCTCCTGCAATAGTTTGAGCACCCTGTCAACATGTTGAACATGATCCTTCCAAGACCTACTATAGATTAGTATATCATAAAAAAATACTAGCACAAATTTTCTAAGGAAGGGTTTGAAAATGGAATTCATCAACCCTTGAAATGTAGAAGGTGCATTGGTAAGGCCAAAAGGCATGACCAAAAATTCATAATGACCCTCATGAGTTCGAAATGTTGTTTTCGGAATATCTTCAATCTTCATTCTAATTTGATGATACCTTGAACGAAGATCCAATTTGGTAAAATAAATTGCTCCATGTAATTCATCCAATAATTCATCAATCACAAGAATGGGAAATTTATCTTTAATGGTGAGCTTATTGAGCTCCTTATAATCCAGACACATGCACCATGATCCATCCTTCTTGTGTATCAATGCTACAGGAGCAGAGAAAGAACTTTGACTAGGTTGAATTATACCCGCCTCTAACATTTCTGCAATCATACGTTCAATTTCACTCTTTTGGACATAAGGATATCTATAAGGTCTGATGTTTGGAGGAACACTTCCTGGAATCAAATGAATAGCATGATCATGATCACGAATAGGTGGGATTCCTTTTGGAGTTACAAAAACCTTGGAATGATTGTCCAAGACTTTTTGGAGATCTACAGAAATAGATGATTTTGATGTTGGAACTTCTAGTGAGAATAATTGTGCAATTATGCCTTATTTTTCTTTCTTTAGAAGATTTGTCATGACATTAGAGCTTATTATCTTTCCCGGCTTCCCTACAATACCCCGTAATTCAACTTCCTTTCCTTCTGAAAAAAAATTCAAGAAAAGTTCTTGAAAATTAAAAGCTACCGTCCCCAAAGATTGTAACCATTGTACTCCTAGTACAACATCAACACCTCCCATAGGAATGGAAAGCATCGGAGTATTCAATACATATTCCCCCATGGTTAGCTTGATATTGTGGAATTTTCCAGAGAAATTTATATTTCCTCCATTTTCAACCATCACTTGACATTCTGGTGCTGGGTATAGGAAACAATTCAATTCCTTGGCTACCTTACAATGAATAAAATTATGGGTACTACCTGAATCAATCAACACTATTACCTTTTTCTTCTTGATATGTCCTTTGATCTTGAGAGTTTGAGGAGTGATAATTCCTGCCAATTCATTACACAATATGGTTGGACTCATTTATTCCTCTTCTTGGGTTGGTTCCTGGTGTATATCCTCTTCTTGTTCATTTTCTTCTTCGTCTTCACAATATATGTAAAATTGTTGGGAAAAATACTGAGAGGGGGGGGGGGGGTGAATCAGTATTTAGAGATGACTGAAATTTTTTTACTTTTTCTTTCTCTTAAACCCATATTCTACTTTATTGAACCCAACTCGTGTATACACGTGAATATCCTTAAGAAAAATTGCGTATGTCCAGAGATCTTATTATGCATTTAATTCTTTACTTAGATCATTGCATCATTCATTCATCAGATGTTTAGTAAGCAGTAAGCATGTGAAGTAATAACAGAATAAACCATCACACATAAGAAACACACATGAACACCAGTATTTAAGGTGGAAACCCAATTCGGGAGAAAACCACCGCTGTTGTCGTCTCTGTCTTCAATATTTATTATAAATAAAATTTCTTACAATGTTGTACTGGTGCAGACTCATACCAGCACATAGGGACCCACCTGCAGAAGGCTGCAACCTTCTCTCGTTCTCCAGCCACTACTGGAAGGGAGCTCCAACCCCCTGATCTTATTTACCAGCCTCTCCTGGAAGGGAGCTACTACCCCCTGCTCTCATTTACCAGCTACCACTGGAAGGGAGCTACAACCCCCTCACTGAAGGCTTCGACCCTCAGCACCACTGCCGACCACGTTTCATCAATTTTCATCTTTATGATTCCTTGACTTCCACACAACATATCTTGTGACCCTTTTCCTTGATTTTGTTGGACCCACTCCACACATTTAAGCTCAACATACATCAAACTGAAACTTATAACCCCATCAATTCATTCATTGAATCATCAACCAATCAACCAACAACTTGATCTTTAATCGACATAATCAGCAGCATAATAAACATTCAAACAACCCAGGTCTATATGAATACATCATTGAAAGATAGCAGTAAAACAACAAAACAGATCAGACATTTCATTCTTCATACTTCAGCAAAACCCTAGATTCCATACGCGCTTTTGCTGAAACCAACCCGCGTATATATGCGCTTTCTTTGCCACGAACCTGCGTATAGATCTGCAAACATTGTAGGGATGCACAACTCTTCAGAACAGATAAATAGCTCAGATATTACCCTTCACTTCAGCAAAGATTCGCCAGATCACAGATCTAAACATTCCATAAACAGATCTAGAAAATACATAGTCATTTCAGATCTAGAGATCCCTCTTCATCATTTTCTTCATAGGTGCATTATTAATTCAGATCGATCAATAAAATGTTACCCATTCCATGCAGATATACTTTAGAGTGAAGTATTCATTAAAACCCAGACCTATGCACACCTCTTGCACTATGATCTTCTTCTCCTTATATAGATTTAGCCTTTATCAATACCATGAGTCAAAACCACTTAACCGCTAATGGTATTCTTGGACGGGATCAAATAGATAATCCAATGCTCAATACAGTGGGCCAATACCATGGTAATGTCCCCTGGTTTTATAAATTTAGAGCGCAAATAGGCATATGCTACTTGGTACGTACTTTTCCACGTACATACGCTACTTCGCCTTTACAAACCCGCGTATGATTTGTGACATATCTTATTTATCATTTCTCTGGCTCTTAATGGAATTTTTTTCTCTGTCACATCTGAACTAATCTGTAGCTACATCATCCTTACATATTTAACACATAGGTTTCTTATCATAGGCAACTCATCAAGTAGGTTTCCATCAAGGACAACTTCATCAAGTAGGTAGCCATCAAGGACAACACATTGCATCATATTTCCAACAATCTCCCCCTTTGGACTTGATGGAAACCATGATGGTGTTTGATCACCACAATAGATAGATACATTGATTATAATCATTATTCAAACACCATGATACTCTCCCCCTTTGACATCAAGGGCAAAGGGAAGATCAAAACCAAAACAAGATTCTTCTTCTCTTGTAGAAAGAAGAGCTCTGTAGATCTGATGTGCACTGAAGTTACCATGCTCCCCCTGAGTTCACGCTGAATCTTCAAAAATATTTTTCAATGAAGTACATGACTTTATGAATTTTCCTATTACCAAAGACTCATACTTACATCAATGATCCAACCAAGTGGATTTACATATGTGACTCAAGTACCCAAACAAGTGGGTTTACACATTTTGAAGAAGTCCTTACATGATTGAATATAACAATTTACATCATAGGTCTCAACATGAAATTTTCATCAAATTACAAATATGAATTTTTATAACCAATACCAAGAAGAACTCAAGAGAGAGATCATATTTCAGAACCATCATAATGCCAACAATGCATTACTCTCAGCAAGGCTAATGCTCCCCCTGAAACTGTGCTCCTGTTCTTGAGCCATCTAACTGATTTCCTTAACAGAAAAGTATACGCTTCTGTCTCCAACAGAACTCGCGTGTATACACGGCTTTAGTTCATGAAACCCACGTATAGAAAGTGAAGTACAGAAAAATTCACAACTCCATCTCCCCCTGAACTTATGCCACCTGTACCTGTCTTCTTCACATTAGATGCACTGTTAGAAATAAACATAACCAAAATTACCAAACCAACCATGGGAATCACCATATATTTCTCCCCCTGTGATGATACATTACTAATCCCTATAATGTATCTCACATCACTCCTGCAGTCATTATGAGAAGTAAGCTTTACAAGCGGAAGACTGCAGTAGGATTATTACCCCCTACGTTTTTGATCGATCCTCCTTCTTTTTCCAGCTTTGCTTGAAATTTCTTATTGTGTGCTGGAAATTATCCAATTTCTCAGATCTATTCATCCTGAATTCTTTTCCTACATGTCCATACTTGTTACAAGCATAACATCTTGCGTGACCAGAAAAGTAAGCATAGGGATGTGTTTTTCTATTCTTTCTTCTATTGCAATCAGTTGCTTTATGACCATACTTGCTGCATGAAAAACAATATCCCTTAAAGAAACCTGAGTACCTTTATGTGTAGAATCTGTTTGTTTGTGAATGAAAAAATCTGCTTCTACAATTGGCTACAACATGCCCATAATTATGAAATTTAAAGCATTCAACATTATTGATCAAAGGAGGGAATGATTTGGCGATGGAAGATTGGTATTTGGAATTGAGACTGGAGTGATCGTTGGTGCGCTAGGGTTCCTTCGCAGCCTCTGCTTCAGCGCCGACGCCTACAAATCCGACAACCTTACCCTGGCATGCTCCTGTTGCTCTGCTGAGGATGGGAGCTGGTTCGCTTGCCATGGCAGGCCCGACGGGGGGAAGTGGAGGTTCTTCCCCCTCACTAAATGACAAACCTGCTGCTGAGGACAACACAAGCCAAACGACCACAAACACAAACAATATAGAAATGGAAGATAAACGCCGTTCTGAAGGTAAAGCTGATGAGTCTGACAAGCAGAAAGAGGTACAAGAAGAAGATTCGGGAAAAAAGGAAACGCCCCAGGAAAAATCGACCACTTGCAAGCCGATCGCAGCAGAAAGGCCCAAAATCGAGCTGCCCAGCCATCGGATCAATGGAAGGATCCAGTACATGAAGGACCATGCCCTAATTGGAAAATTCATAGGTTTCTGGCCTACGGAAAAAGCTCTGCAAGGTTGGATAGCCGCCAAGTGGAAGCCCAAAGGGCAGGTTATCCTCCAACTTGGCCCCAAGGGTTTTTTTACTGCAATCTTCATTTGCATTGAGGATAGAAATAGAGTCCTGGATGAAGGACCATACTTCTTCAACTCAGCTGGCCTCTACCTAAGAGACTGGGTAGAAAGATTCAACCCTGACAAGGAAGATTTCAGTTGGGCCCCTGTCTGGATTAGAATTTACTCGCTTCCCCTGGAATACTTGGATGAGGAATCCCTCAAAGACATTGCTAAGGGTTTAGGGGAGTTCATCAAAATCGCGGAGGAAACCAAGCTGCGTCGTTATACCTCTTATGCCCGCATCTGTGTCTTCATGCGTTTGGACCAAGCCCTTCCTGACTCGGTAAGTCTCTTTCACGATGAATTTGAATGGATTCAACCTCTGGATTTTGAGCACGTTCCCTTCCGATGTCGCAAATGTCATGTTCATGGACACCTATTCTGGGATTGCCCGCTCAATGCCAAGCCTCAAGTCCCCAATCCTCCTGATAATTCAAATCCGGAAGGTTTCACAAAGGTCACCAACCGTTGAAGATCCCAGAAGAAACCCTCCAATGGAAAAAAACCCTTGGCTCAGACCTCTTCTACTCCCTCCACCAGTAATAGCTTTGAAGCTCTTGCCTCTAATCCAGAGAACCTTCCTCCAGTTGATCAATCTGCTACCCACCCGACCAAAAACATTCCAACCTCCCCACCACCTAGCTCCAAGCCCTCTCCTAGGGCTTCGATGGACCAAGGTCTCTCCACGGAAGGAACCCCCGTTGATCCAGATTGGAAGCTGAACGAAATGGATGTGGATTGCATCCCAACTCTGAACTCAAAAGGCAGCAGCCAAGCTCAAAATATGGAGGTCGAACCAGAGAGACCTCACTGGGCTGGATATTCTGGAACTTGAACTAGCCTGCAAAAGAAAGGAATTTGACAAGATTCCAGACCAACAGTTAGATAGGCTGGAAGTTATCATCTCTAGAGATTTTCGACAAAAAGAGCTAGGAATACAGCCATGAAGCAGATGGGATGGTAATCAATCTATCAAGGACTCCAAGAAACGAGGTCGGAAAAATGATTTGGAGCGAACTATCACAGTCGGGAAACTCCTAGTCGAATCAGGAAGATATGCCAAGTTGACAAAGTATTACAAGCTCCTCCCCCACAGTGATCTATGAAGCTCACCTCATGGAATGTTAGGGGACTCAACAGTCCTGGGAAACTAAGAATGATCAAAAACATGATAAAGTTGGAAAATCCACAGATCCTCTTTTTACAGGAAACCAAATGTAATAGTAGCACTCTAGGAAAAATCCTCTCCAGCGCTTGGCCTGATTGTCACTCAGTGGTAGTGGATGCATCGGGAGCTTCTGGAGGGCTCGCCATTGCCTGGAATACCCAAGCCGTCACGCTTTATGATTTCCATGCCACCCATCACCTCATTCAAGCTACCTTTCACATCATCGGCACCAATGTTCATGGACATCTCTCTAATGTCTACTTCCCACAGGAGGCGGGAAGGAAAATGGCACTACTGGACACATTGGAAGTGTTAAATAATGCCAGAACCCACCCTCTTTGGATTCTTGGAGGTGATTTCAATATGATCACAAGCCTGGGGGAGAAAATGGGAGGTAGGGCTAAGCTAGAACCAGAAAGTGGCCACTTCAAGGACTTCATTCAACACAATATGCTAATAGATCTGCAGTACAGCAATGGCATTCACACCTGCAGTAACCGCAGAATGGGACGCCAACACATAACCTCCAAGTTGGACCGATTTCTAATTTCTGATAATGTTGTGCATTTAGGGGGTGATATCTCTGCCTCTATACAGCCATGCAGTGGATCGGACCATTGGCCCATCTCCTTACAATGGCAGCGATTGGGGGACTCCAGGAAGCGCCCCTTTCGCTTTGAGGCATTTTGGTTGACCCATCCCGCCTTCAAGGATCTCATCAGTGCTTGGTGGAGGAACTCAATACCGCCTGAGGGGTCAAAGATGTATCAATTCCAGTATAAGATCAAGAGCCTCAAACACCACATCAAGCAATGGAATCACAATACTTTTGGAAATATCTTCCAGGCGCAACAGGCTCTAAATATAGAAATGAGGACCCTCCAGCAGCAGATTATTACGAATGGTTACACGGAAGAACTAATGGCACGAGAGATGAAGCTCAAAACCCAATTGGAAGATCGATCAAAGCAAGAGGAAATACTTTGGCGGCGAAAATCCAGGGTTAGATGGCTGAAAGAAGGTGAAAGAAATACAAAATTCTTTCACCAAACCACAATACAAAGACGCATGCACAACTCAATCACAGCCATCAGGAATCAGGTAGGGGAGAAAGTGGAAGCACAGGCAGAGATAGAGCGGGCGTTCCTTGATCACTTCCAGACGGTGCATAAAGAACCTCCTGGGGACAGAGGTACTGCAATCAATAAAATCATTGCAAAAAATTCCAAAAATTATCACTGATGAGCACAACCAGCTGCTCTTGCGCCCAGTCACCAGGCAGGAAGTAGATGTAGCCATGAAGCAACTCAGAGACGGAAAAGCTCCGGGGCCGGATGGGTTCACCACCACTTTCTACCACCAGTTTTGGGACCTCATTGGTGAGGAAGTTTGGATGGTGGTTGAAGAATCGCGTGCAATGCATTTCCCTTCTTTAAACGCAACATTCATTGCTCTCATTCCAAAAGAAGAAGAGGCCAGCACGCCGGACAAATATAGACCCATTGCTTTATGCAATGTGATCTATAAAGTCATCTCCAAGGTCATTGCCAACCATTTAAAACCTCTCCTGCCTCTTCTTATCTCACCCGAGCAGTCTGGATATGTCAAAGGCAGGCAGATTTTGGATGGCATCATTCACACTCATGAGATCATCCACTCGCTAAAGCAGATCAAACAGGCAGGTATGATTCTCAAAATCGATATTTCTAAAGCATTTGATAAATTAAGCTGGACCTATATTCAAAAAATGCTTTTGGCCTTCGGCTTCTCTCCCACCTGGGTTCGTTGGATCCACAGCCTCATCTCCTCCTCGTTCTTCTCCATCCTCATTAATGGGACTCCCTCCCGCACCTTCACCCCTACCAGAGGCATCCGCCAAGGAGGCCCCCTATCCCCTTTCCTGTTTGTTCTGATGGCGGAAGGTTTGGGTCACCTCCTCTCCTCTGCTCAAAGCTCTCAGCAAATTCAAGGTATCTCTGTCCACAATGCACCAGCTGTCACCCACCAACAATTCGTGGATGACAATATGGTTTTTGGCTATCCCTCTGTTCAAGAAGCCTCCAAGTTAAAATCCCTGGTGCAGGACTTCTCCGACGCGTCAGGAGCCAGCATAAACAATTCTAAATCCCAGATCTTCTTCTTTCACACCCCCCCCCTCCTCACGCAAACAACCATCGCCCACATCCTCGGCTTTTCCATAGCCTCCCTCCCCTCTACCTACCTGGGCGCTCCTCTCATTGCCTCCCCGCTCAAGCATGCCTCCTGGCGTAAGCTCCTAGATAAGCTGGAAGCCCGTCTCTCCTCCTGGAATTTCCAAACCCTTAACATAGCAGGCAGATTGGTTCTCATTAAATCTGTTCTCTAGGCCATGCCTCTTTACCTCTTTTCCAGTTTGGCGGCTCCCAAATGGGTCCTCAATAAGATCAAAGCCCTCCAGAGGAACTTCCTTTGGGGATCAAAAGGAACCAATCAAAAATGGGCCCTTGTTCAATGGTCCACTATTTGTAAACCCAAAGAGCAAGGGGGAATTGGCCTTCGTGATCCTCTTCTAAGCAACGCCATCATGAATGCGAAAATCTGGTGGAATTGGCTCACTGCACCTGAAAAGCCTTGGGCCATTCTATGGAAAGCCAAATATGCTCAAAATCGACCCCAGGAAGAACTTGTCAGAATGACTCCGGAGGAGAATGGTTCAATAATATGGAACTCAGCCAAGACTCACCACCTTCTCATTCAACAACACAGTTTCTGGGAGATAAGAGATGGCACCTCTGCAAGGTTCTGGACAGACTCTTGGGAAAAATTACCAAAGCTCACCAACACTTTCAATCCATCCATGGAACCTGACTGGCATATGCGACAGCTTGAGACAGTTAAACATTACTGGGAGGACACCGATAAGCAGGGTTATCGGCAATGGAGACAGACAGCCAGAATAACCAGGAATGCCACTGAGCAAGAAAGTAAAGCCATCACAGATGATCTCAGAACTCGATGCATCAGAGTTTCGCAAGATAAGGACATTTTAAGATGGGGTCACACGCCTAAAGGCACTTACACCACTCGGGAGGCCTACAGGATCCTCAGTATGGATCCCATGCCCAAGGATCCACTTTGGGGCAAAATCTGGAATCTAGGAGTCTGGCCCAAAGTCGCCTTATTTCTCTGGCTCCTTGGCCACCAAAGAAAACTCACATGGGAAAATCTCCGCAAGAGACACTTCCATGGTCCCTCTATATGTCCCAATTGTGGGGAAAATGAAGAAACTCAGCAACATCTTCTTTATGCTTGCCCCCTGGCCTCTCTGCTATGGGAGAAAGTAAGTTTCAGATGCCAAAGAAACTGCAAGCCCGATACAGAAATTAGAGGAGCCATCCGTGATTGGCATCAACATCCCTTCAAAAGCGAAATACTCAATCATCTCTGGAGAATCATCCTAGGCCTTCTCCTATGGACCATCTGGAAAGAGAGAAACAAATGAATTTTTAAGGATCAAAGGACCCCGACAGACATCATCTGGAGTAATTACTATCTCAATCTCATGGAAAATCTAGACTTGCAGTCCTGGAGCATCGAGGATTTTTCCACTCAAGCCAAGGAAAAGACCATATGGGAGAACTGGGGTCTCAAAATTCAGCCCAACACTCAGAAGCATACTAGCCCCAACACTGACAGAGTCAATCACACATGGACTCCCCCCCCTCGGAACACCTATAAGATTAACTTTGATGGTGCCTCAAAAGGTAATCCAAGCAAACCAGGCTTTGGGGGCATCATAAGGAATCATGCTGACACACCTCTGGTTGTTTACATGGGAAGTATTGGCTGGGACACAAACAATTCGGCAGAGCTGGAAGGATTATGGCAAGGCCTTCTTCTATCTCAGCAGGCAGGGTTGCATCCTATTGAGATTGAAGGAGATTCACAGATCCTCATCAATATAGCTGCTCAACTTCTTAATGGAGCCCAGGCACGCAAAATCTCCAGCAGTTGGCGACTGGAGGCTCGATTGGAAACTATGGCAAGATGGCTTCAGGGAAATCGGGCTCTCCTATTCAAGCATACCCGAAGAGAAGGCAACAAGGTAGCGGACTTGCTTGCCAATCTGGGGGTTGACTGTGAAAGCAATCTCAGAACAGGGACGTTGGACATAATCCAGAATGAGGATCACAAGAGGAATTGCCACAATCTAATTCAGGATGAGGCGAATCCCTCGGATGCGGGTGCAAGTGTCGTTAATGGGAGCAATGGGACGCAAGGAAATCGGACGGGAGGCCACATGCCATCCCTCACGGAACCTTGGCGCCCACCTGATCGCAGTTAATGCCCGCGTTTGATCTTAATGGCGTTGATATGGAGTCGATTATCATCATACAAACTGGTATTCGAAACAGCCTCGACTGCTGCAACCGCATTTCACATAAGATTTTCAGGCTTGGTCATTCAATGCGGAGGTTGGATGGTTGCAGGAACGGATTGTTATACGCAATGGAGCCGCCTTCCCCTACGCCAATGCATTCGTGGTGTAATCCTGTTCAGGACAGAGCCAGAGTTCGCACCACCACTGGGAAGCGCAGTCGCCATACCTGTTGTTTGGTGCTCGCTGACAGTTTTCACATTTCAATTGCAGGCTCTTTCTTGTCTGCAACAGTGGTTCTGGGCACTCCTCCTGAGCGGAACCCCGTCAATACTCAGTCGCTTCAGCACTCCAGCTCCTGTACAGTTGCAAAAATGCCAAGGCTTAGGCAGAGGATGCGGTGCCGGAGAGGGTCCTCTCGTTCGGCCAGAAGGCATTCGCCATCCATTTCCTCTTCTCCGTCAGATTCTTCTGCGCCCTCTCGCAGCCTCCCTCGTCTCTTTCGTGGGTGCTTGCTTCGTTCTGGTCGACGACTTAACTCTCCTTCTGGTGATGCTTTGCCAGCTCAGTCCCACATGGCCCTCTTCTCGTTCGACTGTGCTCTCAACAGACCACGAGTAACCGTGGCCATCTCTGTAGTCTTCCTGGAGGAGCCCCTGCCTGAGATTCCGCTAGACGAGCATGCTCCGGACGACAGCGCACATTTGGAAGCGGTGCAGCAGGATTTGAGGGGTCAGCCTTCTAAGAACAGGGAGTCTTTTCAGGTCGACGCTGGGCACGTTCAGGCACATGTCGAAGCAACTCCTCCAGCTGTCCACATCACCGCTGACCTCTCCCATGATCAAGGCGATCTAGAAGAATATGGTTGCAGGGTCGAGGAAGTTGTGCCGGATGAGTAATTCGGCCCTCTTCTCTTGTCTTTTTTGTTTTTTCTCTGCCCTCTCTGAGGGAATGTTTGGTTGTTTTAATGTTTCATTCAACTCTGGACCATTTTTTGTCAATGTCCAGTCTTAGTCTTTACAGCGGTCCAGTACTGTTAGAGTCTAGTTCTACAGCTACGAAATGTCTATGCTCCTTGTGTTAAGTCAAAGACATTCCAGTCCGATCCCCTGCGTGGGATTTTTTCAGTTGATTGTTCCTCAGGCTGGTTTCCCTCCAGTAGGGCAGCCAAAAACTAGTCTCTGTCAGTAAAAATTGCCTCCCCGTAGGCACTGTTATGGCCTTGGCCAGATGTACTATATTTTCCACTGTTAATAGATTACTCTAACTTAGAAAAAGAAAAGAAAAGGAGGGAATGATTTCTTTTGAGAGTTCATGATTGTCGGTTGACCTTTTGTTTCTTTCAACACTTCAGGTTTTGCATTGATATCCTTTGAATCTTTAGCACTTTTTTGTGAACTAGATTCTCCTTTAACAGTTTCATGAGAACCAAGACCAAATTTAACAGAAGGAGACCTTTGACTACTAAGAATATTGTCCAGAATCTTAGTACTATCTTGAAACCTCAAGATTTTATCTTTTTCTTCTAATTTACCTTTTAAAATGTTTACCTCAACCTCAAATATTTGGCATTGCTTCTTCATACTTTCTTCGACCCTTCCTTCTTCTACTTGATCATTCAATTTTAAAATCTCTTCTTTCAACCCATTTTATTGTTCTTCAAATGTTTGTAGAAGTTCTTTATTCTTCTTATTTGATTCTTCCAGATATTCTTTCAGAGAGATGATTTCTGCTTCAAGTCCTTCACTGTGATTGGTTATTTCATCGTACAACCTTTGATACTTGTTTATCTGTCCATTCATTCTAGAGATCATATCTTTGTAGATATATTCTCTCTCATTAAATAATCTTTGTTGATTTTCAACTTTAATCTTGAGAACTTCTTCTAGATCCATAACATTACTTTCACTATCTTCACCATTGCATGCACAAGAAAGTGAATCACAAGAACAACAATCAATACCTGTTTCATCTTCTTCATTTTCTGATGTACATGTTTTCTGAGATATCTTCTTCCCTTGAGTAGCCCTCTTCTTTTGCTTCCTTGCCATGAGCACTTGTAGATCTTGGTCAGAATCTTCTTCATCCTCATTTGACACTTCATCATTATCTTCATTTGTATAATAACTCTTTCCCTTTTCAAATTGTTTCCCTTTATCATGATTTTCTTCATAAGGACATTTAACAGCATAATGACCAACTCTTCCACAAGAAAAACACTTGAAGGTAAGCTTACCTCTGAATCTTCCAGTACCTGGTTGGAGTCTTCTCACAAAATTTTCTTCTTCTTCTTCTGATATATAACTTGATTCCTTGACAACTTCCTTTTATTTTCCTTTTGCACATGCCTTAAAGGCAACTTATCTGATTTGAGAGGGACTGTTACACCATTTTTTGGTCATCTAACCTTTCATCATTAGATGGACCCAAGTACACCATGTAAGACCAGTTTTACCCCAAGTAAAACTGCTTTCACTATGTTAATTAGGAAACCCCAAAAGGAATAATTAATTAAATCATAATTTAATTATTATTCCCAGTCATGTTTAACCCAAAAACAAAGAAATTAATGAGATAAACCCATAGTTATCTTATTATTTTCTAGGAATAATTATTTAAATAATATTCCTTGTTAAATATGACCAAATCAACCACCATTAATCAAATAAATCATTATTTATTTGATTATATCCCAACCACTTCCTTAAAAGATAAATAAATCATTTATTTATTTATTTTTCACTAATCAAGGGATTTGACCCAAGTCAAACACCCTTTCCCTCCAACAAATAATAATAAAATATTCCATAGAGGTGGATCTAGATGTGATTAACATTATTTTAATCATGCACCAAGATCTAGAAGGACCCAATATTTTGTTATAAATAGAGAGTTCACAGATCTTGCCTTTCTCAATAGCCGATACTTTTGACTCAAATTTTGAAGTCAAATATCTTAAGACTTTTCCACCGTGAGGGGGTGATTTATTATGGCTCACCCAAATTTCTCATACGATTTACAATATCATCTAGACGTAAAAAGAAACTAGCAATAATCTCATCACTATGCATCCTTAAATTTTCATATTCAATTTCAGAGTTTGGAGTTTTTCACTTTTTTACCTTGTATCTCCTTCATAGCTTAGAATGATTTTGTCCCATATTTCTTTTGCTGAATTTAGTTGCATCACTTTAACAAATTCTGATTCAGACATGCTTCCTAATAAAACATTGACTGATTTGGCATTGATTTCATATTTCTTCCTTTCTGCTGCATCAGTAGGAATAATTGCCGGATATTGATAACCTTCTTCCACGATTGCCCATACTTATGCACCAAGACTTTGAAAATATTCTTTTGTTCGTATCTTCCAGAATAATAGGTTACTTCCATTGAATAGAGGTGGCCTTAGAGAAAATACTCCTTCATGACTTCCCATTGCAATGGATCTCCTTCAAGCGATCAAGCTTCTGCAGAAGGACCTCGCTCTGATACTAATTGTTGGGAAAAATACTGAGAAGGGGGGGTGAATCAATATTTAGAGATGACTGAAAAGTTTTTACTTTTTCTTTCTCTTAAACAGATACGCTACTTTACTGAACCCAACTCGCGTATACACGCGGATATCCTTAAGAAAAATTGTGTATGTCTAGAGATCTTATTATGCATTTAATTCTTTACCTAGATCATTGCATCATTCATTCATCAGATGTTTAGTAAGAAGTAAGAATGTGCAATAATAACAGAATAAAACATCACACATAAGAAACACACATGAACACCAGTATTTAAGGTGGAAACCCAATTCGGGAGAAAACCACTGCTACTGTCGTCTCTGTCTTCAATATTTATTATAAAGAAAAATTCTTACAATGTTGCATCGTACGACTCATACTAGCACACAGACTCCACCTCGCAAGGCTTCAACTTCTTCTCAAGCCTCCACCACTACCGGAAGGGGAGCTCCAACCCTCAACATCTCATTATCAAATTTCCTCCTGAAGGGAGCGCTACTCCTCAAGCTCTCGTTTACTGTTTACCACGGAAGGGAGCTACAACTCCTAACTCCCCATCAGGCTTCGATGTCAACGTGCCATCACACCACAGTCTGCCTAATTTTCATACCGGGATCCAATAGCTTCCACACAACACATCTTGTAGGCCAATTTTCATCAGATTTTCAGACTGGACGCACTTCACACATTTAAGCTCAACATACATCAAACTGAAACTTATAACCCCATCAATTCATTCATTGAATCATCAACCAATCAACCAACAACTTGATCTTTAATCAACATAATCAGCAGCATAATCAACATTCAAACAACCCAGATCTGTATGAATACATCATTGACAGATAGCAGTAAAACAACAAAACATATCAGACATTTCATTCCTCATACTTCAGCAAAACCCTAGATTCCATACGCGCTTTTGTTGAAACCAACCCGCATATATACGTGCTTTCTCTGCCACGAACCTGCATATAGATCTGCAAACATTGTAGGGCTACACAACTCTTCAGGACAGATAAATAGCTCAGATATTACCCTTCACTTCAGCAAAGATTCGCCATATCACAGATCTAAACATTCCATAAATAGATCTAGAAAATACATAGTCATTTCAAATCTAGAGATCCCTCTTCATAATTTTCTTCATAGGTGAATTATTAATTCAGATCGATCAATAAAATGTTACCCATTCCATGCAGATATACTTTAGAGTGAAGTATTCATTAAAACCCAGACCTATGCACACCTCTTGCACTATGATCTTCTTCTCCTTATATAGATTTAGCCTTTATCAATACCATGAGTCAAAACCACTTAACCGCTGATGGTATTCCTGGACGGGATCAAATAGATAATCCAACGCTCAATACAGTGGGCCAATACCATGGTAATTTCCCCTGGTTTTATAAATTTAGAGCGCAAATAGGCATACGCTACTTGGTACGTACTTTTCCGCATACATACGCTACTTCGCCTTTACAAAGCCGCGTATGCTTTGTGACATATCTTATTTATCATTTCTCTGGCACTTACTGGAATTATTTTCTCTGTCACATATGAACTAATTTGTAGCTACATCATTCTTACATATTTAACACATAGGTTGCTTATCATAGGCAACTCATCAAGTAGGTTTCCATCAAGGACAACTTCATCAAGTAGGTTTCCATCAAGGACAACACATTGCATCATATTGCCAACAAAAATAATTTCTTCTCAGCACACTTATGACCTTTAGTGTATTTGCTATCACAACTGTAGCAAAGCCATTTTGCTCTTTTTTCTTCCAATTGTTGTGGTGTCAACCTTGTAGGTTGTGGAAATCTAGGAGTAGCAACACTTCCCTCTTTATAGAAGTGAGTGGTAGGCTTCCTTGTCGCCATAATTTTACATTCCATTTTTCTTGCCAACCTGAATGCCTTCTCCAATGAATCAGGTTCCAAAATGCGAACTTCATGTTGGATGTTATCCTTTAAAGTACCTATGAAGAGATCAATCCCGTGTTCCTCTGGAATATCAGTTACCCTTATATTCAATTTTTGGAAGTCCTCAATGTGCTCCCCCACTAAACCCTTTTGTTTGAGATTTATCAATTGGCTAAAGAAGGTGTTGCTCTTTGTATCTCATAATGTGCTATCATTTCCTCCGTAAAAATTGACCAAGTGACAATTTTTTTACGGGAGAAAAGCCATCGATACCATACAAATGTATTTTGTTCTAAATGTAAAGTTTCAATGCTTACCTTTTGTGTGTTTTTCACATTATGGAGATCAAAATATTGCTCCATCTGTAGTATCCATGTTACAGGATCCTTTCCATCAAAATTCCTCATATCCATTTTTGGAATATGGTGGTTCTTCCCACCAAAATTAGATTTTATGAAATCATGATTAACATTTATTTTGTTCTCATCATGAGTTTCCTCTACTATCTTTTCACCATTAGGAAACATTTCTTGTATCAAATTTGTCAAACCTTCCATGTTTGCTTTTAGATCATTCTTCATGTTTTCCATTTTAGATTCCATTTTAGATTCCATGCCATCTATCTTATATTCCATGCCATTCTTCAAACCATCCATCTTAGATTCCATGCCTTTCTTCAAAACTTCCATGTCATTTTTTGTTGCTCTTTGTGAGAGCGAAATTTGTTGCACTTGCTCTTGTAATTTTGATGTCATGTTGCCATTCTTCGTCTTCATGAGTCATAGTAGAGCTTTCTAAAGGCTTAATGGGTGTTGAATTCTTTTTAGGGGCCATTTTAGAATCCAATACTGATATCTATTCTACATTATGCCCTTGGAATCAATTCAAATTGATTCTTCAAACAAGACTTATGCAATTCAGAAAAAAAAAGTACACACCTTTTACTTGCTTTTGAGGATCTCGATATTGAAATTGAATTATATCTATAATTGCGGATCCTCAATATATTAAATTCAGCCCTGTAGTAGCCCTATGAATATTCTTTCAAATGCCACAGGTATGATATGATTTGGATTCTTCAAGGCAAAGTTATGTCCAATCTTCCACAATGACCCAATTTTGGACTGGTTCAGTAGAGAAAACTTGTACGACTTGCCACGTGTCACTGTTTCCTCCTTTGTCTTTGAAATTGATAGCCCATGCAATTGCGGCCATGTTTTACAGCATTCCAATCTGATGCTCAGAGAGAGAGCTATGAATATTTTCCCACGATCACCTCTTTGAGATGAAATTTAGAAGCCTCAAAAAGCCCTAACTTCCACAGATCATATCTCCAAAAATATTGTGAAAAAATATCTGAAATTTTTTGACGATGTTCCTCCGGATTTTTCTTCGCACTCTAAAAATTTCAGCTTCTGAACCTTCTTATAAAAAAATTTATTACGAAATACCACGATGACATGTTTAGGTTAAATTCAAGATCCTGCAAAGTGATCTAACTTTCACAGATCATATCTCTGAAAATATTGCGAGCCAAGCTCTGAAAGTTTTTGACGATTTTCCTCAGGATTTGGCTTCGCACTCTAAAAATTTCAGATTCTGAACCTTCGTAGAAAAAATTTATAGCGAAAATTCCACGCTGACTTGTTTGGAGCAGCGAAACCCTAGAATCTCAAAGCTCTGATACCAAATGTTGTGAAACCAGCTCCAGAAAGAGAAGAAATGAGATATCAACGCCTTAGAAATAAGCCACTTCAAGGGGGCAACCTCCAATATATTACATGAATGAAAAAGTCTTGGATGATTCAAATTACAAAACCTCCTTTCTATATATAGGAGTCTATGGGGCCACAATGTAATCCTAGCTGACCTAACAATAATAATTTAAGGGCACAATAATAACAATATGGGGGTTACAAGGGTACAATAATAACAATAAGGGGGTTACAATAATAGAAATAAGGGACTATACTCGTAATATGGGGACCTAACACACATAGCCACGGTACAGGTGAAACAGACCGGTGTAAAAGTCAAGAACCTATATGTCTCGAGGTCGAGGCTGCATGAAAATATTTGAGGAGAAAAGTAGTGGTTACTAACTTGGTGGTTAAGAGGGAGAAATTATCTCTCAACATGCAACCTCAGAAGCAGTCTCAGAAGGTTGTGGAGCGACGACAATTGGAGAAGTAGATAGGAGATCGAGTGGAAGAGTCCACTCAAGCATAAACCTCTAAGAGGGGGAAATTTTGAGCCAGATGGGAAGAGGGAGCACATGAAACTATACCTCCAGGTGATAGGTGGGGCGATGTTCAGATATAATCCTAAGAATAAATTTAGGTAGGGTCAATTGAGATGTTGTGTCTCATGGATCGAACTCGACTACGAGGAGCCCACAGTACAACAGTAGTAGGAATGACTGGTTGGATTGGTGTAGTCAGTTGTCAGTAAGACATAAAATAGAGTGACAGATGTCAGATACTGGAGCACAGATCAGCGTTGGAATTAGTGTAGAGGGCACAAATGCAGATACCAGCAACAACATAGAGAGTATAGTAGATAGATGCATTAGCTAGAAGCAGTCAGAAGACTTTGGCGATAGATGCATTATATTGATCCAATTGTTCGGAGGCTATTCAGCTTCAGGATTTGTAGGTGCAAACAACACTAGAGAATTTTTGCATGCAAAAAATTCCAAAGGTACCAGATCAAGATAGATTTAATTACTTTCTTATTGAGAGGGAGTGTTGAAATTTGCAACAATAATAGTGAAATTGGCAACCAGAGAGGACAAAAATTGCACTCGCATTGGTGAGGAAATTCTGAAGCACATTGGTGAGGAATGTGGGGCGTCTAATTTATTTTTCCCTTAAATAAATTGGAAAATAAATTGTAATTTCATCCCATAACAACTTGTATCAATTAACTAAGTCAAGATGACTGATTTAACTCAAGAAATTCAATTTGAGGGTCTAAGATGAGGCATGTAGAGGGATTGTAATAGTTTTGGGGTCCAGTTGTAGTTGATGCATCAGTGGGGTGTAGGTGTGAATTAGTTAACCTAATTAATTGAGTTAAAATCAGTTTAACTAGTTCTAACTGAGTGATGAGATTTAATTCACAATGAATGATCAATAATATAACTAATGATTTGCTATTAATAGTTGCATGCATGTCAGTTCTGAGGAAGACCCACTTAAGACAGGGGTTAAATGGAGCATAACTATTACTTGTATTTATAGAAAATTTCCATGTGCAATTATAAAGTCATGGGGATGCCATGATGGATTGCACAATAAAGGAAGGTTATTTTTCCTATTTAATAGGGATCTAATTCACTAGGAATTGTGTGAGAAAGGTTGGGCTAAGCAGAGGTTGAGAATTGGCTAAGTATTTGTCAATTTTTCCTTAGCATTGTAAGCCAGTTTTGAGCAGGATTAGAGTGTGAGCAGGTTGGCAGAGTGCTGGAGTATTTCATGAGAAATTAATCATTGTATTATTCCATGATTCCTTGAATTAATATAAAATATAGATAGAGGGGTTTTGAGTAGTTTCGTTCCCCAAGAAAATCTTGTGTTGTGCGATTGATTTACTTATTTCTCTTGCTTATATCTGATTGTGCGATCATGTATTGTATTATGAAAAATTGTAAAAGGATTCAGTATATTGTTTTAGTACATCACAAGATTAAATTGAATCCATTAGTATATTTTCTACATGGTATCAGAGCGATATTTCTACATCCAACCCCCCTATGCTTCCGCTGGGTGCATCCTCCCTTGTCGGGGTATTTACAAGGGGGTGGTAGCCTCCTTCCGCAGGGTCTAGGGCAGTGCCTCAGGAAATTTTTTTGGACCCTATATTAGGTTGGCAGACTTGCCTATGGTTTTGTGCATGGGTTTGCACATTGTTTTTGGCATGATGGTTTTCTGCCCCTGGTATTTTGTAGATTCGATTAAGGGAACTACGATTATGTTCTAATCGAGGTTTAATGGATTGGGGTTTATGAATGCTTATACATGTATATATATGTGTTGTAACATTGAAAGGAATATAATTAAAAATCAATTTGGTAGTTCTAGTTTTGGGATCGAGTGGAAAATCTCTATGTATATATGTTTTATGTTTTATGCTCTCACTATTGTTTGTTTCCTTTTTAAGAGTTCATTTGCATAAATTTTTTGTACAAGGTTAAAACCTACAAGCATAGGAAACATGAAGAAATCTTATGGAAGAAAAAATCCTAGGTTTAGTGGCCGAGAGAGGGAGAAAATAGCACTAAGTTCACCTTCAGCTACTTTTATCCCCATCGATGGACTTCGTCAGGGGCATCCCCTATCACCTTTCCTCTTTATCTTAGTGGCAAAGGGATTGGGAAGATACCTCATATCAACAATCCATAATCACATCATCACTTGCCCGAGACCATTGGGAAATCAAATAGCCCTCACTCATCAACAATTTGTACATGAAATTATGTTTTTCAAAATATTTCTCCGAGAGACAAAAAATATTAAAATAATTATTGAAGAATTCATGGAAGCATCAAGGATGCTAATAAATAAATATAAGTCAATTATCTTATTTTTTAACACTCAGAAAACCATTCAAGCGTTCCTAGTCAAAACGTTGGGTTTTAAAATTTGATTTCTCCCAAAAAAATATTTGGGTATCCCCCTTATTGTAAATCCCCTGAGAATGTCATGTTGGAAATAAGTAATCCAAAATCTCTCTACAAAACGAGAAGGATAAGTCGTTTGATCCTTGAATTAAGCAAGTAGATTGTTTCTCATAAAGGTAGTGCTCTAGTCTATCCCCATATATGAGCTCTTCATCCGTGTGCCTTACATAATGCATGTAAAGGAATCATAGACATATGCAAGAAATTCCTCTCAAGAAAATTCCAAAATAAATCCAAATGGGAATTGGTGCCCTGGAAACACTTATGGAAACCCAAAATGGATGGAGGCCTAGTATTGCGGGAGCATGAAATTATAAATCAAGTCCTCAGAACCAAAATTTGGTGGAGATGGCTACAGGGAGGCGAGGATCCATGGAAGCAAATATGGTGTAGAAAATATGCATCCCCTTCAACATAGGTTGGAAAAATGAGAATGGAATATTATCTGGAGGGGTTGTCTACATGGAACTTCGCACATGAGAATCATAACCTCATAAGGGAAAACATATTTTTGGAAGTCAGAGATGGGAATATGACCTCAACTAGGAATGAAGCATGGCAACGACGACCTATGCTTAGTGGGTGTCAAGACCTTGGGGAAATTATTAGATTCACTATATAGCAAGGGGCACTGACAATTAGTGATTTATGGCAATAAGGGAAATTGGATGGATAATGGAAAAGGTGAAAAGGTAAGGAACAATGGGAAAAACCCCCAGGCTTTGGTCAATGAGATATCGTTAAGTGAGAATTGGAGACAAGATGAATTCCAATGACAAAAGAACCTGACATTTTAAGATGGGGTCGCCAAATGAAGGGGATGTTTATTTTCAAAGAAGCTTATCAAATACAAATAGAAAACCAACATCCCCCAAGAGAATCTCTTTGGATAAAAATATGCAAGTAAATGTTGTGGCTGAAGGTGTCATAAATTCTCTGGGTAGTCAGGCACAAGAGAATCCTTATATAGGATGAACTCTGAAAGTGAGGTATTGAAGGACCATCATACTACATATTGTGCAAAGAGTAGGGTGAAGACATCGATCACCTCCTAAATAATTTCCCCTTTTTCTGCATCACTTAGGAACAATTTCCATTCTCTATTCTCTCACTTATATCACTCACAAAATAGTGTGATTTATTCTATAGGTATGTGGAGGAATGGAATATTTTCTAGCCAATATCAAAATAGGGCCTGGAGTTTAACACTAGGATTTACATTCTGGAAATTAGGAAGGAAAGGAATCAAAGTATTTTCAAATATGTGAATACTTTGATGGACAAGGTGTGGAAAATTATCATTCAAATTATTAGAGAAGCTATCCTTTTATATCCTTGGCTCCATGAAAACTGGAAATCAACTGATCATGAAATGGATATTATTAAAGACTTGAACCTATCATCAAGCATGATAAAATTACCTCAGGCTTGGAAAATACCTCACCTAAATCCAAGCTCAAATACTTGGTATACTTCTCCACCAGTTGGGTTTGTCAAACTTAACCTCAACGGGGCATCGAAGGGAAATCCTGAGGAGGAAATATTTGGAGGTATATTCAAGGACCATACTGGGAAGACGTTACAATTCTATGCCATGGATTGTGGACATGCCGAAAATAATGAGGCTGAACTATATGCTCCAGAAAAAGGTCTGATTGTGGCTAGAGAGGTAGGTTTCGTAGAGCTAGTCATTGATGGAGATTCCATATTAGCAATCCAGGTCATACAAAACTTTAAGGGTCACTAGGGGAGTGCATAGTTAAAAATTGGCATTTACTCCATCTGGTTCAAATTATTTGAGTCCATCTAGAATAATTAAACTATGACATTCCCTCCCACACTAGAATAGAGGGGAATAAGGAAACCAATTTCTTAACAAATTTGGGTTGTAAACACCCAGGTGAGTGCCTGGAATCCTCATGGGATCTAATAAGGGAAATGGAAAATATTATAGAATTGAAAAACATCCTAGAGAAGGATTATTCTAATAGTTAGGAATATTATCAAGCAACTACAACTCCCTCGATTAGGGTGTCCACAAGGCAAGAGGAATAATTAAGCCACGTTCCCTCCTCATGAGAGAACAACTCGCATGGTGTAGAAATTTGCTGAATAATTATTAATTATCCACCGAGACTATCCTGATCACATATCAATTCGAATTCATATGCAACACATAATCTCTTCCACTCAGATCATCACACATGCGGAAATAAAACAAGCGATAGCACATCAAATCATCATACACATTAACAAAGTATGTATGGTGAAAGCTTATAGCTGAAAACCCCGCAGCTATTATGTATATTATAATGGAGAAAACATGTAACAAACTCAGTACAATACTCCTCACAAGTACTCAGTACTATCTCATGAAGTTACACACAAACTAGTTTGGTTTTGAACAAGTCACAGGTTCAAAACACATCCACTAATTGCCTCCTCTATTGCGCAATCATGGCCTGTCTAAATAGAGATCCAAGGTTCGAATCTCCTTGGCTTGACAGTGCAATCATCATGGGCAATTTCCTCCAAGTGTGGTGCAAATCTCATGCACAACTAATGTCACAACTGATAGCTGTACTCACCATTTCATCTACCTCTTTCACTGGTCTCCACTGAACTGTCCATGCACTGTAGTGAACTGATGTGTTCTTGAGTTGAATAATGAGTTACTAATTAATGAATTAAATAATATTTAATTCACTCCACTCATTACTAGTTGATTATCTAGTTAAACTAATCTCAACTAGTTCAACTAAGTTAAACCGAACACAACTCCACCAACTGTCTCATCAACTCCACCAAACTTCTGCCACTGAAGTCCTAACTGAGGTCAACCATGCATGAGCTCACCAAACCCTTAGGAATAGCGTAATTCCTCTGTCAGATGCATGAGCCACTTCTGTAGCTCGAACTGAAGTGCTCCAAGAGAGTAAACTACTGTTTAGAGTCCAAATATTATTAAGGGTAAATAATATTTGACTTCCCTGTTTTAAGGAGAGGCAGTCTAAAAATAGACTTCGACCTCTTTGACCTCAAAAATAGAGTCTCATCTATTTTTATCAACATGACACATACTTCAAGAATCTCAAACTGGAATCCCCGAACCATGCTCCATATGTCTAAAAATAGACATAGTCTAAAAATAGATTTTGCGCCAGAATTTGCCTGCGGGCCCACTTAGTGAAGGCGACTTCATTTCACTAAGCTCCATCATCTTGCCGCATTTTCAACACTCCCTCTCAGCAAGATATGGATTATCTGCAACCCCTATCCTGCCTCTGTGGAATTCGAACTTGCTCCTGGTGAGCGCCTTCGTCAGGATGTCGGCATCCCGATCCTCCGTGGGAACATATGAAAGCATCATGATTCTCCGCTGAACACAATCTCTGATATGATGGTACCTGATGTCGATATGTTTGGACCTATCATGAAATACTGGATTAGCCGAGAGCTTGATGCAGCTCTGGTTATCACAGTAGATCACCGTAGGCTCCAAATGCAACCTGAACAAACCTGCGAGGATCTTCCTCATCCAAATAGCCTCACATGCAGCCAAGCTTGCTGCCATGTACTCGGCCTCTGCTGAACCGAGTGCCACGGATCTCTGCTTCCTGCTGTACCAGGAAACTGCTGTCGACCCAATGCTGAAAACTCCTCCAGAAGTGCTCTTCCGGTCCGTTGGACTTCCTGCCCAATCTGCATCAGTGAAGCCAGAAAGCTTCACTCCATCCTCCTGTCTGTACCATAGACCATATCCCGATGTGCTTCTGATATAGCGCAATACATGCTTGCCCGCCTTCCAAAAGAGCTTGGTAGGCTTAACCATAGCTTGCGAAAGCTGGTTAACTGCATAGCATATATCGGGTCGAGTATTGACCAGATACATCAACGACCCCACCAACTGTCGATAGACAGTGGCATCCACCACCTCCTCCGAAGTAGCATCTCCCTTCCTCCAACCTCCAGGAAGAGGGGTATCAACAGGCTTGCAGCCTTGCATGTTGAACCTCTCCAGAATCTCCCGGGCATACTTTCCCTGAGAAACAAACAGTCCTCCACTGCGCTGCCAAATCTCCAATCCCAAGAAATAATGAAGGATGCCCAAGTCCTTCATCTCAAACTCTCGTGCAAGATCCTCCTTGCATGAAAGTATCAAGTGCTCATCGCCCGTCAAAATCAGATCATCTACATATAGTATAATGATAAACAGCTTCCCCTCCACCACAATCTGGTACAGGTTAGGATCCGCCTCACTCTTGGAGAATCCAAGCCCAGTGAAGTAGCTGTCTATCCGAGTGTACCAAGCACGAGGTGCTTGCTTCAGCCCGTATAGTGCTCTCTTGAGTCGGCACACATGTGACTCACTGCTGAAGATCTCAAAACCTTCAGGCTTCTCTATGTACACCTCCTCCTCAATGACTCCATTGAGGAACGTAGTCTTCACATCCATCTGATGAATGTGCCACCCCATCTGCGCTGAGAGAGCAAGGATCGTCCGTATGGAAGAGTACCTTGCGACAGGTGCAAAAGTCTCCTCATAGTCAATCCCCTCGATCTGTGAGAAGCCATGGGCGACAAATCTCGCCTTGTACTTCTCCACACTCCCGTCAGCCGCCTGCTTCACCTTGTAGATCCATCCCGAACCCACCACTGATTTCCCAACCGGTCTTGGGACAATCTCCCATGCACTGTTCCTGATGATCGAATCATATTCTTCGATCATGGCATCAACCCATGCGGGTTCCTCCACAGCTTCCTCAAAAGAGGATGGCTCTGTCACAACACATTGAATCACAAGAGCCATGTATCCAGTGTACCGATCCGGTGACTGTCTCTGTCTGCGCTGTGCTGTAGGTGGTCCTACAACCTTCTCTGCATCTCGAGCCAGTCGCTCAGCTTCTGTAGTGCGCATGCTCCCTCTGATGGTTGGCGCTGCATGGGTGGTTTCTTCCACCTCCCGAACTTCCTCTTGTGGCTGATCCACATCCGGAAGCTCCTCCTTAGGAACTAACAGCTCCTCATCTGCATGCAAGTGTAGCTCCCTCTCAAGCGAACACTGCATGGCTTTCTCCTCCCGAAATTTTATATCCCGTCGCACAACAGTCTTGCGACTGTCTGACAAATACACCCGATAGTTGTGAGGTGTATCAGTGTACCCCACAAATATTCCAACCTCAGCAGTTGGATCCAGCTTCCTTTTCGCATCCTTCGTCACATGCATGTAGACAGGAGAACCAAAAATCCGCAAATGGGAAATATCAGGCCTCTTGCCAGAATAAGCCTCCTCTGGTGTACTCATGCCAAGAACCTTGTGAGGACAACGGTTCTGCACATACACTGCTGTATTGCATGCCTCAGCCCACAAGTGAAGGGGTAGGCCCCGATCATGCAACATCGCTCGTGCAGCACCCACGATCGTTCTGTTCTTCCGCTCAGCCACCCCGTTCTGCTGTGGGTTATGGGGTGCGATGAGCTCTCTCCGAATCCCTTCTGCGCTGCAGAACTCCTTGAATTCAGCCGAGATGAATTCACCACCATTGTTGCTCCTTAGAGCAATCACCTTCTTCCCCGACTCCTTCTCGACCAGTGCTTTAAACTCATAGAACTTCGCGAATGTATCGCTCTTCTTCTGCATGAAGAAGATCCAAGACTTTCGAGAGAAATCATCAACAAAGATCACGTAGTACTTGTGCTTTGCTGTCGAAGCAACTGAGAAAGGACCACACACATCTGTGTGAACTCTCTCAAGGATCGTCGTGGCGCGACTATCCTTCTCGTGAAAGGTGGCTTTCACATACTTCCCCAAGGTACACCCCTTGCACTGATCTGACTGCACAAGAGTGCCCTTAGGAATCCCAGTAGAAATCTGCTGCAGTATCTTCAAAGCTCCATGGTGAAGGTGGCCCAATCTCCTGTGCCACAGTTCGCCCTCATCATCCCGGCTCACCACTTCTCCCGCCTTGCATGCCATTTCTGCGCAGCCATCTACTTGCAACTGATAAAGGTTCTTGGTTTGAACCCCTATCTTCTGGGTCTCTCCAGTAGTCTTACTGTGCAGGAAGGATTTTCCTTCGCTGAAGACCACATCATACCCCTTATCTTCCAACATCGCCACATAGATCAAGTTCTTCTTCAATCCAGGTACATGCATGAAATCCTTCAACACGAAGGGTTTACTAGACTCCCTCTGAAAGGATATGGTACCGATACCAGTCCCACTGTATCTACCATCATCGCCCATCTCGATGTGCACACCCAGATCTTTGTCCTCCAGATCTGAGAACAATTCTCGATCTCCCGTCATATGAAATGACGCACCGCTATCCAAGAACCACACCGATCCCATCACACTTGAAACCAAGCATGCGATCAGTGAAAATTCAAGCTCGAACTGCAAAGCCAAAGCTTCTCCATCTACAGATCTTCCCGCTTGCTTGTTTTTCTTCTTCTTCGGACAATTGGTAGCATAATGTCCGTGATCATGGCAGTGAAAACACTTCACTTTCGCCATATCCTGCTTCTTGCCCTTTGCACCGGAATGAGAAGTTTTCTTACCCTTCCCTTCTTTTCTTGGCAACCAAAGCACAATTTTCTTCATCAGCTCCCTTTGATGAAGATCCATCCCGAGTAGTCCTCCTTATCTCCTCCTGCATGAGATCCGCCCAAAGGCGCTCCCATCTCGGCAGCTTCTCCCGACCATTGACACTATCTTGATATGAGTGCAAAGCCTTCGGAAGACCAAGGAGAGCCAGGTCGACCATGTCCTCGTCTTCGACAGTCACCCCCACACTTCCCAGCTCATCTCTGCATTGAGTGAACTTCGTGAGGTATTTGGCGATACTGTCGCCCTTCTCCATCTTGATGTTCCTGAGCTTATCTTTGAGCGCCAGCTTCCTTTGGTCACTCTTACTCTGGAATAGATCCGTCAAAGCTTTCCACATTAAAAATGGAGAAGCCTTTCCATGCAGGCTGGATACAATATGATCCTTGACGCCCTCCAACAGGATCCTTCGACATTTCGCCATCTTCTTTTGCCATGCTTCGACTTCAGCAGGATCAGTGGGCCTTTGGACATCCATATCCACGAACTCCTTCAGTCCATTATCTTCTAATACTGCCTCCATGTGATCCTTCCATGCAACATAATTCGAACTGCCTTCAAGAGCATATTCGAGTCGCAAACCATTGAAAGACATTTTCAACTCCAGCACCAAGAAAACAAAACTGCTGCAAAATTCGAATTCCACCTCAAAGCTCAACCGCCCTTGATCTGTGAGAAAAAAATATTTCTAGCACAAAGTTGACTGCAAGGGGCATTTACCAGACCTTTCACTTTCCGAAGAAAGATGAATCCGGAGGCTACCTGGCCCGCATGCAGACTCTGTTTACCGAAATAAGTTTGTAATCACTGTGATGATCAATCTCTGCTTCAATAGCTCCGATACCATGTAGAAATTTGCTGAATAATGATTAATTATCCACCGAGACTATCCTGATCACATATCAATTTGAATTCATATGCAACACATAATCTCTTCCACTCAGATCATCACACATGCGGAAAATAAAACAAGCGATAGCACATCAATTCATCATACACATTAACACAGTATGTATGGGGAAAGCTTATAGCTGAAAACCCCGCAGCTATTGTGTATATTATAATGGAGAAAAAATGTAACAAACTCAGTACAATACTCCTCACAAGTACTCAGTACTATCTCATGAAGTTACACACAAACTAGTTTGGTTTTGAACAAGTCACAGGTTCAAAACACATCCACTAATTGCCTCCTCTATTGTGCAATCATGGTTTGTCTAAATAGAGATCCAAGGTTCAAATCTCCTTGGCTTGACAACGCAATCATCATGGGAAATTGCCTCCAAGTGTGGTGCAAATCTCATGCACAACTGATGTCACAACTGATAGCTATACTCACCCTTTCATCTACCTCTTTCACTGGTCTCCACTGAACTGTCCATGCACTGTAGTGAACTGATGTGTTCTTGGGTTGAATAATGAGTTACTAATTAATGAATTAAATAATATTTAATTCACTCCACTCATTACTAGTTGATTAGCTAGTTGAACTAATCTCAACTAGTTCAACTAAGTTAAACCGAACACAACTCCACCAACTGTCTCATCAACTCCACCAAACTTCTGCCACTGAAGTCCTAACTGAAGTCAACCATGCATGAGCTCACCAAACCCTTAGAAATAGCGTAATTCCTCTGTCAGATGCATGAGCCACTTCTGTAGCTCGAACTGAAGTGCTCCAAGAGAGTAAACTGAAGTTTAGAGTCCAAATATTATTAAGGGTAAATAATATTTGACTTCCCTATTTTTAGGATAAGCAGTCTAAAAATAGACTTCGACCTATAGGTCCAAAAATAGAGGTCCATATATTTTTACCAACATGACCAATACTCCAATAATAACATACTGCAACCCCTGGACCATGCTCCATATGTCTAAAAATAGACATAGTCTAAAAATAGACTTTGCGCCAAAATTTGCCTGCGGGCCCACTTAGTGAAGGCAACTTCATTTCACTAAGCTCCATCATCTTGCTGCATTTTCAACACATGGTAGGAGAACACAAGAAGGTGCAATTATGGGTTTTAATTTCCAATGTAAATTGAGCAAGTCACACACAAAGTGCTATCAGCATAAAAAAAAGAATAAATGACCTATTCCTCCCCCTAGACATTGCAATTTTTCAATACCCCAGTCGAAGATCTTTATCACTATCATAGAGAATGAAACAACTATTGCTCATACGGACTTACCATTATACCTTGGGATTTTTTCTTAATTGGGAGATGATTGGGTCTAGCAGAGGTCTCACACATCTTCATTACTATGTGGTAGACCATCACATTGGGTATTTTGTTTCTATTTCCTATCTTCTCAAGTTCTTAGTTTTAAGTGATTTACCCCAAGGAAGTCAACTTTATTTTCTTCAACCCCTTTTTTCTTTTAGATTTGGCACATTATGTGGCCATTGGGTGTGAAAACCCAGGGAGAAAACATTAGGGAAAATAATTGTGGGTTTGCATCCTTTAGGAATCCTCAAAGTTTAAAGAGTAACATGTTTCTTGGGATTGGTTCTCATATATAACTAATTTGTCTAGCCCCTCGCAGAGACCCTGTCATTTCCACTCAGGTTCTTTTGGTAACAACCATATTCTCTTTCTTTTTTTTAATCTCAGTATTGGTCTATTGGGTTTATAAATTTTATTAATATTGTGATGTATTACCAGACTCTCCTGATCTAAAAATTATATCCACTGTTAAATACATAATCCTTCTACTTAATTCTTTGTAGAAATTTAATCGCCAATTGCAAACAAATGAAGAAAAATCAATCGCACATAACAAGATGTTTTTACCGAGAAAGCTTAAAGCTAAAAACCCCAACTATCATATATTATGTATATCATGGATCATGAAACAATCTCATACAAAGCTCTAGCTTCAAGAGCTATCAGTACAATATAAAATTGTCTCACACTGTCATACAAAAATTGGTTCACACATGCACCAATTTACTGCCTCCTGACAGCTTGCCTCCACTGTGCAATCCTTGCTGAAGAAGATCCCTGAATGAATTTGATATTTCCTTGCCTTGACTGCGCAATCCTCATTGGAAACTCCAATGTGTGTGTAGATGCATTGAATGCACCACTATAGTCACCAATGATAGTCAACCATACCCTTTCACCTATCTCTCCACTTGGTCTCCACTGGATCTGACATGCAAGTAGTTAACAGTTGTATTTCTTCAGTTGCATGTGAGACACTGCTTGTGAATTAATTAAATAATTAATTCATTGATCTCTCACTAGTGTATGATGAGTTACAACTAGCACAACTGAGTTTAACTCACTTAACTGAGTTAAACTAAAGAACAACTCACATAACTACTCTTCTAACTCTGTTACAACTTTGTCACACTCAGTTACAACAAAGTCCACTGTGCATGTCCCACCAACCAGCCTTGGAACTCGCAATTCCTTCAATCAACTAGTTTGCCACATTAGTTAACTGAAATCAAGTGCTTCAAGAGAATAGATTATTATTTATTGTGTGATTTTTATTAAGGGCTAATAATAATCGACATGCATTCTATTTTTAGACATGCGATCTATAAATAGATTTCACCCATGCATCTAAAATTAGAAAATCATCTAAAAATAGAATTTTCTCAACCATCTAGAATTAGTCTCCTGCTAATTTTAGAATATGCTCACCATTCTAAAAATATACATACACCTAAAAATAGCTTGCGGGCTCCACCTAGTGAAAGTGCTTAATTTTCACTAGGATCATCATCTTGTTGAATCTCTGTTGTGTAACCAACTCAAAAAGAGAAGAAAAGAGATATAAACGCCTTAGAAATGAGCCACTTCGAGGGGGAAACCTCCAATACATTACATAAATGAACAATTCTTGGATGATACAATTCACAAAACCTCCTTTCTATATATAGGAGTCCATGGGGCCATAATGTAATCCTAGTGGGCCACAATGTAATCCTAGCCGACCTAACAATAATACTTTAAGGGCACACTAATAACAAAATGGGGGTTACAAGGGTACAATAATAACAATAAGGGGTTTACACTAACAATAATAAGGGGCTATACTAGTGATATAGGGACCTAACATGCCCCTCTCCTTCAAAAAAAGTGTTGTCCTCAACACTTGAGTAACTCCGGGTGCTTCTGTATAAAATTCTCATCCTCCCATGTAGAATCTTCAGTGGGTAAGTTCTTTCACTTGATGAGATACTCTGAAATTGATCGATTCCGTAGCTGTCGAGTTCTTGTTTCCATGACTGCTTTAGATTCCAATATGATTTTTCCTTCCTCATCAAGTTTTGGCAATATTGTTTGAACCGGAAGATTTTCACCTATAACCTTCTTTAAGCATGAAACATGGAAAACTGGATGTACTCGCGAAGAAGCAGGAAGCTCCAATTTGTATGCCATAGTACCAATCTTTTGCAACACCTTGTAAGGACCATAGTACTTTGGCCATAATTTATTATCCTTCTTTGCTTGCTTGAGGGACATTTGTTTGTATGGTTGTAGCCGTAAAAATACCCAATCTCCTACATCAAAACTTCTCTCGCTACGATGTTGATCTCCCTGTTGTTTCATTCGATTTTGTGCCAAATTCAGGTTATCCTTTAAGAGTTGGAGAACTTATTGCTGATGCTCGATGTGATCTTCCACTGCTTGAACCTTCGAATTTTCCCTTAAAGATGATGTGATGGATGGTGGATGATATCCATAAAGTGCCATAAATGGGGTCATCTTTGCTGCAGTATGGAAGGAAGTGTTATACCACCATTCAGCAAGAGGTAACCACTTGACCCATTGTGTTTGTTTATCAGATACAAAACAACGAAGATATCCTTCCAAACATTTATTTACTATCTCAGTTTGACCATCGATTGAGGATGATAAGATGAGCTATGAGCTAATTGAGTACCCAAACAAGAAAATAACTCCGTCCAAAAATTTCCAGTAAAAATGGGATCTCTATCGCTCACAATAACCCTTGGGTTTCCATGTAGCTTTTGAATTGTGTCCATAAATGTAGTAGCAACTGTACTTGCTTTAAATGGATGAGATAATGTACAAAAGTGTGCATACTTGGTAAGTCTATCAACTACCACCATGATGACACTCTTTCCTTCGGACTTAGGTAAACCTGTGATAAAATCCATTGAAATCTCCTCCCAACGTTGACCTGGAATGGATAAAGGTTGTAGAAGTCCCGGGGTCTTAATTGTTTCCACTTTATTCCGTTGGCAAACCAAACATTCCGCCACAAAATTTCGAATATCAGATTTAAGGCCATCCCAAAAAAATTCTTTCTTCACCCTGTGGTAAGTTTTTAAAAATCCTGAGTGTCCTCCTAAAGGAGAAGTGTGCAATTCCAGAAGAATCTTTGTTTTAGTTGGGAATTCTTACAAAGATATAAGCGATCTTTGTACCATAAGGAATCATTTTTCCAACTAAATGTATCAGATGTACTAGGATCTTGCTGCAACTTTTGAATGAGTATCCATACATCTTTGTCCTTCTTCCATTCATTTCTTGCTTCAGTTATCCAATCTGGTTGGATAATAGAAATGGCACAAAGCAATGCTTCCACCTCTTCATTCTTTCTTGAGAGTGCATCTGCAACAACATTAAGCTTTCCCTTTTGTAGATTATTTCAAAGTCATAACCCAACATCTTTGTGACCCATTTTTGCTGCTCTTCTGAAGATAGTCTTTGTTCCAAAAAGTGTTTAAGACTATCATGATCAGTTTTTACCCTGAAGTGTCTTCCCATTAGGTAAGTTCGCCATTTCTTTAGTGCATGCAGTATTGCTAACATTTCCTTCTCATAAATAGGTTTTTGTAAATACTTTCCTTTGATTGGACGACTTTCAAAAGCAATGGGTTTTCCTTCCTGCATTAAAACTGCACCAATTCCATTTCCTGAGGCATCACATTCCACAATAAAGGTTTTTGTGAAGTCTGGCGTAGCTAAGACCGGTGCTAGGCACATTGCCTCTTTAAGATGCTCAAAGGCCTTAGTTGCTTCAGGAGTCCATGAAAATGCATCTTTCTTCAATAATGTTGTTAGAGGTGCTGCTATTCTCCCATAATTCTAAACAAACTTGCGATAATACCCTGTTAACCCGAGAAATCCTCGCAACTGCTTTATGGTTGTGGGAACTTTCCATTCCTTAATGGCTTTAATTTTGTTAGGGTCCACTTTAACCCCCTCGTGAGATACAATATGACCCAGATATTCCACCTCTTGTACTCCAAAGAAACATTTGGACTTTTTCGCATATAATTGTTTCTCCTGCAATAGTTTGAGCACCCTGTCAACATGTTCAACATGATCCTTCCAAGACCTGCTGTAGATTAGTATATCATCAAAAAATACTAGCACAAATTTTCTATTGAAGGGTTTGAAAATGGAATTCATCAACCCTTGAAATGTAGAAGGTGCATTGGTAAGGCCAAAAGGCATGACCAAAAATTCATAATGACCCTCATGAGTTCGAAATGCTATTTTTGGAATATCTTCAATCTTCATTCTAATTTGATGATATCCCGAACGAAGATCCAACTTGGTAAAATAAATTGCTCCATGTAATTCATCCAATAATTCATCAATCACAGGAATGGGAAATTTGTCTTTAATGGTGAGCTTATTGAGCTCCCAATAATCCGGACACATTCGCCATGATCCATCCTTCTTGTGTACCAATACTACAGGAGCAGAGAAAGAACTTTGACTAGGTTGAATTATACCCGCCTCTAACATTTCTGCAGTCATACGTTCAATTTCACTCTTTTGGACATAAGGATATCTATAAGGCCTGATGTTTGGAGGAACACTTCCCTGAATCAAATGAATAGCATGATCATGATCACGAATAGGTGGGAGTCCTTTGGGAGTTTCAAACACCTTGGAATGATTGTCCAAGACTTTTTGGAGATCTGCAGAAATAGATGATTTTGATGTTGGAACTTCTAGTGAGCATAATTGTGTAATTACGCCTCGTTGTTCTTTCTTTAGAAGCTTTGTCATGACATTAGAGCTTATTATCCTTCCCGGCTTCCCTTCAATACCCCGTAATTCGACTTCCTTTCCTTCTGAAAAAAATTTCAAGAAAAGTTCTTGAAAATTAAAAGCTACCGTCCCAAAGATTGTAACCATTGTACTCCTAGTACAACATCAGCACCTCCCATAGGAATGGAAAGCATTGGACTAGTCAATACATATTACCCCATGGTTAGCTTAATATTATGGCATTTTCCAGAGCAATTTATAGTTCCTCCATTTGCAACCATCACTTGAGATTCTGGTGCTGGGTATAGGAAACAATTTAATTCCTTGGCTACCTTATAATGAATAAAATTATGGGTGCTACCTGAATCAATCAACACTATTACCCTTTTCTTCTTTATATGTCCTCCTATCTTGAGAGTTTGAGGAGTGGTAATTCCTGCCAGTGCATTACACGATATGGTCGGATTCATTTCTTCCTCTTCTAGGGGTGGTTCCCGGTGTATATCCTCTTCTTGTTCATTTTCTTCTTCTTCTTCACAATCTATGTAAAATAATTTCTTCTCAGCACACTTATGACCTTTAGTGTATTTGCTATCACAACTGTAGCAAAGCCTTTTTGCTCTTTTTTCTTCCAATTGTTGTGGTGTCAACCTTGTAGGTTGTGGAAATCTAGGCGTAACAACACTTCCTTCTTTATAGAATTGAGTGGTAGGCTTCCTTGTCGCCATAATTTTACATTCAACTTTTCTTGCCAACCTGAATGCCTTCTCCAATGAATCAGGTTCCAAAACGCGAACTTCATGTTCGATGTTATCCTTTAAAGTGCCTAGGAAGAGATCAATCCTGTGTTCCTCTGTAAGATCAGTTACCCTTATATTCAATTTTTGGAAGTCCTCAATGTGCTGCCCCACTAAACCCTTTTGTTTGGGATTTATCAATTGGGTAAAGAAGGTGTTGCTCTTTGTATCCTCATAATGTGCTATCATTTCCTCCGTAAAAATTGACCAAGTGACAATTTTTTTACGGGAGCAAAGCCATTGATACCATACAAATGTATTTTGTTCTAAATGTAAAGTTGCAATGCGTACCTTTGCGTGTTTTGCACGTTATGGAGATCAAAATATTGCTCCATCTGTAGTATCCATGTTACAGGATCCTTTCCATCAAACTTCCTCATATCCATTTTTGGAATATGGTGGTTCTTTCCGCCAACATTCGAGTTTATGGAATCATGATTAACATTTATTTTGTTCTCATCAGGAGGTTCTTCTCCTATATTTCCGCCATTAAGAATCATTTCTGGTTTTAAGCTTGTCATCAAGCCTTCCATGTATGCTTTTAGATCATTCTTCATGTCATCCATCTTAGCTTCCATGCCGACTTCCATGCCATCCATCTTAGCTTCCAAGCCATTCATCTTAGTTTCCACGCCTTTCTTCAAAACTTCCATTTCATTTTTTGTTGTTCTTTGAGAGAGCGAAATTTGTTGCATTTGCTCTTGTAATTTTGACATGTCATGTTGCCATTCTTCATCT
This sequence comes from Pinus albicaulis, assembly GCA_034641835.2. Lineage (NCBI taxonomy): Eukaryota > Viridiplantae > Streptophyta > Pinopsida > Pinales > Pinaceae > Pinus > Pinus albicaulis. The sequence goes on along the minus strand of CM076583.1, from coordinate 706,645,649 downwards.
TCATGAGTAATAGTAGAGCCTTCTAAAGGCTTAATGGGTGTTGAATTCTTTTTAGGGGCCATTTCAGACTCCAATATTGATATCTATTCTACAATAGGCCATTGCAATCAATTCAACTTGATTCTTCAAACAAGACTTATGCAATTCGGAAAAAAAATACACACCTTTTACTAGCTTTGAGGAGCTCGATATTGAAATTGTATTATCTCTGTGCTTGAAAATCTTTGATATCTGAAATTCAGCCCTGTAGTAGCCCTCTGAAGCTTCTTTCAAATGCCACAGGTCTGACTTGATTTTGATGCTCCAAGACAAAGTTGTGTCCAATCTCCCACAATGACCTAATTCTGGACTGGTTCGGTAGAGCGAACTTGTACGACTTGCCACGTGTCACTGTTTTGTCCTTTGTCTCTGAAATTGATAGAGAAGAAACTACAGGCTGTGCAATTGTGACCACTTTTTACGGCACTCCAATACAATCTTCAGAGAGAGAGTTATTGAACTTTTCCCACGATCACCTCTTTGAGATGCAATTCAGGAGCCTGAAAAAGCACTACCTTCCACAGATCATATCTCCAAAAATATTGCGAACCAAGCTCTGAAATTTTTTGAAGAATTTCCTCAGGATTTCAGCTTAGCACCATATGAATTTCAGACTTTGAACCTTCGTACAAAAAAATGTATAGCGCAAATGCCACGATGGCCTGTTTATGAGCCTGAAAAAAATACCTAACTTCCACAGATGATATCTCCTCAAATATTGCGAACCAAGATCTGAAATTTTTAGACAACCTTCCTCAAGATTTCAGCTTCGCACCCTAAAAATTTCAGCTTCTGAAGCTTCGTAGAAACAAAGTTATAGCGAAAATTCCACGATGACCTGTTTGGAGCAGCGAAACCCTAGAATCCCAAAGCTCTGATACCAAATGTTGTGTAACCAACTCAAAAAGAGAAGAAAATAGATATAAACGCCTTAGAAATGAGCCACTTCGAGGGGGCAACCTCCAATACATTACATAAATGAACAATTCTTGGATGATACAATTCACAAAACCTCCTTTCTATATATAGGAGTCCATGGGGCCATAATGTAATCCTGGTGGGCCACAATGTAATCCTAGCCGACCTAACAATAATAATTTAAGGGCACAATAATAACAAAATGGGGGTTACAAGGGTACAATAATAACAATAAGGGGTTTACACTAACAATAATAAGGGGCTATACTAGTGATATAGGGACCTAACAATCTCAACACTCCCTCTCAACAAGAAAGGGATTATCCTTCACCTTGATCCTGTCTCTATGGTATTCAAATTTTCTCCTGGTGAGTGCCTTCGTCAGAATATCTGCATCCTAATCTTCCATAGGAATGTACTGAATCAACATGATCTTCCACTGCACACAATATCTGATATGATGATACCAGATATGTATATGCTTAGATCTATCATGAAACACGAGATTAATTGAGAGTTTAATGCAACTCTGATTATCACAATGAATCACTGTAGGATCTAAATGAGAACCGAACGAACCGACCAGGATCTTCCTCATTGTTACGCAACATTTTGTCACTGTCCTTGCAATCCCCATCTCACCCATTGGAGGGTCATTTCTGTGATCAATAAGCAGTGTCATGCCTTGCAAAGACCATCGTTGTATCCCTTTACATGAAAGTAATATTCCTTCTGTTGACAATTCCCTAAGCAGAGACTAAAAAACCCTTGTTTTTTCCTTGGTGCAGGTAGTCAGTTATGCCCTCGCAGTGAAGACGAAGATTAACACTGAGCCTCGCACAAGCTGGCGCTCTGTCTCAGTTTTCCACCCGCACTGAGCTGTTTATGGAATGTTTTTTAAAATAGAGGTGGAGATTCCATTACAACAACTTCGAGGATGAGTCATTGGGAGTGGTTGAACTAAATAAACCACAGACTCCATCCTTTAGTTTATGGTTTCCACCTATTATGGGAACTTCCTAAAGGATAGGCCTCCCTCCCACCTTTGTAGGGATCCTAACCTCTTTCTTTTCCTCTATAAAAAGAAGCTATCTCTCTTTACATAAGCTAGCTGAACTTGGAGAATTGAACATACTATAGCAAAACTATTGAAGAGATAGAATAAGAAGGAATTACGTTGAGATAGCTTGAGTCCATGCCTCTGAGAGAGCTTGAGTCCATGCCTTCATCTCGTTTGAGTTCCCTGATGAGCATCTGAGACGCACTTCGACTGAACCCTACTGGAGGAGATTGCGATGTCAAAGCATTGGTTGTAACTCTTCCTTCTATCAATACATATACATGACTATTGTTTGGTTCCCATTTTGTATTATGTTAGATGTTTAATGCAATAGTCTTAGCCCTCTTTGACTGGCTAGTAGTTATGAGTGAAATTGTTATGTCGTATTCTATTCTTTTTTTTTGTTCTATGTGCACGTATTTGAGCATGATTGCGGAAGGATTGTGACTTTCCAAGGCAGGAGCAAGAGGCCACCACAACTACAAAAACGACGACAATGTTGGACTCCAGGTAGGTCGATCTACCATGTCCTATTTTTATTCAGTAATTAGGAATCAGCACTCTAGCATGTCTCTTTGTTTATAGACCCACTCTAGGGCTAGAGGGATTGTCTCTTTCCGCAGAGAAGATTTACCTGGTTAAAAAATTGGCGACTCCACTGGGGATCAGTGTAGCTTGTCATTTCATCTTGTTGGGTTAGTTTCAATCATTGATTTTATTATCTGTCTTTTTCTGATTTTCTTGCTTAGTTTATATCTTCTATTCAGCTCCAGAGTGTCAAGATTGACCTATGCTCATTGAGTTTTGGTTTTTACTTTTTTCCCATATTTATCTGGCTTGGCGCGTTTTTTGTCCGAACAATCGTGCCGATTGGCACAGGTTGATTTTGTTGCAGTCGCGCCAACCCCTGTTTGGTGTGGATTACAGCCTTACAGTCGCACCGACTCCTGTAGGATTTGGTTTGACCTCCTTAATGAGTCTTTTGGTCAATTGTGTTTGCTTCTGGGTTATTTTTTAGGTGTAATTATGCATTTGGGATTGTTTTGATTGTTGTTGAGTTTCTTTTCTCAGTCGTTTGTCCTTCTTCTTGTCGGTGTAAATTGAGGCCTTAGGGTTTCTAAGTGTCTTGGTGCATTGAGCCTTCTATTTGGAGATCAAGTCATTTTGATTATTTCTAGTCTCATTCTTGGGTCAATTGCACTTATTTTTCTTGATCTTTTTGAGTGATTGATTTTATTGCATGATCATTTCGTTTCTCGATTGATTCTTCTCCTTATTTCTCCAAGCATAGATTACATTGCTTTTTTTGGGTCGTTTTGAAAACTCTCTCTTGGTTTCAAATATTGTAGCATTAGTTTGAGTGCTTTCTTGTGTTTGTTTTGTGTTTCATTGAGTCATTCAATTTCGATTCTTACACAATACTAAAGCTAGTGTTTGTTTTCATTTTTCATGTAATTAGTGCATCATGTACTTCTTTTCATTGAAAAAAAAAACATATTTTGCATTCTTTCTTTTCTTCGCAAGTGAAATATTATTTTGTATAACTAGCGTCTAATTGTCTAGGAAAGAGTTTCATTTTCATTTGATTGTGTTAGATGCATTAGTGGATTTCTTCGCATATTGTCATTGTTTGATTTTGTTTGAAGAATCTCTATCCTTCTCATAACTAGAATTCATTGAATCAAAAATGATGTTCATTTTCATATAGCTTTCATTTAGGAAATTTGAGATCCAAATTCGATAGGGCCTTAAAAATGAAACATAATCCAAGATCAACTTTAAAATTCATTTAATTAACCTAAGTAAGCATTGAAACCTAATGAAACATTTTTAGTGGTCCAGGCTAGAGACGTGTTCCGGCGTCTTAAAACCTAGTAGCTTCCATTCGCCATATGGCTTTAGACAGTGCTAGTGTGGACTTGTGCTCCCTGTACTGTTGAGTATATAAAGGGAGACCCCTCTAGGTTGCAATCATTTTATCCATAGGAAGCCGAGTTTGTTGCCTTGTAACCATGATACATCGAACACAGCATTCGGGGAGATTACCTGCATGTACATCAAGTCCTTGGTTATTTCTTTTTCATTTGATTGCCAAGGTGTATATGGCAGTTCACGGAAACTTGGTACACCCTCTTGCTTAGATTACCTGAGTAGTCATTTTGGTATTTTTGTGACTCTCTAAAAGTGAAAATATCATCAAGCGCTTGTCCTTTCACACTCGTTTCAACCTGAAAGTGATAGAGTCACCTTTTGCTTGTTTCTCGACTCTTAAAACATGAAACAACAGAGTTTTGTTTCAGTGTCTTTAAATGTTAACTGCCAACGAAATATTCCCGTTAAAGTTATTTTCCTTAGCGTTTGTTTTGCATTTGTTTCCAATGGAAAAGTTTCCGGAGTTTACCAACCAAGGAATCCCCTCTGAAGGGAATCCTGGTCCTTTTCCTGCTTTTGCGAATGTTGGTGCTCCTTATATGGCAACATTGTCCCTGCCTAGGTTAACTATTGTTTTTCTTGTGTGGTTATTCTCCACCTTTGTTGTCCCGAGTATTCCGCCCATTTTACAATCATCCCCTCCACTTGAACAACATCATGTTGATTCTAAGATGGGCCTCTCTGCTTCCTTGCGTGTTTCTTCATCCTCCTCTTCTACTTTGCTTAATGAAAGTCCAGATTCTAGTAACCAGGTGGCTAAGAAGAAGAAGTAGAAGACGAAGAAGAAGAAGTCAGATAAAAGAGAGGCTAGCTCTGTGGCCATTACGACTCAGACACCTTCCATTGATAGACCATCCGAACTTCCATGGAAAGTCAAATTCCATTGCATGTTGTGCAAAGGTCACCATCTTCTTCAAGACTACCCTGGTATTCCTAACCTACTCGAAGCATGGTCCAGCAGCCATCTGTCATTGCCTTTAGCTTCTGGAAGTCATGTTGGTGACACATATTTGACAAGAAATGATAAGACTCATAAGAAACAAGGTAATATTACCAATCCTTGTAAGTTGTGTGAAGGGCATCAGCCCATTCACCTTTGTCCATACATGGATGAAGCCAAGAGAGTGTTGGACAACCCTATTTTTTCTGCACCCTGCCTTCCGGCTGGTTACCAGAAGCTTTCCTTGAGTCCTTCACTAGTTGTTTCAATGATCGGTCAAGGGTCATCCTTGGTCGATCCCATTTCCTCGGAAATTCAAATTCATGAATCCATTCTCGACCAAACATTGGTCATGGAATCGGTTGATCTGATCCTGCCCATGGTTCATCAAGTCTTTTCCGTCGAGACTAGATCTCTTTCCCCCCACGTTCTTCTTGTTTCTTTAGATTCCTCAAACTTGGAGAAATATCCTCCCATCCCTGTAGTTCAAGAAATTTCTCCTCCTGCTTCCATGATGGAGGTCCTGGAGGATGCTCCTCTTGCTCCGGTAACACCAGGGGCTGACCATCTCAGTTCAATTGCACCCCCTCCAAGTAGTTTGATCGCTTCCTTCAACTGGAGTTGATTTGCAGGATACCATCTTCCTTCTTATGTGCCTTTTGAGATCACGGTACAAACCTTTGATGTGGTTGTACCCAACACCATTATAGATGAAGGCGTGTCTGTTAGTATTCTGTCTTCCACTACTTGGAAAGCTTTTGGTTCTCCATTAGGGGAATTTTGAGGTCTAAAATGGGCCTCTTAAGAAAAATGTACAACCAAAATAAACTTTATGAGAACCAATAGTATTCAAGATTATGATGTCAACCATGCGGGCTCATTCACCATTTTTGGAATAAAAAAGTAAAAAGATTAAAAAATAATAAAATAATAAAACTACTTTTTCAACTCGTATTTTCAACTTATCTCCGTAAGTGTTTACTCAATTTTCGAGTAGGACTACTCGTTGGATGCAAAATTTAACTCCTCATCCAAGGAGTACCCATGTTGCATACTTTTGATGGAACCTGCTACACGAAAAATGAGAAATACATGAAAAATGTGATTGCAATCATACTTTTTCATGTATCTGTCATTTTTCATGTAGTAGGGTCCATAAAAAGTATGCAACATGGGTACTCCTTGGATGGGGAATTAAATTTTGCATCCAATGAGTACTTCTGCTCGAAATTTGAGTAAAAAATTAGGGAGATAAGTTCAAAATACGAGTTGAAAATTTAGTTTTTTTTTTTTCCCTCTAAAATTTGATGACGTAATCAAATATTATTTTATTATTTCTACTATTATTTTATAATTTCCTTAGGAGGCTCATTTTAGACCTCGAAATTCCCCTAATGCCACCGCTTGTGCCTGTTACACAGAATCTGTTGGCTTTTAACAGAGGAACCAATCAAGAAAAACTGTCTATATAGACATGATGGTGGTCCAAGGTCCATTGGATTTTAATTTAATCTTGGGGCGCGACTATGCTTATGCCATGGGCACGGTTGTCTCTTCCATATTTCGTGTGATCTGTTTTCCACACAAAGTTCGGATCGTGACCATAGATCAACTTTCATTATTTGGTCTTGACGTAACATCTGGTCCACCATCGCCCCTTCCGGGTCTTTATCCACCGGTTGTATCTTCCCCGCCATAAGTTAATTATGTGGCTACTTGTCCCATGCCCAAATTCAGTGATAGTGCCATTGTGCATCGTGTGCTGGGGGAATTGGGTCCTAATTTCCAAGATGTTGTGAACCTCTTGGAATCCATGAATTCTTATTCAACATGATGAGTTGTCTTCGGAGCATGGTTCATCTTCTTGTGTCAAGCTCCTTAAAAAATAAAACAAGCACATCAGAGCACAATTCATTTCCTTATGTCAAGCTCCCTAAAATATGAAACAAGATGTCACGAGGATAGTTATTTTAGTGTGTCAACCTCGTTAAAATAATGAAACACGTTCATGTTCAATTTAAGTCTTTGATATGATCTTGTAAAATCCCAGTCGAGTCTTTCTCTTGATCTTGTAATTGAACCTTCATTCCATCCACCTGTCAGTAACTAGCAGTCTACTCCGGTGAATGCACTGAAGCTTGGGGGGCATGTATCTCGAATTGAGTCACCATGCTGGGGCATGCCTATTTTTTCAAGCATAGTTTATCTTTGTTTCAAGCTTGTGTAAAAATGAAACCAATTCCAAGCAGAGTTTCCCATGTTTTCAAGCTTGTGTAAAAATGAAACCATTACCATTTACCTCTCGTGTTTGCCATTTTATCAACCTATTTTTCCAGATGAGCCTTGGTTTTCTTATTCCATCGTTACCATCTGCTTGGCCGATCATATGCCTTCACTTGATTGTTTACCCATTCCTGAGGAATTGTTGCAATGAGTGGTATTGTTAGCCAGCCTCTTGGCCTTTACTTGTTCTGAGCAGTTCCACCATCACCAGAACCAGTTTCTACCCGTAATACCACTCGTTCCTCAAGGAGGAGTCATCTTTCAGCTCTTTTCTAACTCTCGAAAACTGAGAATATTTCCGAGACTCTTTTCATTTTGAACTCATTAAATGGATGGGAAACGATATCTACCCAATATACGTTTACCCCTTTTTCGGGCTGGGATAGATTATTTACGAAAAAGGAATACCTTAGCCTATTGCGACTAAGAGGTTCTTTCAGATATTGTTTTCTACCTTTTCGGATCTGAGAGACTATTTACAAAAAGGTTCATGATGGAGTTTTATTTTCTGCCTTCTTTTCAAACTCTCTAAACATTAAAAGATGCTGAGTTCTCCCTTTGTTAGACTCGTTAAAACTTGATGACATCGGACTTCGTCACCATTCCGTTACTCAAGTTCCTCCTTCCTAGGGCTCGTAAAATGTACTAGGTTGGATTTTTCCGAAGGACAAACTTACAGCACAAGAATATGCTATCCCCTTCAAGCTTGTCTTAAAAATTAATTGGGGTACTTGCTAGAAATGGTTGGGGAAAATGGAACTAAGTTTAAGTTATGTTGGTAGTATGTTGCTCTTGAACATGGCACTTTTCTGCGTTCGTGTCGGGTTGGGGATATCTCATTTCATCACTTTTTCCTCCATGGGTTTGGATAATCTCTTTTGACCTCTCATCTGCTCTTTTCCACGTCAACATGACCTCATATCCTTTGATGTCAAATACTGCCAAATCCAGCGTCGTGTCACTGATATGTTCAAGAGAAGTTTTCATCTGTAGTTTTCAACCTCCCTCTAATTCCCTATTGGTCTTGATTCACTATCATCATATTCCTCTGTCTCGTGTCAATGGTGTGGGAAACATTATGGCCCACTTTTGATCAGGTCACTTCATGTCAACTTCAGCTCATTATCCAGGAATTTGATCTAGAGACTCCCTTCTGGTACCTTGGAGCCTGCATGCCTAAATGGAAGGTTCTTCGAATTCGATGCAAGGTCCACCTCATTGACCTTTGATCGAGTGATTCTATGGGTGTTCAACGCCATATCATTGTTCACATTCTATGGATTGTATCGTTTGTACCCTTAGAGTCATTTTCACCATTGGTGGTTTCTCTTGTGCTTGTTAACAACATTCATCATTGGTTGGTAATTAGGTGATTTTCTTGCATGTTCGACTTCAACTCATATATTTGCATGCTTGAATTTGTACTTGTTCGGGTCAAGATGGAGTGCAAGACCCTCAGTTTTGTATGATAAAATCCAGGTTGCGGATTTTTGTGGATTATCATGATTTATTGCATGACTCTTTTGATTGGATGGATGTGACCATACCTGAGTCTATTTGTTTATCCTTACTGCTGGATGGCTGCGTCCATACCTCGGATCTCAGTTTTTATACACTCTATTATGGATGGTTGTGCCCATACCACATGTTCATGTATCAGAGATATTAGTTATATTTGTAATTGTAGGTTTTCTAACAGCGATGTTTGGTTTGAACGCATTCTCATAAAGCATTTAGCCCCTCCCTCTCCCTCAGACCTCATGCTTTAGTGGGAATCTGTTACACAACATTTTTTCATTGTCCCTGAAATCCCCATCTCACTCATTGGAGGGTCATTTCTATGATCAATAAGTAGTGTCATGCCTTGCAAAGACCATCATTGTATCCCTTTACATGAGAGTAATATTCCTTCTGTTGACAATTCCCTGAGCAGGGACTCAAAAAACCTTGTTTTTTCCTTGGTGTGGGTAGTCAGTTATGCCCTCGTGCTGAAGATGAAGATTAACACTGGGCCCCACGACATCTAGCGCTCTGTCTTAGTTTTCCACCCACGCTGAGTTGTTTATGGAATGTTTTTTTAAAATAGAGGTGGAGATTTCACTACAACAACTTTGAGGATGAGTCATTGGGAGTGGTTGAACTGAATAAACCACAGACTCCCTCCTTTAGTTTATGGTTTCCACCTCTTATGGGAACTTCCTAAAGGATAGGCCTCCCTCCCACCTTTGTAGGGATCCTAACCTCCTCCTTTTCCTCTATAAAAAGAAGCTATCTCTCTTTGCATAAGCTAGTTGAACTTGGAGAATTGAACATACTATAGTAGAGCTATTGAAGGGATAGAATAAGAAAGAATTGCGTTCATAGAGCTTGAGTCCATGCCTTATGAGAGAGCTTGAGTCCATGCCTTCATCTAGTCCAAATTCCATGATGAGCATTTAAGATGCGCTTCAGCTGAACCCCGCTGGAGGAGACTGTGACGTCAAAGCATTGGTTGTAACTCTTCCTTCTATCAATACATATACGTGACTATTGTTTGGTTCCCATTTTGTATTATGTTATATGTTTAATGCAATATTCTTAGTCATATTTGACTGGCTAGTAGTTATGAGTGAAATTATTATGTTGTATGTTGTTCTTGTTTTCTATTCTATGTGTAGGTATCCGAGCATGACTGCAGAAGGATTGTGACTTGCCAAGGCAGGAGCGAGAGGCCACCACCACTACAGCAACGACAACAGAGTTGGACTCTAGGTAGGATGATCTACCATGTCCTCTTTTCATTCAGTAATTAGGAATCAACACTCTATCATGTCTCTTTGTTTCTAGACCCACTCTAGGGCTAGAGGGATCGTCTCTATCCGTAGAGAGGATTTACCTGCTTAAAACTCATCAAGATAGCCTCACATGTAGCTTGACTTGCTACCATGTATTCCTATTCCCCTGAACTGAGTGCCACAGATCTCTGTTTCCTGTTGTTCCAAGAGACAGTTGTAGATCCGATACTGAAAACCATCCTGATGTGCTCTTTCTGTTTGTTGGACTACCTGCCCAATTTACATCCGTGAAGCCATGCAACTTCACCTCATCCGTTTTTCTGTACCATAAGCCATACTCAGATGTGCCCCTGAGATATCTCAGGACATGCTTGCCTGCCTTCCAAAAGAGCTTGGTAGGCTTAACCATCGCTTGACTAAGCTGGTTCACCTCATAGCATATGTCCGGTCTTGTATTGACTAAATACATGAGCGGAATCACCAATTGTAGATAGACAGTAGCATCCACTACCTCTCCAGATGTAGCGTCATCTTTCCTCTAGTTTCCTGGAAGAGGAGTATCCATGGGTTTGCAGCCCTCCATGTGAAACTTACCGAGTATCTCCCTTGCATAATTTCCTTGAGACACAAACAATTCACCATCTCGCTACCATATTTCCAATCCAAGGAAATAGTGAAGGAGGCCCATATCCTTCATCTAAAACTCCTTTTCAAGATTCTCCTTGCATGAGTGTATTAGCTGCTCATCACGAGTCAGTATTAAATCATAAACATAAAGAACAATGATTAATTACCCTCCACCACAATATCATATAGGTTTTCATCCGCCTCACTCTTGGTGAAGCCAAGTTCAGTGAAATAGTTTTCGATCTGAGTATACCAAGCACAGGGTGCTTGCTTCAACCCATACAATGCTCTTTTGAGTCTGCACACATGTGAATCACTGCTGAAGATCTCAAATCCATCAGGTTGCTCAATGTACACTTCTTCCTCAAATATCCCATTAAGGAACACAGTATTCACATCCATCTGATGAATGTGCCAACCCATCTGCGCTGAGAGAGAAATGATGGTCCTTATGGAAGAATACCATGCGATAGGTGCAAAGGTTTCTTCATAACCAATCCCCTCAATCTGTGAGAAGCCCTGAGCCACAAATCTTGCCTTATACTTCTCAATACTCCCATCAATAGCTTTCTTTACCTTGTAGATCCATCTTGAACCTACCACTGATTTATCAACCGGCCTTGGAACAATTTCCCAAGCACTGTTTCTGAAAATGGAGTCAACAATTTCCCAAGCACTGTTTCTGACAATGGAGTCATACTCCACCATTGCATCTACCCATGTGGGCTCCTGCACTGCTTCCTAAAAGGAAGATGGCTCTGTCACAATACATTTTCTCATGAGATCCATGTATCCAGTGAATCGGTCAGGAGACTGTCTCTGTCTACGCTATGAAGTAGGGACTCCTACATTCTGTGTTGCATCAAGCTTCAGCCTCTCACCTTCTGTGGTACGCCTTCTACCAATTCTAATGTTTGGCTCTCAATGAGTGGATTCCTCTACTCCATGAACCTCCTCTTGTGGCTAATCCACATCTAGTGACTCATCTTTGGGAACAAGTAGTTCCTCCTCTACATTCAAGTCTAGCTCCCTCTCAAGCGACAACTTCATGAATTTATCCTCATTGAATTTTATATCACAATGCACCACAGTCATTTGAATATTTGGAAAATACACACGATAATTATGGGGTGTTTCTGTGTACCCCAAAAATATCCCAACTTTAGCAGTCAGCTCCAGCTTCTTCCTGGTGTTCTTGGTCACATGAACATAAATAGATGAGCTGTAACTAAAGGAGAACATCTAAGCCACTGCAAAGTCAGTGACTACATGCCAAGTATCACAGGAGACAATGCATGGCACATCAGCGTGTTGTCAGGCGTTTTTCCGCTCACAAGGCATTGTACCGATCAAGTAAACATATTCCTGCAACACCCACAATCATTCTGTTCTTCCTCTCTGCAACCCCATTTTGCTGTGGGTTATGAGGTGCTATGAGTTCTCTTCGAATTCATTCTTTGCTACAAAAGTCTTTGAATTTGTTCGAGATATATTCACCACCATTATCGCTCCGCATATCCTTCACTTGCTTCCCCAACTCCTTGACTCCACCAATGCTTTAAACTCATATACCTTTGAGAATGTTTGATATTTATTCTGCATGAAGAAGATCTGAATATCTACGAGAATATTTCATCAACAAAATACCTAGTTTCTTTTCGTTAGCAACCGAGAATGGTCCACACACGTCTTCAGAACTTTCCCCAGATCATCAAGTACTATTCTCATACTTTTAGTGGTGGTTCTAAAATCTCAATTATAGCGAATATCCCTAAATTGATTCACCGTGTGTTAAAATTTTAAACTCAGCGGAAATCTACTGCAAAATTAGAAAGAAGTGGTGAACAGGTTTTAACGTTTGCTCCATAATTCACCCCATCTCAGTTTTCACTCACTTTTTCTTTCCCACACAGTAATGACAGTAACACAAAACTATCTAACCTCTATCTTGTAGAGACTTTCCAACGCACATATCTCTGGTTTGACCCCATGTTTTATGTGTCACAGAAAGCGACAAAATAACGCTATAACCCCCGTTCTCCTGTAAATACTTCCGTGGCTTCAGGAGCAAGTTTTGTTTCAAACTCGGAAATATGCATAACATCTTTTAATTGAAATGGTTTACCTGAATCCCTCTCAAAGTTAATGGTAACAATGTTGGTTGCACTATATCGTCCATCGTCACCCATATCTATATGCATTTGGAGATCTTTCTCCTCCAAGTCACTAAAAAGATCCTTATCTCCCGTCATGTGGAAGGAATCACCACTATCAAGATACCACACCAATCCCATTGTGCTTGAAACCAAGCATGCGAGCAAAGAGAAATAAATTTCAAATTTCGAGGCAAGGGCCTCACCAGCTACAGCTCCAGCAGCGTTCTTGTTCTTCTTTTTCTGTGGGCAGTTAGTGGCGAGATGCCCATGTTCACGACAGTGAAAACACTTCACCTTGGACAAATCCATCTTCTTACCTTTAGCCTCAGATTTTGAGTGGAATTTCTTCCCCTTCCCTTTCATTTCTTTGGAAGCTAAAGCACAATCCTCTTCATCATCATGCTTTGATGAAGATCCATCCCTGGTTTTCCACCTGAACTCCTCCTGCACTAGATCCGACCATAGTCGTTCCCAATCCGACAATTTTTCCCGTCCGTTGACAGAGTCTTGATAATTGTGCCAAATCTTAATAAGTCCCAAGAGATCCAAGCTCACCAAATCATCATCAAAAACCATAATTCTCACACTCCCTAGTTCATCCTGACATTGGACAAACTTTGTGAGATACTTTGGAATACTGTCGCCCTTATCCATTTTGATTTTTCTGAGTTTATCCTTCAACACCAACTTCCTATGGTCGCTACTGATTTGGAAAATATCTGTCAAAGCCTTCCACATTAAAAATGGAGTTGCTTTCCCATGAAGTCTTGAAACAATATGGTCCCTCACACCTTCCAACAAAATCCTTCTCATCTTCGCTACTTTATTTTTCCAAGCCTTAAGTAATGCAGCATCCGTCGAAGTGGGTTTAGGAACATCATTATCGATGAATTCCTTCAAGCCATTTTATTCAAGAACCACCTCCATCCTATCCTTCCATGAAATGTAGTTTGAGCTGCCCTTGAGTGTATACTCCAATCGCAAACCATTGAAAGCCATTTCGATGTTTACTCAACTGTCGCACCAAGAAATTCTTGCAGCAAATTCGAATTTTTCCACCAACAAAAACTCAGCTACTACTTCAATATTGCAATCTTCTCTGATTAACACTACTTCGATACCATGTAGAAATTTTATTAATACTGTGATGTATTACCGGAATATCCTGATAACAATTATATCCATTGTTAAATACATAATCCTTCTACTTAATTCTTTGCGTAAATTTAATCGCCAATTGCAAACACATGAAGAAAAATCAATCGCACATAACAAGATGTTTTTACCGGGAAAAATTAAAGCTAAGAACCCAAAATATCATATATTATGTATATCATGGATCACAAAACAATATCATACAGATCTCTAGCTCCAAGAGCTCTCAGTACAATATACAATCGTCAAATTGGTTCACACATGCACCAATTTACTACCTCCACTGCACAATCCCTATTGAAGAAGATCTCTGAATGAATTCAATCTTGCCTTGCCTTAACTACGCAATCCTCATTGGAAACTACAATGTGTGTGTATATGCATTGAATGCACCACTATAGTCACAACTGATAGTCAACCAGACCCTTTCACCTATCTCTCCACTAGATCTGACTTGCAAGTAGTTAACAATTGTATTTCTTCAGTTTCATGTGAGACACTGCTTGTGAATTAATTAAATAATTAATTCACTAATTTCTCACTAGTGTATCATGAGTTACAACTAGCACAACTCAGTTTAACTCACTTAACTAAGTCAAACTAAATAAAAACTCACATAACTACTCTTCCAACTCTGTTACAAATTTGTCACACTCAGTTACAACGAAGTCCACTGTGTATGTCCCACCAACCAACCTTGGAACTCGTAATTCCTTCAATCAACTGGTTTGCCACATTCGTTAACTGAAATCAAGTGCTTCAAGAGAATAGATTATTATTTATTGTGTGATTATTATTAAGGGCTAATAATAATCGACATGCATTCTATTTTTAGACATGCGATCTATAAATAGATTTCGCCCATGCATCTAAAAATAGAATTTGTTCAACCATATAGAATTAGTCTCCTGCTAATTTTAGACTATGCTCACCATTCTAAAAAAAGACATACACCTAAAAATAGCCCGCGGGCCCCACCCAGTGAAGGTGCCTAATTTTCACTAGGATCATCATCTTGTTGAATCTCAACATTGGGTAACATTGGTGTTATTGTAGTGAAGTGGGGGTAGAATTCTTGTCAATACCATCCACTTTGGAATGTTTGGGGTTGTGGTTTAGATGTAAATTATCTTTCTTATCACTCATCCTCACATCATTACATCTCTTCACAAGTCTGGAAGGCAGAATTATCTTCTTGGTTTAGGTACCCCTCAACTTGGCAGTGCAACTGTTATCACTAAAAGGCCCTCTTGCGAAAATTACACAGAGGGAATCAATAACTATTTTTTGAATCATTCCCTCTAACAAATTTTGAGCTGACACACCATCAAGAATGTAGAATAACCATTAAAGAGGGGCAATTCTATCAAAATGTTGATGACACAATGGAAAGAATTAATACACTTATTCAGAGTTGAACCCCTGCCACTCAGGGTGCATGCAGACTTGGGATGGAAGAGGTAGGGGTCATGGAGGAACTTTAACATGTGCACGAGGTACAAAATCCATGTACTTGGAGTCATCCACAAATTTTATAGAGATATAATGTGAATCATAGAGGAAACAATAGGGGTCGGAAAAGGTCAACCACCAGTGAATATTTGACAGCAAAATTTGGTCCAATTTCCCCTTACCCGGATCATACACACAATATAAGGAGACTATACATGCAGAATTTACATATGTACTGGCAGATGAAATTCATTATGCTAAAAATTATTAATGAAGGGCAGACAAAGATAAATTCTTCCTTAGATCAATTGGCAGACCTTCGTCGTAATACATGCATTCAAGTGTTCCATATGGAAACTAGACTAGCTAAGATTGAGGCACACATGTATTTCCTCTCGCGTAATACCAAGAACTAGTTGACTCCTTTGATTATAATTTGTGACACATGTTTATGTTGTTAATTTTCTCAAAACAAATATAAGAAAATCATTATGCTTAAACTACTTTTTAAACAAATACTACTACTTGATTTCATAAGTATTTCTTCTATTTTTTTTTCCTAGTAACATAAAAATTTATAATAATTTTGTAAGTATCTATAGAACATTCAAAACATTTAAAATTGTATCCCTTAGAGTTACATGATTACAATTTTCTTTGAAAAAATTCAGAACATGGATATGCCCCCCCTCCCCCCAACTCTCCACCACACACACACATCTATATACTTCCATGTAACAAGTCACCCCACCCTCCAGTCAGTAGGAAATTGTAGGATATTCCATATGGCTCAAGACCATACAACAAACAAGGCTCAAAGTCATGAGATCAACATGTCACTTGTGGAAATTGAAACTAGGTGGGGATAAAAACAATGATTCCTCCCAACCACTCAAGTTAAACCAAATTGAATTTTTAGATAAAGAAACATTGTTAGAAAATAAGTAAGAATTCCAACCAACTCTTGTTGAACTTCACAACAATAAGAATCAAGCAGTTATATCTAACTATGTAGCATTGAGCATTGAACAATGATATTGAACTATGCAAAGGTGATTAAACAATGCTTTATTCTCTATCGTGGTGTAATTTTATTTCCAATTGTTTTCTAATTGGTTCTCTGTAGAAATGATATTGAACCTGGGGCCTATGATTGGATGTTATTGCTTATAATGAATCACATAATATTAAATAATGTTTGGTTCTCTGTGATGGTATTATTATCTATAGAGGTATTATTGAACAATTCTCAATTCAATGTAGCGATATTGTTTATTGTGGTGTTATTATCTATGGAATAAATGTTATTGAACCCGTGGTTTCTCTTTATGGTTTTCTATTTGTGGGGGTATTCTTCGTGGTTTATCTTTATGGTTTTCTATTTGTGGGGGTATTCTCCATGGTTCCAAATTGATCTATAACCTCTACTAAAATATTCTTTATGGTGATATTGAGAATGAATTCATTGTAAAACCTAATCTGTAGCTGACGGCGATCATTATTGTACCTACACATTCGCAAGTCATATTCTTCTCTTGGGGATTTAAAAACCACCCGAGGTCATAGTTTGACCTAAAATATGATCTGTAACCTTTGCAATGATATTATTTGTGGTGATATTGAACCAATGATCACTATTGAACATGTGGGCTATTAAAGTTGCAATATGAAACTAGATTATCTATGGTGATTAAAGAAGAACAAGGCTAGGTTTTATAGGCCATTTTATAACATCTAGTCAACAGGCCTACAAACCTGATCAATAAACATCCATGAACACCTTTTCAAAATCCCTACACAAATCCCTAAGCATCACTCTTCCATATCCCCAAGTTTCTGATTCTGACTGCTTGAAAACAATGTTTTTAAGGCCCAATGCACCCTGGCCCTTTAGGGAAATGTGTTCAACCACAGGTTGTTCCATTCTTCACCTGCACTGATTAACAATGGTGTACCTTGTTGGGCGAATTTATTTTATAAATTCAATAAAAATAAAATGAATCTTGAATATTCCTCTTCCAGAAGCTTTTAGGAGTCATTTCAACCATTTACCTTGGATAATAACTTCAAAACCTATCTAATCCTCCCTTCTTCATGCATTAGGGTGACATTTAGGCGTTCTTTGTGGAAAGGAAGGACAAGTCAACTTGGGGATATCTCTACAATATCAACTACTATTCTTGGTTGTAAAATCTCTCCTTTTCATATTAATGCAAAGAGTATATTGTTTTCCTATGTATGTTATGTTATGGTTACATTCATATGTTTCAATGCTTTACTGATCCATTGAATAGAGTAATTGGATAATGATACATAGATGTCGTAGATCTTATGCTTGTTGTGATTGTATGTGCAGGTTCTAATTATAGCTACTGGAGATACGATTAGAGATTATAAGCCGAGAGGAGATATAATTTTGTGATAGATTCCAAGTAATCCTCTTTCCATTCTTTAATTTCTTTAAGGGAAAATTTATATTCTTTGATTTCTGTTGTTCTAGACCAATCCACTAGGTCTAGGGAAGATACTTCTATCCACAAAAGTTAATTCGAAATAAAAAATTGGCAACTCTGCTGGGGATCATTTATTTTCCTTAGTGGTTTCCTCATCCTTAGTACTTTTTTCACCTCTTCAAAAAACCTCCATTTTCTCACTCAATCCAACTGACCCTAGGGATACCTTTCATTGAGATTCATTTTATTTTTTGTGTCAGAACTTGACCTTTACCTTGATCAATGCTACCCCTATTCTGGAGATAGTGCATTGCAGAGAATTAGTATCCTATCTGCACCTGTGCTAACCCCTATTTCATGCAAAAAAATTATTTTTCATGTTTTTCTCTCTGATTAACTTTGTTCCAGTTGGTCATTGTGTCCCTAAGTGTGTCTTGATCTCTCAGGAGCTTTCATCTTGTTTGAATTTGGTTTTGAGTGCCTTTGATAAGAATTTGTTTATATTTTTCTTTTTTTCTTGTCAATTAGGTCATTAGCAAATTGATTGTTTTATCATATGATTGCTTGAAGGAATTCGTGTTTCAGTCATTGTTCTGAATAGTGTCTCTTATTAGTGATTAGGAAAATATCTTAGTTTTCATCTAAAAATTAAGTGGAATCGTAAAGAAAAGTCACATGCATTTTGCATTGCATTTGGGATTTTGTATGTGAAATTGCATGTTTTTTCTTTCATTGTTGCAAAAAACTTTCCCCTTGAATCGCTGAGGGGGGCTAAATTGTGTATGAGTGTTAATCACCTCTGAGTGTCATCACCTTTTTTATAATATTTTGTTTCGTTCTTTCTTTCTTCTTGTCATTTGGGGTTTGTAAGCATAAATTGATTGTTGAATTTGAAAAGTAAATTTTACATTACATTTAATGTCCGTATGGTTTATTTTCGTCGGTAATCAAGTTGCATTAATATGTTTCTTTGCATTTGAAACATTAAAACAAATTAAAAGAGAAACAATTATTTGCATTGCATATAGGGCTTTGATTTTGATTGGAATAGTGAAGTCAATGAGGATATCGATTGTTTCATCACTTGTTTCTTGCATTTTTAATTAATCTCTTCTTCCCCTACTTAGTTAGGCCTTTCATTATTGAAAGGAAAACAAAAAGAGTTATTTTTGTCATATTAGTTGCATCATAGGTGTGTCCAAGTTACATTGAATTTTGAGCCTTGAGATAGAAACATAATTCAATATAAAATTTAAAATTATGTGAATCAATATTAAGGATAATTTGTAAATATTAACACAAATGTTTAGAGGTATAGGCTAGAGATGTGTTACAATGTCTTTAAACATAGGAGATGTCATTTTTTTCTAGCGTTTTATTCTAGGGGTGCTATCTCATTCCACATACATAAGTGTTTCGAACGGTTCTCCATGTACCTCTAGGTATATTGGATGGCATGCACAATTGAGCTTAGTGACATGGACACAAAAGCCAACTTGAATGTGTTACCATTGGGAGGATATGACCTATTATTGGGCATGGATTGGTTGTACCTACATCAGAAAAAGGTAGATTGATACTAGGAAAAAATAGAATTCTTGGATGAAGAAGGAGAAAAACGTGTGTTGAAAGGAAAAAGGAAACCCATATCAGTGAGGTTGATCACTGCTATGCAAGATGTTATCACCAAATTGAGTCCTCTTGGGTTGCTTCAATGGTCAATTTGGAGTAACTGTTTCAAACCAATCTTGTGACTGAAGCTTAACCTCTTTAGTCTGAGAGGGTTGTCTCAAAGGGGTTTATGATATTGGTTAATGATACAAGATATATGGCTAACTCTATTATTTGTGTCTTGTTTTTGTATGTTTGCAGGTTGAAAATATGAATTCTTGCTACCATTGGGCTATGGAGGCAGTGATAGGGATATCAATAACAAAGGCTTTCCTTGTGGAAGTTGAGGCTAGTAAATATCTCAATGAAGGAGAAACACATATAGGAAATTTTCAATAACTTGAGGTTCAAAGGAAGTTAGAGCATGTAATACATGAATTCTGAGTAATGAGACATGAAGACATTGAATGAAAACTATTAAGAGAGATATACCATAGCTTAATACTTAAAGGATGTCAGAGCATGAACAATCATGAGTTATGAGTAATAAGAATTAAGACATTGGAAGAAAAAATTTCAAAAGATAGGATAAAAACTCATTGAAATATAATAAGAATCTCAGGTGAAGAAAAGTTTTATTGTTACTGTATATAGCATAAACTCCAAAATATTTACAATAAAATAGTCTTATGAGATAACATTTTCCAACCTTTCATACATCGAAGTACTCATTACTTATAGGCATCTAGCCTTTACATCCAATTTTCCAAATGGCTAAATCATTAAAATCTTTTACTGACACCTATTCTAATCGTAAACTAGATATTTATAACTGAAAGCTGACACCTTCTGACTTAGGAGTTAGAGTCCTACTATGACTCAAACACCTACTTATTACATTTTAATATAAATATGATCCAAATTTCCTCGAAAGGAATCCTATCCTTCAACCATAATGACCACAAACAAAACATTAACAACCTTACCGTCTTCATGAAAATTCTTTGCCTACTGTTAAGGAGCTATTACGTCGATGATATGGCATCATGGTGAGCTGGCATCTCCAACCACATTTATGAAAACATGTTTACATTCAACAATATTCTGTTCTGATACTCTTTATTACTGCTCTGATACTCTTTGTAATTTCCCATGGAGAATAAATTTGAAAATTTTATTTACCTTTCATATATTTCCAAAAATTGACCTCGCTGTAAAAACAGAGTTTTAAGTTACTTTTGTAGCAAAAATAATTAGGCCACAGGTGTTGTACCTCTGCTACTTTTGACCATTGGAGGATGTTAACTGATCAAAAATATTTAAACACAAACTTTGAAGTTCCTTAAACAGGTCAATTTAAGTGACTTAAAACCAATAAGATATCTTCATAAATTCCATAGCAAAAACTGGGTTTCAAGCCCGGGACACACTACGGAATTGCCTAATTGCCCACAGACTTCACAAAATTTGGATTTTAGGCCTAGAAAAGGTCCATGGATGTGTGATATTATAGTATGAAGCATGATAAGGAAAAATTGGTTAAAAATACCTCTTACCCTCCTCAAGAAACAACTTTTTCACCTTCAGCAACTTCATCTACCAATAAAAATGACTCAGTTTTTCCTGAAAAATAAGGCTGCACTCATGAGATCCTATATCTCGATCCTTGATAGCTATTACAAGCATGGAGGAGGTTTTTGTATATAAGAAGTTTTAGAAGAAAAACCTCTCTTGGTTTTTTGAAAAACATCATCAGTTGTCCGGGATATGCATTATAAAATCATGTAGAAAATAAGAAAATTTAGAATTCTGAAAATAGGTCCCAAAGGAAACTTCGAATCTCCAACTTGGTAGCACCTGGGAGAAAATTGAAAGAGGTTGTTGTTCCTTGTTCTGTTATTAGAAAAAAAATCCTTAATATTTTTGAAAATCATCTTCAGTTTCTTGAAAATTCCTCTTGAAACCAACAGCTCAAATAGTCTAAAAAATACAACAAATCCCCTTGTAGCTTCGGGTAGAAATACATGTAACCTGTTTGGATGAAAACTTGTGTGAATTTGAGGTCATCCATGATAATTTTAACGTACATGGGCTCATATTTAACCACATAGCCTCCTTTTTATGCTTTCCTCTTCATGGCCATTTCCATTTATAACCCAAACTGCCCTCTTAAAAATGTGACAACTGTAAAAAACAAATTGGACAACAAGTTATTTTCCACAAAGCTAAAATTTTCAAAGGTGAAAACTGATTGATACATGAAAAGGTTGAAAATTAAATGAGAGAGAGGATCTTGGGTGATTTGTTTAAGGAATGAAATTCGAATGTGGAAAGAATGATGACAAATGAGGGAGTGGAAAGAAATGATGGGTTGTATTTATGATTTTGCATGCTTAGATGATTATGAAAATCAATTATATGACCTTACCTTTACCCTAAACCACTAAGTACTTGACAGGTCATCATCCCATTCATTTTTTCAGAAAAACATGACTCTACATCGTTCTAAGTTATAATTTTTACAGATTTGCTGTAGAATGATTAGGTGATCCTGCAGCGAAAATCACATGTTTTGCATAGAATTCGCTGCAGAATCAGGAAAAATCAAACATGTGACTTAAAAACGAATTTTAAACCAATGCATGTGAACCTAAAGTGAAACTTTATAGATATGACTGAGATGACATGACCAATGAGGTGTTTTGGACTTAGGATAAAGAATTATTTCATGAATTTTTCATCAATTTCATGGACCAACCTTAGGAGATAGATGAAACCTAGATGAGTGGCCCTAATCAAAAATTAAAAATTAATGTGTGATAACAGTGGCTCCACTTGGGATCATGTGCCCCTGTGGTACACCAAATAACCTATAGTTCCAGTGCCATCCATCTTCTTGGAAATAAAAACTCTAAAATTTATGAAAACTTCTCCAAGCTCTTATGGCCTTCTCCTTGGGCTCAAGAATGATGATTACTACTAAAAAACCAACTTTGTACCTACTAAAAATTCTCAATAAACTTTGAGCTTATTCACACACTCCTACCTACCCTATCAACTGCAATCTCCATTTTTAATTCAAGCAACATGAAACTTCCAATGAAGCCAATCATTGATCTGATTTGACATTTGAACCTCTTGACTGCACTTGAACCAAAAGTAAGCATGATACTGAAGTGACCAAGGCAACATAAAATGTATCCAATCCTCATAATGAAAATATAACTGGAAATCTGGACTGTAGAAATATTCCATGTAGTTAGCTATAGGATCATATAAGACATAATCTATTTGATGATTCTCAAGACATTTTGCATCTTTGGAAAAATAATATATGCTTTTCTCAACCACACAAGATTTAATTTGTGTGCTATCAAACTGATTTTCAAAAACATGGTATTCTTCCTCAATCTCAAAAGAGAAAGGTAGCAACACCCTCTCTTTGTGTTCTGGCATTAATTTTTTTTGAAAAGACTGATCTTGATCACGAAAACTATAAGATTGAATTTGATATTCTAAAACTTAAATGTATTTTTCAATTTTCTTAGCAACTTCATCCAAAAATTGAATATTATCTTCTGACTTGAACTAAAATGGCTTCAGATTAGAAGACAAGGATAAAGAAAAAATTTCATCCACTTCCTCATTAGTGTGATCATTATTTGATGTAGGCTGATGCAAGGAATGACATGAAGAATAAAATTCTTCCTTTACGTGAGGATTATAGCAATTATCTTCCAATATTTCCTCTTGTTGTTTGAAATGATTCTCATACTTCTGATGATCAAAAGAATAACAAGTCTGCTTTAACTTTTCATAAAAATCATAGGATGTAACATGATTTTCATAAATAAATTCCTGCTGGGTTTCATTTTCATCCAAGAGAGAGGCTATCCTTTTTTGTTGGTGATGAAATGGATTGTCATGAAGGGCCTCTAAAATTTCATCATCCATAAACTCATCATCTTCATAACAATTCTCCAAATATTCAATAAAACTCACACAATGTTTATAGCAGTCTTTGACCAGCAATAAGGAGGGATGACACTCTTCATAAATCTCATAAAATGCAACATGGAAATCAACAAGAGGATATAATGAACCATTGGGCAAGATTTCGTACCATGACCATTCTTTTCCTTCTAAAGTGGCCATAAACATCTTCATGAGACAATCCTCAGGGAACTGAACCTTAAGTTTGCATACATGCATATGGAATCTAACCAAATGAAGAGTAGCATTATCTTTCTTTTCATCTTTAAATATTGGAAGATCAGTTAACCATTCGACCTTTGGCATAGGATTTGGAAAACCAGGGATATGAGACCGATTCATAGGGGCATACCTGGCATTTATTCTTGCAATGGAAATCATCTTGAAACTTCATCAAGCTACTGATATTCAAGTAGTGGAGTCACCCTCCAATTGATTATTTGATGTATGGATTCACCAGAGCAGAAATACAACTAGTATGTGTCTAAGTGTCTGCTTCTCTTGGACCATAGAACTGAAACTTTGTCGTTCTTCCCAGGGAAAATTTACACCTTCGGTCCTCGACAATGATGCTAAAATTTTATCACCAGATTGAGTCCTCTTGGGCTGCTTCAATGGTCAATTTTGAGTAATTGTTTCAAACCAATCTTGTGACTGAAGCTTAGCCTCTTCAGTCTGAGAGGGCTCTCTCAAAGGGGTTTATGATATTGGTTAATGATACAAGATAGATGGCTAACTCTATTATTTGTGTCTTGGTTTTGTATGTTTGCAGGATGAAAAGATGAATGCTTGCTACCATTGGGCTATGGAGTCAGTGACATGGATCTCAATAACAAAGGCTTTCCTTGTGGAAGCTGAAGCTTGTAAATATTTCAACGAAGGAGCAACACATACAGGAAATTTTCAATAACTTGAGGTTCAAAGGAAGTCAGAGCTTTTAATACACGAATTCTGAGTAATGAGACATCAAGACATCGAAGGAAAACTATTAAGAGAGATGTACCATAGCTTAATACTTAAAGGAAGTCAGAGCATGAACAATCATGAGTTTTGAGTAATAAGAATTAAGACATTGGAATAAAATTTTTCAAAATATAGGACAAAAAATCATTGAAATATAATAAGAATCTCAGGTGAAGAAAAGTTGTATTGTTACTGTATATAGTAGAAACTCCAAAAGCTTTACAATAAAATAGTCTTATGAGATAACATTTTCCAACCTTTCATACATCGAAGTACTCATTAATTGTAGGAATTTATAAACAAAATAATGTATTTCCGGATTCTCCTGATCTAAGAAATTAATCTTATGTTAAATACATAATCCTTCCACTTAATTCTTTGTAGAAATTAAATCGCCAATTGCAAACACATGAAGAAAATTCAATCGCACATAAACAAGATGTTTTACCGGGAAAGCTTAAAGCTAAAAACCCCAAATATCATATATTATGTATATCAATGGATCATGTAACAATCTCATACAAAGTTCAATACATATAGCTCTCAGTACAATATACAATCGTCACACTCTGTCATGCAAAAATTTGCATATCTATGCACCAATTTCTTGCCTCCTGACAGCCTACCTCCACTGCGCAATCCCTACTGAAGAAGATCCCTGAATGAATTCGATCTTGCCTTGCTTGCAATGTGAAATCATCATTGGCATCTCCAATGTCAGTGTAGATGCATTGAAAGCATCACTATAGTCACAACTGATATTCCATCTCACCCTTTCACCTATCTCTCCACTAGGTCTCCACTGGATCTGACATGCAAGTAGTTAACTACTTTATTTGTTTAGTTGCAAGTGAGACACTACTTATGAATTAATTAAATAATTAATTCACTCATATTTCACTAGTGTACCTTTAGTTACAGTTGGCACAACTGATTTTAACTCACTCAACTGATTTAAAATAAATAACAACTCACATAACTACTCTCCCAACTCTATTACAACTTGCCACTGTCAGTTATAACGAAGTCCTCCATGCATGAGTCACCAACCACCATAGGAATTGCATAATTCCTTCAGCCCACTAATGTGCCACATATGTTCACTGAAATGAAGTGCTCCAAGAGAATAAGTTACTATTTATTGTCTGATTATTATTAAGGGCTAATAATAATCGACATGCATTCTATTTTTAGATTTTAGATCTATAAATAGACTTCGCCCATATTATAAAAATATAAATTCATATAAAGATAAAATTTTCTCAACCATCTAGAATCAACATCCTGCAAATTTTAGAATATGCTCACCATTCTAAAAATAGACATACACCTAAAAATAGCCTGCGGGCCCCACCTAGTGAAGGTGCTTAATTTTCACTAGGATCATCATCTAGTTGAATCTAAACATACTTTTAGACATCTAGAATTTACATCAAATCCGAAAAATGGCTAAATCATTAAAATATTTTACTGACACTGTGATATCCCTTTTTAGGAATTTCAGTAATATCCTCAGTGAGGATGTTGTAGAAGTAACCCAGTGCTAGAATAACATTGTCCAGGGCTTGGATCCTGAATAATATGCTGTATGTGGCTTAAATATGGAATGGCATCAGAAAAAAATAACTCTAGCTACAATAAACAGATCTCTCCAACTCAAATGTAGAAATAGGCATCATAACCCCAGTACATCATAAAATATAAATGCCGGAGGCAGCAACAACGTTATTATTATTATGTAAACTACATCAATAGATGGAATAACATATATCTGTAGCTTTCATTCATTATAAGATTAGAAATGAGAGGATTGACCTCTTTTACAAACACATTGGGACCTCTCGGCAAGGATTTCCGGTAAAATAGCAACACAATGTAAAACACTATAGAAAATAACGCTGTACCCAGAAAATTTGTATTAAGAAATATTTGATATTCTCAAATAATAATACACAATACAAAAATAGGCTCAAGAACTTCCTCAATAGAACACTTGGAGTGGAAATCACCTCCTCCTTTCCTGAAATAAACTCAAATGGGTAGATCTAACCCCAGCTACTGCAGCTATTGCAAAAATAACGCACTCACTGAGAGTGACTGCGCAGTCCAGGTTATAGAACGACTTCCTCAAGATATCTAATGAGAATGGAACTCAAGACCTCCTCCTTGAATCTCCCAATCAATCTGCAACAACAATGGAACTAGAATTCCCGCATGAGAACCCTTGCACTAAATAGTGCTGCAACTTTGGCTAAACAACTGAATATTGAAATCAGTCATAAGACTGAAACAAGAAGTATGAATGAATGCCTTTCCTTATTGCCATTCCTTCCTTTTTATTCCAAGTGAGCTTCTCCATCTCGGGCCCCACACATTGGTGGTGTAGCTTCCTTGAGAAGCTTTCTCCTTCAAAAATGCGCTGCCCTAGAGGCTTTCCCTCCCTTTTTATAGTGCTAGTTGACTTGGTCAACTATATTAGCTCCTTGATTTTTCTCCTCTTCACACTCAAGGGCTTTATTTTATCCTCCTATCTCAATCCCTTTTCATACTGGGATAGATTTTATTGTGTTTCTTACTTCTTATTTAAAAAATGGAGTAATTATAATGTTCCAAGTAGCTATGGCTAATTGGGAACATCAAAGTCCTCCCCGCTCAAAAGTTTCTTACCCACAAGCAACAATAAAGAAGGATGCTGCAAGATCTTCTCCCCCTCCCAAGTGGCATCCTCATCTGGTAGATTCCTCCATCAAATTAGATATTCTTTGATGACTCTGTTTCTCAACTTCCTCTCTCTGGTGTCTAGGATTGCTTCTGGATGCAAGATCAAATGACCCTCATCATCAATTGGAGGAAGTTCCAAGTTGGCAACTACATTCCACCCTATGGCCTTCTTGAGGCAAGATACATGGAAGATGTTGTGGATCTTGCTCCCCTTAGGAAGCTCTAGCTCATAAGCTACCTTACCGACACATATGTTCACTTTGTATGGCCCATAGAAACGTGGTTTGAGCCTTTCATCTCCCTTCACCTTGAGTGTGGACTGTTTGTAAGGCTGAAGGAGTAGGTAGACAAGATCCCCCACCTCAAACTGTCTCTCTATCCAACCACGGTCTGTATACATCTTCTACTGGTTTTAGGCAGTGGCAATGTTATCTTTGAGGACCCTGAGTATGTCCTAGTTCTCTTGAATCCAATCTCTTGCCCTTGGAGCTTTACTTGCCCCAAACATAACATCGGAAAATGAAAGTGCCTCATATCCATACAAGGCTCGGAATGGTGTCATGCTAATAGAGATATGGTGAGTAGTGTTGTAACAATAATCCCCCAAGTGGAGCCACCGCAACCAAGCTTTCTCCTGCTCGGCCACATAGTTCCTCAAGTATCCTTATAGCCACTTGTTCACTATCTCAGTCTGCCCATCAGTTTGGGGGTGATAACTGGTGCTGGGGGTCAAATCAGTTCCCACTAATCGAAAAATTTCCTGCCAAAAGCCACCCATGAAGCGGCTGTCCTGATCACTCACTATGGTTCTAGGGAGACCATGGAGTCTAAATACATCTCCGAAGAAGAGTTCAGCTACATGTGAAGCAATATAGTGTGCAGAGATGGCAAAGAAATGAGCATACTTTGTTAGTCTATCAACAAAAACATAGATACAATCCTTACCCTGCACTATCGGTAAGCCGGTGATGAAGTCCATAGAGATGCTTTCCCACTTCCCATCCTGTTGTGGAGGTAAATCCCCTCTGTGTACAGAGGCGATCCCTATGTTGAAAATGCAACAAGATGATGGAGCTTAGTGAAATGAAGTCGCCTTCACTAAGTGGGCCCGCAGGCTATTTTTGGCGCAAAGTCTATTTTTAGACATATGGATCATGGTCTATGAGTTGCAGGATGCTATTTATTGATGATTGGTTGAGTTGGTAAAAATATATGGACCTCTATTTTTAGACATTGGGCGGTTTCTATTTTTAGACTGCCGGGCTAAAAATAGAACAATCAAATATTATTAACCCTTAATAATATTTAGACTATAAACATTATCTTATCCTCTTGGAGCACTTAAGTTTGATGCTTGGATGTGGCACATGGAGATAACAGAAGGAACTACACTTTTCTAAAGGGTTATTTGAGCTATTGCATGGTTGACTTCAGTTAGAACTCATGTGGCAGAGTTTGGTGGAGTTGATGAGACAGTTGGTGGAGTTGTGTTCGGTTTAACTTAGTTGAACTAGGTGTATTTAGTCTAACTGATAAATACACTAGTGATGAGTGGTGTGAATTAATTATTAATTAATTCACTAATTATTAACTCATAAATCAACTAAAGAATACATCAGTTAACTGCAATGCATGAATAGTTCAGTGGAGACCAGTGTTAGAGGTGGGTGAAAGGGTGAGTCTACTATCAGTTGTGACTATAGTTGTGCATGAGATTTGCACACACATTGATTGAGATTGCCAATGAGGATTGCGCAGTACAAGCCAGTGGGATTCGAACTTGGATCTCATCATTACTCATCTTGGATTGCGCAGTAGAGGCAGGCAGACTTGTGGAGGAGATTTGAACCTGTGACTTGTTCATCTTCCGTGCTAGTTTGTGTGTAGCATGTGAGATAGTGCTGAGAGCTGTGAGAGCTTTGTGTTATGTATTGTTACATGTTCTCTATCATTATAATATACAGATAGTTGGGGGTTTTCAGCTGTATGCTTTCCCCATTACATACTGTGTTATATGTGTGCTTGATTATTGTTTTATGTGCGCATGCGACTGCTTCTATTTCCGCATATTGATGATCAATTGTAGAAGAGGTTATGTATTATGCATGAAGCTTAAATAGTGTGTAATCAGGATAATCTCGGTGAATAATTCAGCTATTATTCAAATTTCTACATGGTATCAGAGCGAAATTGATCATCGGATCTATTACAATGATTACAATTATTTCGGTAGACAGAGTCTGTAACGGGCCAGGTAGCCTCTGGATCCATCCTTTCTTTGAAAGGTGATATATCCAGTAAATGCCCCTACAGTCGATCTCTGTGCTAGAAATAATTTGTTCTCACAGATCGGAAGCGGTTGAGTTTTGTTTGAATTAATTTTGCAAGAAGCTTGTTTTCGTCACCTGTCTGGAAAATGTTCTTCACCTCACACACTTATATGCCCTTCAGGGAAGTTCAAATTATGTTGCATGGAAGAACAGAATGGAGGTAGTATTAGATGATAACAGGCTGAAGGATTTCATAGATGTTGAGGTCCCAAAGCCTATTGATGCTGCTCAAGTTGAGGCTTGGCAAAAGAAGATGGTGAAATGTCAAAGGATTCAGTTGGAGGGCGTGAAGGATCACATTGTATCTAGCCTGCATGGCAAAGCTACTCCATACTTGATGTGGAAAGAATTGACAGATCTATTCCAAAGCAAGAGCGACCAGAGGAAGTTGGCGCTCAAGGATAAACTCAGAAACATTAAGATGGAGAAAGGCGACAGTATCGCCAAGTACCTCACGAAGTTCACTCAATGCAGAGATGAGCTGGGAAGTGTGGGGGTGACTGTCAATGATGAGGACATGGTGGACCTGGCTCTCCTTGGTCTTCCGAAGAGTTGGCATTCCTATCAGGACTCTGTCAATGGTCGGGAGAAGTTTTCGGGATGGAAGCGACTTTGGTCGGATCTCATGCAAGAGGAGATAAGGCGGACTACCAGGGACGGATCTTCATCAAAGGCATCTAATGAAGAAAATTGCACTTTGGCTACCAAAGCAAAGAAGGGGAAGAGAAAGAAAGCTTCTCAGTCTGGTGCGAAAGGCAAGAAGAAAGACATGTCCAAGGTGAAGTGCTTTCACTGTCACCAACATGGACATTATGCCACAAATTGTCTGCAGAAGAAGAAAAATAAGAAGGCTACTGGATCTGCAGCAGGAGAGGCATTGGCCTCCCAGTTTGAGCTGGATTTTTCGCTGATCTCATGCTTGGTCTCAAGTGTGATGGGATCAGTATGGTTCTTGGACAGTGGTGCGTCATTTCACATGACCAGAGATCAGGATTTGTTTTCAGATCTGGAGGAGAAAGATCTTGGAGTGCACATCGAGATGGGCGATGATGGTAGATATAGTGCGACCGGTATCGGTACCATTTCCTTTGAGAGGGAGTCTGGTAAACCCTTCGTATTGAAGGAAGTATTGCATGTTCCAGGATTGATGAAGAATTTGATCTCTGTGGCGATGTTGGAAGACAAGGGGTATGATGTGGTATTCTGTGAGGGAAAGGCTTTCCTGCATAGTAAGACAACTGGAGAAACCCAGAAGATAGGGGTTCGAGTCAAGAAAATTTATCAGCTACAAGTAGATGGATGCGCAGCAATGGCATGCAAGGCAGAAGGAGTGGTGAGCCGGGATGATGGCGAGCTGTGGCACCGAAGATTGGGCCACCTTCACCATGGAGCTTTGAAGATACTGCAGCATATTTCTACTGGGCTTCCTAAGGGCACTCTTGCACAGTGAGATTAGTGCAAGGGGTGTACCTTGGGAAAATTTGTGAAAGCCACCTTTCACGAGAAGGATAGTCGCCCCACGACGATCCTTGAGAGAATCCACAGAGACGTGTGTGGACCTTTCTCAGTAGCTTCGATAGCAAAGCACAAGTACTATGTGATCTTTGTTGATTATTTCTCTCGGAAGTGTTGGATCTTCTTCATGCAGAAGAAGAGCGAGACATACTCAAAGTTCTGTGATTTCAAGGCGCTGGTTGAGAAGGAATCGGGGAAGCATGTGAAGGCTCTTAGGAGCGACAATGGTGGTGAATTCATCTCTGCTGAATTCAAGGACTTTTGTAGTGCAGAAGGGATTCAAAGAGAGCTCATCGCACCCCATAACCCACAACAAAACGGGGTTGTTGAGCGGAAGAACAGAACGATTGTGGGTGTTGCACGGGTGATTTTGCATGATCAGGGCCTACCCCTTCACTTTTGGGTGGAGGCATGCAATACTGTAGTGTATGTACAGAACCGTTGTCCTCACAAGATACTTGGCATGAGTACACCGGAGGAGGCGTTTTCTGGCAGGAGGCCTGATATTTCCCATTTGAGGATTTTTGGCTCACCTGTCTACATGCATGTGATGAAGGACGCCAGAAAGAATATGGATCAGCCGCGAAGAGGTTAGGACTGTAAGTGATGATCGCCTGACTATCATGTATTTTCCCAGGCAGTCGCAAGACTGTTGTTCGACGGGATATAAAATTTCTGGAGGAGAAAGCCATGCAGTGTTCGCTTGAGAGGGAGCCACACTTGCATGCAGAGGAGGAGCTGTTAGCTCCCAAGGAGGAGTCTCCGGATGTGGATCAGCCATAAGAGGAGGTTCAGGGAGTGGAAGAGACCACTCATGCAGCGCCAACCATCAGAGGGCGCAGGCGCACTACAGAAGCTGAGCGACTGGCTCAAGATGCAGAGAGGGTTGTAGGACCACCTACGGCTCAGCGCAGACAGAGACAGTCACCGGATCGGTACACTGGATACATGGCTCTTGTGAGCAAATGTGTCGTGACGGAGCGTTCCTCTTTCGAGGAAAGTACATGGAGGACCCACATGGGTAGATGCCATGGTGGAAGATTATGATTCGATTGTCAGAAACAGTGCATGGGAGATTGTCCCAAGACCAAAAGGGAAATCAATGGTGGGTTCGCGATGGATCTACAAAGTGAAGCAGGCAGCTGACAGGAGTGTGGAGAAGTACAGGCGAGATTTGTCGCCCGTGGCTTTTCACAGATCGAGGGGATTGACTATGAGGAGACTTTTGCACCTGTCGCAAGGTACTCTTCCATACGGATGATCCTAGCTCTCTCAGTGCAGATGGGGTGGCACATCCATTAGATGGATGTGAAGACTGCGTTTCTCAATGGATTCATTGAGGAGGAGGTGTACATAGAGCAGCCTGAAGGTTTCGATATCTTCAGCCGTGAGTCGCATGTTTGCCGACTCAAGAGAGCACTGTACGGGCTGAAGCAAGCACCTCGTGCTTGGTGCACATGGATAGATAGTTATTTCAGGACTTGGACCACCGGACTTGGACCTCCAAGAGTGAGGTAGATCCTAACACAGTAGCCCACCGGGTTGTGGTGGAGGAAGTTTCTTGTCCGATTATGCTTTGTTTGTAGATGATCTGATTTTGATGGTGATGAAATTTGTTGATACTTTCATCTGAGGATCTTTAGAGAGTTTGAGATGAGACTTGGGCCTCCTTCATTATTTCTGGGATTGAAATTTGGCGGTAGCGATGATGGGTTTGTTTGTTTCTCAGGGTAAGTATGTCTGGGAGATACTGGAGAAGTTCAACATGCATGGCTACAAGCCTATTGATACTCCTCTTCCTGGAGGTTGGAGGAAGGAGGATGCTACTTCTGTGGATGTAGTGGATGCCACTGTTTATCGACAGTTGGTGGGGTCGCTTATGTATCTGGTCAATACACGACCCAATATATGCTATGCTGTTAACCAGCTTTTGAAAGCTATGGTTAAGCCTACCAAGCTCTTCTGGAAGGCAGGCAAGCATCTATTGCGTTATCTTAGAGTCACATCGAGATATGGCTTGTGGTACAGACAGGAGGATGAGGTGAAGTTGTGTGGCTTCACAGATGCAGATTGGGCAGGGAGCCCAACGGACAGAAAGAGCACATCTGGAGGGATCTTTAGTATCGGGTCGATAGCAATTTCTTGGTACAACAGGAAGCAGAGATCCGTGGCACTCAGTTCAGCAGAGGCTGAGTATATGGCAGCAAGCTTGGCTACATGCGAGGCTATTTGGATGAGGAAGATTCTGGTCGGGTTGTTCGGGTCGCATTTGGAGCCTACTGTGATTTATTGTGATAACCAGAGTTGCATTAAACTCTTGGCTAATCCAGTATTTCATGATAGATCCAAACACATCGACATCAGGTACCATCATATCATAGATTGTGTGCAGCGGAGAATCATGTTACTTTCATATATTCCCACGGAGGATCAGGATGCTGACATCTTGACGAAGGCGCTCACCAGGAGAAAATTCCAATTCCACAGAGGCAGGATAGGGGTTGCAGATAATCCATATCTTGTTGAGAGGGAGTGTTGAAAATTCAACAAGATGATGGAGCTTAGTGAAATGAAGTCGCCTTCACTAAGTGGGCCCGCAGGCTATTTTTGGCGCAAAGTCTATTTTTAGACTATGTCTATTTTTAGACATATGGATCATGGTCTATGAGTTGCAGGATGCTATTTATGGATGATTGGTCGATTTGGTAAAAATATATGGACCTCTATTTTTAGACATTGGGCGGTTTCTATTTTTAGATTGTCGAGCTAAAAATAGAACAGTCAAATATTATTAACCCTTAATAATATTTAGACTATAAACATTATCTTATCCTCTTGGATCACTTCAGTTTGATGCTTGGATGTGGCACATGCAGCTGACAGAAGGAAATACACTTTTCCTAAGGGTTATTTGAGCTATTGCATGGTTGACTTCAGTTAGAACTCATGTGGCAGAGTTTGGTGGAGTTGATGAGACAGTTGGTGGAGTTGTGTTCGGTTTAACTTACTTGAACTAGTTGTATTTAGTCTAACTGAAAAAAATACTAGTGATGAGTGGTGTGAATTAATTATTAATTAATTCACTAATTATTAACTCATAAATCAACTAAAGAACACATCAGTTAACTGCAATGCATGGACAGTTCAGTGGAGACGAGTGTTAGAGGTGGGTGAAAGGGTGAGTCTACTATCAGTTGTGACTATGGCTGTGCATGAGATTTGCACACACATTGATTGAGATTGCCAATGAGGATTGCGCAGTTGAAGCTAGTGGGATTCGAACTTGGATCTCATCATTACTCATCTTGGATTGCGCAGTAGAGGCAGGCAGACTTGTGGAGGAGATTTGAACCTGTGACTTGTTCATCTTCCGTGCTAGTTTGTGTGTAGCATGTGAGATAGTGCTGAGAGCTGTGAGAGATTTGTGCTATGTATTGTTACATGTTCTCTATCATTATATTATACAGATAGTTGGGGGTTTTCAGCTATTTCTTTCCCCATTACATACTGTGTTGATATGTGTGCTTGATTATTGTTTTATGTGCGCATGCGACTGTTTCTATTTCCGCATATTGATGATCAATTGTAGAAGAGGTTATGTATTATGCATGAAGCTTAAATAGTGTGTAATCAAGATAATATCGGTGAATAATTCAGCAAATTATTCAAATTTCTACACCCTACTAGCCCAGATCAGGTCTAGCAACAATCGTTCACGCTATAGTGCAGGTTCCTAATTGCAAATAAACCAACTAGCGATGTAGGCTTACCTGGAATCCAACGCTGTTGCTTGTAGAAGAGGTAGCGCTCTCGTTCCTTAGCTCTGGCAGATCACGATCCCCACGATCTCCGTGATGGACACCTGCACATGCAAGAAAAAAAACAAACACAAGTGTAAAATCCAATAGATGCAACTATATTCCAGTCCGAAAGGACATAACTCATCATCATAAACAACAACAAGAGTGGAACCATAACCAATAGTCTCTTATTATTAATCAATCAAAGGAAGAATAAAACCATAGTTCTGATGCTGAATTCTCCTTTGGAGGGTCGCCAGAAGAACACGTCTCGAAAAGCCTATCAAGGATGGGACAAACCTCTCTCTTCGGATCTTGATAATAGTCTCCTTGCTTGGATTTGGCCTTAAGGGAATTATGGAGGCTCTTTGCAGCATAAGGCTCTGGGAATTTCGGAACTTGAAGACTAGCTTGCCATGGAGATGGGAAAGCTTTTATAGATGGAGGAAGGGGAGTTGGGATCCCAAT
This sequence comes from Pinus albicaulis, assembly GCA_034641835.2. Lineage (NCBI taxonomy): Eukaryota > Viridiplantae > Streptophyta > Pinopsida > Pinales > Pinaceae > Pinus > Pinus albicaulis. The sequence goes on along the minus strand of CM076583.1, from coordinate 706,610,459 downwards.
AATCATGGGATTGGCCCTATCATCAAGGAAGCTTCCATGAGAGGTGGCAAACCACTTCCTCTCTATGGAGATCCATAGCCAAACCTCCCAACTCAAGATAGATACTAGTTCATGAATTGCTTAGGATGAAACTTTTGCCATTTATTTTTAAAAAACACTCCTTAAATTGGTTGGCGCGAGTGTGACTCTGGGACAGAGCGCCAATTGGCGCGGCCTCTTTGAAGGATTTTCCCCATTGGCATGGGTACTGAATTGTCTGCCCGCGCCAATGAAAAAAGGGCCATTTTTAGGGTTTTTCACAAGGAGATGTCTTCAGGGCAATGAAATCTCTTATTCAGAGGGATGTCATGAACATGATTTCAAGCCATGTCACTGCTCACAGGTCATGAAATGAGCCCTCCAATGTGCGGGACGGGGATTTCAGGGACGGTGAAAAATTACTGTGTAACAGATGCCCCCTAAAGCATGATGCCCGAGCGAGAGAGAGGGGTGAAATGCTTTACAAGAACGTGTCCAACTGAAAACTCCGTCGTCGGAAAACTTGCATGAAGAAGTACAACTGATGTCTCAAATAAATGATATATATGTGGTATGGGCGCAACCATCCATAACAGAGTATACAATAATCCAGATCTAAGGCATGGGCGTAGCCATCCAGTGAGGATCGATAAATAGAATTAGGTATGGTCGCAGCCATCCAGTAAGTGAGTAATGTAATCAATCATAATAATCCACAAAATCGCAGCCTGGATTACGACAGATAGGAATCCAGGGTCTTGCACTCCATCTCGACCCGAACAAAGTACAAGTTCAAGCATGCGAATATGTGAGCTGAAGTCGAACATGCAAGAACATCGCCTGATTACCAGCCAATGATGAAAGCTGTTAACAGACGTGAGAGGTACCACCATTAATGACAATGGTCCTCAAGGTACTACAGGTACATTCTATGGCATGTGAATCAATGAGCTGGTGTCGAACACTCGTAGAATCACTCGATCGGAGGCCAGTGATGAAAACCTCGCGTCAAATGCGAAGAACCTGCCATTGAGGCATGCAGGCTCCAAGGTACGAGAAGGGAGTCTCTAGATCAGCTTCTTGGATAATGAGCTCAAGTCGACAAGAAGTGACCTTGATCGATGGTGGGCCATAATGTTTCCCACATCATCGACATGAGAAAGAGGAACATAATGTTTTTGTGAATCACGATCAGATGAGAATCAAAGGAAGGTTGGTACTTGCAGAGGTCAACTTCTCTTGAACATATAAACGGCACAACAGTGGTCTTGGCAGTATTTGACATCAAAAGATCAGAGGTCATAGTGACGAGGCAAAGAGCAGATGAGAGGTCAAAAAGGATCACCCAAACCCACAGAGGCAAGTGAAAATGAGATGAGATGTCCCCAACCCGACACGAGTGCAGACAAGTGCCATGTTCAAGAGCGACATACTGCCGACACAACAATGATGCTGGTTCCATTTTTTTCCCCACCATTTCTGGCGAGTACCCCAATTATTTTTGATAACAAGCTTGAAGGGGATAGCATATGCTTGTGATATAAGTCCATCCTAGTACGTTTAACGAGCCCTAGGAAGGAGAGACTCGAGTAGCATCATTATGACTGAATCCGATGTCATCAGGGTTTAACGAGTCTGACAAAGGAAGAACTTGGCATCTTTTCATGTTTAGAGAGTTTGAAAAAAAAACTGAAAAGTAAACTCCAATGGTCCCTTTTCATAAATAGTTCCTCAGATCCGAAAAGGTAGAAAACTATGTCTGAAAAAACCTCCTAGTCGCGATAGGCTAGGGTATTCCTTTTTCGTAAATAATCTATCCCAGCCCGAAAAAGGGGTAAACGTATACTGGGTAGATGTCGTTTCGCAGCCACTTTAACGAGATCGAAACGACAAGGGTCTCGAAAATCTTTTCATGTTCAGAGAGTCAGAAAAGAGCTGAAAGATGACTCCAAAATGACTTTTTTCGTGTTTTTACCGAGTCCGAAAAAGTATAAAATACAACTCGTTTCACCGTTTAAGTCATGCAAAAAACCTGTTGCTGCACACAGAGGCAAGTGTAAAATCCATTTTCAAAAAAATATATTAAAATATTAATAAAAAATGACTTTTAAAACCTAATGATATTTCAAAAAGTTATAAATAAGTCTTGAATGGTAAAAACAAAATTAATTTTACTATTTACCTCATAGGAGAGAAACAATGGTCTATTTGTATGCAAACTTCTGACAGCGATTGCGACTGATCCGGGCTACCATTTAGATTCCCGATTGTTCCAGGTAAGAGGCGCTTCCTTGTACTCCATTTTAATCCATTTTTTATATTTTTCCATTGCTTATTAGACTTATGTGGAGAATTTTTTAAAATTTTAGGGCTTCGCCCATTGGCGCGGGTATCGGGCAAGAACCCGCGCCAATGGCCTTTTTCATACAAAGGGCCCGTGCCAACAGGCGCGACTATTAAGAAAATAGCTGCGCCAATGGCGCAGCGTGGTTTCCCATTTCAATTTCCAAACAACTAGTGATTTACATGAAATTCAGGCATAACAGAGATCTAATCAAGGGTTTTTTGACCATGTTGGTGCAGGCAACAAAGAAAAATGGCTATCGAATAGAAAGAGAGGGAGCATGGGGAAGAGGATGAACAGGCTATGGAGAATGAAACTTGTATGAATTCCCTCAAGAACTGTGGGCTTAAAAATTTCTTCCTGACACCTTGCTTACGAGCTCAACCGGAGCTCCTGCAATACTTGATCAGCATATGGGACGAGAACGAACAAGTGTTCACGCTGCGGGACCAAGTATTAGAAATTGAGGTTTCTGATGTATATTTCATAACTAGATTGTCGCGCAGAGGCTTGGTGCCCATTCTGACAGGTAGCAGACCATCTGGATAAAAGATGGAGCAGGTGATGGCAAGAGTGTGTCGAGGGGCATGACTGGGATCGAGAAGCGGCAAGGTAGATATCCATACCATCCCCTATCTAGAACTCAGAGTGGTGCTACATACCATCACGCGGGCTGCGGGGTCACAGGCACCGCACGAGGCGACCAAGGCCCAACTCTTCCTAGCTGCTGAGTGTATGAATCCAACACTATTTGATTGGGCTACTGCAGTGACAAAAAATATGAAAAGACAGCTCACAAAGTGTAAGCAGGCCAAACTAAAACAGTTTGGCTACGGTTCCATCCTGGTATCGTTCATCCTGGAATGATTACCTATCTTTCAGGGCCAAGGGGCCATAGTAGCTAAGCCGGTACCATGAGAGTCGAGGATGGCTCGTTGGGCAGCACTGATGCCCAGATCAGGAGGAGGCAAACAGATGTCCTGGAGGCTAGAGTTTTTTGGATGGTTACAGCGTCAGTTGATTGTGGTCGAGGATTGGCCATATGCAGGGACCGATTTCACTGGAGACCTAGACCTTCCACTCCCAGAGGGAGATGACTGGGACGAGGAGTTGGGTATGATCTCTCTTTTTTATTTTTATGTTTTGTGATTTTTTTTTGATAATAAATGCCCGTCTTAACAACAGTTTTATGTGTATGCAGATGTCAACCTAGAAAGACCTACTGGTATGTCTCCTATTTCACGGAGAACTCATCCCGTAGCTGACCCTCAAGCGGAGGGTGCCGAGGGAGGAGAGTTGGTCCAGAACCTCGAGGGGATCGCCCGGGGGATTCCAGACTATGCCTGGCTGGCAGATGTTCCACTAGCATACCAGAGACATATGGTGGGAGTGCCTAGTCGCCTCCACCGTCTTCTGAGACGCTTAGTGCGTGTGATGGCTTGTTATCATGAGCACCATGCAGATTAGACACCTAGGGCTTATTTCATGCATATTTTTTGAGAGACATGTCGTCTTCGGTTGTATTAAGACGAACATGTATATTTTTTGATTTTATGTGACGCACACTATGTAAACATTTCGATGCATATATATATATATATATACCTATTTCTGGGTGGATCTTTCTTTTACATGTGATGTGGTTTTACAAATTGCGCAAATGTCTATCTAGCACCAAATTAGCTACTGCATCCGTTAATGTATTCATATGTCTGGGTATGTGTTGATATGTAATATAGTCAAAATTTCTTTCCAGTAAATGAATACGCAGATACAGACGTAAAATGGATGGGTTTCTAACCAAATAATGACCGTTAAGTTGTGATACTACAAGTTGTGAGTCTAGATACACAAGTAATTCACGAATACCAAGGTTTACAGCCTCAGTTAATAATTTTAACACAGCACTATATTCTGCGATGTTATTTGTAGCACGTCCCAGACACACACCTTGCAGGTCGACCAACTCACCAGCAGGATCATAGATTACCCAGGCTGCCGAAGACAGATTCCTGGTACTGCGCGAGGCACCATCCGCGAAACCAACAAACGGATTGATGGACATCTGCATAATCAGGAAGACCCGATCAGCAGAAAGATGTTTACATCGCACACCACACCACACATGCACACAAATGAAAACACACACCTATGTACACATACCACACCAAAAATCGCTTCAAGCGTAGTATTTTTTGAGGTATAGCCCATTTCTGGGCTGCGCCAACGGAACTCCTTCATAATCAATGAGCTCATAAGCCCCATTTTTCAAAACACGTTTTACTATGTAGGGCCCATGCCACATAGGTTGGAACTTACTAGCCCCAAGCTTGTAATGCGCTTGATCGTATAAGAGGACAAGGTCCCCTTCGACAAAGGAACATGGAGAAACTGATTGATCAAAGTGAGCTTTGACCCGATTCTTTTGTGATTCAATGACTAAAGTAGCCAAACGGCGGGTTTCATCTAACCGTTCCAGATACAAAAGACGCTCTTCCTCAGGAGAAGTGTCGGGTAAAAGTTCCACAACTAAATTCAAAGAAGGAATTTCACATTCAACCGGCATAGTTGCTTCCAGACCGTACACCAATTGTAAGGGTGTGAATCCAGTTGCATTCTTTGCTGACGTCTGGTAGGCCCAAAGAGCTAAGAACAGTTGAAGATTCCAATTGGATTTATGGATATCAAATGTCCATTGAAGCATTGTGACCAAAACCTTGTTCACAGCCTCAACCTGGCCATTTGCCTGGGGGTAATATGCCGTTGAGCTATCGTGGCGTAAGCCCAATATTGATGTCAGCTCGGCCATCATATAATCTCAAAAGTGAGTACCATGGTCGGTAACAATGGCCTGAGGGTCCCCGAAATGTGCAATAATATGGTTGAAGATAAATTGGGCAGCTGTCTTACCATCGGCAGCTAGTGTAGGCATCGCTTCGGTCCACTTCATAAAGTAGTCTACGGCGACAATTATATACGCATGCCCCCTGGCCGAATGAGGGTTACATGTCATAAAATCTACGCCCCATTTCGTGAAAGGGCCAACAGTAATAACAGGATGCAAAGGGAGAGGCGGTGCGTGCATCTTGCACTGAAAGACCTGGCATGCGTGACATTTACGGATTGCGACGATACAGTCTTTGAATATTGACGGCCAGAAGTAACCTGCTTGCAGAATTTTCTAGGCAGTGGCATATCCGGACATATGACCGCCACAGGCGCCAATGTGGCAGTCATTTAGGACCCTTTCAGCCTCTTCCAGGGTGAGGCACTGGCAGAGCACCGAATCTACTCCAACATGGTATAAAGTATCTCCTACTATACGGTAGGGTTTAGACTGATGCCGAATCTGACGTCGGGCATATTTAGTCAACTCAGACCGAAACATCGAGGTCTGAAGATATGCAATAATATTTCCGTACCATGGGTCGCGAGTGCTGATAAGGAAAAGAGTTTCGTCTGGGATATGATCCTCGGAAGGAGTTAGGGTGGAGTCCGTCGGGAGCGAGCAAATAAGATCTGTAAAAACCAGTGATTTGGTCGACTTAGCAGTGGTGAACTTTAAGTCGAACTCCTGAAGGATAACTATCCATTTGGAGTATTTTCCCCCTAGTAATTGTCGAGAAAGGATATATGTCATGGGGTTGCAATCCCGAACCACGGTTGTTGTGCGCAACAGGATGTAGTGGTGAAAGCGCTGCACATCGTGTACTACAGCTAACGCCAGCTTCTCGACATGAGAATAACGTTTTTCTGTGTCGAGAAGGTTCTGTGATAGATAATAAACGACATGTTCATTTCCATCATCGTCATCCTGCACCATGACCATAGCTATGGTGCTAAACGCGGCGGCGAGATACAAAGTGAAATCATGGTGATAGTTAGGAGGACGAAGCAAAGGAGCATTAACGAGTAACATCTTAAGCTTCTCAAAGGATTCTTGAGCAATGTTGTCCCAATGGAAGGGAACGTTCTACTTTAGAAGACGCGTGAATCCTTTGGCCACCTCCGCGTAGTTCAGGATAAAGCGTCGAAGGAAGTTAGCTTTTCCCTGTAGACTCTGAAATTGATATAATGAGGAGGGTGATGGGATATTAATGATAGCCTTGAATTTTAAAGGGTCAAGGCAAATTCCGTCTTTGGAGACTATGAATCCCAAAAGACGGCCAGAATCCACGCAAAAGATGCATTTATGAGGATTAAGCCTAATATTGTAGCACCTACAGCGAAGGAAAATTTGGCGGAGGTGTTCAGGGTGGTCCTCTCGCCTAGCTGAGTGAGCTGGCAAGTCGTCTAGATAAGGCTGAATGATATGGCGTATGTCATGGAAAGCGTAAGACATCGCACACTGGAAAGTGGCTCTAGCGTTCTTCAAGCTGAACGAGAGTTTTTTATAAGCAAAAGTACCCCACGGACAGATGAATGCAGTCTTGTGTTGATCTGTAGGTAGAATTTTTATCTGATTGTACCCAGAGAAGCTGTCCATCAAGGAATAAATATAAATCTCACTCCCAGCACATTCGTCGATGATTTGGTATATGAAAGGAGTGGGATAGTTGTCTTTAGGATAGGCGCGATTAATATCGTGATAATCAACACAGAATCTGATAGTTCCCTGCTCCTTATCTACAGGGACAATGTTGGAGACCCATTCTGTGAGGGGAATCGGGTAAATAAAGCTCGCGTTCAGAAGTTTTTCAACTTTTGCTTTGATGGCAGCGGCTTTGCGAGGGTGCACCAGGCATAGGCGTTGGCGCACGGGTTTCGCACCAGGATAGGTAGGAATCTCTTGCACTACTATGCTGGGATCAATCCCGGGCATTTTCTCATAGGACCAAGCGAACACATCTCTTAATTCTCGAAAAAGATCAGTATAGACTCGTATCTCATTAGGAGAACAAGTCACTCCCACGTGTATATTCTCAACTATCCCCGGTTTAACGGAGATGTCGATTGGAATGGTTTGAGTGATGTTGCTCAGGTTTCCCTCTGAAAGCACCTCATGTGTCAATATGGGCGTCTGGAGAGGCGGAGTGGGAACCTGAGATGCAAAACGCTCTAGAAAATCTGACATTTCCCCCAAGCTAGGAATGAACGAGGAACGATGATGTCCATTGTTCCAAGGAAGCTCCTCAAGAGACATTGTTTCTACAATGGCTTCATCAGAAGGAAAAATCTCTTTGAGAGGATCAGGCGAATCGGCCTGACCGAGCCAGGGGGATTGAGAATAGATGTCGAAATCCATGCTCAAAGGAGCATGTTGAGGAGGGGGAGGATCAGATGCGGTGATGATTTCACAGTAGCTAATCTCTACTGGAGTTAAGGGCATCAATTCTCCAAACTCAGCCACCTGCTCAGGCGTAGGGATGAGCCATGGGTTGTCAGACCTAGAGATCATGTTAACTTGAGCAGTATGCGGTGGTGGTGCGGGAAAAATACCCATGAGGATGGGGTCTTTGAAGAGACCGGGCCCTACACTGTCAGGGGGATTTGGGATCTGATCCATGTAGGGAACGTTGTTCTCGGAGGTGGAGGTGAAGAAGGACAACTGATCCACCATAACGATTTTTCCCTCGTGAGGGAACTTAATAAGTCGAAAGAGGGTGGATGGCACACATAACATGGCATGAGTATAGCTGTGGCCAAGAAGTATATTGTAGTTAAGCTTGGCGTCAACCACTTCTACTTCTACGTTGACTGTCTTCCCTTGTAAAGCAATCGCTAGACTCTCGAGAACACCCAGGGGTTTGGATTCCCGACCAACGAATGCCTCTAGGGCATTGGGAGATGATGAAAGGGCTGGAGAGCCAATGGCCTTCCAGCAAGCGGACGACATGACATAGGTAGAAGCACCTTCATCCACAACGGCTATATGGATGTTAAGACCATTGATCTTGACTTGAATAACAAGAGCGATCTGATGTGGAAGTCGGGGGGTGAAATTTTCTAAGTCAAAGGTGAGAAGACTAGAATCAGCAGGATCGATTCCACCGATTGCAGATAATAAAGCTTTCCATTGTGAAGAACAACTTTGAAGAACTTCCAATGCAGACATGGTAGAAGGCGCTTGTGCCAGATGCTCAAAAATACTGTATTGCTGAGCGGCACGGGCATTCGGATTGTAGGAAGACTTTCGTAAAACACCTTTAGAAGGTGGCCTCACAATAGGTTCAGCAGTAGGCTTCTCAATTTCCAACGAACCGGAGATAGGTGGGGGAGGTGGACCATCCGCAACTGCCTTCCCCGGTGCCTAACGTGATTCGTTGTAATCCTTCGAACGCGTAGCAATAGAGATAGGTGCAGCACCATTCATCATAAAGACCTGGGACCCAAATGGTGCATATGGTGAAGGCTGTTCAACCATCTGGGTCTGCTGAGACGAGAACGATTCTTTAAGAACTGCCGGAGTCCCTTTGGAGCCTTTTAGAAGTTGACTAACTTCAGATCGTCGTGGAAAATCTTTTGTATAGTGATCTCCTTCACAAATGAGGCAGGGGTACTTCGGTTTGCGTTGGGAGCCGTCCTTGGTATGAGGTTTGGACTCTAGCTTTGCGGCGTCGGATTTTGATTTTCCTTTGCCCTTATTTTTCCCTTTGGAGGATTTCTTCGTAGGATTGGCCTGAACGACATTAACCTCCGCAGTTTTTCCAGAATCGGTAGGGGTGGGAGAAGCAAAATTATTGGATGAGTTGGACTTCTACTTCCCATTCAAAGATTTCTTCGAATTTTGAGACACGGAACCAATAACACAATCCACCACTGGGGTAGGTGGAGTTTTAGAGGTTCCAGACCATGGAGCATCAGGAAAAATATCATACAGCGTGTCGGACTGTGAGTATACTAGATCCAGATATTGAGCACGCGCTATGGCTTGTTCTTCAGTCACACACGCTCCCATAGCAATATCTTGGGTGATTTTGTTAACGAAGGAGGTGGTGAACCAATGTGTCAGTATCTGATCAGGTATATGAAACTTGATCAGTCTACGATGACGTCGCCACTCATGAATGTGATCAGAAATGTGGGTGGCTTTGTCCTGCTTCAAAGAAGTCAGGAGGTGCGTCTCGGATTCGTAGCGAACCGGTAACTAAAAATGAGTCAGAAAAGCCATGGCTAACGTATTTAAATCTTGACAGATGCCATGGGGTAATTCAATATACCACTTAGCTGCAGCGCCAGTCAAAGTGCGCTGGAAGAGGCGTAGACGAACTGAATTGTCCACCCAAGAGTTGGACGAACACCAAAGATGGTAGGTCATCACATGAGCTTGGGGTTCCTCCCCAGCTTTACCCTCAAACTTGGGGCAATCACCGGGCACCTTGGTAGGAACCGGAGGCCAATAAGGATTATGCAAAATTAGATCATTCATTAATTTCGAAACATCCGGTAACTCCAAGGTAGGCAGAAACGGCAATGGCGGATTGGACGGCATACCTGGCTCTGGATAAGGACCAATACATGTACTCCACGCTGGTTGGGAATATCCTTGCCCCCATGGGTTCTGTTTAGCAGGATTATGACCATAGGGGGTATAGGTGGTATAACCAGCCTGATTCGGTTGCTGGTAACCAGCGTACGGGGGTTGATAACTAGAGTATGGACCCTGATTATGAGTCGGCCCTGTGTAAGCAGCATTTGGATTCGGCTGCTGAGTATAGGTGTAGCCGGGTTGTTGAGGACGATAGTTATAACGTTGGGGCTGGCTATAATTCGATCAGTATTGACCATGAGAATAGTAGCTGCCTTGAGGTCGAGTGGGCTGCTGATAGGTGGGACCCTGTTGAGCCTGATAATTAGGGTGCAGCGATTGATTTGGCTGCGGCAACGAATAAGTCAGTTTTTGTGCAGGGTTGATAGGATGTGTAGGCTGGCCTGGTTGAGCAGGCATACCTGGCTAAGCAGGCTGCCCTAGGTTAACAGGTTGACCCGGGTGAACAGGTTGTGCTGGTTGTGTAGGTTAACCTGGCTGTTGAGAAGCACCAGGTTGTACCGGATGAACCGGTTGGCCTGGGAGTGGAACACCAGGTTGTGCCGGATAGATCGGTTGGCCTAGTGGAGGAATGGAGCCAGGTGGTGGCTGGTAGCTGGTTTGACCTGCAGTAGGACCATAAGATGGTCCTGGCTGGTGAGCAACATTTGGATTAATAAGATACTGAGGTTGCATGGGTTGGGAAGGTTGGACTTGCCCCCTAGGACCATATACTGGCCCCGGTTGGTACCCTGGCTGAGGCTGCACAGGTTGACCGGAAGGGTTGTAATACTGTCCTTGTGGACCATACGATAACCCTTGCTGGCTTGTAGGATATCCTTGTAAAGGCTGCCCCTGCAGGTCATAAGGATAGCCAGGCTGGCCCGAAGGTTGGCCTTGAAAAGGTTGCCCTTGCGGGTTATAAGGATGTCCAACCTGGTTATAGGGTAAAACTTGAGCATGAAGGTGAGCCTCAGGAGCGGGTAAACGTAAAACATCCCCGTGCTCATCATACTGATATGGAAAAGCATACACGGGTGTACCATCCTGTGCATAATGCGAAAAATACGGGCGGTTGGGATATTGAGAGGTTTGTCCAACCTCGGGGTTCGGCTGTTGCAGGGACAACCGATACTCCTCTAGAGAGATGTTCTCCGGCATAGCAGTCGCTATGTAGACGTCTTCAGGAGGCAGCATAGCCCTCGCGGAGTGTGCCGTGACAACGGGTGCAGACATGGCCGCACAGATAGTGGGCCAAACGGGTACAGAAGTGACTTGAGGGGACGACGTGACGGGTGTCTGAGGAGACATCCCCAATGAAGGAACCACCGGCCTCGTAGAAGGAGTTGATACCCCCATAGAGGCTGCAGAGGCAATGATCTGACCCAAGGATCTATACCTTGCTGGTAATGAGGGACCGGGTGACGACATAACAGCTGGTTCAAGGTTGTCTCCTGGAAATAATCTTCGAGGAAATAACTGGTAATATTTGCTAGACGTGGGGATTTCCTCTCTGGATTCACTCATGTTTGAGCCTACCGCTAGATCTCATAATAGATGGCGAGGACAGGACAAACCTCTCTCTTCGGATCTTGACAATAGTCTCCTTGCTTGGATTTGGCCTTAAGGGAATTATGGAGGCTCTTTGCAGCATAAGGCTCTGGGAATTTGGGAACTTGAAGATTAGCTTACCATGGAGATGGGAAAGCTTTTATAGATGGAGGAAGGGGAGTTGGGATCCCTATAATCATGGGATTGGCCCTATCATCAAGGAAGCTTCCATGAGAGGTGGCAAACCACTTCCTCACTATGGAGATCCGTAGCCAAACCTCCCAACTCAAGATAGATACCAGTTCATGAATTGGTTAGGATGAAACTTCCACCATTTATTTTTAAAAAACACTCCTTAAATTGGCTGGTGTGAGTGCGACTCTGGGACAGAGCGCCAATTGGCGCGGCCTCTTTGAAGGATTTTCCCCATTGGCGCGGGTATTGAACTGTCTGCCCGCGCCAATGCAAAAAGGGCCATTTTTAGGGTTTTTCACAAGGAGATGTCTTCAGGGCAATGAAAGCTCTTGTTCAGAGGGATGTCATGAACGTGATTTCAAGCCATGTCACTGCTCACAGGTCACGGAATGAGCCCTCCAATGTGCGGGACGGGGATTGCAGGGACGGTGACAAATTACTGTGTAACACATCCGGAATAGGTAGTGGCTGTAACAACCTAGAAGGATACGTGTGCTCTCCCTTATTTTTTTGGCAAGTGGTACATTCCTTGACATGCCGGAGCACATCCTCCTTGAGACGCTTCCATGAGAATCTCTCCTTGATATATCTATAAGTTTTTGTGAAACCTTGATGCCCGGAAAGTGGGGAATCATGTGAGGCCACTAAGATCTTCTCCTTGAGCTTAGAATTCTTAGCCAAGTAGATATGATCCTTGTAGTAGATAACCTCATCCATCACTTTAAATATCTCATCCGGTACCACCCCATCAGTATCCCGCATGCAAGGTCATCTTTGGAATACTCAACTAAAAGTTGAGCCTTCCAATCTGCGTCCATGCCCCTCATGGACAACGCTGTAGGTCTCCTGGAAAGTGCATCAGCTACTATATTTCTCTTCCCCTTGACATATTCTATGTCAAAGTCATAGGCCTGGATTTTTCTCACCCACTTCTATTGTCTTTCTTGAAGCTGCCTCTGTTCAAGAAAGAATCTAAGGCTGTTGTGATCAGTCTTCACCTTGAACTTATTCCCCACCAAATATTGCCGGAATTTGGCTAATGCGTGCATGATAGCCAACATTTCTTTATCATAGATGGGGTATAAATTCTCATGAGGGAGAAAATTTCTGCTCTCAAAGACTATAGGATGCCCTCCTTGCATCAAGACTGCCCCAAAACCTTCACCTGATGCATCACATTCTAACATAAAAGGTTGAGAAAAGTCAGGTAAAACCAAAACAGGACAACTACTCATTACCTCTTTGAGCTTATCAAAAGCCCTCTACGTTGTGGGTGTCCACTGGAAAGCCCCCTTCTTTGTCAAGTCTGTAAGAGGTGCTGCTAGTTGTGAGAACCCTTTCACAAACTTTCGGTAATATGTGCATATGCCCACAAACCCTCTGAGTTTTGTCACATTCCTAGGTTCAGGCCAATCTTTTATAGCTTGAATCTTCTCCTCATGTACCCTTACTCCATCTATCCCTATGATATGCCCCAAATACAACATCTCTGTGAGGCCAAAATTCACATTTGGAGAGCTTGGCATAGAATTTCTGCTCCTTGAGGATATGTAAGACTGTCTTAATATGCTACAAGTGCTCCTCCAAAGTGCGGCTCTAGAACATAATATCATCAAAGAAGACCAATACAAACTTTCGCAAATGACCCCGGAAGATATGATTCATACAGGATTGGAAAGTTGCTGGAGCATTAGTCAATCCAAAGGGCATTACCAGAAACTCAAAATGCCCATAGTGACACCTGAACGCTGTCTTGGGGATATCTTGCTCCCTCACCTTGATTTGATGGTATCTAGACCTCAAATCAATCTTGGAGAAATATTTGGATCCCCTCAGCTCATCCATGAGTTCATCGATCTTGGGTATAGGGTATCGGTTCTTCAAAGTCTTCTTGTTCAAGGCTCTATAATTGATGCACATCCTCAATGTGCCATATTTCTTCTTTACCAAAACCATTGAAGAAGCAAAAGGAATAGTACTAGGCCGAATGTGCCCTAGTGCTAGTAGCTCTTAGATAGCTTTTTCAATCTCATCCCTATAGGCCTTGGGATGTCGATAAGGAGTGGTGAACACTGCTTGTACCCCTTGTTCCAACTCAATGGTGTGTTCAAACCTTCGGTCAGGAGGTCTCCCTGGTGGGATATCTCCAAATACTGTAGAATACTGGTCCAAAAGGGATTGAACATTTGGATGCACCGGTGTGTCCTTGATCTTCACCTCATATACATGTAGATCCACTACCCATGCAATGTCTCCTCTGCGCAGATTTGCCTCCATCCTATGTGTTGAAACAACCTGAGGAGGATATGTGTTCATACCCTTGATCTTTTGTTGCTGGCCATCCTCTTCTCTAGTCCATTCCATCTCCGCAGTTCTCCAGTTAGTGGCTCCCAAGAATGACTAACAACTGGACTCCAAATATGACATTGGTGTCTAGAATATCTACCACAAAGAAGTGGTTTGTCAAGGTATAGGTACCCATAGTAATGGTCAACACTAGAACATACTTGGCACATTGTAGAGTCATGGCTCCTGGAACCAAAACTTAAAATCCTTCAAACTCCTTCACGGAAATTCCTCTCTTGTGTGTACTAGTTGTGAATCAATAAAATTGTGAGTGGCTCCATGATCTATCAATACAACAACTCCTTGCCCCATGATGGTGCCTCTTACTCTTATGGTAAGATATTTTGGGACCCCTCTTAACGCTGCAACAACTCCTCCTCTTGGAGAAAAGTCTTCTATGGGTTGTACAACGCTGTCATCCTTCTTGGAGAAGGGCTTGATAGGATGTGTCTCCCCCATAACACATTTATCCTGAATAGGGAGTGTCTCCCTTGGCCTTGAATGGGATTTTTGTTGTAAAAAGGTTCTTGCCCTGGGCAAGATGTGTTGTAGATCTCTAGCTTTCTCCACAGCTTCAAGGAGTGTAGTTGGTTTTCTAGACTTGACCAACCCTTGTAATGGTTCAGCAATCCCATTCAAAAACATGCATACCTTCTTGCTCATAGTGAGGTTGGAGACCATCACCAAAAGCTGTAGATACTCAACAATATAATCCTCAAGATCTCCCTCTTGCTTGAGTTTGGTTATTTTGGCAAAGTGGGCTTCCGGATCCCTTGGATCAAAGCTCTCCACTAGCTTCTTGGTGAAAGATGAATCTGAATTGATATGATGATGCCCAAGTGTGGTTAATCCATGAAACCACCAATCTTGAGCCTCCCCTTCTAGATGCAACACGACTATCTTGATAGCTTCCATTTCAGAAACCTTGTGAAGCTGGAAGTATGTGTCCAACTTCTCTACCCATGCCTTTGCTGTGTGCTTATATGTCCCATCAAATGTGGTCAAGAAGAACCCCACCATACTGCGTTTTAGGGCTGATCCTTGCATCAAGTTACCTTCCCTTTGATGAGAATCATCCCTCCTTCCATCCTTGATCTGGAAAAACTCCTGAAAGCTCAGAAGCTCCTTGAACCTTTGAGACTGGAGCTCATATTCTTCAAAATATTCTTCTATATAACCCTCCTTATCTCCTTCAGTTAAAAATGAAGGAATGGTGGAGCGTTGTGATGGATTTGAATGTCCCATGCCATTTGCAGTGTTGGTACTTGCCTTAGGGAAAAACACTAAAGATTCTTCTTCCTACCTCATCTCCTTGAGATCCCTTGCAATGTTCTACAGGGTTTGAAGTACAAGCCTTGAGATATCCTCCTTCTCCATGCTAAAGAGAAATCTCCCCCCGACAAGTTGAGCCAAGAGCAGAGCTCTGATACCACTGCGATATCCATTTTTAGGAATTTCAACAATATCCTTAGTGAGGACACTGTATAAGTAACCCAGTGCTAGAATATCGATATCCAGGGCTTGGATACTCAAGAATATTCTATATGTGGCTTAAATATGGAATGGAATCAAAAACAAATAACTCTAGCTACAATAAACAGATCTCTCCAACTCAAATGTAGAAATAGGCATCATAACCCTAATACATCATAAAATAGAAATCCCAGAGGAAAAAAAAATGTTATTCTTATTATGTAAACTACAACAATAGATTGAATAAAATATATATAGAGCTTTCATTCATTATAAGATCAGAAATTATAAAATTGACCTCTTTTACAAACACATTGGGACCTCCCGGCAAGGATTTCCGGCAAAATAGCAACACAATGTACAAATCTGTAGAAATAACGTTGTACCCAGTGAATATATATTAAGAAATATCTGATATGCTCAAAGAAGAATACAAAATACAAAAATAAGCTCAAGACCTTCCTCAATAGAACTCCTGGAGTGGAAATCACCTCCTCCTTTCCTGAAATAAGCTCAAATGGGTAGATCTAACCCCAGCTGCTACAGCTACTACAGAAATAACACACTCACTGAGAGTGACTGTGCATTCCATGTTAGAGGATGGCTTCCTCAATATATCTGATGAGAATGGAACTCAAAACCTCCTCCTTGAATCTCCCAATCAATCTGCAACAACAATGGAACTAGAATTCCCGCATGAGAACCCTTGCACTAAACAGTGTTGCAACTCCAGGTAAATAGATGAAGATTGAAATCAGTCATAAGACTGAAACAAGAAGTATGAATGAATGCCTTCCCTTGTTTCCATTCCTTCCTTTTTATTCCAAGTGAGCTTCTCCATCCCAGGCCCCACACATTGGTGGTGTAGCTTCCTTGAGAAGCTTTCTCCTTCAAAACTATGCTGCCCTAGAGGCTTTCCCTCCCTTTTTATAGTGTTGGTTGACTTGGTCAACTATAGTAGCTCCTTACTTTTTCTCCTCTTCACACTCAAGGGCTTTATTTTATCCTCCTATCTCAATCCCTTTTAATACTGGGATATATTTTATTGTGTTTCTTACTTATTATTTCAAAAATGGAGTAATTATAATGTTCCAAGTAGCTATGGCTAATTGGGAACATCAAAAACACCTATTCTAACCATAAACTAGATATTTATAAGTAGAAAATGACACCTTATGACTTAGGGGTTAGAGTCCTACTATGAATCAAACACCTACTTATTACATTTTAATCTAAAGATGATCCAAATTTCCTCGAAAGGAATCCTATCATTCAACCATAATGACCAAAATCAAAACATTAACAACCTTACTGTCTTCATGAAACTTCTTTTCCTACTATTAAGGAGTTATTACGTTGATGATATGGCAGCATGGTGAGATGACATCTCCAACCACCATTATGAAAACATGTTTACATTCAACAATATTCTGTTCTGATACTCTTTATTACTGCTCTAATATTCTTTGGAATTTCTCATGGAGAATAACTTTGAAAAATTTATTTACCCTTCATATATTTCCAAAAACTGACCTCGCTGTAAAAACAGAGTTTTAAGCTACTTTCGTAGCAAAAATAATTAGGTCACATGTGTTGTACCTCTCCTACTTTTTACCATTGGAGGATGTTAATTGATCAAAAATATTTAAAAACAAACTTTGAAGTTCCTTAACCAGGTCAATTTAAGTGACTTAAAACCAAAAATATGTCTTCAGAAATTCCACAACAAAAATTGGGCTTCAAGCTTGGGACACACTGTGGAATTGCTTAATTTCCCACAAACTTCACATAATTTGGATTTTAGTCCTAGAAAAGGTCCATGGATGTGTGAGATGATAGTATGAAGTATGATAAGGAAAAATTGGTTAAAAATAACTCTTACCCTCCTAAAAAAAAAACTTTTTCACCTTCAGCAACTTCATCTACCAATAAAAATGACTCAGTTTTTCTTGAAAAATAAGGCTGCACTCATGAGATCCTATCTCTCAATCCTTGATAGTTGTTGCAAAAATGGAGGATTTTTTTTGTATATAAGAATTTTTAGAAGAAAAACCTCTCTTGGTTTTTTGAAAACCATCATCAGTTGTCCGAGATCTGCATTATAAAATCATGTATAAAATAGGAAAATTTAGAATTCTGAAAATAGGTCCCAAAGGAAACTTCGAATCTCCAACTTGGTAGCACCTGGGAGAAAATTGAAAGAGGTTATTGTTCCTTGTTCTGTTCTTAGAAAAAACCTCCTTAATATTTTTTAAAATCATCTTCATTTTCTTGAAAATTCCTCTTGAAACCAACATCTCAAACAATCCAAAAAGCACAACAAATCCCCTTGTAGCTCCTGGTAGAAATACATGTAACCTGTCTGGATGAAAACTTGTGTGAAGCTAAGGTCATCCATGGTAATTTTAAGGTACATGGGCTCCTATTTAACCACATAGCATCCTTTTAATGCTTTCCTCTTCATGGAAATTTCCCTTTATAACCCAAAATTCCCTCTTAAAAATGTGACAGCCGTAAAAAACAAATTGGACAACAAGATTTTTGCCACAAAGTTAAAATTTTCAAAGGTGAAAACTGAATGATACATGCAAATATTGAAAAGTAAATGATAGAGAGGAGCTTGGCTGATTTTTTTAAGGAATGAAATTCGAATGTGGAGAGAATGATGACAAATGAGGGAGTGGAAAGCAATGATGGGTGGTATTTATGATTTTGCATGCTTAGATGATTATGAAAATCAATTTTATGACCTTAACTTTACCCTAAACCACTAAATACTTGACAGGTCATGATCCCATTCATTTTTGCAGAAAAACATGATTCTGTAGCGTTCTCAGTTATTAATTTTACAGATTTGCTGCAGAATGATCAGGTGATTCTACGGCAAAAATCACCTGTTTTGCATAGAATTCGTTGTAGAATCAGGAAAAATTAGACATGTGACTTAAAAATGAATTTTAAACCAATGCATGTGAACCTAAAGTGAAACTTGATAGATATGATTGAGATGACATGATCAATGAGGTGTTTTGGACTTAGGATAAAGACTTATTTCATGAATTTTTCATCAATTTCATGGACTAACCTTAGGAGAAAAATGAAACCTAGATGAGTGGCCCTAATCAAAAATTAAAAATTTATGTGTGATAACACAAGCCAAGAACAACAATAGAAAAAGATGCACACTATTTACAGTACAATTTTTCTAGAGTGAGGAAGCTAGTAGGAAATGGAAAATGACAAGGAGGCTGAATTACTTCAAGAGTACCCTATTTTGAAAAAGGATGCATATTTTTTTCTAGTAGAGGTTCTTGTATTACCTCCCCATAGGGAGATGGATTTCTCTATCAAACCAGTACTAGGAAAAACTTCAGTATTCAAGGCTCCATATAGAATGAGCACACCCAAATTGGTTGAGCTCAAATTACTTTTGAAGGAGATGCTCAACAAGGGTTACATAAGGCCAAGTGCGTCTCCATGGGGAGCACCAATATTATTTATAAATAATAAGGATAGAACCCTGCGATTGTGCATTTATTGTTGACAGTTGAATAAAGTAACCATTAAGAATAGGTAGCCATTTCTAAGGATTTATGATCTCTTCAACCTGTTAAGAGGGGAAACATTTTTCTCCAAAATTAACTTAAGGTGAGGTTATGGTCAAGTGAAAATTAAGGAGGATTATATCCATGAAATATCCTTTAGAACAAGGTATGGGCATTACCAAGGTATTGGTACCCTTTTGAGTCACTCACACCCTCTTCACATTCATGTTCTTGATGAACAAATTATTGCATCCATACTTGGATAAGTTTGTCAAAGTATTTGTTGACAACATTTTAATTTATTCAAAAAGCGAAGAAAATCAGAAAAATCACTTGGTTGCAGTGCTACAACTATTGAGATAAAATCAACTCTATGCAAAGCTAAGTAAGTGTGATCTCTTCAAGCCACAAATACAGTACTTATGGCAAATCGTCTCTAAGTAAGGTGTATCAGTTGACCCGGAAAAGATCAAAGATATAAGGGAGTGGCCAAATCCAAAGAACATGGATCAGAGTAGATCATTCATGGGATTAGCAAGATAATAAAAGAGGTATATTCATAATTTATCAAAAATCAGTCATCCCATTACAACTTTACAGAAGAAGGGGAAAATATTTGAATGGACTGCATGATGTACATAGAGCTTTGAGTAGTTAAATACATTTCTCACCAGGATGCCAGTAATGAGAATCACAGATTCGGATAAAGATTTCGTGGTTTGTACAAATGCATGCAGAGAGGGACTCAGTGGAGTCTTAATAAAGGAAGGGAAAGTAGTGTTCTATGAATCCTGAAGTTGAATAAACACAAGGAGAATTATGTGGCACATGATTTAGAATTGAATGCTATAGTGCATGCTCTGAAAATATGGAGGTATTACCTCCTTGGGAAAAAATTCACGCTCATGTCAGACCATAGTGAAGTTAAGTATTTATTTGGAAAACCAAATTTGAATGCTAGGAAGGAAAGATGGATGACTCTGCTCAGCAAGTTTGATTTCAACATTAAGTACATAAAAGGGAAATAAAACAAGGTTGTTGATTCCTTGAGTAGGAAGATTCAAGTAAATCATTTTGTAGAAGTAAGTGGGTATGAAACAGATCTGGAGGAAAGAATCAAACACATTGGACAGTTGGATGAAAAGAACCAGTAGCTAAAGAAAAAGTTTCATTAAGGAGGTGAGGATGGAGGATCTCTTCTCATTAAGGATGGATTAATTAGGTTTAAAGGAAAAACCTCTGTTCCTGATGAATTAAAAAGGAAAATAATGAAGGAATTTCACGTTAAGCCTTACTTAGGCCACCCATGGTATCAAAAGACCCTCACAACCATCAAAATGTATTATTACTAGCCAGATATAAATAAGGAATTAGGAGACTTCATAGAAAGGTGCATGGAATTACAATAGGTAAAGGTTGAATGTAAACACCTGATGGGATTGTTGTAGCATATCCCTATTACAAAATGGAAGTGGGATGTAGTCTCTATGGATTTCATCACAGGATTTCCAAAAAAATATAAGCAGCGTGATGCAGTCATGGTGGTGGTGGACAAACTTAGCAAGGTAGACAATTTTGTAATATTCAAATCCACCAATTCTGCTAGTGATATAGCAAAAATATTCACAAGATATATTGTGAGACTACATGGCATACCCAAGAATATGTTTTCATATAGAGATGATAAATTTACTTCCAAGTTTTGGAAGGAATTTTTTGTTGGATTGGGAACGGAACTGGAATTTAGTACCACCTATCATCCACAGACAGTTGGGAAAACAAAGAGGATTAATCATATCCTCAAGGACATGTTAAGGATGTATGTGATGCATCAAACTAAGAAATGGGAAGAATATCTTCAACTTGTGGAATTTGTTTACAATAATGGACACCAACAATCCATAAGGATGTGCCCCTTTGAAGCATCGTATGGAAGGAAATGCAATACTCCTATTAGCTGGAGTGACCCAATTAATAGAATGCATGTAGGACCTCATTTGCTTAAGGAAATGGAAGAGAAAGTTCAGGTCATAAAGAAAAATCTGAAATTGGCACAGGATAGATAGAAAAGCTATGCAGATAAGCATAGGTTTCACAAGGAGTTCCAAGTGGGTGAACATGTCTACCTCATAATTAAACCCAAGAAAAGTTCCCTAAAATGGGGGACATGTGCCAAGTTGGCACCACAGTATTGTGGATCTTTTGAAATTCTTGAGAGGATTGAACCAGTGGAATTGAAAATGGCTTTACCTCCATCGGTTAGAATTCATGATGTTTTCCATGTTTCTTTACTTAAAATATATATACAGGATTTTAATCGCATGATTGATTGGTGTGTGTTACAGGTGGAACCAAAGGGATATTTCCAACCATAACCAATGTGCATTATGGGCTGGAGGAGTCACACGCTCCATAATTGAGTCATAAAGCAAGTCAAGGTGCAATGGAAGCACTTTGGGCTAGAGGAGGCCATGTGGGAAATGACCAAATCCATAAATGCTAATTATCCTTTCTTGTTTGATGAAAAAAATAAGCATGTATAATTGTAAATATTGTATAGAGAAATGTGTATAAATATCCATGGAATAGTATGTGTACCATTTTAATTTTGACATTGTATAGGATTAAATGAACACCAAAGGTGGTGTTCCCTCAAGGGGGAGGGGACTATGACAACCCCACCCAAGGTTCGATTACAAGCCATGATGTAAAAGAACGTAATATTTTGCAATAATTGAAATAACTAAAAAGAAAAGGGGAGTGAGTCATAGGACACAGTTTCTAGAGCCGGGAGGGAGAATTGTTGTTAGGGATATTATGGTTTATTGTGCAAGGAAGAAACATGAACTTTAGGACAACCATTTAAGGCTACAAGGTACCTGACGTAAAGGGACTAGTTCCTGAAATTAAATGAGCCGAGGAAAAATACTCAGGCCCATGCTTTCTTGGGAAAGTTCAACAAGCAAAATAGGAAATAATTTATGGAGGGTTGCATTAGTAAAGGAAGATCACTAATGAAGGGGAAGGAAGGTTACCCCAAAAGAAAAGGATATGAATTCGAAGAAAAAATGACACACACAAAAATTTGCAAGGGACAGAGAAGACAGAGTGGAAAAAAATATCATTTGCAGCCAAGAAGAGGATTACAGGGAGGGAAGAAGCAGAGGCTTCACTCCAATTCGGGAATCAGACCGAGGGAGGAAGAGAAGTGACAAAAAATTACAACAACTAGAAGCGAAGAGAAGAGAAGAGAATGGTATCGATTCTCTATCCCTGAAGGATGTGGGTTGAGTGCTAGTCTCTAGAGCCCTGTAATAGCTTGGGTTCCCTGGAGGATGTGGGTTGAGATATGATTCTTGAAACCCTGTAACAACTTTGGTCCCTGGAGGTTGTGGGTGGAATGAGATATCTGGAGCATTGTAACACCTTGGGATTCCCTAGAGGCTATGGTTTGAGCTAGCCACTCTTGAGCCATGTAATAGCTTGGGAGGATACCATCTTGAAGTAGAGATAGAGACAAGATCAAGTCGCAGTTATTGGTTACTTCCCTAACTTGTACAATGGTTCCTAGACTTCCTAGGAGGGGATGAAACACTGCATGTGCACAAGGGGTGAGTTTAGGCACCTCTGGACTCCCAATTCAAGAAAGAAAGTAATAAAAACATGTGGGGATTGAGGCAGGAGGTCCTCTAGAGTCCCTCACAGGATTGAAAACTTTAGCATAGTCCCAATAATAGAAACTCCCCCAGACTCTGGAATCTGGATCGGGGGTGGTAGCTACAAGTAGCAATGGTTGCAACTGTCTATGGTTGGGTGGAGAGTCGTAGTCCTAGACTCAGTTTCCATACAAGAAAAAACATAAGTATTGTATGATTACTGTTTTCAATTCATTGGTTATGTTGAACTATCATATGTAAGAAATGTGGATAAACAAGGACTATTGTATATGTTGTTGTGTATATTTCTATGATGCATTGTGAAGGGATGTTCCCTTATCTATATGTTTATTATGGCCATGAATATGCATCGGTACTTATGTGTAGTACTTGCATGTAAAATTAAATAAGTTAACATCCTAACAATGGTAATCACAAAATTTTTAAAGTACATAATGGGGAAGAGTCCTATATCATTGTTTCCCAAGCTATAGAGTAGAGGCAGACTTTCACCCTGAATGAAATGCGTAACTGTGTCATAAATAATTCAATAACTAAAGTTAACAAGCAAAAAGATCTATTTCAGTTCTAAACCATGAAAAAATAGAAGAAGTGGGTTCTGAGAACTTTTTTATTAATGTGCAATTTATAAGAAGGACCCTATTTTGGCCAGATTCGATTGATGTTTACATTAGGATATTTGCTTACAATCTATCGTGCTAACAAGCAAGAAATATACAGAGTATCAAGGGAATATACCAAGGCCAATTATGTCCTCTTGTCATACTTACATAGGCTTTATCCTTTCTTGTGCAAAATCCTTCATTCTCGCCATAGGGAATTTGGCATTGAGGGCCATAAGCCCCTACCAATAGCCAAATTCTCTAGCTACCCATGAGCAGTCTCGAGGAGCTGCTGAGAGAGTTCATGAGGATTCTGGAACAATTGGTGTGTAGCAGGAGAGGTGAAAACCCTGGGAATATCACTCCAGGATTCTGATAGATGAGGAGTGCAAAAGTGCCTACGTCTTCATGCGAGGAATTCCCTACCCGAAGGTAGGGAAGGCCCGCAAGGTATGAACCCCTCAATGTAGCTATCACCCAAGCTCAAAAGGGGTAATTTTGTGCAACATCCTAGTATGAATTTGAAAGAGTGGCGAGGTATTGATATAGATCTATAAGCCAAATGGATCTATGAGAGCAGACTGCAGTCGAGAGGGTTAGCTCGAGGGAGTTTTCATGGTAATAGATCTGGTCTTTGGAGAGTGAAAAAATATCCACTAAAGGCCTTTATTGGTGCAGAGCTAAAGACCCATGACTGATCCATTACTGAATGATAAGGAAGGGAAATTTTTATGGAGTAAAGAGGTGAAACCTCGAACTTAAAGAGCGGATTGGATGATTGTTATCCTTTTGCAGTTAGAGTCGCAGGCAGGAAAGCTCCCAATTGGAGTGGTCAAATTCTCCTCTTGCGAGATTGGATAGGTAACATGGATTATCTACCAGGCCCAAATATATAGGAAGATAACCCACAGGTCGACAGGTGGATTAACGTTTGGTTTATAACATGAGAAAAGAAATGTCGACCCTGATTTACTCAGAGGTCAAAAGTTCGGGCCATAATCATAACGAAAGTAATCGTAGGTGACATACCAAACTGACTCGGTTGATGGTCAGGAGTTAGGCAGTTGGAGGGAGGCCAATTTATGGGCTCCAGAATGAGCCAACCCTAACTAGGTTGGAGGTTGGGAGTTCAGACCATAAGACGGTGAGCTAGTGCACAGTTGTCATATCGACCTCGACTAGGACAGGAGGTCGAGAAGTCAGCAATCAAGTGTGAGTTGGAATTGGAGGATAAGTCGATGTTTCGAGCTGACCATCTACTCACTTGTTGTGGTGCGAGCCCATGATGAGCCACCAAGTGGTAGCCTATGATTAGTGACTGCCATTTTTGTGTGAGCAGATAGATATATAGATAGAAGTAAATGGAATAAAAAGAAAAAAAAGAGTCGATGGCGTGACCCTCCTAATCTTGTCTCCATGACAACTATAATGGGGATCAGATTTTTCGGTAACATCTCTCCTTCCTAGGTGAGGTAAGGGGGTATGTTACAAATGGATTCATATTCCTCCACCATTTCATAAACCCATACAAGTTTCTCATTTCTTCCTTGAAAGAGAATGGCTCAGTCTTTGCAAACTTACTCATTAAATCCCTCTAGCCAGTGTATCGAGCTGGTGACCTTCTCTTCATGTGAAAATTTGAAGGGGAACCCACATTATCCCTCACATATCGCACAAGTCTCTCAACTTCTTTGTTTATTTTTCTACCTTCTCTGGATAGTTCTTCTTGAGTGGTTGTCTCCACTCTATGCTCCTCAATTTGTGTCTACTCCAAAACTTCTTGAGGTTCCATATTCCTTTCAATTAGAGCATTAGTTAATCTTCAATTATTATTAGTGTTTGTACAATGATAGTAGTAAAAAAAAGGAACACAAATGCACATAGTTTTTAAGGTGGAAAAACTCTCCGGAACAAAAACCACCTGAATTCTTTTCTAATAATTCTTTAATATTCAACTCCAATTGAAAATAAAGCTCCAACTTACTAGAATCTAGAAAATCATTCTTCTCCAGCTCCCACTAAATGGACGCTCCAATGCCTGAGATTCTTAAGTAGTCTCTGAATGGATTCCCCAACACCCAATGAGCTACAAGTCACCCTAGTGCCACCATACCACCCTAAATTTTTCACATGCTTGAACCTGTTGGTGACTTCATGCACCAACCTAGCACCACCCTACCACCCTATAGAAGAATAAAACAAGAATGGACTCCCGTACCTGGGAAAATGGTCCACTAATGATATAGAATGATGTAGAAGAAGAAGACAAACTAGACCATAACCCCAACTATGACCCAACCCCCTAATGATGATCCTAGACCTCCCGACACCGCCTCTTCAACTCTTGGCAGATGTACACTTGTACAATTTTTACAATGATCCGTTTACAATGACTTAGTACAATGATACCTTTACAATGACTGTATGCAGTGTTGCGCACTTGAAGAATTCATGTGTTGAACTTCTTGCTATTGTTCTGCACCTTGATTTCTGCTCTTGTCATGCTACCCTCTGCTGCATCTTGCTTTAATTTTCTGCCCTAGAAAGTCTGGTCCTTTGCAGCCCTTGACAACACATGATCTAGATTTTTCTTTCCTTCTAGGATCTCAATATTGAATCTGGTGTATCTCCGTTATTTCAGCTTCTCAATATGTGATTTTCGATTATGTAGTATTAATATGAGTCTTCTTTCCAATGCCACAGGTCTGATCCAATTTGGATTCTTCAAGAGAGAGTTATGCCCAATCTCTCACAATGACCTAATTATGGACTGTTTTGAGTAGATAAAACTTGTACGGCGTGCCACCTGTCACTGTTTCCCCATTCGGATCTGAAATTGATACAGTGAAAACTATAGTCTGTTTGATATCGGCCGCTTTTTACAAAATTCCAATCTGACACTCAGAGAGAGAGTTATGATGACTTTCCTAAGCTCACTTCTTTGAGATGAAGTTCAGGAGCTTGCAAAAACACTGACTTCCACAGATCATATCTCTGAAAATATTGCGGAACCTGATCTAAAATTGTTACAAGAGCTTCCTTAGGATTTCGACTTCACCTCATAAAAATTTTGGCTTCTGAACCTTCGTAGAAAAAAATTTAGAGTGCGAATTCCACGATGACCTATTTTAGGTAGTGAAATCCCTACATAAGGAGGATATGAGGATCACAATTTATATAAATGATTAGGTTGAAAGGGGCTTAAACAAGTGAACATGGGAGGGATTTTCGGAGCTTAAAAATTATTAATTATTGACTTTTCAATGACCCATGCCACAACCCCATTGGGTTTTAGCCCACTAACTGGGGTTACAAACTTCAAACATGAATATATCTCAAACAGTGAAGGATTACGTGGCGTGCCATATATCAATGGAAACATATCGACAAGTAGAAACCATAAAAAGAATTCTTGATCTAGAATATATTAATTTGGTAGGTAAAAATTCCCATGCAATATTGGGGTAGCCCCTAGTGTTGCTTGGGTTGACATCAATGACAATCGTTGATCAACAATCTCCCCCTTTGTCATTGATGGCAACACAAGTACTCCCCCTGTGATCATGACACCTCTTCCTACAAAATTCTATCCCCATTTGACATCAATGGCAAATGGTAACTCCCCCTAACACATAACCATCCTATAGACCTGTACACACTTCCACTCCCCCTGACACACAACCATCCTGCGAACGTGTACACACTTCCAGACACACAACCATCCTACGGACCTGTACACACTTCCACTCCATGTTTATATTCTGACTAAGGAAAATCTAATGAGAAATTGGGAGAATCCCAAGCTTCTAGCGAAGATATTCAAATGCTTCACGAGGTAAAATTTTAGTGAAGATATCAACGATTTGTTCTTTTGTACCAACATACTCAAGTTTGATATTCTTTTCAACGACTTGTTCTCTAACAAAATGATATTTGATCGGAATGTGTTTTTTTTTTGAATGCATGACAAGATTCTTGGAGATGTTGATGGCATTGGTGTTGTCACAGAATATGGGAATAGGCTCACTAAATTGTACTAGAAGATATTGCAATGTTTGTTTCATTCAAAGGACTTGAGTACAACATGTTTCCGCTGCAATGTATTCTGCTTCCGCTGTAGATAATGATATTGAGGTTTGCTTTTTGCTCAACCATGATATGAGATAACCACCTAGATAGAATGTTGCTCCACTAGTACTCTTAAGATCATCAACGCTTCCTGCCCAATATGCATCTATAAAGGCTTGAATAATGAGATTGTTACCCTTGGGATACCACAAGCCATATTCTTCTGTGCCCTTTAGATATCGAAGAATTATTTTGACAACAGTAATATGTGATTCATTTGGTGCTGCTTGGAATCTCACTACTTGTCCAACCGCTTACATAACATCTGGCCGGGAGTCTGTTACATATAGAAGATTACCAATCATAGATCTGTACAATCTTTGATCCACATCCTTAGATGAGTCGTCTATGCTCAATTTTCAACCTGTTACCATCGGAGTAAGGACGGGTTTGCAATCTTCCATTTTGAATTTATTGAACATTTCCTTGATGTACTTGGCTTGACATATAAATATTCCTTTCTCTTGCTAAGATATTTGAAGCCCTAAGAAGTATGCCATCTCACCTTGTAAAGACATCTCGAACTCACTTTTCATATTTGTATAAAATTTCTTACTTATTTGATCACCATTGCTACCAAATATTATATCATCCACATATACCTCAACGATTGTTAAATTATCTTTATCTATTTGTACATAAAGATTGTTATCAATAGTACCTTTCTTGAACTCTTGTTGATGTAGTTATCCATCAATACGAGCATACCATGCTCTAGGAGCCTGCTTGAGACCATATAGAGCCTTATTTAACCTGCAAACATAGTCTTATTTTTCTGATAGTAGAAAACCTTTAGGTTGTTCGATGTAAACTTCTTCTTCTAATTCTCCATTCAAAAATGTTGACTTAACATCCATTTGGTATACTATGAATTTTCTTGAACATGCATAGGTGGGAAACCCTCGGATGGCTTCCATTCTGGTAACTGGTGCAAATTTTTCGTCGAAATCAATTCCTTCCACTTGTGCATAGCCTTTGCAAACCAATCTTGCTTTGTTTCTGGTATCCTGTCCATCTTCATTCAATTTGTTCCTAAACACCCATTTAGTCTGAATGACATTTTTATCTTTTTGTCGTGGACCTAATTCCCAGGTTTTATTCTTCTCGATTTGATCCAATTATTCATTCATAACTGCTACCCAATGTTCATTCTGGCTGGCTTCCTCAAAACTACTAGGCTCAAAGCTAGAAAAGAAATGTGAGTTTGTTGTGATGAATGAAGCTGTCGACCTTCATTGATGTCACCAATGGTTTGATTTGATGGATGGTTCTTTTGAATCCATTCTTTTTTTCTCTTTGGAGGAGCTTCTTGTTGTTGTTCTGGTATATCTCGATGATCATTATTTACTTCTTCCTAGTTGATAGTTTCTTCTTGTTCTAGAATTTTCTCTGTGTCTTTTTCAACCTCTGTCTCAAGTTTCAAAGATTTTAGATCCTCATCATTATTCGTTAGAACACCATCTTTGTGAAATCTAACATTTATTCTATCCAATATCTATTTTTGTCTTAGATTATATCATTTATAGGCCTTTCTTTTGCGTGAGTAACCAACAAATATACCTTCATCAACACGTGATTCAAACTTACCCAAATTTTTATCTTCTCTTTTGATATAACATTTTCTTTCGAAGATTATGAAATATTTTACATTAGCTGGTATTATTTTCCATAATTCATATTGGGTCTTGTTGCAATTGTTCCTGAGAAGAATTCGGTTGATAATGAACACTTCCATATCAATTGCTTGAACCCATAATTTTTCATCCAATTTTGATTCCTTCAACATTGTTCTACCAATTTCGTGTATGGTTATGTTCTTTCTTTCAGCGACTCCATTTTGTTGAGGTGTTCGTGCTGTTGAAAATTGTCTTTTTATTCCATTTTTTGTCACAGTATTGCTGAAATAATTTGGAAGTGAATTCTCCGCCATTATCTGATCTTAGACACTTTATTTTCAAATAAGTTTCATTCTCAACCAACTCCTTGTCGATCTTAAAGCACTCAAATGCTTCAGATTTTTTCTTTAGGAAATTGACGGCTGTCATCCTGGTATAGTCATCTATCATTAACATGAAGTATAATTATCCATATAAGCCTTTTTTTGTTATCACAGAACCACATAGATAAGTATGTATCAATTCCAATGGATGTGATGCAAAGTGTTCTTTTGTTTTAAATTGGACTTTTGTCTGCTTGCCGTGCCGACAAGCCTCACATAGTGTGTTGGAAGGTTTTGATATTTTAGAAATTTCTTGTATTGCTTCCTTTTTGCTTATCCTGACAAGATTGTCAAAGTTTATGTGACCCTTTCGTTTGTGCCATAACCAGATTTCATCTTCTTTATCTAGTAGACATGCTTTAGTCGCTTCATCAAGAACATATATGTCGTTTGGAGCTCAACTTGTTGTCACCACAATTTTACCATACTTGCCTTTCCTGATTTCACATTTTGTGGAGTTGAATAGCATTTTGTGTCCTTGATCACACATTTTTCCAACACTGAGCAGATGGTGATTCATGCTTTCAACCAATAGAACATTCTTGGCTATAACATTTTTGCTTCTAAGAGTGACGGTACCTGATCCTATAACATTTGAAGATCCATCATTTCCAAAGGATACAGTTCCATCCTTCTTATCTTTCAGAGATAAAAATTTCCTTCTATCTCTAGTCATATGTGTTGAGCAACCACTATCAACATACCACAGATCTTTTTTGTTTTGAGCCTTGAGAGAAAGAGCACAATTATCAGTCTTCTTCTTCTTCCATGTTTGTTCGTTCTGTGGCTTCGAAGATTCTTTTGGAGGATTTTCAAGTCTGCAGTCTCTGGCTATGTGTCCAAAGTTCTGACATTTGTAACATTCCATATTATTTCTTAAATGTTAAAATCTAATGATGTTTCGTTGAGCCCTGGGAGGTTCATATTTGAAGGATCTCCTAGAATTGTATTGGTTCCTAGGGTACATGCAACATTCTATAGCTTTATGACAAAATTTTCCACATGAATAACAATAGCCATGAAAAATATGTTGGTACCTAGATGGAAATCTTCATCGAGGAATCGTCTTCCAAGGATGTTATTGCGAATATTGTCCAATGAGGTCTACATGAATGTCAAATCTCATAGGTTCATTGTATTTGTTGTAGAAGGTCCTACTTCTTCTTCTTTGTAACCGAGGCCAGTTCTGTCATTGTAAGATCGTTGATTGTTGATGAGTTCTTCCAATGCCCTTGAGCTGTTGGCATAGTTTTGGATAGTTTTTCCCTTCTTCACTTCCTTCCGTAGCAAGACTACTTCGGATTCTAAGGCTTCCATTTCTTGGTTTCTTTCTTCAAACTTCTTTTGAAGTGACTCTTCAATACATTTGTGTTCTTCAACTTCAATTTTGAGACCTTGAAATTGTTCTTTAAGAGTACTGGAACAGATCTTCTCAGCCTTGAGCTCTTTTATATGCATGATTGCCTCCTTAGAAAATTCTTCTATGGTCAACCCTTCTTCTTCATTGTTTGATACCTCTTGTTTATTGTGCTTGGCCATAAACAATACTCTCTCATTGGCTTTGACGCTGTCTTCATTGGATGATGAGCTATCTTCTTTAGAGAGAAAGTTTCATTTGGATCCTTTCTTTTTTTCTTGCTTGTTGACTTTATTAAAGCCTTTCTTTCCTTTTGAGTTGCCATCACTTATGTTCAGACATTTTGTTGCGATATGCCCAACCTTACCACAGCCGAAACATATCAATGGAAGTTTACCTTTGAATTTTCCCTTACCATTTTTTAGTTTTCTCGTAAAGTAAGAAAATTCTTCATCTGAAAGACCTTCTTCATCATCTCCCTTTTCTTCACACTTGCAGGTGCATGTCTTTTCAATTGAAGGTTGTTTGTCCTTATTGGTTTTATTATATGCAATGAAAGAAAAATTATAGATGTGAAGTACCATTTTCTTCATCAAGTCTCATTTCATATGCTATGAGAACTCCATGTAATTCCTCTTTGTTGAGTTTTTCCAGATTTACACTGTATTCTAAGACCGATACCTTTTGGGTTGAATCTCTTTGGTAACATTCTAAGAATATTTTGTATAATAGTCTTCTCGTCAATTGGCTCTCTCAATCCTTCTAGAGTATTGGTTATTTCATCAACATATTGGAAATATGTAGCAATGTTGCCATCTTCTTTCATTCTAAGTTGCTCAATTTTTTCTCTATATATTTGAAGCTTTTCTTCTTTGACATTTAAGTCACCTGCATATATATTCTCAAGCTTGTCCCATACATTTTTGTCGGTTTTACAACCCAACACCTTATGATAAGAAGGTTAAATAAGTCCACTGATAATAATATTATTTTCTTTTTCATCATTTACCAAATTATTCTTACCTTTTTCATCCGCAGTTGATGTAAATCCATTTTGAACAGTGCCCCATACTTCATAACCTTGCTCCAAGAGATAGACCTCCATTCTTCTTTTCTAGAGTGCATAATTATTTTCATTGAACAGAGATACACCATTCTTGGTATGCTCCATGACCTCCTTCCATTTGTTAAACTGCTATTGAAGGAACCAAGCTTTGAAACCAATTGTTGGAAATACTGAGAGGGGGGGTGAATCAATATTCCTTTCAATTAGAGCATTAGTTAATCTTCAATTATTATCAGTTTTTGGAAAATGATAGTAGTAAACAAAAGGAACAAAAATGCACACATTTTTTAAGGTGGAAACCCTTTCCGGGACAAAAAAAACACCTGAATTATTTTCTAATAATTCTTTAATATTAAACTCCAATTGAAAATAAATCTCCAACTTCCTAGAATCTAGAAAAGCATTCTTCTCCAGCTCCCACTAGATGGACGCTCCAACACTCGAGATTCTTCAGTAGTCAACTGAACAGATGCCCCAACACCCAATGAGCTACAACTCACCCTAGCGCCACCCTACCACCCTAAAGTTTTCACAGGCTTGAACCTGTTGGTGACTTCATGCACCAGCCTAGCACCACCCTACCACCCTATAGAAGAATAAAACAAGAATGGACTCCCTTACTAGGGAAAATGGTCCACTTTAAAATGATATAGAATGATGTAGAAGAATAATACACACTAGACCATAACCCCAACTACGACACAACCACCTAATGATGATCATAGAGCTCTCGACACCGCCTCTTCAATTCTTGGCAGATATACACTTGTACAATTTTTACAATGATGCATTTACAATGACTTAATACAATGATACCTTTACAATGAATGTATGCAGTGTTTCACACTTGAAGAATTCATGTGCTGAACTTCTTACTGTTGTTATACACCATGATTGTTTCTCTTGTCATGCTATCCTCTGCTACACCTTGCTTTGCTTTGCTGCCCTATAAAGTCTGGTCCTTTGCAGCCCTTGACAACACATGATATAGCTTTTTCTTGCCTTTAGGATCTCGATATTGGATCTGGTGTATCTCTGTTATTTCAACTCCCCAATATGTCATTTTTCAGTTCTGTTGTATTACTCTAAGTCTTCTTTCCAATTCCACAGGTTTGATCCAATTTGGATTCTTCAAGAGAGAGTTATGCCCAATCTCTCACAATGACCTAATTATGGATTGTTTCAGTAGATAAAAATTTTATGGTGTGCCACGTGTAACTATTTATACATTCAGCTCTGAAATTGACATAACAAAAAATAAAGGCCATGCACTATCTTCCACTTTTTATAGAATTCCAAACTGATACTCAGAGAGAGAGTTATGACAATTTTCCCAAGGTCACTTCTTTGAGATGAAGTTCAGGAGCCTGCACAAACACTGACTTCCATAGATCATATCTCCCAAAATGTTGCGCATCCTGATTTGAAATTTTTACAGGAGTTTCCTCAGGATTTCGGATTTGCCTCATAAAAATTTCAACTTCTGAACATTGGTAGAAAAATTTTTAGAGCACAAATTCCATGATGACCTGTTTTAGGTAGCGAAATCACTACATAAGGAGGATATGAGGATCACAATTTATATAAATGCTTAGGTTGAGAGGGGCTTCAACAAGTGAATGTGGGAGGGATATTAGGAGCTTAAAAATTATTAATTATTGACTTTTCAATTACCCATGCCACAACCCCATGGGTTTTTAGCACACTGACTAGGGTTACAAACTTCAAACATGAATATATCTCAAACTGTGAAGAATTATGTGGCATGCCATATAACAATGGAAACATCTCGACAAGTAGAAACCATCAAAAGAATTCTTGACCCTGAATATATTAAATTTGTAGGTAAAAATTCCCATGCAATATTGTGTTGAGATTGCAACAAGATGATGAGCTTAGTGGAA
Organism: Pinus albicaulis; assembly: GCA_034641835.2. Taxonomy (NCBI): domain Eukaryota; kingdom Viridiplantae; phylum Streptophyta; class Pinopsida; order Pinales; family Pinaceae; genus Pinus; species Pinus albicaulis. Next base: position 706,576,786 of record CM076583.1, on the reverse strand, counting down.
AGGAGTTGCCTTCACTAAGTGGGCCTGCAGGCTATTCTTGGTGCAAAGTCTATATTTAGACTATGTCTATTTTTAGACATATGGATCATGTTCTATGAGTTGCAGGATGCTATTTGTGGATGGTTGGTCAAGTCGAAAAAAATAGATGGACTTCTATTTTTAGACATATTGGGCGGAATCTATTTTTAGATTGCCAGTATAAAAATAGATATGTCAAATATTATTAGCTCTTAATAATATTTGGACTATAAACATTATCTTATTCTCTTGGAGCACTTCAGTTAAGTGCACAGATGTGGCACAGGAGCTGACAGAAGGAATTACGCTATTCCTAAGGGTTATGTGGAGCTATTGCATGGATACTTCAGTTAGAACTCATGTGACAGTGTTTGGTGGAGTTGATTGAGGAGTTAATGGAGTTGTGTTCAGTTTAACTAATCTAAACATAGTTGAGCTAGTTGTATTTAGTCTAACTGATTAATACACTAGTGAAGAGTGGTGTGAATTAATTATTAATTAATTCACTAATTATAAGCTCATTAATCAACTAAAGAATACATCAGTTAACTTCAGTGCATGGACAATTTCAAAGGAGAATGCAAGAATAGGTGGAAAGAGCAAAGTTAACTATCGCCAGACTATTAAATTACAGTTTGCAACACACGCGTATAGGTGGAGGAGTCTATGAGATTTTCCAAAGTGCGCAGTTCAAGCCGTGTGGTTTATCTATTTAATGAAGCGATTCCATAGTATCATACAGATAATGGCTATCATGGGCAAAATATTGGAGCATGTGTTTCTGGCTAGATCTAGCTTAATAGTGTAGCAATTGAGGAAAAGGGAGCCAGTGAGGAGCTGTACTATGATTGTTACATGATCCCTATGAAATATTATATGTACATAGTTGGGGTTTTACTTTTGTTTTCCCCATTAAATACTGTGTTCATATGTGTGATTGTTTGTGGTTTTAATGTATGCATGCAATTGATTTTATTTCCGCATGTGATGATCAATTGTAGAAGAGATTATGTATTATGCATGAAGCTAAAATAGTGTGTGATCAGGAGAATATTGGTGAATAATATATCAGTTATTCAAATCTCTACATGGTATCATAGCTATATTGATCATGGGAGCAATTGCAAAACATTGAACCGATTGAGTTTTGTGCTGCTAGAATTCGAATTTGCAGCAGTGTTTTCATGGTGTCGAAGTTGAGATGTATTTCAATGGATTGTGATTGGAGTATGCCCTTGAGGGTAGCTCAAATTATATTTCATGGAAGGACAGGATGGAGGCGGTGCTGGATGACAATGGGTTGAAGGAGTCTGGTGATCCTAACGAAAGCCTACTTCTAGTGATGGTGCCGTACGGACGTACGGCAAAAGAAGACAACTAAGTGTCGAAGGATTCTGTTGGAAGGTGTCAAGGATCACATAGTGTCCAGCCTTCATGGTAAAGCTTCTCCATTCTTGTTGTGGAAATCTTTGACAGATTTATTTCAAAGCAAGAGCAACCAGAGGAAGTTGGCGCTCAAGGATAAACTCAGGAACATAAAAATGGAGAAAGGCGACAGTATGCCCAAGTACCTCACGAAGTTCATCCAATGCAGGGATGAGCTGGGAAGTGTGGGGGTTATTGTTGATGATGAGGACTTGGTGAGCTTGGCTCTCCTTGGGCTTCCGAAGAGTTGGCATTCCTATCAGGACTCTATCAATGGTTGGGAGAAATTGCCAGGATGGGAGTGACTTTGGTCGGATCTTGTGCAAGAGAGAGCAAGGTAGGCATCAAGGACGCATTCTCTTCACTCAAAGAACTTCATGAAGAGAATCGGTGCTTTTTGGCTGCCAGAAAATAAGGGAAGAGCAAGAACCTTCCCGTAATCCAAAGTGGGGGGCATGCCCGCTGCAGTGATATGTCCATGGGTATGCTTTCACTATCACCGAACAATTTTAATACACCACCACTAGACAGCGAAGAAAACAAGGTGCATCTCAGACTCAGTTGGAGAGGCTCAGCTTCGTGGTTTGACCGGATTTTTCGCTAATTGGTGGCGTTTGCTCTGCGCATGGGACTCATGTGGTTTGGGACAGTGGTGCGTCTTTTCACATGACAGGAGATAGAGATTTTTTTACTGATCTGGAAGAGAAAGATCTTGGAGTGCACATCGAGATGGGCGATGATGGTAGATACAGTGCGACCAGTATCGGTACCATTTCCTTTGAGAGGGAGTCTGGTAAACCCTTTAGATTAAAGGAAGTGATGCATGTTCCAGGATTGAAGAAGAATCTTATCTCTGTGGCGATGTTAGAAGACAAGGGATATGATGTTGTCTTTAGCGAGGGAAAGGCTTTCCTGCGCAGTAAGGAAACTGGTGAGACCCGAAGGATATGGGTTTGAGTTAAGAACCTTTATCAATTGCAGGTAGATGGCCGTGCAGCAATGGCAGGCAAGGCAGAAGGAGTGGTTAGCCGGGATGATGGCGAGATGTGGCACCAGAGATTGGGCCACCTTCACCATAGAGCTTTGAAGATACTGCAACAGATTTCTACTGGGCTTCCTAAAGGCACTCTTGCGCAGTTAGATCAGTGCAAGGGGTGTACCTTGGGAAAATTTGTGAAAGCCACCTTTCACGAGAAGGATAGTCACACCACGACGATCCTTGAGAGAATTCACACAGACGTGTGTGGACCTTTCTCAGTAGCTTCGATAGCAAAGCACAGGTATTATGTGATATTTGTTGTTGATTTTTATCGTAAGTGTTGGATCTTCTTCATGCAGAAGAAGAGCGAGACATACTCAAAGTTCTGTGAGTTCAAGGCGCTGGTTGAGAAAGAATAGGGGAAGCAGGTGAAGGCTCTTAGGAGTGACAATGGTGGTGAATTCATCACTAGCGAATTCAAGGACTTTTGCAGCGCAGAAGGAATTCAAAGAGAGCTCATAGCACCTCATAACCCACAATAGAACGGGGTTGCTGAGCGGAAGAACAGAACGATAATGGGTGTTGCACGGGAGATGTTGCATGATCAGGGCCTACCCATTCACTTGTGGGCTGAGGCATGCAATACTGCAGTATATGTGCAGAACCGTTGTCCTCACAGGATACTTGGCATGAGTACACCCGAGGAGGCGTTTTCTGGTAAGAGGCCTGATATTTTCCATTTGAGGATTTTTTTAAGTTCACTCCGTTTACATTCATGTAGGATAAGGATGCCGACAGCCTGAGCGATCAAGAGAGGCTGATGAGAGAGGCTGGGATATTTGTGTGCACTGACACGCCCCACAACTATCGTGTGTATTTTCCGCAGAATCGCAAGATCACAGTGTTGAATATCAAATTCTTGTGAGGAGTAGCCAGAAGTGTTTGTTTGGAGAGGGAGCCCGCATAGGGCATGATGGAGGGATATTAGTCTTGGCGTATTGAGTCTCGGTGATACGTGATCAGCCACAAGATGAGTTTCATGGAGTGGAAGAGACCACTCAAGCAGCGCCAACCATCAGAGGGTGGAAGCGCACTACAGAAGCTGAGCGACTGGCTCAAGATGCAGAGAAGGTTGTAGGAGCACCTACATCACAGTGAAGACAGAGACAGTCACCTGATCGGTATACTGGATACATGGCTCTTATGAGCAAGTGTATCGTGATAGAGCCATCCTCTTTCGAGGAAGCTGTGGAGGATCCCGCATGGGTAGATGCCATGGTGGAAGAGTATGATTCGATTGTCAGAAACAGTGCATGGGAGATTGTCCCAAGGCCGAAAGGGAAATCAGTGGTGGGTTCGAGATGGATCTACAAAGTGAAGCAGGCAGCTGACGGGAGTGTGGAGAAGTACAAGGCAAGATTTGTTGCCCGAGGCTTTTCACAGATAGAGGGGATCGATTATGAGGAGACCTTTGCACCTGTCGCAAGGTATTCTTCCATACGGATGATTCTTGCTCTCTCAGCGCAGATGGGGTGGCACATTCATCATATGGATGTGAATACTACGTTCCTCAACTGAGTGATTGAGGAGGAGTTGTACATAGAGCAGCCTGAAGGTTTCGAGATCTTCAGTAGCGAGTCGCATGTGTGCAGGCTCAAGAGAGCACTGTATGGGTTGAAATAAGCACCTCGTGCTTGGTACACACGGATAGACAGTTATTTCACCAGACTTGGACTTTCCAAGAGTGAGGCGGATCCTAACCTATACCAGATTGTGGTGGAGGTTAAGTTGCTGATCATTGTACTTTATGTAGATGATTTTATTTTGACAGGTGATGAACTGTTGATACACTCATGCAAGGCTGATCTTGCAAAGGAGTTTGAGATGAAGGACTTGGGCCTCCTTCATTATTTCCCGGGATTGGAAATTTGGCAGCGCAATGATGGACTGTTTGTTTCTCAAGGCAATTATGCCCGGGAGATACTGGAGAAGTTCAACATGCATGGCTGCAAGCCTGTTGATACTCCTCTTCCTGGTGGATGGAGGAAGGAGGATGCTACTTCAGCGGAGGTAGTGGATGCCACTGTTTATCGACAGTTGGTGGGTTCGCTTATGTATCTGGTCAATACACGACTCGACATATGCTATGCTGTTAACCAGCTTTCACAAGTTGTGGTTAAGCCTACCAAGCTCTTCTGGAAGGCAGGCAAGCATGTATTGAGATATCTCAGAGGCACATCGAGATATGGATTATGGTACAGACAGTCGGATGAGGTGAAGTTGTGTGGCTTCTCACTTGACAGACAGGAGCCCAACCTGACAGAAAGAGCAATATCCGGGAGGGATTTTCGCATCGGCTGACAAGGCTGTACAACAGGCGTAGATCCGTGGCACCCCAGCTCAATGAGGTTTGTTAGTGGCAACAAGTTTGGCCGTACGTGTGTCAGTGCGGATGAGGAAGATCCTGGCCGGGTTGTTCAGTTCACACTTAGATCCTACTGTGATATATTGTGATAATCAGAGTTGCATTAAACTCTCGGTTAATCCAGTATTTCATGACAGATCTAAACACATTGACATCCGGTATCATCATATCATATATTGGTTGTAGCGGAAGATCATGTTGCTTTCTTACATTCCCATGGAGGATCAGGATGCTGATATCTTGACGAAGGCGCTCACCAGGAGCAAATTCGAATACCACAGAGGCAGGATAGGGGTGGCAGATAATCCTTATCTTGTTGAGAGGGAGTGTTGAGATGGCAACAAGATGATGAGCTTAGTGGAAAGGAGTCGCCTTCACTCAGTGGGCCCACAGTTATTTTTTACGCAGAAAAGTTCATTTTAATTATGTTCGTTTTGGTACATGACCGTGTTCCCATGAGTTGCAAGATACTATTTGTGGATGGTTGGTCAAGTTGGAAAAATAGATGGACTTCTATTTTTAGACATATTGGGCGGAATCTATTTTTAGATTGCCAGTCTAAAAATAGATATGTCGAATATTATTAGCTCTTAATAATATTTAGACCCTAAACATTATCTTATTCTCTTGGAGCACTTCAGTTAAGTGCACAGATGTGGCACAGGAGCTGACAGAAGGAATTACGCTATTCCTGAGGGTTATGTGGAGCTATTGCATGGATACTTCAGTTAGAACTCATGTGACAGAGTTTGGTGGAGTTGATTGAGGAAGTTAGTGGAGTTGTGTTCAGTTTAACTAATCTAAACATAGTTGAGCTATTTGTATTCAGTTTAACTAATTGATACAATTAGTGAGAGTGGTGTGAATTAATTATTAATTAATTCACTAATTATAAACTCATTAATCAACTAAATAATGCATCAGTTAACTTCAGTGCATGGACAGTTTCAGTGGAGACCAGTGCAAGAATAGGTGAAAGAGTAGGTTAACTATCAGTTGTGACTATACAATTGATATTTGCAACACACATATAGGTGGAGTAGCCCATGAGGATTGCGCAGTTCAAGCCAGGTGGTTTATCTATTTAATGAAGCCATCCCATAGCATTGATAACGCAATAGAGGCTGGCTATCAAGTGGCAAAAGATTGGAGCATGTGTTTTGCTAGATCTAGCTTGATAGTGTGTAGCAATTGAGGGTGTGCATGAGAGCTTGTGAGGAGATGTTTTACTATGATTGTTACATGATATCCATGACATATAATATACAGATAGTTGGGGTTTTCAGCTTTAAGCTTTCCCATTAAATATTGTGTTCATATGTGTGATTATTTGTGGTTTTAATGTATGCATGCAATTGATTTTATTTCCGTATGTGATGATCAATGGTAGAAGAGATTTTTTATTATTCCTGAAGCTAAAATAGTGTGTGATCAGGAGAATCTTGGTGAATAATATCTCAGTTATTCAAATTTCTACATATTGGGGTAGCCCCTGGTGATGCTTGGGTTGACATCAATGAAAACCACTAATAAAAAAAAAGCTCCTCCTTTAGTGAGATCTGAAGGTCCCTCTCAAGAGAGAACCACATCAATTTATCCTTATCATACTTTACATCCCTTCACACAATTGTAATTTTTAGGGATGAAAAGTACACACGGTACTTGTGGGGAGTTTTTGTGTAACCCAAAAATACCCCCAATTCTGATGTCAAATCTAGCTTTTTCCTCGATTCTTATGAGATATGGCAGTAAAAAAGGCTCCAAAATATTTGAACTGTGACACATTTGACTTTCTCCCTGAGAAATCCTCCTCTAATGTAATCATGCCTAGAATATGATGAGGACTCCAATTATACAAATAAAGTGTTGAGTTGCATTCCTTAGCCCACAAATGTAGAGGTAGGCATTGGTTATGCAACATTGCCATCACTAATCCCATAATGCTATGGATCTTTTTCTCAGCCATTGCATTTTGCTGTGGTTGGTGGGGTGCTATCAAGTCTCATCGAATGCTTTCTTTCACACAAAAAAATTTAAATTCATTCAACACATACTTACCTCCATTAGGAGAGCCTTCACCTTCTTGCTTGTTTCTTTCTCAACCACTGCCTTGAATTCTACAAAATTGGAGGGTGTCTCATATTTCTTCTGCATGAATAAGATCCAACACTTCTATGAGAATTCATTAATAAAAATGGAAAAATATTTGTGTCTCGCAATAGAGGTTCTCGATAAAGATCCACAAACATTAGAGTGGATCATTTCTATGACTGCATGTGCTTTATTGTCCCGATCGTGGAATGTGGATTTTCCGTACTTCCCCAAAGTACATCCTTTTCATACATCCTTCTACTCAATTTCTCCTTTGGAGAGGCCTGTGGTTATTTGTTACATTTAGGGCGCCTGGATGCAAATGGTCAAGTCTCTTGTACCAAAATTCACTCACATTATGGGTATGCACCTTCTCTGCCTTAGTGCTTAATACAACACAGTCTTCCACATATATATTTTACAGTTTATTCACATGAACCCCGATATGATTCACCTATCCCATGGCTATATGTCCCAAAAATTCCTTTCCTTTGCTGAAGATAACATCATAACCATGGTCTTCTGAAAATCCAACTGAGAGGAGATTCTTGAGCCTGAGGGGGGAGCCTGACTCCCTCTGAAAGGTGAATGTACCAACCTCAGTCACACTATACCTTCCTCCATCCTCCATCTTGATGTGCATATGTAAATATTTTTCTTCTAGATCACTAAAAAAATATCTACACCCACTCATGTGGAATGTTGCACCCGATGTGGAAGTTTCTGAATCTTTACACTTTATGTAGAAATTATTTACTGTTAATATGGTTATGCTCCTCCTACTTAGACAAGTTATTAACTGAATAAAATTAAAGTTAAAATCGAAGCAAAACACACAACAGATCTCCACCAATCCAGATCTAGAACAAGTTCATGCACACATAGAAAAGTGACACAATTACTTCTGGACAAATAGTCCTCGGAAAAACCCAATGCGGGAAAACCGGTCTTCTAGCTGGTGGAGGGTTTTATTATTAAGAATTTTATGAGTACAACAAGCTTGGGTTCTAGATCTAGAAAACCTGACAGAGAAAAATTAAATCTACAACTCACTGGATGATCTAATGCAAAAATAATGACTGATCCACACCCTCAAACGAGATTTACTGAACTCAGCCAAAATTAGGGCCTAGAAACCCCAGTGTTTCCCCTGAAGCCTCTGCGTTAGCCTCTGAAGCCTTTGTGTCCCTCAGCGCTGCTTCGAAAATGGATGCGTTACCCCAGAATGGGTGACATAGTCCTTACGCTGCCCCTTAGGGTCTCTTCATAACCCCTAAGGGCTTCCTACATAAAATCATGTTGTCCTTGAGGGATTGCGTAACACCTGCATAACACAGTTGCTGCCCTTCCTGCTACTACTCTCCTGCTTCTTTGTGCTGCATCTCTGAGTTGATCTCTGCCTCTTGCTGATTCTAGGCCCTGGGATCAGATCATCCCCTTGGCATAAATTCCCCTCTATGTATCTTTACAAATGACCCCAAGCCTTTCCTTTATAATTTTCTCATTGGGAAAACAACGACCATGATCAGATCTTGAATCAGTGGCTAATATTAAAATAAATCTTGATCCGTGTGACTTAAGACAATTTCATCACATGTTTAATTAAATTACTTTAATTATTTAAGTTCCCTAAGTTTTAACTTAGGAAATACATTAAAATAATTAATTAATTTAATATCTCCTATACTAAATGAAATTTCCCAAATCCTTTTCTGGGTCTTGTAGATCAAGTGTACTCTAGTCCCTCCACAAAATTTGGGAGCTAGAGCAAAACTGATGTTACCCCAAATACACAAAATCTCAACACTCCCTCTTAGCATCAAGGGTGTGGTCTAGCAATACATCACACTATGCAATACGAGATTTTGGTTACTGGTTCTGTGCTGCTGATGCTTGGCCTACTGCCACTCAACTCTGCATTGTTGCTGCCATTATGTACTGCTGCCCATGAATATTCCACTTCCACTACAACTTTTGTACTGTTGCTCCCTCTCAATATGCTGCATCTGTGCTACTCATAACACTGTCACTGGTGATCTGCTGCACTGCAACTTTAGTTGTTGAGAGAAATAATTGAATCTCCTACCCAATATTTGATAGACAAGTTATATGGGCTGCATCCTCATCACTGGAGCTCCATAGGCTACAGATATGTGCTGGCATCTGAAGGATGATTCATAGATATAGATCTACACTGTGTAAGCAGACTCCCTCTGCACTACTGAAGTCACATCAGCCCCTTGTGATGAAATCTCTCACACTGTTGCTGCACTACACTGTCCATTTGAATCCTTGTGCATTTCTGCAGCTCTACACTGCATAAGAAACTCTTCTCTGTGCTGCTGAAGTCACATCAGCCTCTGCGCTGCTTTTGCTTCTACACTGTTGCTTCTCTGCTCTGCGCTACTCCTCCCAGTCTTCAGATCTGCCTCTGCTTCATCTGTGATCTATTTACCCACTGCTCCACTTATCTTGCTACTGTGTTAAGGCTGTTGTAGCTCATATGCAATCCAAGAGATGAGTTGCTCAAGGATCCCTCCTTACTTCTATGTAGCTCCTCTACATATCAATGTCACCCCAATTCTGTGGTTCATGAGCACTCATGGCTGCATCATCTTCTGACCCATCATTTGCCACAACAGATTTGGAAGAAGATATTTCCTTGTCCTTTTTCTTCTGAGGAAAATTTCTGGAAAAATGTCCCATTTCACCACACTGGAAGCACTTGATATTTGAGAGATCCTTATTCTTCTTTGGCTGCCTCTTTGATGCCAACGGTACATCTTCCTCATCTTCCTTCTTTAATTTACTTGATCTATAGCTATACTTCTTCTTGGTGAATCCACAGAGTTATTATTGACGCAGAACTGACCACAAGCTGTCCCAATCTGGGAGGTCCACTCTGCCCAAGATACTTTGGACAAAGGTTTCCCACTCATCCATGAATGCATTAGGGCAGTCCTGATTGTCACATCGTCTTCTACCTTAGCACCTGTTGCAGTCAACTGATATCTGATCGACTGTAGTCTGAAGAGGAAATGCTCCATGTCTTCTCCCTTGGTCATCGTGAATGACCTCATCTGTGTCTCCAACAACATCTGATTTTGGATGAATTTTCCCTCATATAAGGAGACCAAGGCCTTCCACATCTCATTAGCTCTCTTCTTCTCAGCTAAGTGTGGCACAATATGGTCCTTAATTCCATCCATAATCAGATGCTTGGCATGCCCAAAAATCTCCTTATGTTTCCGAAGGAGATCTAGATGTATCGATGTGGCCAAATTTTGCTCTGCATGGTCTCTAATATTATATGCCTCAAGGACTATCATGATCCTTGCCTTCCAAACTGAAAATTTTGAGAGGCCATCCAGCCTATCCTGATTATGGAGTCCATGAGGGGCCATATGCTCAGAATGTGTCGAAACTTCCTTTTCTATTTTCTAGGGAAATGGATCTAAGGCTCTTGGTGAAACAGGCACCTTCTGCTCCCTCTGACAACTAATTTCCCTCCTTGGAAATATGGGAAATCAACTATGATTTAGCTCTCTTTGTTCCTCTGATAAAACTGCAAGTTTCTTTGGCTTGAAACTCTCTGAGAAGCTTATCTCCTCCTGCTCTTTGTCAATTGTGCTTAGGCTAAAAATATGAAAAATTTAGAATTTTAACCCCACTAGCACCTTCTGAATTTCTGCAGCCACTCTTCAGTATTTTCTGGATCTGACAGACTCAGATCTACATCACATTGGTAGGCTTTATACTATTCTAGTGTTGTTTCCGAGCTACCTCTGCACAATAATTGCATGGGCTTGCTAGGAGATAGTGTTAGACTGCGTCACCCTTCCCTCTGCATGAACCTACCTCTAAAAACTGCACTTTCCCTTCATATATGTGTTTCTGCTATTTTTCCAGCTGCTTCCTGTATCTAGAACCTTCAGATCCTTGCTGGTGACCCTCCTTGATCTGTAATTGCTATGATACCATGTGGAAATTTTTGAATCTTTACACTTTATGAAGAAATTATTTACTATTAATCTAGTTATGCTCCTCTTACTGAGACAAGTTATTAAATGAATAAAATTCAAGTTAAAATCAAAGAAAAGCACATAAAATATCTCCACCAATCCATATCTAGAACAATTTCATGCACACATAGACAACATGCCACAATTATTTCTGGAAAAATAGTCCCCGAAAAAACCCAATGCGGGAAAACCAGTCTTCTGGCTGCTGGAGGGTTTTATTATTAATAATTTTCTGAATACAACAAGATTGGGTTCCAAATCTAGAAAACCCGACAAAGAAATATTAGATCTACAGCTCACTAGCTGATCTAGGGCTAAAATAATGATTTATCCACACCCTCAAATGGGATTTACAGAACTCAGCTAAAATTAGGGCCTAGAAACCCCAACGATGCCCCTGAAGCCTCTGTGTCAGCCTCTGAAGCCTCTGAATCCCTCAGCGCTGCTCTAGAAAGGGTTGCGTTACCCCAGACTGGGTGACATAGTACTTACACTTCCCCTTAGGGTCTCTGCGTAACCCATGAGGGCTTCCTTTAGAAAATCACGCTGTCCTTGAGGGACTGCGCAACACTTGCGTAGCACAGTTGATGCCCTTCCTGTTGCTGCTCTCCTACTTCTCTGTGCTGACTCTCTGAGCTAATCTCTGCCTCTTACTGATTCTAGGCCCTGGGATGAGATCATCCCCTTGGCATAAATTCCTCTCTCTGCAACTGAAACACTTTTGAGAATTCTTAGCAAACCCGCCCTAGAATCTCAGCTTAACTTCAGTGCTCTGTGTCTGTGTGTCTTTACAAATGATTCCAAGCATCTCGTTTATACTTTTCTCGTTGGGAAACCAATGACCATGATCAGATCTTGAATCAATGTCTAAGATTAAAAGAAATCTTGATCCATGTGACTTAAGACAATTTCATCACATGTTTAATTAAATTCACTTTAATTATTTAAATTCCCTAAGTTTTAAATTAGAAAATACATTAAAATAATTAATTAATTTAATATCTCCTAAACCAGATGAAATTTCCCAAATACTTTTCTAGGTCTTGTAGATCAAGCACACTCTAGTCCCTCCACAAAATTTGGGAGCTAGAGCACAATTGATGCTACCCCAAATACATAATTGATGCTACCCCAAATGCACAAAATCTCAACACCTGATTCCAAGTACCACATGGTCCCCATCACTATGGTAGCCTAAAATCCAAATTCATACCTCTTGAGAAACAAATTAAAAATTTCTTCTTTGATGTGAATCCTACTCTAATACCATGTAGAAATTATGATGTATATTTTCAACTTCTCATGAAGTTTTAATCAAAATCACAAGACACAAACCTATTGTAATGCTCTATGAACATTAATTGACCATTTAGAATGAAAATCTTAGACATGCAATAGGAAATCACACATATGAAAATAAATTTTTTTCTTGGGGAAAGCAATATGTTAAAAACTCCAATGCCTGCTTGCATTAATATGATGAATAGAGATGTATTACAATTTATTTTCTCAACTGAGCACAACCTGCAAGTGCATAACCTATCTCTCTACTCATTGAGAAGCTCTAACATAGACTTAGTCAATTTTTTCCTCTACTTGAGCTCTTATTTCCTTGCATTTTCCTTGAGAAATTAGGCCTCTATTATTTAGGAATTGATTCAAAATGGATTGCGCAATTCCTTAGGTTTATCATCTCACTGCATGCAACACCTGTACACTCAACACTAGTCTACAACTAAGGTTACATTCCCTTGGAATCGCCGACAAGCCTAGGGAACTCGAATTATCTACATGCACTAGCTATTTTGGGTTGATTGATTAGTTAACTAGATGATAATTGGTTTTGACTGAAGTCCCACTGCACAATTGACCCTCCACTAGTTCCTCCAACAATTAGAACTAGTTTTATTGAAAATTACCTAAGATAATTTACCTTGATTACTACAAATTAGCAATCACATATGCTTAAATGAACTCTAACTCCTCCAACTCGAATTTACTGAGTAAATTGGATGACACAAGCCATGTCGCACAAGTTAACTACATCGAAGTTGTCCGTTGATGTGGAAATTTTATTTTTCTCAATTTAATCAAGGAAAAATAAAATTGAGAATTTCTTGTTGCATTTTTCAACAAACATGATTTTGATATAGCTAAATTCATGCTTATGTATATTTGTTTTTGGCTGTTCTTTCTGTTTATTTATGCAAGTACATAATCTTCAATATATTGATTATTTTCGTAAGTAAAGTTTACTTGATAATATTGGTAAGCATGGTGAAGGAAGCTATGATGAACTTGATATCGTAAGAAGAAATAGAGCCACAAAAGGTTATAAAAGAAGGATGCAGTTGATTTATCTAAGTTGAGAGGGAGCCTAGATAAAATAAAGGGTATAACTCCCTAGTTTAGAGGGGGGGCATATTATGACAGTGAATACTTTGAAGTAAGCAATGATACTATCGATAAATGTTCATGAAGTTGCAAATAAAAGACTTGAAGATGTATTTGGTGTTGCTGAAGAAATTAAAGAAGAAGACTTTCTTCCAAAAAATTGTAGATTGGATGATTTGATGATGATATAAGAAGCGTATGAACGAATGAGGACCTTGAAGGTTTGTGTTTACTTGTATGCATATTTTAAAGTTTATTATTGATCGGGGTTTTGTTTATACAATTAAATATCTCCATAAGAATGTTGAACACTATGGAAGCATGCTTGGAAAAATGGATATATCTAGTATGATAGGGAGAGTTGAAGCATCTAATGGTGGATGCTTGGGAGGACATTTTGCTAGCCTATTTGTTGATGTCTAGATCCTGAACAGGGAGGGTGGTGTCGGTCATGGAGCTTTGACCTTGGATATGCACCTAGATCCCTAAGTTGATGGTTATATAGTAAGCTTAATGGTCCCTAGAGTGGTTGAAATATTGAGTCCATATTAGTCCCACCCAAATAGAATACCTTGGTCAGGTTTCTAATCTGCAACACTGAATATGCTAGAACTCTTTGTAGTTCATTTTGGAGATAATCCATGTAAATTTATATATTTTTAATTATGAATACCTCCCTAGTTAAGAGGGAGTGTTCAAGAATTTAACTAGTGTCAGTATTCATAATTGTAATTGATTCATAATGAAATATATTTTTCAAAAGAAATAAAAATAAATTTTATTATTAAATAAATTGACTTATTAAAGCACGAGTTTCATGCTTCATTGAAGGATTTTAGGGTTTATGTCAAGTGTCCTTATCCATGTCATATTGTAACATACCATTATTGGGCTTTATTTATCAAGAAAGAAAATTATTTTAATGTAAAATAGGTATTCTAGTTCTCCACCAATTCAGCCTAAAACTGGACAAGTCAACCTAAACAAAGGGTTAGAAACTCCCATGTAAAGGTAGAAACTCGACCTCATTTGTTTCACACATAAAACAAGTTCGATCTACAACTTTTGGGCCAAAAAAAGTGTGAATTTCTAAGGAAGAAGAGCAAAGGAATAGAAAAGGAGTATCATATCAAGAAAAAAAATTTGAGTTTTTCTCTCTCCTATCCGACATGTACAAAGTTCTGGAGTATTGCAGGGAGCCGTAATTCTGCAGTAGTCGAGGAGGTTGAAATTTTTGAAGTTGCTAGTGAAGCTAGGGCTGAATTTTCTGGGTTGATGTGGGGCTATAATTGTTGGACAAGAAGGGAATATTAAAGGTTGTTGTATCTCATTGGAAGGCTGACTTGGTGGAGGAGGAAGGTTTGTAGGTATAATCTCTTGGTATGTCTAATTTTTAATACCGAAGGAAGAGTTATTAACTGGGTTTTCCCCGACATAGGGGTTTTAGCCCTGGATGAGTGCCTACATCTAGTGTCCATGATATTTATGTTTTTTATTTGATGATTAATTGATGAAAATAAGATAAAGAAGCTAATACGAACATAATAATATCCCAAGTAATTATCAACATAAAAAAATATTTCCGCCTTTTTTATTTTATAATAGGTTTTCTGTTTAAGAATTCAACCCCTCTTCGCTCACTATGAACTAGTGGTGGTTGTTGATTTATCTAAGAGTTCTTTTTGAGAGGCGAGATTTTAAACCATTTATTCCTCTCTTCCATCGAATTTCTTCTCTTATTGTCCAAATTCCTTTGAAAGAATGATTCTAATTTTCTTCATTCATACAACTGCTCTTCCAATCATGTATGGCCCAAGCTAATGCAGGGTGATTTTTTTTTTTTTTAAGTCTTAAATATTGTGCCAATGAATAAGGAAAAATATCCAACTTTGGATATTTTATTATTTGTCAACATGCCATGCCACCAAGCTCTATGTTTTTGATTAATTCTTGTTTAATGAAGAGTAGCTTTACCAAGTTCATATATCTTATTGATTTTGAGAATTATTTGTTGTTGTTACTTGGATGAGTTCATGCCAAGTTGCAATGATATGCTCAAGATATGTGATTTTATCTCTATTGGTATAATAAATATCTTTCCATATACTAGCTCATATCATTAGGGGAATTTTGAGGTCTAAAATGGGCCTCCTAAGAAAATTATAAAATAATAGTGGAAAAAAATCAAATAAGATTTGATGACATCATCAAATTTTAGAAGGAAAAATGAAAAAACTACTTTTTCAACTCATATTTTCAACTTATCTCCCAAATTTTTTACTCAAATTTCGAGCGGGAGTACTCGTTGGATACGAAATTTAATTTCCCGTCCAAGGAGTACTCATGTTGCGTACTTTCGATGGGTCCTACTACATGAAAAATGAGAAATACATAAAAAACGTGATTACAATCACATTTTTTTATGTATTTCTCATTTTTCGTGTAGTAGAGTTCATTGAAAGTATGCAACATGGGTACTCCTTGGATGAAGAATTAAATTTGGCATCCAACGAGTACTCCCACTCGAAATTTGAGTAAAAATTTTGGGAGATAAGTTGAAAAAGTAGTTTTATTATTTTATTATTTTTTAATATTTTTACCCTTTTATTTAAAAAATGGTAAATCATCCCCCATGGTTGACATCATCATCTTGAATCCTATTGGTTGTTATAAAGTTTATTTTTGTTGTACATTTTTCTTAGGAGGCCCATTTTAGACCTCAAAATTCCCCTAATGGGAGTGTAGCCAGTGGTATTTTTCCATGTCCTCAGATAGGCCCATAATTCTTAAGGGAGTATATTTTCCCAATCCATTAGGTGGAGTTGAATGATATTTGTTATTATGGATTCAATGATATTATTTGTCCCTTTCACCTATCCATTATCCTGTGGATGATATGGAATCATTCCCCTTTTTTTAATATTGTATGTTCACAATTTCCTTAATTCTACTTGAAGATAATTGTGTTCCTCCATCAATGGAAATCTCCGATAGTACCTTGAATATAACAAATATTTCCCCATGGACAAATTCTACTACTGCTTGTTTTGTTGTGGATGGGTTCCTTTTCTTCCATAAACTTTGTAACATAATATATGTAGACTAGGATATAGGAGTTTCATTGAGATGGAGTTTTTATTTGTCCAATGAAATCAAGATCCCATTTCTCAAAGGGTTCTGTCGCTAGTTATGTCTGTAAGGGAATTTCATCTACGTAGAATGGCATTCCCATTTACTGGCGGTTGTCAAATATTTTCACGTATTTTTTGGCATCTCATAGAATGGAGGGCCAATAGTACCCTTGATGGAGTAATTTATAATTTTTCATATTATCTACAAAATGGCCTCAACAAGGACGATCATGGCAAGCCTTTAATATATCACGGATCTCATCATCTCTCACACATTGTTGGATAACTAGATCCAACCCTATGTAAAAGAGTGTTATGAAACCAATTCCAAAAATAGAAGAAAAGAGAGATCAACACCTTAGAAATAAGCCACTTCGAGGGGGAAACCTCCTTTACATTACATAAATGAAAAATTCTTGGATGATACAAATGACAAAACCTCGTTATATATATAGGAGTCCATGGGGTCACAATATAATCCTAGCTGACCTAACAATAATAATGTAAGGGCACAATAATAACAATATGGGGTTTACAGGTGTACAACAATAACAATAAGGGGGTTATACTAACCACAATAAGGGACTACACTAGTAATATAGGTACCTAACATGCCCCTCTGCCTAAAAAAACTGTTGTCCTCAATGCTTGGGTAGATCTAGATGCCTCTGTATAAAATTCTCATCCTCCCATGTAGAATCTTCAGTGGGTAAGTTCTTCCACTTGATGAGATACTCTGAAATTGATCGATTTCGTAGCTGTCGAGTTCTTGTTTCCATGAATGCTTTAGGTTCCAATACAATTTTTCCTTCCTCAGCAAGTTCTGGCAATATTGTTTGAACTGGAAGTCTATCACCTATAACCTTGTTTAAGCATGAAACATGGAAAACTAGATGCACTCGTGAAGAAGCATGAAGCTGCAATTTGTATGCCATAGTATCAATATTTTGCAATGCCTTGTAAGGACCATAATAATTTGGCGATAATTTATTATCCTTCTTAGCTTGCTTGAGGGACATTTGTTTGTATGGTTGTAGTTGTAAAAATACCTAGTCTCCTACATCAAAACTTCTCTTGCTGCGATGTTGATCTGCCTGTTGTTTCATTCGATTTTGTGCCAAATTTAGGTTATCCTTTAAGAGTTGGAGAACTTGTTGTTGATGATAGATGTGATCTTCCATTGCTTGAACCTTAGAATTTTCTCTTAAAGATGATGTGATGGATGATGGATGATATCCAGAAAGTGCCATAAATGGGGTCTTTTTTGTTGCAGTATGGAAGGAAGTGTTATACCACCATTAAAGTCGAGGTAACCACTTGACCCATTGTGTTTGTTTATCAGATACAAAACAATGAATATATCCTTCCAAAAATGTGTTCACTATCTCAGTTTGACCATCGGATTGAGGATGGTAAGATGAGCTATGAGCTAGTTGAGTACCCAAACAAGAAAATAATTTCGTCCAAAAATTTCCAGTAAAATGGTATCTCTATCGCTTACAATAATCTCTGGGTTTCCATGTAGCTTTTGAATTGTTTCCATAAATGCAGTAGCAAATGTACTTGCTTTAAATGGATGAGATACTGCACAAAAGTGTGCATACTTGGTAAGTATATCAACTACCACCATGATGACACTCCTTCCTTCAGAATTAGGTAAACCTGTGATTAAATCCATTGAAATCTCCTCCCAAAGTTGACTTGGAATGGATAAAGAATGTAGAAGATTCGTGGTCTTAATTGTCTTAACTTTATTTTGCTGGCAAACCAAAAATTCCACCACAAAGTTTTGAATATCAAATTTAAGGCTATCCCAAAAAAATTCTTTCTTCAACCCATGGTAAGTTTTTAAAAATCCTGAGTGTCCTCTTAAAAGAGAAGTGTGAAATTCCAAGAGAATACTTTGTTTTAGTTGGGAATTCTTACAAATATATAAGATATATTTGTACCATAAGGAATCATTTTTCCAACTAAATGTATCAGATGTACTGGGATCTTGCTGCAAAATTTGAATGTGTTTCCACACTTGTTCATCCTTCTTCCATTCATCCCTTGCTTCGATTATCCAATCTGGTTGGATAATAGAAATGGCACAAAGCAATGCTTCCACCTCTTCATCCTTTCTTGAGAGTGAATTTGCAACAACATTTAGCTTCCATTTTTTGTATATGATTTCAAATTCATAACCCAACATCTTTGTGACCCATTTTTGCTACTCTTTTGAATATAGTCTTTGTTCCAAAAAGAGTTTAATACTATAATGATTAGTTTTTACCTTGAAGTGTCTTCCACATTATGTAAGGTCGCCATTTCTTTAGTGCATGTAGTATTGCCAACATTTCCTTCTCATAAATAGCTTTATGTAAATACTTTCCTTTGATTGGACAACTTTCAAAAGAAATGGGTCTTTCTTATTGCTTTAAAACAACATCAATTCCATTTCCTGAGGCATCACATTCCACAATAAAGGTTTTTATGAAGTCTAGCGTAGCTAAGACCGGTGCTAGGCACATTGCCTCTTTAAGATGTTCAAAGGCCTTAGTTGCTTCAGGAGTCCATGAAAATGAATCTTTATTTAATAATGTTGTTAGAGGTGTTGCTAATCTCCCATAATTATTAACAAACTTGCAATAAATCCTCACAACTGCTTTATGGTTGTGGGGAATTTTCATTCATTAATGGCTTTAATTTTGTTAGGGTCTACCTTAACACCCTTGTGAGATACAATATGACCCAGATATTCCACCTCTTGTAATCCAAAGAAAAATTTGGAGGTTTTTGCATATAATTGTTTCTCCTCTAATAGTTTGAGCACCCTGTCAACATGTTGAACATGATCCTTCCAAGACGTGTTGTAGATTCGTATATCATCCATAATGAAGAATTCTTGGATGATACAAACGAAAAAACCTCCCTTTATATATATGTGTCCATGGGGTCAAAATATAATCCTAGCCAACCTAACAATAATAATGTAAGGGCACAATAATAACAATATGGGGGTTAAAGGGGTACAAAAATAACAATAAGGGGGCTATACTAATCACAATAAGGGACTACAATAGTAATATAGGGACCTAACAAAGAGGCATGCATCAATCCATGAAAACCTGCAACGTTTCTTGATGATATTTTGTCATTAATTTAGAGATAGGTGTGGTATAAGCTTCCATGCAACCAAAAATTTAGTAATATTTGTGAACCACGATGATTTAAAAGATACTACAAAAATATGTTCATCAGTAAAAGAGTCTTTGACAAATGGCTCTATTTTTCTTTGGTAAGGTTCGAGAGGAAATATTCTACCACATTGTATTTTCTTGGCTTAGTAATTATGGTTATATCAAATTCTTGTAATGATAACAACTATCTTATCACCCAATCATTGGTAATTGGTTTTCTCATTATATACTTAATGCAATCATGATAAGTATGTAATATCAAAATAATCTAGTTATATAATGTTGAAATGTACCTCTTTTTGAGTTCATGGAGTTGGCAAGTTCAATATTACCTTTATTTTTGTTGGATCAATCCTTATGCATTTAAATTATATATGATACCCTAATCCTTCAACTAATATCATTAAACATTTTTCATTACTGATGGATATGTGAAATTCCTTACATCTTATTAATAACTTTCCTATATTGGAAAAATCCACTTAAAATTTGTCACCATAGGTTGTAAAATCATCCATGTAAATTTTGACATAGTCATGAATTAAGTCAAAAAATATTCCAATCATAGCTCGTTAGAAAGTTGTAGGATTATTACAAATTCCATATGGAAGAACACAATAGGAAAATGTCCCATAGTGACAAGTAAAAATATTTTTTTCTTGGTCCTAAGGATTGATGTGAATTTGGTTATATCCATTAAACCCATTGACGAAAGAAAAATATTCCTTTCCTACGAAGGTGTCTAGCACCTGGTCAATGAATAGTAATGGGAAGTGGTCCCTAAGAGTGGAATTATTGAGATCTCTATAGTAAACATAAATTAATCCCCTTAATGTCAGTGCAATTCTAGGAAACAACATCAATATGATTTTATAAAACCTTAATCAGTTGTTCCCTTTTATTTTTTGTGAATACTGGATTAATCTTCAAAAATTTCATGGGGCTAATTTTCATAGTTTTCAAGGTTTATTTATGCTATTCCTTAAAATAGGGTTCATGTTCTAATGATGATGCTTTTGTTGTGGCAAGAGAAGCCTACACTTCAAGGTTTAATATATGAGTGAGAATGTTGTAATTAGAGAGGAGGATGATAAAATCACCAACATCCTCATCCTTAGTTTGATCTTTGAGGATGAGATATTGGTATACAGTAAGAACTTGGTCAACAAATAACTCATGAATTTCCTCCACATCTACCCAAAATGGAATTTCGAGTTCAATGCTAGGATTTTGGAGGATATAGGGTGAGTTTCTTTGTGGAGATTCTGTGAGAAATGGTCATATTGTTGGACCTATAGCTGATATATACATCTAAAATGGTTTTCCATGGTCTTCCTAAGATCAAAGGGTATGCCCCCAAGGGATATTTGTCTTGTAACACCATTAAATTCATGAGATATTCCCAAGAATCAACAAAAAATACCACTTTTTCCAAAATCTAGTTAGGTTTGATGGTGGATCGATTAGATATTTATTATTTTGTGGGGGTTTTCCTAAGAGATGATAGTCCTAGGGATTCCATTGTTTATTGGGTTATCAAACTGGAAGAAAATCCAGGTTCAATCAATGTGTTTGGGATAACTATAAGATTAATCTGCAAATTGACAACTATGATACTTGGATATGGATATTTAGTATGGAAGACCCCCCACATCCCCTCCCCCCTTCACACACAACATAATATCTAATAATTTTCCCATAACATGCATGGTTTGAGGGTCTTTCCCTTTTCCATCAATCCCCCTCAAGCATAGTTCTTGAACTTCCTTGAAACATATAGGGACATCTTTAATGGCCTAAAACAATGGCATGAGAACACACACATTCTTAAGTTCTCCTAAGAATTCAAAATAAAGCTAGGTAATAGGTTATTCTAGATCCAATCTCTCACATTAAGGAGGAAATTTTGGTCCTGGGAAAGTTTGAATAGTTCTTGAGAATTCATTAGATTAAATCAATTTTGGTTCTTCACTTAGAAATTTCTCATTAATATCCTCTATTTGTACTGGTGGGATTCCTTTATTAAGATTATTCCTTGACATAAGGTGCAAATCATGACAATCCAAGGAAGAAATATAGTAACTCAGGTAAGTATCAATCCTAGGAGCTTGCATTGGTTGAGATTCCTTGCCACTGTTCAGGATAGGATTTGGTTATGCCAAAATATGATGCTGAGAAGGGGATGATATGGATGATTGCATTGGTGGAGAGTAAGAAGTGGCATATGTGGTTGAAGTAGGTTTGCTAAGGGCATCCAAAGGATTAATTCCTCCACCCTTGCTTCCAAATTTGTTTTGTATGGGGATACTTCCATGATTGAGTAACTAAAAACCATTACAAAGAAGAGTATTGCATTGAAGGGTTATGATAGAATAAATTATAATACTATGATTGATCTAGAATCATACCTTTAGGTTTAGTTTCCATTGATGCTTGTAGGATACAAAACACAATTTATCTAGTTCAAAAATATCTTGGTATATATCTTTCAATTTAGAAAAATAATGAAATTTTCTTATGGCATGGTCCTCACTACATCTTGCATAAGCCTCAATGTGATCTAGCAGGAATTATTTTACTGGATGCTTTCTCCTATAATTTGGAAAAAATATTTCCAAAGCTACCTATGCTCCTTCCTTCTCTTTTTCATTTTTAATGTGTCCAATTGAGAACTTAATGAGCCACGTATATTAGTCTTTAATTCTTCTAACATGTTCCCAATTTCTACTCTGAAATCCATTACCCACATTCTGCAATTGAATTTTCCAATGGGTCCCTTAGTCCTCTCCTAGTATTTTATGTTCCTCGAGAATATATTCAACATTATTCAAAAATGTAGCATAATATTTTTGGGAGACATCTCCTCCACCTATCATATTTAAAATTTCAATAAAATCACCATGAATTCCATGTAACAAAACTTAGATGTAGTGTTTCTAAAGTCAAGTCTCCTTGTCTTACCCATTGTATATTGAATTTTAATAATTAAACATAGACTTATAAGATTTTGTCTTGATTTTGAGTGATTCTAAATAATTCGTCCCTCCTTTCCTTGTCCTTGCAATAATATTGATACTTTTCAGGGAACCTTTTCGTCATTTTTTCCCAACTATTAATGTTATCTCTGCCAATGGCCATGAACCAATGTAATGAAACATTCTTCAGTGTGGCAATAAATATTTTTAATTTATGTGTATTGGATACAAAGTCATAACTTCTGTAAAGGAAATTAAACTCAAAGAGGAAGGTGTCTGGATCTTCTTTGGAAAAGGCATGAAAAGTTGAGTAGGGATAAATGTGGAATTTTCTTCATCTTAGTTTCCTCATCTAACTCTTAAATAGGGAATAAAAAGGCATATTTATATTCCTTAATAGATATTTCATGTTCCATATTCTCATGAAAAATGTCCTTGTCCTTTGAAGGTTCTCTAAGAGTCAAAAAAGAACATTTTTCTAAGATGAAGCTACTTTTTTATCTACCCTTGAAGGAACAAGACCTATTTTGAATTAAGGGATGAGATTTGCATGGTCTTAGGCTCCTGAGTAGAATATTTAGGGTTCCATTGGAAATAGAGCTAGCTATAGGAGTTAAGAAGTGAGGCTGAGTGTGCACTTCTTCTCCATTGATTTACCCACGCTATTTGTCTTGTGAGGATTTTTAATGGAGCTAACAAGTATACCTTGCCAGATCTCTAATCCTATTCATGAGAATTTAAAGAGACATACTTTGTAACAAAATGGCTTAAATAAAGGCTTGAATGAAGCATACACAACAACCTTCTTAAGCGAAATATATTGACTAAATGAAATCAAGAAACAAAACAGTTAGTGTATTATTGATAGTTCCCTAAAAAACAATGCAAAAATTTATGGGACTTTCAATTACCTCCTAATTACTTAGTATATAATTAACATAGTTACCGATCAAACGAGAACTATTACCTCAAAACGAGAACTCTAGCCCAAAAAAAACTCAAAAAACATGAAAAAAGACCCAAAAACAAAAAGTGTGTCTTCTAGAACACACTTTTTTTCAAGGGTCAAATTTCAACATTTTTTTTAAAATTATGCTAAAAACCAAAATTTTCTTGAAAAAGGATTGAAAAAACACCCTCGAAACAAAAAGTGTTGATGGTGGAATAACATCACCAATTTTGTGTGTGCAAAAAACAAGTTGAAAATGAAAAGTGTTGATGGTGGAATAACGTTGTCAATTTTTTGTGTGCAAAAAACACCTTGAAAACAAAGAGTGTTAATGTAGGAATAATGCCTTTTTCTTTTTGGGGTAAATTGTCAACAATTTTTAATAATGACATTAAAGATAAAATAGCATGACTGTGAAAAACCTTAAAATTTCAATGATAAACATGGCATTAAAGATCAAATATCAAGTCTTAAAATTCCAACGATTTTTAGGAATGATATTAAATATAATCTATTATTGTGTCTCTGAAAAGCCTTAAAAATCCTAGGATGACGTTAAAGATAAAATATCATGTTTATGGAAATAAAATTCTAATGATTTTTAGGCATGGTTTTTAAGATAAAATATCACTTAAAAAAAATAAAAAATAAAATAAAAAGACAAAAAAATTCAAAAATAAAATAAAAAAGGGAAAAATTTAAAAACACACAATTTAAAGAAAAAATTAACCCAAAACAGAAAAACAAAAACATTTTTTTTTTAAGTTATAAATAATAATAATAATAAACTGCATAATTAAAAAAAATGATAAAAAAACAAAAAATTAAAAAAAATTAAAAGAAGTTAAAATCTAAAAAAATTAATTAAAAAAAAAAAAATTAAAATATACAAATTTAAATTAAAAAAAATTGAAAAAGAAAAATAAATAAATAATAAAAATTTAAATTAAAAAAAAGAAGAAAATTTAAAAAGAAAATTTAAATAATAATTTAAATTTAAAAAAAAAGGTATAGAAATATATGAAAAATACAATTTTAGATTTAAAAATAAAAATCAATTATTATTTAATTAGAAAAACTTAAAAAAAATAAAAAAATTTAAATTTTAAAATCAATTTTTTTAAATAATAAAAATAAAAACATTTTGAAATATAAAATTTTTAAAAATTAAAAAAGAAAAAAAAGAAAAAAGAAAATATGAGAAAATAAATAAATAAATAAATAAAAATAACAAAATTAATAACAAAATTAATAAAAAAAATAAACGATTTTGGTCGCCGCCCTAGGGGCCGCGTGGCTCGGCCGACGGACAGTGGGAGAGTTGGCAGCTCTCTCGCCAGCCGCCGGCTAAGCCCCATTGTCACGCCCCTATACGTTGGTAGTCTTTCAACCACACTATAGACGAGTGCAACACTACCTTGTTTTTATTTTTTTCAAATACTCTACAAGTAGACTATGCCTTACTCAACACCTTTTTATTTAATCTATCAAAGTGTTCTTGTGCAGAAATAAAACAACATAAACATCAATATTAATTCCACATGAAGCCCATAACATTTAAGGGAGGGGAAACTCCCTGATTATAAGTCTGCCCGATATTATGTTTCATAAAATGTATATAATACAAGTCCAATCCAGAAAAAGCCACTTTTGTTCCTTTCACAAGGTGGGTTTACCTCTTGACCAAGCTTACAATACTTGTCAATCCTTAAACCAACATAAAACATCCATTTACAACATTAAAATCAACCTTGGGAATTTCTGCCCAAGTGTCGTGTTGCCAGGTCACTTAGGTCACCCTGGTACTGCTGTTGCATGTGACCTTCACGCACTTTTTGGGAGCACCGTGTGTTCAAATCAACCTCTCGCATTCTAGTTAGCTTCGGCCCACCAGTCCATAGTTGTTGCACTTTGTGCGGACCAAATCCACCAAACAGTCACTTCTATATGTTGCCTGAACTCACGTTGAATTGTCTACTCGAACTGACCCGACCCGACCCGCGGATGCCTTGCAGCATTGTTCCACACGCGTTTCTAAAAGCGGCTGACTCGACTCGATACAACACCCTGAAACACTGTTCTAAACACGTTTCCAGAATGCAGTTGACCTGACTTGACCCGACGCCCTGAAACATTATTCTAAATGCGTTTCTTGAACGCAACTGACCCGACTCAACCTGATGCCTTGAAACATTGTTCATAACACGTTTCCTGAACATGGCTGAACCGACTCGACCTGACACCTTGAAAAACTGTTCCAAACACGTTTCTGCATGCCCTCACCTGACTCGAGCCAACGCCCTACACGTCCTTGCTACGGCCTTGCCTTTTCTCACCAAGGGAGGGGCTCGCATCAACAAGATGTTGATGTCTTGCCTTGATGTGTAGACACTCCTCTATGTATCCCTTGATGCTTGATTAAATTCGAATGATGTTCAACTCCAAATCCAAATTGTGTATATATACGCGTTTAGTTCATGTTGAACATGGGTGGGGGCTTGCCCATGAGCTGACCAACCACTTCACCACATCACGTCGGCCTTGCCACTTTAATACGTCGGCCTCCATATTTTCACAATACGGCAGTGGCTACCAAGTGACATATAAACGTCGATTTGTCATCAACACTTTCTCCAATACTTAGCCGATTTCGCACTTCACTTTTCCACCGCTTCTTTTGTCGCACGACCACCAAGCTTTCATTGCATCATAGCCAAATATCGTGTTTTTTCATTTTCGTCCGCCGAAGTGCCCATACAACTACGCATAGTAGTTTTTGTCGCTACACAACCATCGTTCATTGCATGGCCACAAAACTCTTTACCAAGCGCCTCGGTCACCATCCTCGACTCATGGGCCTTACATAATCACCCACTTAAAGTATGACTATCATCCCCGATAGTGCTAACATCATTGTCGCATTATATCGTCACAACTCCCATCGCAAAGTATCATCGCAAAATATCATCACAACATCATCACATAAACCATCAAGGTTCATGTCTAACATATCCATGAAATATCTCCTCAATCCATGATCATCAACACATCGTGTCAACCCATCACATATCATCAATTTGAATCTCTACATCAAGTACTCCAAGCAACTCAACATAACAAAAGCTGCTATGTATCCAGCATAACTTTGCACACTACACGTGTTGAGATTCAACAAGATGATGAGCTTAGTGAAAATCAGTCACCTTCACTAAGTGGGCCTGCAGGCTATTTTTAGGTGTATGTCTATTTTTAGCCATGGTGAGCATATTCTATAAGTTATAGGATGCTATTTGTAGATGGTTGGTAAAATGTGAAAAATAGATGAAATTATATTTTTAGAATATTGTGTGAAGTCTATTTATAGATCTTCGATCTAAAAATAGATGCATGTCGATT
Source organism: Pinus albicaulis (assembly GCA_034641835.2). Taxonomy (NCBI): domain Eukaryota; kingdom Viridiplantae; phylum Streptophyta; class Pinopsida; order Pinales; family Pinaceae; genus Pinus; species Pinus albicaulis. The sequence goes on along the minus strand of CM076583.1, from coordinate 706,549,799 downwards.
ATTATTAGCTCTTAGTAATAATTCGACAATAAACATCAACTTATTCTCTTGGAGCACTTTATTTCAGTATACAGATTTGTCAAATCAGTGGGCTAAAGGAATTGCGCAATTCCTAGGGTTTGTTGGTGGCTCATGCATGAAGGACTCGATTAGAACTGAAGTGGAAAAGTTATGAAAAAGTTGGAAGTGTAGTTACAAGAGTTGTTATTTAGTTTAACTCAGTTAAGTGAGTTAAACTCATTTGAGCTAGTTGTATCTAGTCTAACTGAATGATACACTAGTGAGAGTGGATTGAATTAATTATTTAATGAATTCACAACTAATAACTCACTAAAAACTGAATAGAAACAATAGTTAACTACAGTGCATGTCAGTTCCAGTGGAGACCCCGTGGAGAGATAGGTGAAAGGGTAAGATGGACTATCTGTTGTGACTATAGTGATGCATTGATTACATCACACACACATTGGAGTTGCCAATGAGGATTGCGCAGTCAAGGCAAGGAAAATTCGAATTCATTCAGGGATCTTCTTCAACAGGGATTGCGCAGTGGAGGCAGGCTATCAGGGGGCAAGAAATCATTGCATGGATTTGTAGATTTCTTCTGATTAGTGTGTGACGATTGTATTGTACTGAGAGCTTGATGTACTAAGTTTTGTATGAGATTGTTACATGATATCCATGATATATAATATATGATAGTTGGGGTTTTTAGCTTCAGGATTTCCCGTTAAACAATTGTGTTATGTGCGATTGTTTTTATTGCTTCATGTGTTTGGAATTGAGTTTTTAAATTTCCGCAAAAGATTAACAATGGAAGGATTCTGTATTTAGAAGAGATAAATATTGTTAGATCAGAAGAATCTGGATATATACATGCATATGTTATATAATTTCTACATGGTATCAGAGCATTTTTTATTACTGAAGTTTGCAATTGTGAATAATTGTTGAGTTTGTTCTAGTGGACAATTCGAATTTGCTGCAGAAATTTCTTGGTGCGATAGTTGAGTATACATTGAAATGTATTTCAATGGGTTGCGATTGGAGTATGCCCATGATGGAATCTTGAATTACAAAGCCTGGAAGGATAGGATGGAGGTGGTGCTGGAAGATAATGGACTGAAGGAGTTCATTGATAGCGATGTTCCTAAGCCTAGTTCTAGCGATGCTGCATTACTTGACGCATGGAAAAAGAAGGTAGCAAAGACAAGAAGAATTCTATTGGAAGGTGTGAAGGACCATATTGTGTCTAGCCTTCACGGGTAAGACACTCCATTTTCAATGTGGAAGGCTTTGATAGATTTTTTCCAAATTAGTAGTGACCAGAGGAATTTGGCGCTGAAAGATAAGCTCAGAAAAATAAAAATGGAGAAGGGCGACAGTATTCCAAAATATCTCACGAAGTTTGTCCACTGTAGGGATGAAATGGGAAGTGTGGGGATTATTGTTGATGATGAATACTTGGTGAGATTGGCTCTCCTTGGGCTTCTGAAGATTTGGCATAGATACAAAGACTCTATCAATGGATGGGAGAAACTATTGGGGTGGGAGTGACTTTGGTCGGATCTTGTGCAGGAGGAGATAAGGCGAAGTATCAGGGATGGATCTTCATCAAAGAATGAATATGAAGAGAATTTCTCTTTGGCTGCCAAAGCAAGGAAAGGAAAGGGGAAGAAATCCCATCCAAAATTTGAAGCTAAAGGCAAGAAGAAGGATTTGTCCAAGGTGAAGTGTTTTCACTGTCATGAACATGGGCATTTCGCCACTAACTACCCATAGAAAAAGAAAAAAAATAAGGCTGCTGGAGCTGTAGCTGGAGAGGCCTTAGCCTCAAAATTTGAACTTTATTTCTCATTGATCACATGCTTGGTTTCAAGCTCAATGGGATCGGTGTGGTATCTTGATAGTGGTGCGTCTTTCCATATGACAGGAGACAAGGAGTTGTTTAGTGACTTGGAGGAGAAGGACCTCCAAATGCATATAGAGATGGGTGACGATGGTCGATACAGTGTGAATGACATTGGGACCATTAAATTTGAGAGGGAGTTAGGTAATCCATTTCTATTGAACTATGTTATGCATGTTCCAAGTCTGAAGAATAACTTGGTCTCAGTCGCAACGTTGGAAGATAGAGGTTATGACATTGTTTTCAGCAAGGGAAAAGCTCTCCTACAACACAAAAAATAGTTCAAACCAAGAGGATAGGGATTCAAGTTAAGAATCTCTACAAGCTGGAGGTAGATGGCTGCACTGCAATGAGGGGCAAAGCAAAATAAGTGGTGAGACGGGATGAGGGTGAATTATGGCACAGGAGATTGGGCCATCTTCACCATGGCGCTTTGAAGATTTTGCAGCGGATTTCTACTGGACTTCCTAAGGGTACTCTTGCACAGTCAAATCAGTGCAAGGGATGTAATATGGGTAATTTTGTGAAGACCACCTTTCATGAGAAGGAGAACCATGCTTTGGTGATCCTGGAGAGAATTCACATAGACATGTGTGGACCTTTCTCGGTTACTTCAACAAAAAAATACAAGTATTATGTTATATTTGTTGATGACTATTCTCGTAGATTTTGGATCTTCTTAATGCAGAAGAAGAGCGAAACATTCTCAAAGTTCTGTGAGTTTAAAGCATTGGTGGAGAAGGAGTCGGGGAAGCAAGTGAAATATCTATGGAGCGATAATGGTGGTGAATACATCTCAGGTGAATTCAAAGACTTTTGTAGCAAATAAGGAATTCGAAGAGAACTCATAGCGCCTCATAACCCACATAAAAATGAGGTCATGGAGGGGAAGAACAGAATGACCATGGGTGTTGCACGAGCTATGCGGCATGACCAGAGCCTACCGATGCACTTATGGGTGGAAGCATGCAACACTGCGGTTTATGTGCAAAACCATTGTCCTCATAGAATAATTGGCATGAGTACACTTGAAGAAGCTTTTACTGGTAAGAAGCCTGATATTTCTCATTTGAAGATTTTTGGCTCATCTGTTTACATTCATGTGACAAAGGATGCTTGGAAGAAGCTGGAGCTGACTGCAGAAGTTGGGATATTTGTGGGGTACACAGAAACACCCCATAATTATCGTGTTTATTTTCCAGACAATCTGATGACTGTGGTGCGATGGGATATAAAATTCAAGGAGGTGAAAGTTGTGAAGTTGTTGCTTGAGAGGGAGCTACACTTGCATGCAGAGGAGGAACTTATTGTTCCCAAAGATGAGCCTCTAGATGTGGATCAGCCACAAGAGGAGATTCATGGAGTGGAGGAGTCCACTCATGCATACCCAAACATTAGACAAGGAAAAAAGCGTACCACAGAAGCTGAGAGACTGAAGCTTGATGCGGCACAAAATGTAGGAGTCCCTACATCACAGCGCAGACAGAGACAGTCACCTGACCAATTTACTGGATACATGGCTCTTATGAGCAAGTGTATCATGACAGAGCCATATTATTTTGAAGAAGCACTGCAGGAGTCCACATGGGTAGATGCCATGGTGGAGGAGTATGACTCCATTGTCGGAAATAGTGCTTGGGAGATTGTTGCAAGGCCTGTGGGAAAATCAGTTGTAGGATCAAGATGGATCTACAAGGTAAAGCAAGTTGCTGATGGGAGTGTCGAGAATTATAAGGAAAGATTTGTTTCCTAGGGCTTCTCATAGATCGAGGGGATTTATTATGAAGAAACCTTTGCACCTGTCACACAGTATTCTTCCATAAGGACCATCCTTGCTCTCTCATCGCAGATGGGTTAGCACATTCATCAGATGGATGAGAAGATTGTGTTCCTTAATGGGATTATTGAGGAAGAGGTGTACATCGAGCAGCCTGAAGGATTTGAGATTTTCAGCAGGGAGTCACATGTGTGCAGACTCAAAAGAGCGTTGTATGGGCTGAAGCAAGCATCACGTGCTTGGTACACACAGATTGACAGCTATTTCACTGGACTTGGCTTCACCAAGAGTGAGGCGGATGCAATCCTATACCAAATTGTGGTGGAGGGATAGATTTTAATCATTGTTCTTTATGTTGATGATTTAATACTAACGGGTGATGAGCAGTTTATACACTCATGCAAGGCAGATATTGCAAAGGAGTTCGAGATGAAGGATTTGGACCTCCTTCATTATTTCTTTGGATTGGAAATATGGCAGCGAGAAGGTGAACTATTTGTGTCTCAAGGAAAGTATGCTTGGGAGATACTTGGTAAGTTTCACATGGAGGACTGCAAGCCCATGGATACTCCTCTTCTAGGAAATTGGAGGAAAGAGGATGCTACATCGATAGAGGTAGTTGATGCCACTATTTATCGACAGTTGGTGTGTTTGCTCATGTATTTAGTTAATACAAGACCTGACATATGCTATGCGGTGAACCAACTTTCATAAGTGATGGTTAAGCCTACCAAGCTTTTTTGGAAGGAAAGCAAGCATGTCCTGAGGTATCTCAGGGGCACATCTGAGTATGGCTTATGGTACAAATAGATGGATGAGGTGAAGTTGCATGGCTTCACGAATGCATATTGGGCAGGCATCCCAACATACATAAAGAGCACATCAGGAGGGGTTTTCAGTATCATATCTACAACAGTTTCTTGGTACAACAGGAAACAAAGATTCATGGCACTCAGTTCAGCGGAAGCATAATACATGGCAGCAAGTCAAGTTGCATGTGAGGCTATTTGGATGAGGAAGATCCTGGTCGGTTTGTGTGGTTCACATTTATATCCTACAGTGATACATTGTGATAATCAGAGTTGCATTAAACTCTCGATTAATCCTGTGTTTCATGATAGATCTAAACATATTGATATCTGGTATCATCATATCAGATATTGTGTGCAGCGGAAGATCATGTTGCTTTAGTACATTCCTACGGAAGATCAGGATGGAGATATTCCGACAAGGCGCTACCAGAGAAAATTCGAATACCATAGAGGTAGGATCAGGGTGAAGGATAATCCCTATCTTGTTGAGAGGGAGTGTTGAGATTCAACAAGATGATGAGCTTAGTGAAAATTAGTCACCTTCACTAAGTGGGCCCGCAGGCTATTTTTAGGTGTATGTCTATTTTTAGACATAGTGAGCATATTCTATAAGTTGTAGGATGCTATTTGTAGATGGTTGGTCGAATGTGAAAAATATATGAAATTATATTTTTAGAATATTTGGCGAAGTCTATTTATAGATCGTAGATCTAAAAATAGATGCATGTCGATTATTATTAGCTCTTAATAATAATCCGACAATAAACATCAACTTATTCTCTTGGAGCACTTTATTTCAATATACAGATTTTTCAAATCAGTGGGCTGAAGGAATTACACAATTCCTAGCGTTTATTGGTGGTTCATGCATGAAGGACTCAGTTAGAACTGAAGTGGAAACGTTATGACAGAGTTGGAAGAGTATTTAAATGAGTTTTTATTTAGTTTAACTCAGTTAAGTGAGTTAAACTCAGTTGAGCTAGTTGTATCTAGTCTACTGAATGATACACTAGTGAGAGTGGAGCGAATTAATTCACAACTAATAACTCACTAACAACTGAACAAAAACAACAGTTAACTATAGTGCATGTCAGTTCCAGTGGAGACCGAGTGGAGAGATAGGTGAAAGGGTAAGATGGACTATCCGTTGTGACTATAGTGATGCATTGATTGCATCACACACACATTGGAGTTTCCAATGAGGATTGCATAGTCAAGGCAAGGCCAGTTCGAATTCATTCAGGGGTCTTCTTCAGCAGGGATTTCGCAGTGGAGGTAGGCTATCAGGTGGCAAGAAATCAGTGCATGGATTTGCAGATTTCTTCTGATTAGCGTGCGACGATTGTATTGTACTGAGAGCTTGATGTACTAAGCTTTGTATGAGATTGTTAGATGATATCCATGATACATAATATATGATATTTGGGGTTTTTAGCTTCAGGATTTCCCGTTAAACAATTGTGTTATATGTGATTTTTTTTATTGATTAATGTGTTTGCAATTGAGTTTTTAAATTTCCACAAAAGATTAACAGTGGAAGGATTTTGTATTTAGAAAGAAGATAAATATTTTTAGATCCGGAGAATCTGGATATATACATGCATATGTTATATAATTTCTACAATGCGTCCCCACAACTCGAACTAATTGGGTAGCTAATCCAACTATAATGTCCTCATCGTGATAATTTCCATCCTCATACCATGCGTTAGTTCTTCCTCTACATTCTGTCACATCCATCAACTCAATCAAGAATCGATCCCATCCAAGTGAAAATAGGCCATTTTTGGGTCCATGAAGTGATCTCCATGTCATCCACAATATGCTATCCATGATGCTAATCCATGTGCTACCTATATGCCAAGTAGTCACATCCTCCAAGCATCATCAAAATTAAGAAGTATCCCTCTCATAAAATCAATCAAAGTGTCATATCCAGGTCCATGAAGTAATGTTCATCCCATCTGCAATATGCATCCATCAAGTAAAAAGTGTGGCTAATTCAAGTAGACTCAACCCATGCCCAAGTTTACCTCACTAAGGCATATCTATCACTGCATCTCCATCAAAATGTCCTGGCTCGATCATCTCCATCAAGTGACTCCTTGTTAGGTACCTATATTACTAGTATAGTCCCTTATTGTTGTTAGTGTAAACCCCTTATTGTTATTATTGTACCCCTGTAACCCCCATATTTTTATTATTGTGCCCTTAAATTATTATTGTTAGGTTGAATAGGATTACATTGTGGTCCCACTGGGATTACATTATGGCCCCATGGACTCCTATATATAGAAAGGAGGTTTTATAATTTGTATCATCCAAGAATTGTTCATTTATGTAATTTATTGGAGGTTTCCCCCCTTGAAGTGGCTTATTTATAAGGCATTGATATCTCTTTCCTTCTATTTTTGGAGTTGGTTACACAACATTTGGTATCAGAGCTTTGGATTCTAGGGTTTCGCTGCTCCAAACAGGTCATCGTGGAATTTTCGTTATAAATTTTTTTCTACGAAGTTTTAGAATCTGAAATTTTTAGGGTGCGAAGCTGAAATCTTGAGGAACATATTCTAAAAATTTCAGATTTTTTTTCACGATATTTTCCGAGATATGATCTGTGGAAGTTAGGTCTTTTTTCAGGCTCCTCAATTTAATCTAAACAGGTCATCGTGGAATTTGCACTATAACATTTTTTCTACGAAGGTTCAGAATCTTAAATTTTTAGGGAACGAATTTGAAATCCTGAGGAAAGTCGTCAAAAAATTTCAGAGCTTGGTTCGCAATATTTTCGGAGATATGATCTGTGGAAGGTAGTGCTTTTTCAGGCTCTTGAATTTCATCTCAAAGAGGTGAGCGTGGGAAAATATTCATAACTCTCTCTCTGGGCATCATATTGGAGTGCTGTAAAAAGTGGTCGCAATTACATAGACTATAGTTTCTTTTCTATCAATTTCAGAGCTAAAAGATGAAACAATGACACGTGGCAATTCGTTCAAGTTTGCTCTACTGAACCAGTCCATAATTAGGTCATTGTGGGAGATTGGACATAACTTTGCCTTGGAGAATCAAAATCAAGTCAAACCTGTGGCATTCGAAATATAATTTAGAAGGCTACCTCAGTACCCAATTTTAGATATTTAAGAGCTGCAATCACAAAGATAATCCAATTTCAATATCGAGCTCCTCAAAAGCAAGAAAAAGGTGTGTATTTTTTTTACGAATTGCATAAGTCTTGTTTGAAGAATCAATTTGAATTGATTCCAAGGGCATATTGTAGAATATATATCATTATTGGGTTAAAAAAAAATGCCCCATAAAAATAATTCAACACCCATTAAACCTTCAGAAGGCTCTATTATGACTCATGAAGATGACGAATTGCAACATGATCTATCAAAATTATAAGAGCAAGTGCACCAAATTTCGCTCTCGCAAAGAGAAACAAAAAATGAAATGGATGTTTTGAATAAAGGCGTGGAATCTAAGATAGATGGCATGGAATCTAAGATGGATGACATGGAAGCTAAGATCGATGAAAAAATGAAAGACAACATGGAAAACATGAAGAATGATCTAAAAGCAGACATGGAAAGTTTGACAAAGTTGATATAAGAAATGTTTCCGAATGGTGAAAAGATAGTAGAGGAAACTCATGATGAGAACAAACTAAATGTTAATCGTGACTTCATAAACTCTAATGTTGGTGGGAAGAACCACCATAGTCCAAAAATGGATATGAGGAAGTTTTATGGAAAGGATCCTGTAACATGGATACTACAGATGGAGTAATATTTTGATCTCCATAATGTGCAAAACTCACAAAAGGTACGCATTGAAACTTTACATTTAGAACAAAATACATTTGTATGGTATCGATGGCTTTTCTCCTGTAAAAAAATTGTCACTTGGTCATTTTTTACGTAGGAAATGATAGAACATTATGAGGATACAAAGAGAAACACCTTCTTTAGCCAATTGATAAATCTCAAACAAAAGGGCTTAGTGGGGGAGCACATTGAGGAATTCCAAAAATTGAATATAAGGGTAATTGATATTCCAGAGGAACATAGGATTGATCTCTTCATAGGTACTTTAAAGGATAACATCCAACATGAAGTTCACGTTTTGGAACCTGATTCATTGGAGAAGGTATTCAGGTTGGCAAGAAAAATTGAATGTAAAATTATGGCGACAAGGAAGCCTACCACTCACTTCTATAAAGAAGGAAGTGTTGCTACACCTAGATTTCCACAACCTACAAGGTTGAAACCACAAAAATTGGAAGAAAAAAGAGCAAAAGGGCTTTGCTACAGTTGTGATAGAAAATACACTAAAGGTCATAAGTGTGCTGAGAAGAAATTATTTTACATAAATTGTGAAGAGGAAGAAGAAAATGAACAAGAAGAGGATATACACCAGGAACCAACTCTAGAAGAGGAAGAAATGAATCCGACCATATCATGCAATGCACTGGTAGGAATTACCACTCCTCACACTCTCAAGATAGAAGGACATATCAAGAAGAAAAAGGTAATAGTGTTGATTGATTCAGGTAGCACCCATAATTTTATTCATTATAAGGTAGCCAAGGAATTAAATTGTTTCCTATACCCAGCACCAGAATGTCAAGTGATGGTTGCAAATGGAGGAACTATAAATTGTTCTGGAAAATGCCATAATATCAAGCTAACCATGGGGGAATATGTATTGACTAGTCCAATGCTTTCCATTCCTATGGGAGGTGCTGATGTTGTACTAGGAGTACAATGCTTACAATCTTTGGGGACGGTAGCTTTTAATTTTCAAGAACTTTTCTTGAAATTTTTTTCAGAAGGAAAGGAAGTCGAATTACGGGGTATTGAAGGGAAGCCAGGAAGGATAATAAGCTCTAATGTCATGAAAAATCTTCTAAAGAAATAACAACGAGGCGTAATTGCACAATTATGCTCACTAGAAGTTCCAACATCAAAATCATATATTTCTGCAGATCTCCAACAAGTCTTGGACAATCATTCCAAGGTGTTTGAAACTCCCAAAGGACTCCCACATATTCGTGATCATGATCATGCTATTCATTTTATTCCAGGCAGTGTTCCTCCAAACATCAGGCCTTATAGATATCCTTATGTCCAAAAGAGAGAAATTGAACGTATGATTGCAGAAATGTTATAGGCGGGTATAATTCAACCTAGTTAAAGTTCTTTCTTTGCTCCTGTAGTATTGGTACACAAGAAGGATGGATCATGACGCATGTGTCCGGATTATAGGGAGATCAATAAGCTAACCATTATAGATAAATTTCCCATTCCTGTGACTGATGAATTATTGGATGAATTACATGGAGCAATTTATTTTACCAAGTTGGATCTTCGTTCAGGATATCATCAAATTAGAATGAAGACTGAAGATATTCCAAAAACAACATTTCGAACTCATGAGGGTCATTATGAATTTTGGTCATGCCTTTTGGCCTTACCAATGCACCTTCTACATTTCAAGGGTTGATGAATTCCATTTTCAAACCCTTCCTTAGAAAATTTGTGCTAGTATTTTTTGATGATATACTAATCTACATAAGGTCTTGGAAGGATCATGTTCAACATGTTGACAGGGTGCTCAAACTATTGCAGGAGAAACAATTATATGCAAAAACATCCAAATGTTTCTTTGGAGTACAAGAGGTGGAATATCTGGGTCATATTGTATCTCACGAGGGTGTTTAAGGTAGACACTAACAAAATTAAAGCCATTAAGGAATGGAAAGTCCTCACAACCATAAAGCAGTTGCGAGGATTTCTCGGGTTAACAGGGTATTATCGCAAGTTTGTTAAGAATTATGGGAGAATAGCAGCACCTCTAACAACATTATTGAAGAAAGATGCATTTTCATGGACTCCTGAAGCAACTAAGGCCTTTGAACGTCTTAAAGAGGCAATGTGCCTAGCACCGTGCCTAGCACCGATCTTAGCTACACCAGACTTCACAAAAACCTTTATTGTGGAATGTGATGCCTCAGGAAATGGAATTGGTGCAGTTTTAATGCAGGAAGGAAGACCCATTGCGTTTGAAAGTCATCCAATCAAAGGAAAGTATTTACAGAAACCTATTTATGAGAAGGAAATGTTAGCAATACTGCATGCACTAAAGAAATGGCGAACTTACCTAATGGGAAGACACTTCAAGGTAAAAACTGATCATGATAGTCTTAAACACTTTTTGGAACAAAGAATATCTTTAGAAGAGCAGCAAAAATGGGCCACAAAGATGTTGGGTTATGACTTTGAAATAATCTACAAAAAAGGGAAGCTTAATGTTGTTGCAAATGCACTCTCAAGAAAGAATGAAGAGGTGGAAGCATTTCTTTGTGCCTGTTAGCCCCCCTATAAATTTTTTGACAAGCAAATAGGGGGCTAAATTATTTTTGAGTCTTCAAGGAATGCATTTCCTCTGAAAACACAGTCTCCTTGAAGCCTCTTTGTGTCTTTTATCCTTTGATCAAATCCCCTCTGCTGGTTCCCCTTTTAAAAGCCTCTCTGTTATGTGAAGAAATGCCCAAAGGCCCCCTTTTTCCTTCTTATTTCATCCCCCAAAGCCTTTATTTTCTCTCCCCTTTATTTCCCCTTCTTTCCCCATTTACCCCTCAAATCCCCCCAAAATCCCCTTTAATTGCTTCCCCTACCCTTTGTTTAGCTTTTTCCCCCTTTTCCCCTCTATCGTTCCCCTCCTTCACCTTAAGAATCCATTAAAAGGGGGCTAAAACCCACTTTCCGACCTTATTCTAAGGCCTAGCCCCTTCCCCTTAACCACTTCCCCACATATAACCCCGCGGTGGGACCAAGCGCTTAAGTCCCGAGCGCCAATCGCAATCGGAGCATCGGGCGGGTGTAAATCCTTTGTAACAGCGTAAACCCCTGATGCGATTGTTTTATTACAATATGCCCGCGACACATTCCTCACCGTTGATCTGTCCCTTAGATCGACGACGGAGCGCTAATCGCAAGACTCGGCTCAATCGAAATCGGAACATTCAAGTGACACCCCCCGATTGATCGCAAGTCTTTCACCAGAGCTCCGATTTAATCCCCACCGTCCGTTCCCTTCCAGATCGACGGTCCTCCGCGAATCGCAAATCCTTTCCGATCGCGTTCTTGACCGTTGATCTCCCCTCCAGATCGACGGCCAGCGCTTAATCGCTCTTGCCCCTCCGATTGTTGTCCCCACCGTTGATCTCCCTGCCTGATCGGACGGCCTGGTGCTAATCGCATCCCCTTCCCTCCATCTCCCGATTCAATCCTGTCCATCCGTTTCTCCCCCAGATCGACGACCAGCGCTCAATCGCTTCTCCCCTTCCGATCGCAATCGCAAGTCTTCTCCGTGTCGCTCCGATTGCGATGCTCTGATTTCATCCTGGCCGTCCATCCTCCCGCAGATCCGACGGCCATCGCACTCCCATTTCCTCCGATCGCAAGCCTCCCCCGCTGTTTCCCGATTGCATCCTGACCGTCCGTTCCTCCCCCAGATCGACGGCCATCGCTTAATCGCTCTATCTCTCCCAATCGCAATCGGAACTTTTTGAATGAGCGTTGTGATTGTCTTTCGCTCCGACCTCCGATTGCGATTGTGCGATTGGATCATAGTCGTCCGTTCCTCCCAGATCTGACGGCTTGAGTTTGATCGTCCTCCGCCTCCGCTGGGTCCCACATCCATAGCGTCGCTTCACTGTTTTTGTGTGTTTCCTTCGTATTACGCCCAAATGTTCGACCTTTGGGCGTTTACAATATTAATCATTTCTCTGCCGCTCTGTGTTCTTTCCACCATTCCCCACTGCTTCACCACCTCTTTCCATCGTTTCTCCGCTCTTCCGCCACCACTCCTCCGCCTCCACAGCATTTCTCCGCCACCATTGTCCGGGTGTTAACAGATTCATCTTACTGTGCAGATGGCACAGAGAGGTCTTTCAACAGTTTCCAGCGAACCAGCAGAGAGTTTTCAAAGGGGGTTAATGATTCCTAATGATGTAATTAAGGTTAACCCCGCAGTTCAGAGCCAAGGCACTGTTTGAAGACTAAGAGCGCACCAGCAATGCCATAACTGTGCTACCTAACAGCAGGACTTTTTCCTCTAGAGGTACACCTTCCCACAGCGTCCTCCATGCCTTCTCGAGCCCTGAGACAATTAAATACACTGACTGAAGCTCATTTCAGACAGTCAGGCAGCATTAAAGAAGCATGGAGGGACTTGCATATCATTCCATCCAGTTCATTTATTTCAGAAACATTGTTACCGATGAAATAGGTAACCTGACCTCAAAATGGGAACTCTAGCCCAAAAACTCTCAAAAAACATGAAAAAACACCCCAAAAAAAAAAAGTGTGTCTTCCAGAACGCACTTGTTTTTTTTTGAAGGTCAAATTTCAACATTTTCTAAAATTATGCTAAAAAAAAAATTGTTTGTTGAAAAAAGGATTGAAAAAACACCCCCAAAAAAAAAAGTGTGTCTTCCAGAACGCACTTCGTTTTTTTTTAAGGTCAAATTTCAACATTTTATAAAATTATGGTAAAAACAAAATTGTTTCTTGAAAAAAGGATTGAAAAAACACCCTCAAAACAAAACAAGTTGATGCTGGAATAACAAAAAAATAAAATTGTGTCATACTTTTGGCATTTTTAAAAATAGAAATAACATTTTTTAATTTTTAAAATTCAAACATTAAAAAAAAACCTAAAATTTAAGAAAAAAATAAATTTAAAAAATAAAAACATTTAAAAGCTTAAAATTTAAAAATATATGAAGATAAAAAAAATAAAAATTAAAACAAAGTAAAAATTTTAATTCAATCATTAAAAAAAACCTAAAATTTAAGGAAAAAAATTTAAAAAATAAACAAAAAAATTAAGATTAAAATTTAAAAAAATATAGAAATTAAAAAATAAAAATAAAAACAAAATAAAAATATTAAATTAAAAAAAAAAAAACAAGTTAAAAAAAGAAGGAAAATATAAAAAATAAAATATAGAAATTAAATTTAAAAAAGAAAAAGAAAATGCTTATTAAATTTAAAAAAAGAAAAAAAAATTAAAACAAATAATTAAATTTAAGGAAATATATTAAATTTTAATAAATTTAAAAATTCAAAATTAAAAAAAAAAACACTATTCAAATTAAAAGGAAAAAAAAGAAAAATTAATTAAAAATAAAAAATAAAAATAAAATACAATGAAAATATTAAATTTAAAACAATATATATTAAAAAAAAAAAAACTATAAAAAATAAATTAAATTTAAATTATAAAAAATAAAATATATATATGAACTTAAATTAAAATAGGTATATACATCAAATTTTATTAAATTAAAAAAAAAGGTTAATATTAAAATAACAAATTAAATTTAAAAACAAAAATATTAAATTTTAATAAATAAATGAATAAACAAATAAATTTTGAAAGAAAAAATAAAGTTTAAATATAAAAGCAAAAAAAATATTGTTAAATGAAAAACTTTAAAAACTTCAAAAATCAATTAAAAATGGAAAATTGAAAAAAAAGAAAAAAAATATTAAATAAAAAAAAATTAAAAAAATTAATACTTTAAAAAAATTAAGTTTCATTAAAAAAAAAAATCTAATTTTAAATACACAATTTTAATTGAAATAACAAAATATAAAAATTTTATGTAATTGACAAAAAAAAAATAATAATAAAAAAGTAAAACATTTAAAAAAAATATTAAATCCAAATAAATTAAAAATATATATATATATATATATAAAATTTATTGAATTTTATAAAATTATATTAAAAAACTAAACGTAAAATATATAAAATTATGAAATTAAAAAAAAAAAATCAATTAAATAAAAAAGGCAAAATTTAATAAAAATTATTAACAAAAAAAAAAAATAATAAATTAAAAAAAATAATAATAAAATTAAAAAAAATTAAAACAAAACGAATTTTATTTTAAATAACTAAAAAATAATAATAATATTTTGAAATTAAAAAAAAAAATTAAAAAAAAAAAATCAATTAAAAAAAAAAAATTAAAAAAAAAATGATTTTAAAAAAAAAAAAATTTAATTTTTTTTTTTTTAATTGATTTTATTTATTTTTTATTTTTAATTTCAAAAAATAATTTTTTTTTTCAAATTTTTTTTATTTTAATATTTTTATTATATATATATATATATATATATATATATATATATATATATTTTTTTTTTTTATTAATTTTCAATATATATATACATCTATTTTTTATTTGATTTTATTTTTATTTTTTATTTTATTTTTTAATTTTTAATATTTTTATTTTAATTTGATTTTTATTTTTTTTAATTTTGAATTTCAAAAAATTTAAAATTATTTTTTTAATTCAATTTGTTTAATTTTTTTTTTATATTTAACATTATAGAATATTTATTTTTTTAAATTTAAAATTTAAAATTTATTTATTAAAATTTTTAAATTTTAATTTAATTTAATTGTTTTTCTTAATTTTTTCGTTTATTTAGTTTTTCATTTTTAAAATCTATAAATGGTTTCATTAAAAAAAAAAAAAAACACTAAATTTATGTATATTTGTTTTTTAAGTATTTGCACGTGGTTTTTTTCATTTTTTTTGTTTTTTTTGTTTTTTGTTTTCAATTTTAATTGTTTTTTTTTTAATTTGTTTTTTTTGTAAATTTTAAAATTTGTATTTTTTTCCTTATTATTATTATTTTTTTATTTTTTATTATTTATTATTTTTTATTTTTCTAAATTTTAATTTTGTAATTTTAATTATTTTAATTTTTTTTTTAAATAAATATATATTTTTTAATATATTGTTTTTTTTAATAAGTTAGAAAAAATGTTTTTGATTTTTTTTTTTTAAATTTTTTTGTCAATTTTTGTTTTTTTTCTTTAAATTATGTGTTTTTTTTCTTCAAATTTTGTCATTTCCTTTGATATAATTTTCAAATATTTTTGTTTTATTTATTTATTTTTGTTGAAATTTTTTATTTTTATGAGCTATTTTTGTTTTTTTTTAAAATATTTTTATTGGTTTTTTTTTTAATTGTTTATATATATATATATATATATATATATATTTATCTAAGTTTTGTGTTTTATTACCAACATGAAAATCACCACTCTAAAAAAAAAGGTTGATGCAGCATCAATACGTTTCAAAATTAGCATGAAAATCACTGCTCTAAAAAAAAAAGGTTGATGCAGCATCAATACGTTTCAAAATTATCATGAAAATCACCACTCTAAAAAAAAAAAAAAAAATTGATGCTGCATCAATACATTTCAAAATTAGCATGAAAATCACTAACATTTTAAAACAAATATTCAGACTTCATAAATAAAAATTTTAGAGTGTCAAAAATGTGCACAAAAAAAAAAAATGGTGATTCTGCATCACCACTTTTCAAAATCGGGTGCTTTTTATGCTACCAAAAAAAAGTAGGTAACATTGCGGTTACCTATTTCATCGGTAACATTGTTCAGAGTGGCAGCACAGAGCTCCAAGCTCCAGAAAGGACTCCAAAGAAATATCCGAGGTCAATTTCCGGCCTGACAGAGATCTCCGAACCAGATTACAGAGTACATACAGAGCCGCAGAGCCATTAAGCAGTATGGGCGTTGACACTTCCACCGATTCTGTTTTAATGAGATCAATTTAATGGTTCATCTACCACTGCTTCTTCCTCTTCTCCTATAAGAGATCCCCGAGAACATATTGAAAAGGTTGTTGTTCAGTTGCTGGTAGTTTGCTGTTAGAGGGATTCATTCGACTGTTAGAACAGTCGTGGGAGGGAGTAGCAGAGTAGTTGTATGTAATAGGCTAGGAGGAGAAAGTCTGGGCTGTAATAGCCATTGAGCCTTATTGTACATGACTGGTTTTGCATCAATTAATCAAAGCACATTTCACAGGATCCTGGTCTATTACTATTGGTGATGTGTTTCTTAACTCTGTTTATTACATTTCCATATTGTTTCATGTTCTTCTGGTAGGCATCAGAATAATGGTATAGGATTCACCCTTGTTAGGTTCCCTATGCTGTCTTCTCTCCCTACCTTTATGTTTTCTGCTCCATGTGCTATCTAAGAGTTAATTCATTGGTTTAACCAGCACAACGGATGTTATTGCCTGCTGGCTGATGTATGAACTTGGGGGTTTGCCTCTTAGATCTTTCTTTGTAATCGTATCTCTGTCTTTCCCTTGGAGTTGCTAATGCAGACCTGGAGTTAAATGACCTCTGGTCTGATCTATAAGCAGCCCCATTGTCTCTCTGAGAGCCGCCTTTGAGTATGTTCAAGCAGGTCTGGAGTTAAATGACCTCTGACCTGATCTATAGACAGAAATCTGGTTGTTCTCCTTCTTTCACTTTCCTTCCTTGATGTTCCACCCCACTCTCTAATCTAAATATCCTTTAGTATTAGATGACATGCCCTTTGAAAGCCTTGGCTAGTGGATGCAAGTAATTTCCTTTTATGAATCCATAGCCCAATGGATGGCACGGTCTTGTCCTATCATCTCTGCTGAAACATCCTGCTGCTTTGTTCCTTCTTTCTCATTTCTTTCTCAGTCTATGATCTCATGACTCAACCCAGCAACCCTTCAACCAAATTATTTAAAACCCCCCTCTGTGCTTCATAACTAGCCTAACATCTCAATTCGAGCTTCAAAGATATATTATTCTTTGCTCTATTTGGAGAGATCCCTCTCCGGGTCCAGGAGGGCTAGATCCTAGGGCCCCAAAGTGGTTTGATGTTGTCTCATCTTTTGGTATTGCAAAATCTGCCAAAACATGGGAACCCCAACAGTGCCATTTCTATTATCCAACCAGATTGGATAACCGAAGCAAGAGATGAATGGAAGAAGGACAAAGAAGTATGGACACTCATTCAAAATTTGCAGCAAGATCCTAGTACATCTAATACATTTAGTTGGAAAAATGATTCTTTATGGTACAAAGATCACTTATATCTTTGTAAGAATTCCCAACTAAAACAAAAGATTCTTTTGGAATTGTACACTTCTCCTTTAGGAGGACACTTAGGATTTTTAAAAACTTACCACAGGGTGAAGAAAGAATTTTTTTCGGATGGCCTTAAATCTGATATTCAAAATTTTGTGGCAGAATGTTTGGTTTATTAGCAGAATAAAGTTGAGACAACTAACACCCCGAGACTTCTACAACCTTTATCTATTCCAAGTCAACGTTGGGAGGATATTTCAATGGATTTTATTACAGGTTTACCTAAGTCCGAAGGAAAGAGCTTCATCATGGTGGTAGTTGATAGACTTACCTAGTATGCACACTTTTGTGCATTATCTCATCCATTTAAATCAAGTACAGTTACTACTACATTTATGGACACAATTCAAAAGCTACATGGAAACCCAAGGGTTATTGTGAGCGACAGAGATCCCATTTTTACTGGAATTTTTTGGATGGAGTTATTTTCTTGTTTGGGTACTCAATTAGCTCATAGCTCATCTTATCATCCTCAATCTGATGGTCAAACTAAGATATTAAATAAATTTTTGGAAGGATATCTTTGTTGTTTTGTATCTGATAAACAAACACAATGGTTCAAGTGGTTACCTCTCGCTAAATGGTGTTATAACACTTCCTTCCATACTGCAGCAAAAATGACCCCATTTATGGCACTTTATGGATATCATCCACCATCCATCACATCATCTTTAAGAGAAAATTCGAAGGTTAAAGCAGTGGAAGATCACATCGAGCATCAACAAGAAGTTCTCCAACTCTTAAAGGATAACCTGAATTTGGCACAAAATCGAATGAAACAACAGGCAGATCAACATCGCAGGGAGAGAAGTTTTGATGTAGGAGATTGGGTATTTTTACGGCTACAACCATACAAACAAATGTCCCTCAAGCAAGCAAAGAAGGATAATAAATTATCGCCAAAGTACCATGGTCCTTACAAGGTGTTGCAAAAGATTGGTACTATGGCATACAAATTGGAGCTTCCTGCTTCTTCGCGAGTACATCCAGTTTTCCATGTTTCATGCTTAAAGAAGGTTATAGGTGAAAATCTTCCAGTTCAAACAATATTGCCAGAACTTGATGAGGAAGGAAAATAATATTGGAACCTGAAGTGGTCATGGAAACAAGAACTCGACAGCTACGGAATCGATCAATTTCAGAGTATCTCATCAAGTGGAAGAACTTACCCACTGAAGATTCTACATGGGAGGATGAGAATTTTATACAAAAGCACCCAGAGCTACTTAAGCGTTGAGGACAACACTTTTTTGAAGGAGAGGGGCATGTTAGGTCCCTATATTACTAGTATAGTCCCTTATTGTTGTTAGTGTAACCCCCTTATTGTTATTATTGTACACCTGTAACCCCCATATTGTTATTATTGTGCCCTTAAATTATTATTGTTAGGTCGGCTAGGATTACATTGTGGCCCCATGGACTCCTATATATAGAAAGGAGGTTTTGTAATTTGTATCATCCAAGAATTGTTGATTTATGTAATGTATTGGAGGTTGCCCCCTTGAAGTGGCTTATTTCTAAGGCATTGATATCTCTTTTCTTCTATTTTTGGAGCTGGTTACACAACACTCCTCCCAAACACACACCATAAATGTGCTCAAAGGTATGCATCCCATAATGCATCAAAGTCAAGACCAATCCTAACCTCAGATCCCCAATGAATCATATACTGCAAGATCACCATAACATGAAGCCTCCAATGAATGAAACTCATCATGAACTCCCATGCCTCATCATATCCAATGCGTTGGAAAGCCTACTTGTATTGGCCATGAGTGCCATCACAAGTTCTCCTACCCTGCAATCATATGAATGTCCTCATAGGCTGCTCATCCAACCAATGTCTTGCTTCTCATCGTGAAAAACATCCATCAGTCCATCTCTAAAATATATCATGTAGTCCATGTGCATGACTTTGGTTGTCCATGTGTTCATCCAACTAAAATCAACTCAAATCTCGTCATCCTCATGTGTGTATGTAGAGGTGAAGTGCTCTCGGTCATTTCTACCATCGTTCCATCATGAGTACTTCCTTCAAGGCTTCTCCCCCACTAGAGGTGCACAAAGAGTTACTTCTTGGTTGTAGGCCATGAAGAAGTCTACTCCACCAATATGCCCTACCACCAACGTAGTCTATAGTTCATGCCGGGCACTATTCATTCCATGTGGCTAAGCATGACCCTTTCCATCACAAAGATCATCAAGTTCCACCCTTGTCGAGGGAATTTGAACCATCTAGACTAAGGTCACAAATTTCCCTATCAAGGTCTTCAACAAGCAATGCTCCTTGTTCCTCCAATGTAAAAGGTCTCATGATAGGCATCCAAGGAGACATAATTCATGGTGTTAGCAAAGAAGTCATCTTCTTTCTCATCCCCATATGTGGTCCATATTCCTTATGCTTCAATGAAACACAAGTCATATCTCCATGAAGACTCTCTAAGTGAGTGTCCTCCATCCTCATCAATGTCTTTGATGTGTTTGATCCTGGTACAACCTGCTCTTCAAGTTGCCCTTCGATCATGATCACACTTGCAACATCTTCATGTGGTTCATCCACCAATGCTTGCAATGTGTCTTGTCTTGGTTCAACTTGTTCCACAAGTTCTTCCTTCATCTCCTTCATCTCTATAACATCCTCAAGAGAATCATCCATCACTGATGTTTGTAATGTTCTTGGATATGGTCCAACCTATTCATCAAGTCCATCCTTGACATCTTCTACATCTGCAACATCCTTCTGTGGCTTCACCATCAATTCTTGTAATGTGTTTGGTCCTGATCCAACTTGTTCACCGAGTTCCTCCTTGACTTCTATAACATTCACAACATCCTTTGGTTCTTCAAGTTCAACATTTTTCCCATGAGAGTTTCCCAAGGAATTTCACATCTCTACTACCTCATCTCTAATGTGCTTCAAGTGTTCATACACTTGCACAAGAGATTTTTATTTTTTCCGCCCTCTTTCGTCCCAAAACCTTGTCATATTTGCAAGCTCTTGTTGAGCCTTCAAACCTACTTCTTTTATAGTTTCAAGCTACAATACTTCTGGCAACCCTGCACTAGTATTCATGCTTCCTTTGAGATACCAATATCAACCAAGTGTGGGATCAATAGCTCTGATACCACCTGCCACACCCCTATACCTTGGTATTCTTTCAACCAAGCTACAGACGGGTGTGACACTACCTTGTTTTTCTTTTTTTCAAATACTCTACAAGTAGACTACGCATTACTCAAAACCTTTTTATTTAATTTGTCAAAGTGTTCTTGTGCTGGAATAAAATATCATAAACATCAATATCAAATCCACATGAAGCCCATAACATTCAAGGGAGGGGCAACTCCCTGATTATAAGTCTGCCCAATATTATGTTTCATAAAATGTATATAATACAAGTCCAATCTAGCAAAATCCACTTCAACTCCTTTGGCAAGGTGGGTTTACCTCTTGACCAAGCTTACAATACTTGTCAATCCTTAAACCAACATAAAACATCCATTTACAGCATTAAAATCAACCTTGGGAATTTCTACCCAAGTGTCGTGTTGCCGGGTCACTTGGGTCACCTTGGTACTGCTGTTGCATGTTACCTTCACGTACTTTTTAGAAGCACCGTCTGTCCAAATCGAACTCTCGTACTCTAGTTAGCTTTTGCCCACCAGTCCGGAGCTGCTGCACTTGGTGCACACCAAATTTGCCAAAAGATCACTTCTATACATTGCATGAACTCACGTTCAGTTGTGTGCCCGAACTAACCCAACCCGACCTGTGGATGCCCCGCGGCACTGTTTCGCATGCGTTTCTGAATGTGATTGTCCCGACTCGACCCGATGCCCTGAAACACTATTCCAAACGCGTTTCCTGAACAAAGATGACACGAATAAACTTGACGCCCTAAAACACTGTTCCGAACGTGTTTCCTGAATGCGACTGACCCAACATGACTCGACACCCTAAAACACTGTTTTGAACGTGTTTCCTGAACACGGCTAACCTGACTCGACCCGATGCCCTGAAACAGTGTTCCGAATGCGTTTCTGCATGCACTCACCCGATTCAACCCTGCACCCTGCACATCATTACTACGGCCTTGCCTTTTCTCATCAAGGCAGGAGCTCGCATCAACAAGATGTTGATGTCTTGTCTTGATGCATAGACACTCCTTTATGTATCCCTTGATGCCTGATTAGATTCGAATGATGTTCAACTCCAAATCCACGTTGTGTATATATATGCGTTTAGTTTATGTTGAACGTGGGTGGGGGCTTGCCCATGAGTCGACCGACCACTTCTCCACATCACGTCGACCTTACCACTTTAATATGTCGGCCTCCATATTTTCACAATACAGCCTTGGTCACTAAGTGACGTATAAACGTCAGATTGTCACCAACGCTTTCTCCAATACTTAGCCAATTCCGCACTTCGCTTGTCTGTCGCTTCTTTCGTCGCACAACCACCAAGCTTTCATTGCATCATAGATAAATATAATGTTTCGTCATTTTTGTCCGCCGGAGCGCCCATCCAACTACACATAGTAGTTTTCGTCACTACATGACCATCCTTCATCGCATGTCCACCGAATGCTCTGCCACGTGACTCAGTCATTGTCCTCGACTCGTGGGCCTTACACCCATGGCCCTGAGGGAGGCGAGGGTCGATTCCGAGAATTGACCCTTGCCACCTAGGGGCTGCGGCGCTCAGCCGACGGATGACAGAATAGTTGGCAACTCTCCCACCGCCCGTTGGCTGAGTGCCGAGGCTATCGATCCTTATCGCCTTAGGGCTGCGACGCTCGACTGACGAGTGGCGGGAGAGCTGCTAGCTCCCCCACCGCCCATCAGCCGAGCGCCGCAGCCCTTAGGGCAGCCGTGAAAACCGAATTTTTAAAATTTCTTATTAGTTTTTATTTTGTTAGATCTAAGAATTTTGTGATCCATAATGTAGATAGATAGAAAATCTTTCGAATTAATCACATCATTAGGATGTGATTAATCCGAAAGATTTTCTATCTATCTAGTTTTTATTTTATTTTATTTTTAATGTTTTTAATAATTTTTATTTTTATTTTTTTTAATTTAATATTTTTTTAATTTTGAATTTTTTTAATTTTAAATTAAAAAGGTGTTTTTATTAATTTTTTTATTATTTTTCAAATTTATTATTTTTTAATTTAAAAAAAAATACGAATGATGTTTTTTTTTTTTTTAATTCTTTCAAAATGTTGTATTTTTCATAGTTGTTTTTTATTTAAATTTTATTTTTATTTTTTTATTATTTTAAAATTTTATTTTAATGTTATTTTTAATTTTTTTTTTTAAATTTAAATTTCTGAATTTTAGTTATTTTGTATGTTAATATTTTATTATTTTAATTATTTTTTATTTTTTAATTTTAGTTATTTTATTTTATCATTTTCTTTAGTTATGTTATATATATATATATATATATATATATATATATATATATATATATATATATATATATATACTTTTCTTTTCTTTTTTTAACTCAATTTTTTTTCTTTTTGGTTAATTTTTATTTTTTTCTTGAAATTATGCATTTTTTTCCCTTTATTTATTTATTTTTTGAATTTTTTATTTTTACAAGTTGTTTTTGTTTGCTTTTACATTTTTATTAGTTTTTTTTTCATATTTTTTATGTTGGATTTTTTTTCATCACATTTTTTTTATTTTATTACCAAGATGAAAATCACCGCTCTAAACAAAAATGATTGATGTTGCATTAACACTTTTCAAAATTAGCATGAAAATCACTAACATTTTAAAAACAATGTTCATACTTGATAAATAAAAAAATTAAAGTGCCAAAAAAATCACCATTTTTCTAAATCGACATGACATTTTTAAAAAAAATCAAAGAAAATTTAAGGTTCCAAAAAATGCTAAAAAAAAAAGGTTATTCTACATCACCACTTTTCAAAATCGACATGAAAGCATTATGTATATATATATATATATATATATATATATATATATATATATATATGTATATATATATATATATATATATATATATATATATATATATATTATTCTACATCACCACTTTTCAAAATCGACATGAAAGCATTATGTATATATATATATATAAGAAAATTTAAAGTGCCAAAACTATGCTAAAAAAAAGGGTGATTCTGCATCACCACTTTTCAAAATCGGGTGCTTTTATTGCTACCTCAAAAAAAAAACAGATACTAGGTCATTTTCCTATTTGATCAGTAACTATGTTAATTTAGAAGTTGTACATTTAATTGTCAATTTGGTGTTCATATGGAACTTGTGAATTTTCATTCGTTGTATATGTTAATACAATGTGTTAAGTGCCAATGATGTTGTAGTACTAACTAAGTATTATAGAGTTGTATGTTACAGGTCTTCACAAGTCAACAATTCACACTTTGTAGGAATTTAAAAAGGCTTACACATGAAGGAATTGAACTACCACACTTCACACTTACAAGAATTGAAATATCACACTTCATACCTAGAAGAATTGAAATATCACCCTTGGAACTTGAAGGAATTGAATGACTAACTATGAATTTGAAAAGGGGTAACTTGCTCTTACTTGAAAGTAAACATACAAGCAAGAGAGTAAATGGGTGACTTGATCAAGCTAACTATTCATTCCCAAACTCTATAACATGAATTGATGAGACACTGAAATGCTAGAAAAATATGATACAACAATCCTAACTCAACAAGTTGAATTGAGTGTGCTATCTTAAATTATGGAAAACAAAATGAATCACTTATTAATTCGATCAACACAGTGTTATAAAACATAGTAAATGACTTAACAAGTTGTAGTAGAAATATTAATTAGGAAATAGAGTAAATTTTCTAACTGATTTGCAATAGTTTGAATAATTAAGAAATATATTAAATAATTAGATTAACTAAACTATGGATGTAAATATAAACTACGCTAGCTAAAATATAGTTTTATACACGGATAATGATGGGGTTGTACCTCCTTAGACAAGAAACTGGTTAAAATTGTTGCAACACACCTACACTATCAACACATCTCGCACAGGAAATGAAGCACGAACTAGCAAGATTTTTAATTAACAACACTCAAAATTACAACAATCCTATCTTTATTTCCCCCTCCCTTTAGCTCAAGTAGAGCAAGATATTTATATAATAATTCAATATCCCAATTTGATCATGAAAATGAGGGATATCCGTGAGAATATTTGGTTATTCTCCCTTTGTTACAACAAAATATTCAAAAGATTGAAAAATTGGAAATATGCTTACTCACTCAACCATCCTGAAAGGTAGTAGGTTGGGTCAAATAAATTGTGGTAAACCTCTCCACATTGGACAACAAACCATCATTCTCATTACCTCCTTTGAGTAATCAAGTGGGCAATTCCCCCATCAAGTAGTTGGAAGTGACAATTGTGCATTCATTAGATAACCATCTTCTTGTTGCTAGAGTTGTCCATAGAGTTGTAATTGGTAAAGAATCATAGTAGTTGATTTCATGGTTGATATGGCAAGTTATTGCAACATCAGTTCTTGGATGTGTTGCATCATTGATCGTCCAACATGTTGCAACATTAGTACTTCTGAACGAGTTACAACATCAAAGCTCCAAGTTTTTGTAGTATCAGTGCTAAGTCATGTTGCACCATCAATACTTCTTGAGGTGTTGCAACAATGAAATTAGGGAGGTATTGCAACAAGTCAATCTGGGATGTTGTAGCAGCATAAAGGTGTTACAACATCATAGAGTGTTGCAACAACTAAACTTCTTAAAATACTTTTTTTTTCTTACAAGGGTACATGAACAACTATTTCTGAATTATTTGTGATAAATTATCATTAGTTAGCATAAAAGGAATATTCTTCCCTTAATACATATAAATCAACATCAAAAGTGATATAATTAGGGAAATATTGTGCCTTGGTGAAAAAGGCAGCATTGTGAGAAAAAATGGGTTATAAGATGGTATGGAGATGGGAAACATGTATTAAAAAGGTGGTGAATGGGTGTTGAAATGATCTAGGTGGCTCTAGAGAGGCTCAAAAATTAAAGTCTTCAGATTTCATAAAAACTAGGACTAGATCAAAGAGCTCGTCATCCTGATTTGAATGATGCAGACAACACATCAATATGAATTCGTATGTGCAAGTTATTGTAATTAAAAGTTTCAAGTCAAAGAAGGAGGTTTTTTTTTTCACCAGTTAAATTTGAAGCATAGCTAACTTTGGAATTCTGACTAAATTTGGTGGCAAGAAACCAAGCAACGAATTAGCACTAAACGAAAACTCGAACTAGTCAAAATGTTGCCCAGTTAAATTTTCCAATGACCCCTCGGAATTTGACGGAAAATTTTAAATCAATTTAAAAAAAAAATAATATGATAAAAAATAGGGTGGTGGGCCACCAAACCCACCCCCCCATGGTAAAAAATAAATAAATATGGGTAGGGGCTATTAGGTCTGACCCCAGGACCCCATCCAATGCTCACCATATAATACACGGGGCTGACATGGATTGAATCCACAACAATCGTCGGACGACCCGCCCAACGGTTGGCCCCAATTAAAAAAAAACAAACATTATATGGGCATGGGAATGGTTTGAATGTGGCCCACCACCAGACCAATGCCTGCTTTGGGGCCGCCAACCAAACGATCAACGACCTATGTCTTTTAAATTCCACCAAAACATTCATATAAAATCCTTAACACTTGAGCGTCGAGAGGGGGGATAGAATGGGACACGAAACTTAGTGCTTGTGCAAAATGAGGTGCATAATAATATGTAAAGCGGAAGTGTTGTGGAAACATGACCATATGGAACCTTGATGCAAGAATCTTTGAGGAATCCCTTAGATTCCTTGGAGGTCCAGATTTGTAGATGTCAACATGGGGTTAGTTTTATACTCAAATTTCATGATTTTTTGCAAGGATCGTGATGGCCAATAATTTTGTAATTTGAGAAACCAATTTTCAATCCATCGTCAGATTGGGAGGTATAATGATGCATTTTGGCCACTTTTTTATTTTTATTTTGATGGAATGATGAATGTATGTTGTAGATTTTGGTGATCTCTGTATGTTTCAATAGGACAATGAGATCTGAATCTTTGCAAGAAATTCATCATTTTAGTTATTGCACGAAGACCAAGATGGTGCAGTGATGAAAGAGGGCCATGTTGACACTTTTATAGAAAGTAGTCATGTTTACAACCGTTGGTCTCATAATTTTGGGATGATTATGAAGATGATGAGTATGATTTGACTCTGATCAGCAGATTCAATAGGACCTGTAGCTACTTATGTGAGAGTATCCATTTATTCCACTTTTGTGAGAAATCATTTATTTTCATTGTTGAAGGAGAAGAATTTGTGAGTGATAGTTCTTTGTAGGAGAATGTCTCTTTGCCACTCAAGATGAAAGATCTATCCTTATGTTGATGAGGATTTTCCATGTAGTCATTATATTTTGCTGAGACTAATGAAGTTGCCTCCTCGCTATTAACCTAGGGCCTAAAGATGCAATCCACACTAGAGTAACTCCATTATCACATTGTGTATTTTTTGCTTCACGACTATTTTCTCATTTTTTATGTTGATGTATTGGTGAAGTATTATTTAGAGAATGTATTTCTCATGTTTCACATGCAAAGAGAAGTGTCAGTAAAAGGTCTTGTAATGAAGATTTTTGTTTAATAGTTTTCACAAAATTTTTTAGATCAAGTGGTATCAGAGTGGTCTAACCATTTTTCCAAGGATTGCGAATGTCATCATGGGTAAGGGATTGAAGAGAGAAACACTTCAAGAGTTGGAATAGATTAAACATTGAATTTAGAAAGAGAATGCATAGCTTACAAGGCTTCTACAACATGTAGAGTAAGAGAAGTGGAAATTGAGGCTCGTGTTAAAGCAGGTTGTGGAGGAACAAATGGGAGAATGTTCCACTACAAAATGAGAGTTTTCCAAAGAGGATGACCAAGTATCGCTGACTGGATCGAAGGTAAAATAAAATCCTTCTCATGATAATATTTCTATTAGAATCATATAGATACCTATTTCGGGGACCAACATGAAACTCATCACCAAGATGAGGTATAAAGGAGGAGGAATTGGTATTAATGGCCAAAGAAATACATAGCCATTGGAGGTTGTAAGAAGGCCTCAATTTGTAGGATTGGGGTATATTGAAGGAGAATGTTCAAAATCAACAGAAGTAAGGGATTCATAAAATAAAGGATCTAATCCATTTCCAAAAACATCGAGGAAAGAGGATGATGAGAGCACATCACAATATTCCCATGATAATGAGAATCACAAAGGTAGAGCTAAGGAAAGTACTTCTCACCATGCTTGCGCCAAAGACAACCAATCAAGGTATAAAAAGTGTTGGTATTCTAATGTTAATTTTGATTACAAGAAGATTGATAATGATGAGAAAAACTTATGGAATAGAAAACCATGTACCTTTTGTGGTTTGAATAACCATGTTGTTGTCAAGTGTTGGAAAAGAATGGAAACCAGGAAGAAGCGAAGACATGAAGACCCTTCTCCACATCATGGTGGAAGGAAGGTCAAGAAAGTCTAGGAAAGAAAGAAATTTTACGTCCATTGAAACAAGAGAGGATATCAGATAGCTACGTGTTGGAAGCTCCATCTAGAGCAACAACCAAAGAAGGACATGAAGCATGTGAAAGAACCTGTGAAGGAACCAATTAATGAAGCAGTTCAACAAGAAATTTAGCTACAGGAAGAAGACTCATTCACCTAGTTGGGTAAGATATGGTTA
This sequence comes from Pinus albicaulis, assembly GCA_034641835.2. Lineage (NCBI taxonomy): Eukaryota > Viridiplantae > Streptophyta > Pinopsida > Pinales > Pinaceae > Pinus > Pinus albicaulis. Next base: position 706,521,457 of record CM076583.1, on the reverse strand, counting down.
GCATTTTTAAGTATTTGATCATGGACACATTTGTAAAGCACTTGTTGCGAAAATGTTTCTAAAAGTGGTAAATTTTTTTCCATCACTTACGAATGCAATAGGTGTTATTTTTGCCTCTTAGTTGAATAAAAAAGGGTTTGGTTTCTATTTTAAACTTGACCATGAGTGTGTTATAAAATCTTGGAAAGCATGGGGATTGCTTGGGTCATGTTTTGGTCGTGTAATTGAACATGTATTAGCATCTACATGTTTCCATATGGGTGTAGGTGTCAGTTTCATCATTTGGAGCTCTAAAGTAAAAAGGTGAAGGAAAGGGAAGGTGGCTTGTCAGAGGCATCTATTATGAAAATTGAGATTGAAATAATTTTTATGCTTTTGGAGGACCAAAAGCTCCTCAACTGGAAAGAATGATCCAGGTGGCTCTAAAGAAGCTCAAAAATCGAAGTATTCAGATTTCATTGAAACTGGGACCAAATCAAAGAGCTCGTCATCCTGATCCCACCTGTTAGCCCTCTGTAATTTGTAATATTGGCAAGAACAATTAGTAGAGGACAACATCAAACCGATTTGGATTCCAAGACCTAGCCTTCCTAGGCTCAGAGAGGGCTCTCGCTGTATCTTTATGGATTAGGATTTAACTTTGGTGATTGATAATTTTGATTTTATGCTAGTTATATAGATTGTTTTTTTGTTTGATTTGGTTGGTTGGACAAATAGAATATGGGAAGTCTTAATCCATTGGGCTATGGAGTCAATAAAAGGGCTAAATTGTGCATAAACTTTTCAAGGTCATTCACAGGGCAAGCTAAATATATAAAATGGATCTTACTGGCAGTGTGAATATGGTATGGCAGGAGGTAGTGGAGGCTAAAGAGAAATTAAGAATTATTTAACTATACTTTCAAAGAAAAACATTTAAGATATTAGTTTTGTGAAGTTAAGAATTCTTTAACTAAACTTCACAAGGGAAAATTTAAAGATATCAGCTTTGGTAAGGCTAAAGAGCAGTGAAGAATTCTTTAAATATACTTCAGAGGAAAACCTTAAAGACAACAATTTCAGTAGAGCTAAAGATAAATTAAGAATGATTTAACTAAAATTCCCAAGGGAAAACTTTAAATATGCCAGTTTTGGTAAGGCTAAAGAGCAGTGAAGAATTCTTTAATTATACTTCAAAGGAAAATCTTTAAGAAAAGCATTTCAATATAGCTAAAGAGCAGTTAAGAATTATTTAGTTATACTTCAGAGGAAAACATTAAGATGATAAAAACAGACAAAATTAAGGTGCTTTCTCAGCATATCTTAATCTAAAACTTCTGCTCTGTAATCAGAGAAACTAAAGTACAATATGGAAAAAAAAAAGAAACATTAATATTAAAGAAATAACATCACCATTAACATAGATCAAGGATCATGTGAACGTGATTTTATTATTGATGCCCAGCTCAAAATGATTACAAAGCTCCAATACAATAATCTAGCAACACAGAGTCTAAACAAAGTCCAACCCTTGATAGTGAAAATACATGCAGTATTTAACTGCAACTGAGGCGGTTGCCCTAATCTAGTTCGACAATCCGCATTAACTGCAAAGTAAATGGAATTTTGACAATTGATGCCATGCAGTGCTTGACCTAAAATATCATCTAGAAAATCGCCTACAATATTAATTTCTACAATAACTTTTGGGCTGATATTAAAATATCTCTGGAAAACCGCCTACAAAATTAAATTCTACAATAACTTCTGAGCTAATATTTGAAATATCTCTGACTGTAACATTAATTGTGGAAATTTTAGAAAAATTAGGCTGGGAGTGGTTGTCATGGTTGTAAGGAGGCAACACTGAGTAGTCTTGACATCTAGATTTTCTTTGGATCTCCACTGCATAGGTCACAAGAGAGGATGCCCTGCTGGCATGCTGCAAAATTGATCTTTTACTTAATAATTTCACAAAAATTATCCCACTGATCTTCACTCGGGATTTCTATATTTACCATTTTTCTAAAGATTTCATCCACCTTAGTGAATCTTTCAAAAGTTTTCTTTTGAATAAATAATTGTTTAATTTGATGATGAATTATCAAATCAAACTGTAGAGCTTCAAGGAAAGTTATGCCTGTAATGTGACCCTTGATATTTGCAAACTTTGATTTGTCTATAGCAATTGTATATAGCTTTTTCCATTAATCTTCCAACCTGACAAGCTTATCATCTAATCCAACTAGACCTGGAAGTCCTTTCTGATTTAAGACATTAAATTTCTTATGAAACATTTGAACAATAACATTCAAGGCTTCACACTTGGTCTACAATTGGTTGATCAAATCCATTTTCTGCAATACCTTCTTAATCTCCAAAATGGTTGCAGTCTTGTCTGAGATATTGATCTCTTCCAACTCCTCCATGTTCTTTGAATTAAGAACTTTGATCATATCAGTAGCTTCGCTTGGCTTCTCTTGGAGTTGATGCTTCTCTTCTTGTATTGTTGTTCTGTACTTGTGGATGAGTTCCTACTATTCAAATATGATCTGAATTGATGGCCATATCTCAGTAATGGAATAATTTATGTTCTCCCAAATATTCTCCTTAGCTTCTCCTAACGTTGATGCCATCAAAGTTTCACTCTCCACTTCTTTAATTCTGAGTTCCAACCGATGAGTCTTCTACATTTACCCTAGATACAAAGTATCATTTCTAATATTTTGTGACTCTATAAGTTGAAACTTCTGATTTAGCTTCTCATGTGCTTGATTTTGTGTGGCCAAACCTTGAGCCGGTTGTGATGGATCAATTCTGTCCAAGGCTGCTGAGGTTTCTGCACTTGTAGAAGATGCCTGAGTGGTCAAAATGATATCAATATTTACCTGGAGTGCTGATTTTTCTTTCAACAGTTCTTCAATTTTTTCTTCCATTTTTCATATTTGCAGATATTGATCGATAATTAGCTTGAGCATCTATTGCTTGTCAGCTTCATTTTGAGCCATTTCTTTCGTCTATGGGTCTTCATTTGAGGGTAGCTTGAGTTTCTTTCTCAGAGCATCAATGTTTACATTTTTTTTCTTAATGATTTCTTCAGCTCCTTTGTAGTTACTAGGATCATATCCTACTTTCACTACCAGTTCTTACAAGGTCTTTATCCTGTTGTCTTTAGCCAAACATGATAACTTCTCAATTTTTAGCTGGTACTGCATATTTGATAGTGATACTTTTGAATTTGAGAGAGACATATTTGTTGTAGTCATGGTTGAAAATAGCATCTCTCCTGATTTCCGGTGCATATCCATCTGGTCAATAGGATGTATGTGTCGTGCATCAAATGAGAAGAAAGCCTTCTTGTAGTCAACATGTGTTTTTGGAAATGGCAATGTTGCTTGTAGAAAGGCCATCTGCATCCTGCTTTTCTCATTTTCAAAGGAAGTGAGGAGTCTATGTTGATATGTAGATGTATGCTTCCAAAATTGGTTGTAGACATCTAATGAAGCACAAAATTGGTTGTGTGCTTCATTATTTTGTTTGATTTCTAGGAACTTGGAGAAAATATTCTGTTCTTCTAAAGAGTTCGCCTCTGAATGTTGGATGATCTCTAGTGGCTCTCTTGTAGGTGATGCTAATGGATGAGTCTGAGGAATAATGGAAGATATGGAGACTTCAGTATCTCCCAAATCTATGATCTCTCGATGTCTCTCTTCCGAAAGCAAGGAAGGAGTGAACTTTGGTCTCTTATGCTGTGAGATGAATTCTTCCACAAGTCCCTTGGAATGGGGTGTCTCTTCTCTGACCCTTTTTTTATATTTACATTCAGGTACTGGTGTTTTCACATTCAAAGTAGAGATGGCTTGTTCATCTGCTTCTTGTAAGGTACCTTCTACCCATTCATTCTGATTCATGTACTTCCTTGTTTCTGCTCTTGAGGTATGGGTGTAAGGGGTTGTCTTGAGTTCAAAACTTAGAGTAGAAATAATTCCATGGGGGTCATATGACCAAGTAAACATTGATAAAAAACCCATCTTCTTCAATAGTATATCCGCCTCAAGACCAACTACTCTGGTATTACAAATGAAAGATACAACACTGGCCTTGAGTTTAAATTGGGCTTTCCTCTTTCCTGAAACAAAGTGCACTTCGTCCATACTTATCATTTGCCTGATGTACTCTAAAGAGAAGATCCTCATAAGCACATACTTTGGGAGTTTGTATGGTGGGAGCTCACAACCATACACCCCGATCTTTGAGTAATTATTGTATAAGTAACAATCCCCAGTCTTTTCTTGTTCACTGAGGTGCATGGTTCTTTTGCTATCTTCTCCAATCCTAGGCTCTGATTGGCTAGTAAGGAAATACCTGACCGGATGAATGAATGAGTCTAGGAAATATGAGAAAGAAGTGGTTGTTTCCGAAGCTCTGACCATTTTTGTCTAGTGAATCACTGATTGATTCACTCCCTGATCTTCCTGCTTGTTGAGAAAAATGGGAAACATATCTACCTGTTGAAACATAATCATGTGAATAATCACATAAGAATATTTAAAATCCCCTTGAGTGGTGAAATTCATGAATTTTTCATGTACAATATCAGCCAAGAAATGACTGTAATTGTACATAAATAATGGTGATTTGTTGAGACTGAAGATAGACAAGAAACCTAGGATGAGTTCATCAATGGTTTTATTGTTGGGGTACCCTAGCAGATAGGAAAGGAGAGAGATGTAATGCTTGGAAGCTATAGGAAAGATGGAGGATTCAAATGGGGTATTTGTCTTTGGTAAGTCTGCATCCTTAGGTAGGAATATGTCAAAAATCTGAGCTCTCTGAGGGAAATACAACTTGTGGTAAAGATCCATGAGGGAATAGGATAAAAATAGGATAAGGAGTTAGAGGGAGGGATGAGAAGCATCTGATTAATGGTTTCAACGGATATGGTGATCAGAACGTTTCCATTCTGAGCCACCACTAACCTGGTTAAAGGGTCATATTTCTTCTGATACCAAACAATTAGATCTGTGAATGGGTGAGTTTGAGAAAAAGCAAACATAGGCAACATAGACTCCCAAAACCTGATGGGGTCTTGGTTACCCAAGTGCATTTGTTTTAGCCACTAATGTAGCTTGTAGAAATACGACTCACAATGGCAATCAAAAACTTTAAAATAAGTATCAACTAGCATTGTGAGTTCGAGATTTATCTACGGATTTGCAGGAATATATGCTGCAGCTACTTTGGCAGCTTCAGGAGTGACCTCTGTAGCTGGTTGAACAACCTCGGGCCTGGATTTCACCGATCATTTGTTTCCTGCCTTTATCTTTTGGATTCATTTTCTTCTTCGCTTTGGCCTAAGGTGCCATACTTTGACTGATATAAACTGGTATCAGACGTTAAAACTTGGGTTACTGGAGAAATGACAGGGTTTCATGAATGAAGGGTGGATGCAGGAATAACAACTCGTGATGGAGTGAATGGGAGGATGAAAGAGAATCGAAGGTGGAAGTAAAGTAATGAACAGGAGGCCGATGGCCATTTTATAGATTGTGGTTAGAGTTTAATGGTTATGGCTGGCCAACAGTCAAAAATGCGTTTTAACTGCACAATGGTATGATTACGGGATATGGTGAAAACAAATTTATTGGCCAACGGGAGGATTTAATGGATATAATGGAGCTGAGGAATATGAGTGATGGATGGGTTAACGACTATGGTGCAGGCGAAACGGTCGTGAGAGTCAGATAAAACTGGAGGCGAGGGGGGGGGTGCCCCCCGGTTTCCGGTTTAAGGCAGAGAGGATGCGAAGTTACCTAGTAATGCCATGTCGCGGAAACATGCAGCCATTAAAACTGGAGTTCGGACCCCCCCCTCGCGTTAATAAGAAACAAGTGGAGGGGGTCTGAAGTTGACCTCTGCGGTAGATCTGAGGGAAGCTCTAGATCTATCATTGGATTCTGCAAGTGCTTTATTTTTTTTTATTTGACCTAATTTTTCATTTAGCGACTTTATAATAAAACCCATATGTGTGCATTTGCATGGTTTTTACGTTAAAAATTCCTTTTCCTCCTTCGTTGCATTTTACCACAGAAATGGCCATGCCTACGGATTTAAAATTATTTGAATTACGCTTTAAAAAACACATCGCATTCAAGCCTCCATCGCACTTCGCAGGACACAAAACTTAACTTTTCCTTAGCCCTTTAAAATTTAAAACTTGTGATGCGTGATTTGCGATTGGGCCCCACCACATCACACATCGCACTTCGGAGAATTTAACATTTAACTTTGTAGCTAACTTGTAAAAATTGTGATGTGCGGTATGCAGGATGATGTCATCATGCCATGTCATCTACTATGTCATCATAGGTCGCAGACCGGAGCATTTAACCTTTTTCCTCTGTAGTTACTCTTTGAAACTCGTGACTTGCGATCTGCGCTCGAGCCCACTACATCGCACCTCGCACATTGCTTTGTTTATATTTTACCATTTCCAGTTATCCATAAACCTTTGCAATTGCGAATTGCGCTTGGGCCCCAACGCATCTCATATCGTACTTCGGAGAATTTAACCTTTACCTTTGCAGCTAACTTGTAAAACTTGTAATCTGCGAAGTGCGATCGGGCCCCACCAGGCATCGCACATCGCATGTCAAAATTTTTAACATTTACCTCTCGCGGTAACCTTTGAAACTTGTGATGCGCGATATGCGATTTCTTTGTATCACACTTAAAACTTTAAAGTTGCGATAACTTATGGATATGCTATGAATTGTGCGAAATGCGGTCTGCCATGCACTAAAAAGTTGGCAAGTGTGAAAAGGGCAGAAGGTAAGGAAAAAGGCCTTATGAAGGTTTATTTATGGATTTTTTCCATTTATAAAGGTTTAGGCGGGTCCTACCATATCGCAGCAGCAAATTTTTTAAGTTTTTGATAATTTTTTGCAAAGAGAAGTTGGAAACTTGCGGGTTGCGGAATGGAGGCAAAGTTTTATATTTTTAAGGATTTTTTCAACACAAGTGGGTTTTATGAAGCGATAAGCCCGAAAAAGGTTATGTATGTGGGTTTTGAGGTAAAAAAAGGATTTTTAGAGTAGGGGAGTGTAATAAATAGGTATAATGAAAGGTAAGAAGAGGGAAGATGAGAATAAACCAGCCTAGATCCATCTAACTCTGGATCTATCATGCGCCGAGAGGGATCAAATCTCTCGAGGTGCAAACCTATTTTTTGAGTGCAAAACTTGAGGAAAGGTTTTCACCTTGAGAGATTTGATCCCTCTCGGCGCATGATAGATCCAGAGTTAGATGGATCTAGGCTGGTTCCAGTCGGAGGCATCAACGTCACATTTTTCAGATTATTAAATTTTTTGTATATTTTTTAGATGTAAGATAGATCTAGGTTGGTTTTAGTCGTGTGCTGCCAAGGAAAATCTATCAAAGATATGATTAATTTTATCAGTAATATGTAAATATATCAAATATTAATATAATCATTTTAAATATGCTAAATATTTTTGAGATTGACGTGGTCATTTTAATTTTTAATTTTCTTAGTTACCTCGGTTCGTTGAGATGATAATTATTGTTAATAACTATAATGATGAAAAATGATGAAATATTTTTTTTAAATGCAAAGTGACAATAATAGTGTTGAAAGATTAGAAAATAACTTCTACATTGAAATCAATGCACCTAATACAATCAATCAAATAAGATTAGATACCAACATCTACACTAAAATCAATGCATTTACTCAAAGCAATGAAATAGGATTAGAAATCGTCATCTACACTGAAATCAATGCATTTAGCGCAAACAATCAAATAGTATTAGGAATAATATACATTGAAATCAATGCATCTAGTGCAAGCAATCAAATATAATTATAAATCGACGTCTAAATTGAAATCAACACATCCAGTGCAAGCAATCAAATAGTATTAGGAATCAACACCTACACTGAAATCAATGCATCTAGTGCAAGTAATCATATGTCATTAGAAATAAATAGCTACACTAAAATCGATGCATCTAGTGCAAATAATCAAATAGGATTATAAATCACCATCTCCACTTAAATCAATCCATCTGGTGCAAAAAATATTCTTCCCTCTCTCCACCCTCCATCCATATCTATATCCCCATCCATCTCTTTTTTTTTTGTCTCTATCTCACCCCCCTAAACACACACGCTCTCGCACTTCATATATATCATTCTCTTTGTCGATCACCCTCTCTCCCCATCTCTCTCTTCTTCCCTCTCTTCCCCTTCTCTCCCTCTCCCTCGCTAATATCTCTCTTTCCTCCTTTTGTCCTCTCTCTCTCTCTCTCCATCTTCCTTATCACTCTCTCTCTCTCTCTCTAGGAACCAACATCTACACTGAAATCGATGCATTTACTCAAAGAAATCAAATAGGATTAGAAATCGCCATCTACACTGAAATCAATGTATTTAGTGCAAACAATCAAATAGGATTAGAAATCATCTACATTGAAATTAAGTCATCTAGTGCAAGTAATAAAATATAATTATAAATCGAAATCTAAATTGAAATCAACACATTCAGTGCAAGTAATCAAATTGTATTAGAAATCACCACCTACACTGAAATCAATGCATCTAGTGCAAGTAATAAAATATCATTAGAAATAAATATCTACACTAAAATCGATGCATCTAGTGCAAATACTCAAATAGGATTAGAAATCACCATCTCCACTTATATCAATCCATCTAGTGCGAGAAATATTCCTCCCTCTCTCCACCCTCCATCCATATCTATATCCCCCTCCATCTATTCTTTTTTGTCTCTCTATCTCACCCCCCCTAAACACATGCGCTCTCGTACTCCATATATTTCAATCTCTTTTTCAATCACCCCCTCTCCCCATCTCTCTCTTCTTCCCTCTCTTCACCTTCCATCTATATCTCTATCTTCCCCTTCTCTCCCTCTCCCCCATTAATATCTCTCTTTTCTCCTTTTGTCCTCTCTCCCTCTCTCTCCATCTTCCTTATCACTCTCTCTCTCTCTCTCTCTAGAAACCAACATCTACACTGAAATCAATGCATTTACTCAAATAAATAAAATAGGATTAGAAATCGCCATCTACACTGAAATCAATGCATTTAGTGCAAACAATCAAATAGGATTAGAAATCATCTACATTGAAACCAATTCATCTAGTGCAAGTAATCAAATATAATTATAAATCAACATCTAAATTGAAATCAAAAAATTCAGTGCAAGCAATCAAATTGTATTAGAAATCGCCACCTACACTGAAATCAATGCATCTAGTGCAAGTAATAAAATATCATTAGAAATAAATATCTACACTAAAATCGATGCATATAGTGCAAATAATTGAATAGGGTTATAGATAACCATCTCCACTTATATCAATCCATCTAGTGTGAGAATTATTCTTCCCTCTCTCCACCCTCCATCCATATCTATATCCCCTTCCATCTCTTCTTTTTTGTCTCTCTATCTTACCCCCATAAACACACACGCTCTTGCGCTCCATATATATCAATCTCTTTGTCAATCCCCTCCTCTCCCCATATCTCTCTTCTTCCCTCTCTTCACCTTCCATCTATATCTCTATCTTCCCCCTCTCTCCCTCTCTCTCCATCTTCCTTATCACTCACTCACTCTCTCTCTCTCTCCACCTTTCTCTCTCTATTTCTTTCTTCTTACCTCTCTCCCCCTCCCCTCCAAGTCCATCTCTCTTTCCCTCCCTCTCTCCACTCTCTCACATCCTCTCTCTTCCTTCCTCTCTTTCCCTTTCTCTCCCATCTCTCTCTTCCTCTCTCTCTCTCTTCACCCACCAACTATGTCACTATATCCCTCCCTCTCTCCTTATATCTCCTTCTCCCCCCTTATCTCCATCTCTCCTTATTTGTCTCTTTATCTCAACCCCAAACATACACGCTCTCTCTCTGTCTCTCCCTTGTCACTCCTTCTCTCTCTCCACTTCTCACTCTTTATATTTCTTATTTCCTACATCTCTCCCCCTCCAACTCCATCTCTCTTATCGATCCCTATCTCCTCCTCTTTCTCAAGTACTCTCTCTCGTCCTTCCTCTCTCTCTCTCTCCCCTAAATCCCTCTCTCTTCCCTGATCTCTCTCTCTCTCTCTCCAATACTCTCTCTTCCCCCATCACTCTCCTCCTCTCTCTCATCCTTCCTCTCTCTCCCTTTCTCTCCCACCTCTCTCTCTCTCTTTTCCCTCCAATCCTCTCTCTTCTCTCGTATCTCTCTCTCTCTCTCTAATCCTCTCTCTTCCCCCATCCCTTTATTTCTCTCTCTCTTTCCACCCCTCTCTCTCTCCAACTACATTACTATATCCCTCCCCCTCTCCTTCTCACTTCTTCTCTTCCCCCTTCTTTCCATACATCTTACTTTGTCTCTTTATCTCACCCCTAAACATACACACTCTCTCTCCATCTCTCTCTATCTCACCCCCCTAAACACACACACTCTCGCAATCCATATATATCAATCTCTTTGTGAATCCCCTCCTTTCCCCGTCTCTCTCTTCTTCCCTTTCTTCACCTTCCATCTATATCTCTATCTTCCCCCTCTCTCCCTCTCTCTCCATCTTCCTTATCATTCACTCACTCTCTCTCTCTTCACCTTTCTCTCTCTATTTCTTTCTTCTTACCTCTCTCCCCCTCCCCCTCCAACTCCATATCTCTTATCGATCCCTCTCTCCTCCTCTCTCTCAAGTCCTCTCTCTTGTCCTTCCTCTCTCTCTCTCTCCCCTAAATCCCTCTCTCTTCCCTGATCTCTCTCTCTCTCTCTCTCTCTCTCTCTCCAATACTCTCTCTTCCCCCATCACTCTCCTCCTCTCTCTCATCATCCTCTCTCTCTCTTTCTCTCCCACCTCTCTCTCTCTCTCTCTTTTCCCTCCAATCCTCTCTCTTCTCCCATCTCTCTCTCTCTCTCTAATCCTCTCTCTTCCCCCATCCATTTCTTTCTCTCTCTCTTTCCACCCCTCTCTCTCTCCAACTACATTACTATATCCCTCCCCCTCTCCTTCTCACTTCTTCTCTCCCCCCTTCTTTCCATACATCTTACTTTGTCTCTTTATCTCACCCCTAAACATACACACTCTCTCTATCTCACCCCCCTAAACACACACACTCTCGCAATCCATATATATCAATCTCTTTGTCAATCCCCTCCTCTCCCCATCTCTCTCTTCTTCCCTTTCTTCACCGTCCATCTATATCTCTATCTTCCCCCTCTCTCCCTCTCTCTCCATCTTCCTTATCACTCACTCACACTCTCTCTCTTCACCTTTCTCTCTCTATTTCTTTCTTCTTACCTCTCTCCCCCTCCCCCTCCAACTCCATCTTTCTTATCGATCCCTCTCTCCTCCTCTCTCTCGTCCTTCCTCTCTCTCTCGTCCTTCCTCTCTCTCTCTCTCCCCTAAATCCCTCTCTCTTCCCTGATCTCTCTCTCTCTCTCTCTCTCTCTCTCTCCAATACTCTCTCTTCCCCCATCACTCTCCTCCTCTCTCTCCCTTTCTCTCCCACCTCTCTCTCTCTCTCTTTTCCCTCCTGTTAGTCTCCTATACCAATAGGTGTCATTTTTCATGATTGTCTTGATTGAACTATGGAATATGTTCAAACCTTTTTTCAGGGAGCAAAGGTGTTCCATATTCTTAAAAAACCAAAAAATCAAAAAATTAAAAAAAAATGTAAAGAGGGTATACCCTAAAAGAAAAATCAAAGGGTAAGAAAAATAAAATGGTCAAAAAAGTGAAAGAAATGAACCCCAAGCAAAAAATAGACCAAGGAAAGTGTGCAAATCCAAATGCCACTACTATTTTATTTTTGTAATAAAGCAATTGTGTGCAGCTTGTCAAACCTTTGCCACAATTCATGAATAATTCAAACTGTTTAAACTTGGCTTACTCATATTTCAATTTCATGTTGTAGATTAGAGAATAAATATCTGACCAAACAGTTTAATCTTGGCAGATAAGTAGATAGGTAGAGTTAATAAGAGGTGCTCAACAGTTTAATCTGAGCCCTTGGATGTAATAAGGGTAGAATTAGATAGATTTGCCTTGTAAAAAGAAAATATTGAAAAGGGTTTGCAAGTCTAAATGCACCCTAATAAAGAAGAGAAAATGGTAGTGTTAAGTAGATAGGGTAAGTAGATGGTGCTGCAAAGTGTTATCTGATGAATGATGCTGCTACATGTTTTGATCCTTTACTTTCATCACAAATACTAAAGCAGGAAATACACTGGAAAATCACAGCAAGCAAAGTCAAACTCATTAACTTCCCTCATCACTTTCCCCTCAAAAATTTTACTAATTTCCCCCAAAAGTACTAAGGTATTTGGAGATCAAAAGGGCTCAAGGCATTTCCTTGACTTCTGGAGGGACCGGACCCTCAGCCTAATGATCAAAAAGACCTAAGTGCTTGAGATGATTCATCATTATAATCATTCACTTTTAACTTTTTCCTAAGTAAAATCCAATTTTACTTAGGAAAATCATGCAAAATTCCATAAAAATCCCTCAAAATAACTTACTATTCTAAGTTTAAGTGTTGAAGATGAGATATTGCAATTTACTTCAAAAATTATCACTTTCTTAGATGTGCAAAGTGTTTTGAGTTCCCTTGTCCCTTTTGTCATATTAATGTTTAACTCTATTTACTAAATCCCTAGTGAAATGCCCTATCCTAAGTATATAACTCCTTTTTTATAAATACCCCAAAAACCCCTCTATTATAAAGTTTAACCAAAGTAATTATTTCCCCGTGCATTAACATAAAAACCCACTATACGCCCTTTGGTTAAATTTATCATTATACCATAAACCCGACCCTATGGTATGTTAATTACATTTGTTAATTTACCATATAATAAAATAAAAACATATATATGAAAAATAAACTTTAAACATACGATATATATGTTTAAACCTAAAAATATAAATAAAACCTGAAGTTTTATTTTCGAAACCAAACTTTGGAAAATCTCGCGCCAACGTGGCTCATCCACCTGGCATTTCACCCGAAGTTTTAACCCCACCGCGACCCCTATTTCCTTTATCACTGAGGGATTAATTAATTATCTGAATTAATTAATAACCATACTCCTCCGCCTATCAGACGCCCCCCGGGGAGATTAATAAAGTTAATGATATTTAAAACCCCGTCGGGCCCGCGCAATAACTATCCCATTATCTTTCCGTTTCTTCAACCGTCAGATCGCTCCTCCGCAGATCAATGCTCCATGTCAATCCCGCTACCCATCCTTTATAAGAACTTTAACCAGCGGGGGATTGGTGGTATTGAAACAGTTCACCGTCCACGTGTCAATTACTTTGTGGAATCGCTTCCCTCCTGACTAATACCACCTTCGTCCAAAAGAGGTGTGGGGACTTACCACTTACCGCCGGGCCCCTCCACACGTCAGCCCGTACATTGATGACATCACTCCTCGAAAAACTAAAAAACCCTTTTAACTTGTAAATAAAGCCAATTTTCATGTTTTTTTCGTTATTTTCGTTATTAAACGCGACTGTGCTCTCTGCTACGGTTTTCGAATTTGCATTGAAATCCACTGTTCCATTCAATTTCGCTCCATAAATCCTCCAGACCTGAGTTCAAGCGTCCTCCTGCTACCGCCTGTTACCTGTTAAGAACCAGCTTTCTTCCAAGAACAGGTATTTATCCTATTCCGCCCTGAACTGCAAGTAAAACTCTGTGTTCTTTGTTTTTCGCTGAATTAGTGATTAAAACTCATCACTGAGATCTTCCCCAGAGGTTTTAAAACTGTGCAATTTCTCCCTGAACCTACAATAGTGCCAATTTCCTTCAGTAAGATCAAAATCACGCCCGGCCTGTGAAGAAAACCAGAAACCTCCGTTTTGAATCCACAAGAACCAAAATGGAGGCCCCGACAGCTTTGAATGTGACCCCACTGAATGCCCCTCACAGAGAGTTAGAGTATTTACCCTTAGTGGACAAATATTTTTAGATTAAAGACTTGCATTTTGATGAAAGCCCCCTTCTGAGTTTTTCTCGCTGCAGAGACGATTATTCAAAGGGGCAAGATGTTATTGGACTGTGGGAATCCAATCTCCCAAGGTATCTCATCCCCTCAATCATTAATTTCCCAGAAATTATCCACTATTGCCATTCCAGCTATGATCCCATTCAGAGAGCTGTAATTTCCCCTAACCAAAA